>OX376332.1:5510714-6731071 GCA_947369225.1 Hofmannophila pseudospretella | reverse complement strand
TACGAGGAGGGGCATGTGATTGGTTGCAGCGAAACGAACCGTGGCTGGAAGCGGACTCGTGAATTATGAGGCTTAAGTAGAGTGTCCTATTGTGCTATGCGAGAGGTTCTATCTTTATAATGTTCTATCTTTACTTGTTTCCATTGAGTAAGTATACCAACCGGTTTGTCGAGCTGATGTATGTTCGGTCGCAGGTGGGTGCTTAATTTCATCGTTACTATGTTTGGTTAGCTCGTCATACATCCACGTGCCTTCGTTCAATCCTGTAATATGGGAAGGACTGCTCACTGCATCAAAAAATATAGAATTTATGTTGGTACTTTATTATACAAAACTTTATAAATATAAGATTATGTATTTGTAGAATATAATGTTGGTGATCTCGTCGGTGAGAGCGATCTCATCCAGACAACCTTTCGTTAAAAAAATTGTTAATCATCATCATTAGGCTATTAATGTCCCCACTTTTGGGGCACAGGCCTCCCCCTGCACAAGAGGGTACGGGCCATGATCCACCGAGCGGGCCCAGTCCTGATTGGTGAATTTCCTCAGACATGCAGGTTTCCTCACCACGATGTTTTCCTGAAGGAAAACATCGTGGTGCACCGTTAGTGCAGAAAGTTAGAAAAAGTCAGTTAGAAAAATTGATCAAAGTAAGCTATTTAAGGAATATAGGTACTTACTTACCTACATTAGTTATAACCGAAAGGTAAAAAACACTAGGTGTTTTCTAAAGACGTTATCACACTGCAGCGATTTTGAAACGGAATCGGACCAAACTCATAGATATCTAGAAAACAGAAAAATAGATTTCTATGAGTTTGATCCGATTCCGTTTCAAAATAGCTGCAGTGTGCTAAAGGTGTCTTACGCGAACCGTTAACTCTTTGGTTAACAGTTTTTGAGTTAATCCAGGATTTTTTCTCGCAAATATTATCGGGGTCTAAATTAATTATTTAATATTATTTGTAAAGACCTGTGTTTCTGGCCTCAGTTGATCTTGATATTAAGATCTTATGTTCTTGATGATACGATGTTTTTATGATTTTTTCTGTCGATGTTTTATCGCTGTGGTTTCTTGACGCATTTCCGCTGATTTCTGCAACTCTTTCCTCATGTGTGGAAATATTATAAGGGCTTGTGACTATGTACAAAGAAAACAAGGTATGTACCAGGAACTTGGTATTGAAGGAACTTACTATTGTTTCACAGCGAACTGACAGGGTTTTTAAGTTTCTGCGTCAGGGTTTACTTACTTAGGTAGTATTTGTCCCGGTTCGGTTCGCTACAAAGCCCTCCCTCTTTCGCCGCCCTCTTTCAACTTGAAATCAGCTCTTTGTGATTGGATAAAGTGAACCGAACCAGAATGGAACCGAACCCGTGAAGTTACCCATACCCACACGAGCCCGTCTAAACGTTCCATCTTCACTTCCAAATCCAGAGTGCGAACACTAACCGCAGAACTCGTGACTGCCTCCTGTGAGCACGGGCCTTTATGGTAGGTATACTTACCGTATGATGTAGATTTATACACTTCCATAGCATAAACTAGAGCGACGTTGAATAAATAGTAAGTTAGTGAAGCATAAAGTTGAAGAGACCGCATAACCTTTTAGAATCTGCATGAAATATATCACATGTTATAAGATAAAACTGCTTTACATGTTATCAAAACCAAATTAAAAGTGTATATTAACGTCGGAATTCCAAAATTAATTCGAATATTCGATTGACCATGTAATGACGCTTGGTATCAGTTCGTAATCTTCTCACGTATTAAAAAAAACGTTATTGATAACATCACAATACTCGTAAATCGAACAATACCCTGACTCCCAAACTAGACGAACATGTATCTTGGTAGACAATGCTTTCCCAAAAAGAAGGTATTCAATAAAGGTCAGCATTCATCCCATAGATTACTAGGTAGTAATGATTAACTACTTATATGTTTTTCGATTTCCTCGCTTTATTTGAGAAAAATTCTATACAAGTCTCGGCAGAAATAGCTACTGTCGGCCTGGGAGCCTTAAACATTTTACATACTCCACGCCCGGTACAGGCAAATTTCCTGGCATCTGCAGTAATGTACCTACTATTACTTTTATGAATATCTATAACTACTAGGTAACTACGGATCGGTTCGGCTCTGGCTCGGTCGCTACATCCAATCACATGCGTTAATTTTAAATGAGGAATGGGCTAGTGTGATATCAACGTATGTGATTGGATATAGCGAACCGATTCTGAGCCGAACCGACTCCGTATAGTCTGAGCCTTATTAGATTATAACGAGTCGTTGTATCTGGGCGTAGGTAAATGAAAAAAATACTTCAAGTATAAAAATAAAAATATATTAATAAAGATTCGTTGATTTACATATCTTCAATAACATAGTATTGGTCCAGGAAATAGTCGTCATGATATGGATACTCTGTGAATAAAAACGATAATTTAATTTAATTTATTTATTAGGTAAGCACAACAGATTACAACCAGAGAAATTACAGAAAAATCAATATAAAGTTATGAGGTAGGTCGTAACCCTTAACGTGTAAACACAGCATGGTTAGGAAGTAGAAAATTGATTGTTGTACAAAATTGAGTTGGCAAAAAATACTAAGTATTGAATGTAATGATTAAAAATTACCTATTGAAAAATAAAAATAATAAAGTAAAGACTATAAAGTAGGTGCGTGGACTTGAGGACATCCTGAACCCATCTTTTAAAAACTAATGGCCTAGGATCAAACAAGTCTATCGATGACTTATTGTTGCTGTTCGAAGAGATTTCGTTAAACAATCTACACATTCGCACAATAAAAAAATAACAAAATCCGATTTTGTGTGCGAAAAAACCATTTGACGGCTGAGCTGAATAGTGTTTATTTATATACCCTGACCCAGCGACTGCCCTGACCAGCAAAAAAACACGACATATGCGGAATTAAATGGAACAATTTTATTCACAGCGAATTCCATAAAAGCGTTCTCTTGACAAGGTTTTTATTTTCCCGCTAAAGGTTTATTATAATGTCAACTTTCCTTAAATCGATGCCAAATCGCAATATTTTGGATATTTCGATACGATTTATGTAAAGGATGCCAATAATTAAATTCTACTTTTTGAATCAAACCGTATATACTTACCTTGAACGTGATCTATAACCGTGTAGTTACCACATTCGCCCATGTAGACCACCCGCCAAACTGTAATTCAATTATTACAAGTGATTTACTTGTGATTTATGTACTTGTGATTTTATGACAAGTTGTACTGTGTACTTGTCATGTAGAGCCGAAGATCGGGCTCCATGGCACGACCTGGGAGAGGCCTATGTCCAGCAGTGGACTAGAGTGGGCTTCTGATGACACTGTAGGACAATACTAACGATTCGAGTCAGTGATTGTCGGAGAGCGTCGTTGGCGTTTTGGTTAGGACGTCGGACTCCCGTGATGGATGTCCGGGTTCTAAACTATTCAATGTCAATACGCATTAGTCATTTACAATATAAATAAATAAATAAATTTATTTAACGACAACACTATACAATGGAAAGGTACAATGAAAACTACAAAAAATTAAATAAAAACATACATATTTCCTAATACCGCACCCACACTAGGTAATCCTGTGTCGTGGACGCTGTGGTGGGGAGTGTGTTTTGTGTTGTACCTAAATGTACTGTAAGTTATGTGATTTGGCGAAGTAAAATTGTATGAGTAATGTTGGTGTCTCTATTTGAAAAATAATTAACAGATAAAGCTATGCGTATTAAAAAACCTAAAAACTAAATAAATATCTACGAGTTGTTCGACGTATCTAAAAATATTTTACACGTTGGTTACGTATCTATATTTACACCGATTACTCTAATGGTGAAGGAAAACATCGTAAAAATATCCACTTGGATCCATCAATGGGTCCAAACACGGGATCGAAAACTGCATAAACTGATATAACCAATGTGAAATAGAGAAGGCAATGGCAAATTACTAGGTTACACCATTAAAATTTGTCAAGGATGTCTTTCTAAATAGGTTTGTGTATAAAATTCCATAGAATAACCATGACTTTCATCGGTGAAGATACGAATATGAAGAATAACTTTTATTACCTATTATTATAATTCTTTTTCATTGTAAAAAGAGAGCTGACGACCAAACATGTCAACTGATGGTAAGTGGTCACCGTCACTCATAGACATCTCACCTCATCATCATCATCCTCCTCAGACCATATCCCACTGCTGGGTATTAAGCCTTCTCTCTTTTTGGCCACCCTTACCGGTCTTGTGCTATTAACATTTCACCTACTATAATGTTATTAGAATGCTGGTGCCAGCCCTATTATAGAGAATAGCACCACCCCAACTCTTTCCGTGGGTGTCGTACGAGGCGACGTTTGTCTATCAAATCTTACGACGAAAAGTGCGTACTACCTGTAGTGGTTCTTCTGTCTACCCCCTCGGGGATTATGGACGTGAGAGTTTATGTATGTATAATGTTATTAGAGGGTTTTCGGTGCGCTGCTAATCTTGAGGTCTTTGATAGAGTACCTCAGGTGCCTGTAATTGCTGTCTGTCCTGTAACGCTAGTACGTGACAGTACCTTCGTATCTCTCCATACAGTTGACGTAGTCCAGCATGCAGTAGTTTTTGAAAGTATAGTAATAGTAGTACGAAGTTCGACCGCACAATTTACCGGTACTGTGAAAGATAACTTTGAATTATTTATTTTATTATATTATTTTTGTCTTCTGTAGGTACCTAGTTGTTTGTATGTGTGAAATATAAACTTTCTTTCTTTCTAAATTAAAAATTGAAACTTCCAACTGACTTAAAATACGAAACGACGATGAAAGATATTATAGTACTTCATCCTGCGCACACGTATTTCAAACTATTATTTAGCACCACCACTCTAGTTTACGATAAGAGCTCGATGAGGGCTTTCTGAAAATCTTGGTCATACAGCGCGGATCCAGACCCCGCAAAGTTTCAAAAAAATCTGATTTTCAAAATCAAACTGCTACTAAATCACGCGGATGATATTTTAATTACGAAAGAATAATGAGAAATTAGACAAAGGAGGTTCCACAACTTTTCTTTTCGAAAGCACGCTTTCTTTTCGGTCAGTATCCCAGCAATCGATTCACATAAATCGATGACCGTCGGAAATACCTCAGCGGTAGAAGACCCCGCTCAGGCTAGAGCATTCGATATTCAAAGTCAGCGACTACCGAATGTATTGTTACGCTCACACATGTTCGTGTCTATTATGAGTGAACAAGGACAAAAATATCGATCTACGACTTTTGCATGACGAAGTTGCCGTAGGTAATAGCTACGCCCCAGGTCCACAGATATTTCCGATGAAAGACACGTCAAGCTATACTCCGTGGAACAATGCCACAATAAGTTTTTGTTATGGTTCCTTGACATTCGTATGAATGTGTCAAATAAATTAACACGACAAAGTACTAAAGGTCTGATGTGTTGTCACTGTACTGTACCTACATTACTTTACCAAGATTTAAGTCTCTCCCAAACAGACGCGTTATCCCGCGCGGGAAGACGCGCATGTGTGGGAAAGGCTTTGTTTTTGAGACTTGTCTTACTTGTAAGCCAACATGCAGTAGTAGGCAATATAATCGCAGTCTTCAGTGAAAGATAACCGGGGAGGCAGGGTTCGGACTATTTTCGCACCCACAGTGGAGCGTCTAGAAAATCTGTGGGGAAAATATAAAAGAGACCTTACAAAATGAATGAGATGCTATTTTAAAATACTTAGTAGGTAAATGAATAATGGTATATCCTGATGTGCAAAGCAGAAATGTTCGCATTAGTTTAAAGGGAAGAGAACCAGTGTACTTAATTACCGGCACCTGCAAGTCCTCATGGTTAGCAGTGCATCGAAATAGGCGCTGAAGACGTCGAGTTGTGGAAACCAGCCCGTTATTACATACATTACATGGGGTCGTCGGTGGTCTAGTGACTAGGACGCCGGACTCCCATGCGGGAGATCCGGGTTCGAAACCATGCAATGCCATGTACCAATGAGTTTTTCCGTTTTTTTCGTAAACTTACGTACATTTACCGACTGCTCTAACGGTGAAAGAAAACATCGTGAGGAAATCTGAATGTCTCAGGAAATTAAAAGTTTCCGAAGGCGTATGAAATCCACCAATCAGACTGGGCCCGCTCGGTGGATCATGATTCGTACCCTCCTTGTGCAAGGGGTGGCCTGTGCTGGATGACATGGGGTTGTGTTTACCTGTGCGCGAAGGCAGCATCCCCTGATGGTTGTGTAGCCCTCATTTCATCCGCCGAGCCCATTCCTTGCCGCCGCGCTATACGTCGTACTGAGAATAGGCAATGTTACAACAAGTTAGTAGGTAGGTACCTAAGATGTAAGATATATTTTTTTATGTTGAATTTTTCTCTACGACCGGTGTTGGAACCTACAATCTTGATAATAATATATTCCATGAAGTTGCTGTAAAGAGTTGGACACTAAATAAACTAAGTAGATGAAGAAGAAAAACACTTTAAGTAAGTATGCCCTGACCAGAGACTAAAAAACCCTCGCCATATTGCAAAATTAAATGGCACCAACTTACAACTTCGTAACACAGATTATAAAACTATCAGTGGTGCTCTTGATAGGTTTTTTTTTAGTTTCTGGACAGGGTATACCTATAATGTGAACTAAGCTATTCCGGCTCACTCTATAGGGCTTCTAATGCTTCATTTTTCTATTATGATTACTTATTGAGATAAAATTTACCTTTCCTTGATTTATGCAGCTTTCTAGGCTTCTTAGAAAGGCCTGGTGTACTATTAAGCTTATGGGTTCCATGAGAAAACAACTCGGGTCTCTCACTATGGTTGCTTGTTGTTCGTTGACCGATTAAAATCAATTCACCCTCCTTGGCGAGAGTGGGTGAAGTATGTGGAACTGCCATTGAACGCAAAAGGTAATAAATAAAGGCTATTTCAAAGTAGGTAGATAACTTATGATAACGCTTCAAAATTTAAATAATTAAGGCGATAAAGCTGAAACTTCTACATTCAATTTAAAAGAGAAAACTGTAATAACTACATGGGCCATATCTTGCGCAGCAAAGATATAAGCTTTTACAGTTTCTAATTTAAGGTAGGATAAGGCGATTTAAGGTAGAAGGACACTGAAATGGAGGTTTAAACATCTATGGCAGTAGTTCGGAAAAAGCACCCGATCATTATTCACAGCTGCTGTGTTGAGGGTTCAAGTGACCATAAAGGCCGGTTTACATTTGGTCAAGTAGGTACAAGTACAGTGGCGAGTAAAATGGCCAGTAACTGCTTATACTACAGCCAGTCTACAATATTTGGATCCACTGGGAAGGCAGCTTGAAATCCAAGTTGACTCGCCACTGTCCAACCGCTTTATACCACTGTAATTTCGCTAAACATTTGATCAAATGTAAACCGGTAGTCACGGTCGCCAACCTTCATTGAAGATGGCACCCCAAGAAGAAGGGGCTATTGCCTTAATCATTGGCTATAATATTTTACTAGTCCCTATCAGCTATCATCCCCCCTGGGGGGAGATGTAGGTACTTACCGCGTGAAGATGTAGAATTATACACTTCCACAGCATAATCTAGACCGACGTTGATTAAACAATAAGTTAGTGATGCATAAAGTTGAAGAGAACACATAACCTTTTAAAATGTTTTTAAATATTTTTTACCTACGCGATAGGTACGTATAAATGTGTTGTAAATAAGATCTGAATTTAACGTTATCCTTATCAAAAACAAATTAAAATAGCGAACTTAACCTTGTAATTCCAAAATTAATTGGAACATTCGATTGAGCATGTAACGTGGGATTAATGAAAAATTTCTATTTATGATTTGGGTTCGGTTCGATGGGCGGTTCGGATCCGGCTCGGTTCGGTTCATTCATCCACCAATAGTACGTCATCCGGCGCGCATGTGTATTCCAAACTACTCTTTTGTTTGATACTAGATCGAAAGTGATAAATAATAGTTTGGAATCAGCGGTATGGGATGACGGACTACAACTTCCACCACTTTCCCACTTGAAATAAGGTTTTTGACAAGTATATACAAGGTAGAATTTTAAATGCATTTTATAAACATTAAGAAATATACCTACATAATTTGATGATCAAATGTGAAAACAGAATAGAAAATCGTTGAAAAATAAAATTGCTATTGGCAATCAGAGTTTTGCCATACAAGTTACATTATAAGGACTGTTTTGCTAAAAATGGACGGAACATCTCCCCAGTACTTTAACCTTTAATATATTTGGTGTTCGTTGAGATATCAAAAATATACAGATTCATCTTCAGAATGTCCGTGTACAAGTTTATTAATAAAAAAAATTGTCAAATACCCTATTAACGTATGTGATTGGATGTACCGAACCGAACCGGAGCCGAACCGACTCCGTATAGTAAGTACATATGAAGAATTTAAGAATAATACTCGTCTACTGCTTTCTGTTCGAGCAGTTTTTTTTTCAGTAAGAAAAATACTTTAAGTAAAAAATAAAATAAAAATCTATGGATATAAATTCAAATTTATTTATTCGTACCAAAACATACGTTTAAAGTTAGCTTTTGAACCCTCGAATTACAAAGCCTTTTAATCGCAGTATCTTTATACTGTACCTACTTATAAGTATGTTATGTCGTAAATTCATAATATAAAATTATAATTTTTGTGGTAAATTCAGTAGAATACAATAATGTATTTGTTTAAAGTAGGTATACATGCAACATGTCATGATGATCTGAAAATAACTCTAAATTAAACATTTAAGAAACGTCGGTGACGTACCGTTGTGCAGATCCCCTTACTTTTTCCTGGTCATCATCAGTTCTTCAAGGTTCCAGATGTGGGAAGGTCACCATGGTCACATTTGAGCTCAAACTCGAACCACCTTACTGTTACCGTTCCAGAGATTTATTTATTTATTTACAATTTACATAATTATTACGGGAATCCCCAATTCAATTATATAAAACAATACTATTCCACTAAAATTAATTCAATTCACAATAATAATTACATGCTTAGATAAGTCAGTGTTACTTCTGTGAATTCTGTCACCGAGCAATGGACCAGATCAATCCTTTGGGATACCTCATTTAGTATTCGAAGAGCTCTCGTGATTGGAGCAAATTTAAGAAGGTTCGTTCTAGCGGTCGGGACCTTGAAAAATTGGTTTCTGGGTCCTCGCCGCAGTCTCGCGTCCGGAACGAACCGTCTCAAGATTGCCAACACCTGCCGATTATCAATTTTACCTCGGAACACCTTAAATACGTAGGTAGCTAACGCAAGGTTTCTCCTGACTTCGAGCCTATAGTATCCCACCATCCCTAGCACAAAGTTGGTCGGATACATAAGCGGATAGAACGGGTAAACTCCGTATTGCTTTAAGTATAAATACCTAATAAACTTGTTCTGTATCCTCTCCACCATAAGACTATATTTAGTCTCATGGGGATTCCATATGACTGCACTACTCTCTAATCTGCTCCTTACCAGCGCGTTGTACAGTGCTCTAACAGCCGTCGTGTTCTTGAACCCCTGCCCCTGTCGCAGAATAAAACCGAGGTGTTTAAACGCTTTCCGACAAATATCTATAATATGGTCACGAAACGTCAGCTGAGCACTGATACGGACCCCCAGATCGCGCACCGACGACACCCGCGCGAACTGCTCGCCGCCCACCTGGTACGCGTACTGCAGAGGCCGGAGCGCGCGTGAGCACGACATCAGGTTGCACTTTGATTCATTAAAGTACAACCTGTTGTCGCGACTCCACTGCACCACCCGGTCTATATCTGTCTGCAGTCGCTCGCAGTCCGAGGTTTTCTACACGGCCATATACAGTTTCAGATCGTCAGCAAACAACAAACACTCCGCATCCCTAACCACGCTCGGGAGATCATTGAGATCTAATCATACTCCAATCTCCCAAGTTTTGCCCAAGACACTGAAAGATCTTAGAACCACTGATCCAATTTTCATCTGACATTATTATTATTTACATGACATTTATTGACATGGCTGAGAACATTCAATTGCGGCGCCTGAAGGCGGTGGGACGCTGCGGGCTTCGCCCTATGCGGAGCTCGGCCTCCGGCCTCGCCATGGCTTTAGCTCCACATCATTTCCATTTATTTTTTGGCGGCCATCTTTAAATAATTTTTTTGAAATGCCTTAGGATTCCCTACGTTGGAGAAGACCCCATCTAACTATTATAGTTTCGGCGGGCTGA
The DNA here is from genome assembly GCA_947369225.1 of Hofmannophila pseudospretella. Lineage (NCBI taxonomy): Eukaryota > Metazoa > Arthropoda > Insecta > Lepidoptera > Oecophoridae > Hofmannophila > Hofmannophila pseudospretella. The sequence goes on along the minus strand of OX376332.1, from coordinate 6,720,767 downwards.
TAATCTTCCAACTCCGAAAGTTTCATATTGCGAAATTAAAGTTCACTTAATTTTTCCTGGTCATCATCTGATCCTCAAGGTTTCAGATGTCGGAAACGCACCATGAACCTGAATATTTGAGCTTAAATTCGAACCATCTAGCTATTACCGTTCCAGAGATCAAATCTGTCATCAAAGATATTCCAAGATCTTGGAAACCACTGGTCCAATTTTTATTAGACCTAGCTAAGAACACTCCACAAAATTCTCTATATTTATTAGAGAATTTTGAAAATAAACCGGGTCCAAATCGGACCATCCGTTCTCAAGTTACGATGCCACAGACAAACACACAAACAGACAGGCAAACGTGTCAAACTTATAACATCTTATAACTCATATCCCATATCCAGAGTACCGCCCTCAGAGCCGGGACGGCAGCCGAGCTCGCACAAACGCTCAAATGCCGCAAATATTCGGGTCTACTTAGTCCCTAGCGGCGCTTGCGTTTGAGCCTTTTGTTTTTTTTGTGAGGTTCCGTGGTCCCCTGACACTAAAAAGTTAGTGCAGGATCTGTGCACCCGGCTGGTCTTCACCTACAGAGACCTCAGGGCTGGCACTAATCTCGCACAGAGACTCAGCCTCGTGATTCGAGGTAAAGCGGGTCCTGGGGACTATGCCGCATGCTGCATGGGGATTTGGACGATGTGTTCGACTGGTAAGCATTCTATTTTTTTTAATAAGTTTCTTTACATACATTGTATATAATTTTGAATTGTAAGTTGTTAAATAACTACATTAAATACCAACACATCATTTAAATAATTAAATTAGAGTTCATATAGTACTTTCGAAAGTACAAGTATAGTACCTAGTATGAGTATAGAACCTAGAATTCAACTAGGACTTAGTAATTCGTCAGTAAGATACAATTTATCCAAAAAGTAATCATCTGCATAACGGTAATCTGTGGACAATAAAACAAGATATACTTAATAATCGTCGGTGGCACAGTGGCTAGGACTTCGGACTCCCATGCGGGAGGTCCAGGTTCGAAACCATTCAGTGTCATGTATACATGTAAGTTTTTTTTTTAAATTTACGTACATACATACAATGTCTAATATATTCTTTATTTTATTTTTTATTTTATTTCATTATTGACAAGGAAGTGATTGAATCATTTATTGATTTTTTTTAAATTGGACATTATAATCATTTTTATTATTTTTATACATATGTTGTATTGAAAACCGACCTGACGATTTTTGGCAAAATCAGGCTCCGGCGGAGCGTAGCGTACCGTCTATTTTTTACCAGTTTACCAGTGTTTTTTATTTATAGGACTAATCTCACCTGGTGGTAAGATGGAGCAAACGAGCTTTGTCAGCTGGCTCTTCTATAAACACTGCCGAAACACATCAACACCGAAGCCAAGATAACGACAGACTTTACCAAGAAGGGTGGTCTCTAGCCAGGCGGACCCTGAAGGGGTCCTACCACCAGCAAGTTATATTACTCGGGTTAGTCGCCTCGTACGAGACGCTTGCCCAGTGGGGGTAGGGATATTCTTATCTGTGTATGAGACACGGAAAATACTAATAGATGGGATGTGATTTAAGGGGGATACTTACGATGAAACCATTTAATAGGTTCGTAATCGACACATTCGCCCATGTAGACCACCTGCCAAACTGTAATTCAATGAGAAATATGTAATTAAGTAATCCTGCACATCAGGATCTACCACTTGTATAAAGTATCTAAGTTTCATAAAAAAACCGGCCAAGTGCGGTCATATTAAAGTGTGTGTGAAGTAGGGGGTTTGTGTGTGTAGGAGATTTTATTATGTGTATGTTCATTTGTTTCATTTGGTTATGACCAGCAATTGTTTTGTTTCCTCATAGCTCAAACCAAGGAGACAACTTTTTATGATATCTTACCTTCGTATGTCTCCATACAGTTGGCGTAATCCAGCAGGCAGTAGTTTTGGAAAGTATAATACGAGTAGTACGTAGTTCGACCGCATAATTTACCAGTCCTGTGAAAGATACATAACTGTAAATTAATAATGATTTTGAATTGATAACCAGTGGGGATCCAGAGGGGCTAGGTGGCTATGGCCCCCAGTAAGAACAATTCCTATAGGTGAGGGTCAACTTACTCTTGACCATTTTACCAGTAACTGATGCCTCCCAATATTTTATCTGGATCCGCCTAAAATGCAAACTCATCAGTTGTTGAGATATGAATCCATAGATAAACAAACATACAGCCACAAGACAAACGTCAAACTTAATAAAACTCTCCTTTTATCAGGGTGATGAAATTGATTACTCACTGTCATGTTTTACGAAATCGTAAGTAAGTAAAAGTAAGTAAAATACACTTTATTGCAAAAATATAAAACAACAAACATGAGATAGAAAAGGAGATAGTGAAGTACAATTTAGACGGCCTTATCGCTACGAGCGATCTCTTCCAGGCAACCTTCGGCAGAGGAAATGATATCGAGAAAGAGGTAGTAGGTGTGCAAGGTTTAGGTTAGGTTTTTTTGTATTTATTAACCTCGATTGCGATGGCTCGGGCACGTCACTAGGAGGAGCATCGGGCAGTAAAACGAGCGTATGTGGGACGCCCTAACGGACGACGTTCGGTCGGACGTCCCAGATACCGGCGCGATGAAGTGGGGAAGGATCTGCGTGAGCTCCAGGCGCCTGACTGGCTCGAGACTGTGCACGAGAGAGAGTGATGGAGCTCTTTGGTATCGGAGACGAAGATCCACTTCGGGTCGCTGCGCCAGCGGAGTAAGTATTTATTAACCACCTCCCTTCTCCCTTCCATGGGATGGGTTCCCATTATTACTGCCGTTCCTAAACTATTTAAAAATTCGTTGGGCTAATCTATCTATATTCTGACCAGGAGGGATATAAAAACCCTAGCCATATTGCGAATTTAATGGAACAATTTTTTCATAGCAGACTATAAAAGTACCAATGGCACTCTATAGCATAGCATAACTCTAACGTCAATAGAGGGGGTAAATAGAGGAACCAACTTCATTATAGGTAGTTCCCACTTATCGCTGTAAGTTTTGGTGAACAAACGTGGCGAACCTATCGCCGTCTACTAGGTGTAGAATAGTATCAACCATGTCCCTTAGCCGCCTCGTACGACACTCACGGGAAGAGTTGGGGTGGTGCTATTCTTTATGGCCGGCACGACACGGCACCCTATAGACATGGTTTTTAAATTCCTTGGTCAGGTCAATAGGAGATAATTCTCCAATGTTTTACCAGTAGAGGCTCCACTAGCACAATGGTACGTAGCCAATCAACATGTAGATACGTTCCTTTCCATCAAATCTTTTTTTTTTCTTCAGACTCGCGCCACGATGTCTTAAGATTTTTAGGTCTGCTATTTTGAAATGGCCACATGATGCCATGATATCATCACAATTTTACTAATAGCTTCGAGAAATTAAATTAACCCAAATAACGAGAAATTTGTGATATCTTCAAAAATGACGTTTCGTTTTGCTTTTCTGTTTACGAAGTGTGCTCGTGGCTCCATCTACGCAACGCTTTGTGTTTTATGTCCTATTCAGTGGTCAGGGTATATTATTTGTGACATACTTGTAAGCCAACATGCAGTAGTGGAACAGGTAATCGCAGTCTTCTTTGAAGGAGGCTCGGGGAGGCATGGTTCGGCCTTTTTTCGTATTAACAGTGGACGGTTTCGTAAATCTGTGGACAAATTAGAGACCTGTCAAATTTATTAACCCGTCAAATGTGAGCCGTTACCCCCCCCCCCCGGGTTCGTCATTTTCGTGGGCGCGAACTATGATCCGTTACCCCGGGGGTTCGGGAACTCTTTTGACACCTTTCATTCATCGCCTCGACGATTGGATAGTAGAAGCTTACTTACTAACTTCCTATTGAACTAAAAAACGAAACGACCTACCAAAAACGTTCTGTGACCTGGAAACTCTACACAGCTGAGGCAATTTTGGCCTAGGATTTCGATACGCAGGACGGGTTCAAAAGCCAAGTCACTCCAGCTCTAGCCTTGATTTCGTCTGACCACCTCGCTGCCGGAAGCCCACACTTCTGCTACTTGTCTGGTCTCCACATAATTTGAGAGTCACTATGCGTTTAGCTACATCTGTGACCTTTGTGCGCAGCCGGAGGTCTTCGTTTCGTATTTTGTCTCTTCGGGAGACTCTGCGCATAGCATAGCTCGCTCTATGGCTCTTTGGGTAACTTTGACTTTAAGGATGGCCTCAACCGTTAGGACCCACTTTTCCGAAGCGTATGTCAATATTGGGAGTACACACTGGTCGAAAAATTTGGATTTCAGGCACTGGATAGACGATTTTAAATCCTCTTTAGCGTTCCAAATATAATTTACTTTATTTTATTTATTAGGTAAATCAACAGCTTATAACAATTTGAATTTAAATAGCATAGCATAGCATAACTCTCACGTCCATAATCCCCGAGGGGGTAGACAGAGGAACCACCTTCATTATAGATATAGATATAGTTCCCACTTTTCTCCGTTTGATTTTTATTTTTATTTATTTGGTGGATAAACGTGTTAGGTGGCGAGCCTATCGCCGTCTAAGGCTCAATTTACATTGCCGCGGAATAGAATGGAAACGAATTTTCGCAACGTAATTGTACATAGCATAATGAACTTTATGTCAATTGTGTAACATACAAACTAAATATGAGCCAAAAAGAAGGTCGCGCGTCTTCCGGGGAATCCACGCGCATTCTCGAGAATTCCCCTAGCGGTAAAGCGTATTTAGTTTGTATGTTACACAATTGACATAAAGTTCATTATGCTATGTACAATTACGTTGCGAAAATTCGCTTCCATTCCATTCCGCGGCAATGTAAATTGAGCCTTAGGTGTAGAATAGTATCCACCAAGTCCCTAAATATATTATGAATTAATCTAAAAGTGAGGCCAATAACAGATTTCCTCATTTCAAATAAACATAGATATAGATAGAACGCGGTTCACTTTAAATTATAAATTTATACATAATCATAGAATTACTTTACCATGAATATAATATATAGGTAAGTACTTTCTCATTTCATGATATTAAGTAAAATATGACTATGGAAATCGCTATAAAAATAGTTCCAATTGATTCCGGAGAGCAGACGAGCAAACGGGCCATCTGATGGTAAGTGATCACCGTCGCCCATGGACATCTCAACTCGCTATAATATTATTAGAGGGTTTTCTATGCGATGCTAACATCCTTGAAGACTTAGATGATGTACCTCGTGTGCCGGTAATTACGCTGACTCTCTTACCCTTCAAACCGAAACACAACAATGCAAGCGTTGCTGCTTTGCGACAGAAATAAGTAAAAGGATGGTACCAACCCAGGTGATCCTGCAATATGGCGAGGGTTTTTGTATTTCTGGTCAGGGTAAACTCGTTATCGCCACGGTTTGTCCCATAATGACCATATCCCAAAACGGTCACTTCCTAAATTGACCACTTTCCCATAACGACCACTTTCCAGAACGACCACTTCCCAGAACGAGCACTTCCCAGAACGACCACTTCGCTTGATATCCACGGGCCTGCCTTACCTGTTCGCGAAGGCAAAGTCACCTCTTTGCGAATCCCGCATTTGACGGCGAAGTACTCCTGCAACTGAGAACGGACAATATTAGTAATAGTACATTACTGAAGAGCTCACGAAATTAGTCATTATTGGCCGCAGATCATATTGAATTTTAACAATCCAAGGTCACAAATGGCTATTTCGGCCGATGCTTGTATAGTGCTTTTCTCAAATAATCGAAAAAAAGTCACATTCCAAATACAAACAGTATTCTCGATAGTAGGTACTAGGCGTGAGGAAGTGGTGTTGTCAGTAGGAGCTGGAGCTGCTCGCGCTGGTGGTGCGGGTGCTCGTGTCGGGACAGCGCAGGGAGGGGGCGGTGACGCGCGACCGACAAATTCGAATTCTAAAAAGTAAAAAGAAAAGACGGAGAGGATTCCTGGCCTTAGCCCGGTAAGGTTGTATGAAAATCCATTACTACCGTCAATTAAAAAAATGTATTTGGCTTCGAGACAGGAAGTATGTACTTCCCTGGATCAAAATTAGAATATATGGACACAGAATACACCTGAAGTCCGCTCAAAACAAACGCGCGAAAACGGCTCAAGCACATACGGACTCAACTTACAGGCGATCTCAGAGGAAGTCAAAGGAACTCGGGCGCGAAATACACGCGCTGTGGCAAGTGGTAGGTATAATATTTTGTACTTTCAATGTAATGTAATGTCTTTCTTTGTATGTAATGTATGTCTTTTTACGAAATACATTGCCAGAAATATTGTTCACAAGGCTGTTTCTTTTAAAATGGGAATGCCTTACCGCTACGGTCAAAATCGCGGACGCCACGAGCGGACTTTTTGTGTGTATTATATACTTATCATAAGTGGAATTGCACACATGCAATTCCACTTATGGTAAGTATAGGATATATTATACAATATATAATATATTCTTAAACATCTAAATTAATAATGGACGGCGTACATGCTGCAGCACCAAATAGGCCTCAGCTGAGCATAATGCCGTACTCTAGAGTAGTCTAGAGCATGGCGCTGATATTTTGCTTTAGCTGGTCGAGGTCGGAGGCGGAAACCAAGCAACGTGGGTGTTTTCGACCAAAAACTATCGGTTACCATACTGTCACAATTTTCCGATTTCAGTTACCGATGCCTCCCCCCTTTTGCCTGGGTCGGCCCCTGATTTTATTACTCGGGTATAGTTGTATAATAAAAGTAGGTACTAACTTTTCGTGTAACTCAGCGGCGGTTGATCCTCTTCAGAGATACTTCGTGTGGTGTTAGGTTTGGCAGTGAGATTGGATGTGGGTTCCAGAGTAATGTCGCTGAATTGTCTATTTGTTTCTGGGCCTGCCTCTGAATGTACAAAATTAGTAATATTATCATATCATACTAATACTTTGGTATAAATTTTAGGAAAGGTGATCGGTTTGGAATGAATTTATTGAAGAAATAAAAATTTACATGTTAATCAGATAGAAATACCTAGTTAAACAATTTAGTCAATAATCAATACGTATTAAAAAAAATAGTTATCCTTAAAAGCGTATATAAATAAATAAATTTATTTCACGATAACACTGTATGCAAATGTACAATGGCAGGTACAGTAAAATGAATACTATAATAAAAAATATTAAAAAAAAACATACATATTTTCAAATAACAAGTCTACTGTTATCACCTATGATCGGAGTAGGTAGGGCTGTTTTTGGTACTTGCCACATACGGTCATAATATGGATAAGTATGCCCAATAGTCCCGGGATTTCCGGGATTGAATAAATATATTATTTAGATTTTTAACGTTATATTTGTTTTGATACACATTTAAGATTGGTGGCGAAATATTTTTTTTAAAGATTCATGGCGCTAGTGTACCTATGGTAGTGTTTTAACTTCTTCGTAAGTTCACAATTTTTAAAAAATCGTAATCCGCCGAGTAAGGGCGAGGTTTATAAAAGTAATTTACAACATTTGCTCGATAACTTAAAACGGGATCCCGAAATCATATCCATATTAATATAACCTTTGAGGACATTGACCCGAAAGAGCCCTACCTACACCGATCAGTGGTTATCACCCACACGTGTCGTGGACGCTGTAATATAACAATCAAGTTTGGGAATTGAGTATTTTGAAAAGTTGACATTTTGGGAAGTTGACATTGGGGAAGTTGACATTTTGGGAAGTTCACTTTACGGAAGTTTGTTTAGGAGTTTATATTTTGGGAATTGACATTTTAGAAATTGATATTTTGGGATGGGAGTAGAAATTTTGTCATTTTTGACAATTTCGGAAATGGAGACGTAGGTAATAAACTGTAACTAATGTCAGAAAACTTACCTTTTGTGACTTTCGACGACATTTTACTCTTCTTATGAAGGTTTCTTGTACTTTTGAACTTGCGGGTTCCGTGGGAGAACAACTCAGGGCTTCCACTTTGGATGCTCGTTGTCGGTCGACTTATTAACATCCTTTCACCCTCCTTGTCGAAAGTGGGTAATGTCTGTGGATCTGCCACTGAATGTAACAAAATTTAAAATCAAGAAACACCATTTCTTTTAAGGAGGGAAAGTACAGTGGAGATCAGAAAGTGGTTACCACTTGCAACTTACACAATTGCAAACTCTCATCAGCAGCTTACTCTACTCCACTGCTGGACATAGGCCTCTCCCAGGGCGCGCCATTGAGCCCGATCTTCGGCTCTTCTCATCCAGTCGCTGCCAGCAACCTTGCGCAGATCGTCGCTCCATCTAGCAGGGGGCGTCACACACTACGTTTGCCCAAACGCGGTCTCCACTCCAGAACTCGTCTAGATTGCAAACTCTAAAACTACTAAATTGATTTAAATGTGTTTTCACTAGCTATTAGAACTAAATAGTGTTTAAGCTGGCTGGTGAAAGCATATTTAATACAATTATTCTTTATTGCACACAGGACAAAAATATAGAACAGAAGAAAAGATACAAAATATAATTACAATTGCGGCCTTATAGCTTTAAGCTATTTCTTCCCGGCAACCTTTGGGTGATAGAGCTTTTGTAAAATACAACGTAAGCGGGTGCAAGAACGGTTTAAATAATACCAAGTAAATAAGTATATTTAAATAAATAAATAATTAATAAAATAATTATTTATTCAGGCACAAGTCCCACATTATAATAATGGGAATTATACATATTGATTGATTATAAAATAATTATAACCAAAATAATTAAACTGTAGGTAATTAAATTAAATTATCAAAAATATGAAAAGAAATTAAATTACGTTTAAATCAATTCTGTAGTTTCAGAGATTTTTGCGATTGTGTATGTTGCAGGTGGTAACCACTTTCTGACTGCGACTGTATCTACACAAAATAAAATTAGGATAAAAATAATTTCCATGAGGTACAACACCCCTGAGAGCATCGGTGACGTCGGACTCTCATGCGGGAGGTCCGAGTTCGAAATCAGGCAATGCCATGTACCAATGAGTATTTCGGTTTTTTGGAAAGACTTACGTACATTTACCGACTGCTCTGACGGTGAAGAAAAACACTATGAGGAAATCTGCACACTGAGATAACCAGTGTGTGATATGGCGAAGGCAATGGCAAATCACCCCATTAAATCTGCCACGAGAGTCGTTCTATGTGATTAATTCCTTAGAATGATCACGACCCTCAGCAATGAGGAACACGACTTAGAAGGAACGACATCACCCCTAAAAGAGAAAGGTTTTCTTATTAATTAATATGAAAACATAAATATTCAGTGAATAATACGATACCATACCGCTTCCCATCGGAATGACGAGCCGCAAAATTGACAGACACTCACTCTGTATTCCTATCCTTTTTCTCTCCAGTTTTAATTGTTATCTATTTCATCTTTAGGTATTTATTTATATATTTGTACTTTTAATATATTATTGGTTTCGTCCCCGACTGACGTATCGCCCGCGATGCCTTCGCCCTGGCACAGCTGAAAACCAGCGCTGTGGTTCTGCCGTACCGGTCGGACCGCAGCACATGCTGAGCATGGGTCCTTTTAGTGTTGTGTTGTTTTTTTAATTTTAAATATTATTAAGTTTAATTATTATAATAATGCAATGTTAAATATGTGTTTTTCTTTCTTTCTTTTATATAATGTAATTGCAAATAACTTACCCATTATCTGTGACAGAATTGTAGTAAAAATAGCTAGTATCATATCTTTACACTTGGTACTGCATAATTATTTATATAATTAATTTTTTATTTATTTAATAATTTAAATATGCAGAATCTGGTGTTCCAAATATCGACTATCGGAACTTATTAAATGCATATTTATACGTATAAATTAGTAATTTTATAAAACTTATGACAATTTAATCCACTACCGATATATCTTCATACAATGAAAACTAGTAACCACCATATTAGTAATAGGTTTCTGTGAGGAATTTAATTTAAACTTTCAATTTTCATTAAACTAACCGCAACTTCGTTTATTTAACCGTGACACATTACACAGACGCAGTCTACACAATATCAAATCAAAGGCCGAAAACAGTAGTATTTCTCTAACAAACTATGTTTTTCTTATAAGAAAAAAATAGGAACGCGAGGTTCTTTTACGGTTAAGGAAAGCATACGAGCAAATGGGGATCGTGACGATAAGTGGTCACCTTCGACATCTCACCTCACCGCGCTGTGGCTTGCCTCAGCATTATGCTGAGCCGGTGTACCCTTTTTGGCACTGTACCACACCAGATGTTCTGTGCTGCATGTATTAAACTTTGTTTACCTACTTCTGTATTGTGTTCTATATTATGGTGTTTACAGCGCTAAAAATGTTTTCAATTTTCTATAATGTGCCTAGTTTGGAGTGTATGTGTCTAATGCGTGGTAAACACTGAACAGGAATATAAAACCCTGTAAAGAGGGCGCCATTGGTAGTTTTATAATCTGAGTTTATAGAGTTCGCTATGAAAAATATAGGGAGTTTTGGCGGGAAAGTCGCTGGAGAAAATTCTCAAAAATTGTTTTCTGGTGATTTTGATAGCTAAAATCGGTGTAGTTTTGTCTAGCAAACTTCAGTAAAAGTGACAATGTGTTGAACTCTTAAAATAAACTTCTCGTTAGTGGTTCGTTGCGTAGTTTCACTCTGTGATTCTGCGGCGGGCCATGAGAATTCGCCAGAGACTAGACCGGCTGAAATTTCCGGAAAATAACTCCTAGGATGCTGAAATACTAAAAACTGTTTTAAATCGCTTAATGTTTAGGCTGATGTGTGTTGCCAATGCCTTGTTAAATAAAATAAAAATATAGTACCATTTAAATCCGCAAGATAATGCCGACCCGAACGTCCCTCCGAATGTGTATATCACGCCTTACCTTCAAACCGGTACACAGTTAATAACTACATACAGTAGCACACAGTTACTTTGGTATAATTTGCGCGACTCCATAACTTTCTAAGGTTTCAAATGTATCTGCCGGACAGAATAATAAAACCTATATATTTACGATTTTTAATAACTTTTATTTGTATTCATAAATCATAATTTACACAAACATAACATACCTAATGTCAACTCAATACGGCAGTAATGAGTCAATAGAATTTAACCTAATTATTCGTTTAGATTTATATTTAATATTTATAAATAAAAATGTCGCCAAGAATCTTATATAAATCGTGGTCTGATATACAGCGTCGGAAGATTACGCACTCCTGACTACAATATTGTTTAACAAAATCACAAAAAAATGGACGCAACAATATAATTTCATATTAATAAACTTTTTTTTTTCACTTCACTTCAATCTTACTAACAGATAATTATTTTCAATGCGAAATCAAATTATTAAACGCTGTATATTAAGCCATGTAATATAATAATAATTATTGCACAATAAATATATATTTATGTAGGAATAGCCAAAATCTGAACATTCCAAAAGTATTGTCCACGTATTCTAATTTGTATGGCATTTGTACAGAAAATTGAATTCCTGTAAAATCTTTCAAAATTGCTATTTCTGTAAAATAACTTTCTTAGTAGTAAAAGGTTATGTAAAAGGTTTCACAGGATTACCACGTATTCGATCGGTGGAGATTTGACACAAGAACAAATAAAAAATAATAAAAAATGATTCAATCCATAATTAAATATTAATAATTATTAATTATTCTAGCGGAAAACTGCTATTCATTTAGGTCGGATTTGTCATCCTTTGCGATTGTAAATCCTTATGGATTTGGTTATTGTTGGTGAGGATGAGTGGCGGGTCTTTTTTCCCCCAATAATTTTAGTATTTTTTAAAATGTCAGTATACAAGGTAATAGTTTCAAAACAAGACATATTTTATCAACAGACTGTCGCGGTGAAATATTAATATAACTAACAGGCGGAAATAGGAAACCAAAACAAGAAATGTTTCGACTACACATACAAAAAGTACCATCCAAAATGGAGACCATCCAAATTTTTCATGGAAATTCGAATATCTTCTTTTTTTTGCAATATTTATTATTTTGTAGGTGTTTTCCCTAAATACTGGTAATTTCGTAAAACAACAGATTTATTTAAAAAATATTTCCCCACAGATCGAAACTACACTAGTGTTTTTTTGTTACATTTTCACTACTGCTTACTGAAATCTATGAAAGATATTCGGGATTATCACACTTTTCAATTATTATTGTACCACATCAGAAAGTTTAAAAAAAAGTATCACTAGGTCCGATTACGAAAAACATTATTAATTTTTCCGAGGATCACTAAATGGTATTTGGAATGGTTAAAACAATAATTGCAATAATCTTATACGACTCCTATGGTGCTATTTGTCGACGATATAAGAAAGAATGGAAATGAAATATTGATCATGGATCAATTTGATTAATCTATCGCAAATATCAAGAACACTCTCTCTTAACTGGTCGACGTTCAGTAAATGATACGGTGCAACAATAACTATACAGGCCGTTTAAAAAGTTCTATATCCGGAAGAAGAGATACACCATAAGTTGAACAACTTTTCTTAGTTTAAGTTTTAGACACTTTTTGACGAACAAAACAAGATAGCTAGTCCTTTTTTTGCGGAATTCTAAAAGCAGAACCAAAGTTGTTCTCGAATCAATCCTTCGGATTTACAACTTTGCTAACACCCTGTAGCAAGAGCGAAAATAAATGCAATAGGAGATAACGCAGGCCCAAAAAGGTATTACATTTCTTAATACCAACGAACGATTTTGTATTTGGTTCTTCCACCACTTTCATTGGAAATGTGGGGGGGGACCATGGTCCCGGGCGGCAGATTTCAGGGACGGAATTGGGAGATGTGGACGGGCGATAGAAGATGGTGAAATTAAAAAAAACGGACTGTGCGGCATATTATATTGTGAAATTATGCCTTTTACCGGTGGTAAATTTTAAAACTCGCTCTGTGCAGTGTGTCATATCGTGAATTATTGATGTATTTCAAAGAAAAATCTGCTGCTGCGCAGCATATCATATCATGAAATTAAATGGTGACAGAGTATCACAAACGATTGACTTTATAGTTTTTTTGCCGAATTGTAAATATATTATTTCTATAGTTAGTAAATTTAAAAAATAAACGTATTTTTTTTAATAATTTCGGGAGTCAAAATCAGTTTACAGTCAATAGAATAGGTTTTTTGCCTTCGGTAACATCGTGTGACATAGATCGTGTATAAAATTTAAAAAACTAGGCAAAGATAATGGCTACGAATCGTCCGTTGATATCAGAAATATGGAAGATGGGAAATTACGTGAGAATTAAACCAAAATGTGCGCTTACTCTAGTGTGATACAATATATTTTTGTACATAAAAGTGTAGCAGTAATTTTAACAGGTCAAAGCATATACAGGTGTAACATTAAGAACGGTCAGTATGGGAAAGTCTGAAACTATAAGACATACGAACATCTGTTCTTAGGAACCATGTCATCAATTTTAGTAACAAGAAACACTGTATTCATACATTTTCCAAAAAACCTGTACTCAGCCTGGGAATCGAACCCGGTTGTTTTGAAAAAAAATACAACACTATTTCTATTTAGATATCGATTGTGTAGGTCTTAAGGAATAAATGTTAGTATGAAACGTGATGTGAAGCAGCCATAGAGACAATTTTAACGCAAATTCACCACCTGAAGATACAACATTCAATAGTAAGATCGTTACCTAAACCAGTTGAATGTTGTATTTTACAAAATGGTAGTCATTTCGAACACCTACTAAAATAAATTAAAAGATATGGAAACAATGCGTTTTATTAATTTTAAACATCACGTTTCATACTAACATTTATTCCTTAAGACCTACACAATCGATATCTAAATAGAAATAGTGTTGGATTTTTTTTTTCAAAACAACCGGGTTCGATTCCCAGGCTGAGTACAGGTTTTTTTTAAATGTATGTATACAGTTTTTCTTGTTACTAAAATTGATGACATGGTTCCTAAGAACAGATGTTCGTATGTCTTATAGTTTCAGACTTTCCCATACTGACCGTTCTTAATGTTACATCCTGTATACTAGCATTTAAATTTTTAATTAGCAATATTTATACGGATATAGTATGTATTCGAAAAATACTAATTTAATATTATAAATTGTCAGAATATTTAAATATTATTATAGAAATATGATTAGACTTAAATAACATACTGTTTCACGGGTTTTTATTAATAAAATACAGTAAAAACCCGTGAAACAGTATATTATTTAGGTCTAATCATGTACTACAAGTTTCACCAAGTACCAACAACCGCAAATATTAACTATTATAGAAATAGTAGGGTGAATTAACTACTGCCAAATGCCTGATACACTTTTACCTACGTTCTGACCACGATTCCTGCAAACTTAATTTGAAGTTCAGCCCGTCTCTCTCTTTCGTTATCGATAAGAAAAGGACAGACGGTGTCATAATCGACGGCAAACAATTTTAGATCTAAATTTCTATAGAGAACCGTCTTAATAGGGTATTTGACAAGTATCAAATATTAAATACATTTAATAAAAATAAGAAAATAGACATAATTTGATAGTCAAATGTGAAACCAGAATTAAAATCCGGTGAAAAATAAAATAGCTACTGGCAATCAAAAATCAGACGGTAGAAAGAGACGGCAATAGATAATTGTGACGTCACGGTTATGTAGCGCCATACAAGCAGATCCTTGGCTACATAATAAGGACTGTTACATAGTAAGAATTGCTAGAAAGGGACAGAGCATCCCCCACTACTATCTTTAACCATTAATATAGCTGACGTTAGTTGAGATTTCGATAAACGGATTTCAGATCCATCTTCAGGATGTCCGTGTAAGTTGATTGAAAAAAAATTAGTCAAATACTCTATTTGACAGTTCTGAACCTAAAATGACACCAGCTTCTTCTGTTCTTTTCTTAACGATAAGAAAGAGATAGACAGACTAAACTTGAATTTAGGTTTAGCGTACACGCAGGAATCGTGACCTCTGTTTATTAATAGCTCTTAAATATAATCAACATTTACAATATGGTCAGTCACGCTATATTTCCAGTATTTATCTTTAAATATCGATCATTCTCAGTAGATCCATCATGGATCTGGCCAATGGATCTACTGAGAATGATCCTTAAGTATAGGGTACGCTATCTGGGATATAATGCCTGTATCAAAAGCGAAAGTAACCGTCTGTTCGAAGCGTCCAAAGTATTCAACAAATGTTAAACCTTTGATAATTCCAAGAATAAGGTTCAATTTCGCCGTAATTCGTAATTATTCTTTATTACGATAGGAGATCGGAGGGAGACCTTTGCCCAGAAGTGGGACAACGTAGTATAGATAATAATCTATGATCGGAGTAGGAAGGGCTGTTTTTGGTACTTGCCACATACGGTCATAATATGGATAAGTATGCCCAATAATCCCGGGATTTCCGGGATTGAATAAATATATTATTTAGATTTTTTACGTTATATTTGTTTTGATACACATTTAAGATTTGTGGCGAAATTTTTTTTTTAAAGATTTATGGCGCTAGTGTACCTATGGTAGTGTTTTAACTTCTTCGTAAGTTCACATTTTTTTTAAATCGTTATCCGCCGAGTAAGGGCGAGGTTTATAAAAGTAATTTACAACATTTGCTCGATAACTTAAAACGGGATCCCTAAATCATATCCATATTAATATAACCTTTGAGGACATTGACCTGAAAGAGCCCTACCTACTCCGATCAGTGATAATAATAAATAAAATGAAAAACTTAAAACATTGACCAGACCAGGGTAACTATACCGTTCTCAAAACGATGAAATGATATCATGAGAATGCGTGCTAAAAAGAAACAATGCTAACGTTGTCTCTGTTTAGCACGCTATCTCAAGATTTCGTAATTCATCTTTTTGAGAATAGTACTACCCAATTCTATTTATTCCATATAAATTTTACTGGAGTGTCATACTTCCCAGTTACCTAAAGCAGTTAATAAATAATGTATTTGCTATTTGTAATCGGAAAATAATGATTAATTCATCATCATCAGCCTACTCTAGTCCACTGCTGGACATAGGCCTCTCCCAGGGCGCGCCATTGAGCCCGATCTTCGGCTATTCTCATCCAGTCGCTGCCAGCCACATTACGCCGATCGTCGCTCCATCTAGCAGGGGGGCGTCCCACACTACGTTTGCCCAAACGCGGTCTCCACTCCAGAACTCGTCTACCCCAGCGGTTGTCGGTTCTGCGACAGATGTGACCGGCCCACTGCCACTTCAGCTTGCTAATCTTATGAGCTATGTCGATAACTTTTGTTCTATGCCGGATCTCCTCATTTCTGATTCGATCCAGCAGAGATACTCCGAGCATAGCTCTTTCCATAGCACGCTGAGCGACTTTCAATTTGTGAACCAGTCGCACCGTCAGTGTCCACGTTTCGGCTCCGTAGGTCATTACTGGTAGGACGCACTGGTTAAAGACTCTTGTCTTTAGACATTGAGGTATGGGCGACGAGAAGATGTGACGTAACTTCCGAAATGCTGCCCAACCCAGCTGAATTCTTCTGTCGGCTTCTTTCTCGAAGTTGTTTCTACCTAATTGCACAGTCTGCCCGAGGTAGACGTATTGTTGCACAACTTCGAGGGCCGGACCATCGACAAAAGTCGGTCCCGGAACGACATGGTCAATGAACATGACCTTAGTCTTGTCCAAGTTCATCCCGAGACCGACACGTCGTGAAGCAGCATTGAGTTTGTCCAGCATTTCTTGAAGTTCCTGCAGCTACTGATGATTAATTCATTATTTAGATATAAAGATTTATTTATTATTATTATTTATTACCTTTATGTTTATTAAATGAACAACTTTTGTTGTACAACTTCTTGATATTCGAAAAAAAAGAATTGACTCATACAATTGAAATTTATTTTGCTAAATTCAAAGTTGTGGAATAAAATTTGTTTAGTTATGGATATCGAACACGCCCCTATCGACTTTTTAGGGAGTTTTTGTTACAACCAATAGAAAGAGATGTCGCTAGACTTAAGGTAACCAGAATTTAAGGACGCTTCGAACAACTGGCTATAAGTCACGGCATAGTTAGTCTTGTCACTGTTTTAGGTTAGAGAGATAAAAATTAAGCCGGGCTTCGATTTACTTGTCGAAAACAGCAAATGCACTGATGCGGCGACCAAACTTTATTTTTAACATAATTATTATGTTAATAGCTAGACTTTTATAATTGCTGAGACATACTTAATGTTAGGGAAAAAATACAATTGCATGCCTTCAAGAGATGAAAGTAACCATGAGGCTTATAAAAATCGATTTAACCCCGACTTGCGCAACATTTAACTCCGAATTAACTTGCGAATAGGCTATGATTTTTATACAAAACTAATTAATGTTAACCCGAGAGTTAACGTTAGCATAAGTGGGCCTAATAATATGTTATTGGGTTAACTACAATTTCGTAAGAAAAGTTCTTTCAAAATATTGTGTCATAGTTGATGAAATCAGGCGTTAATTTGAGGAAATTCGTTATTAATTACTAAAGTTATTGGGGGAAGAAGAACTGGGTTCTTCTTCCCCCAATAACTTTAGTAATTAGTAGTATTCACCCTTTGGATTCGCCCTCCCCAACGATTACCAGATATGCCATCCTTTGCGATTGTACATCCTTCTGGATTTTGTTATTGTCGGGGAGAGCGAATCCGAGAGATAATGGCGGGTCCTTCTTCTTGTCGGGGAGAGCGAATCCGAGAGAGAATGGCGGGTCCTTCTTCTCCCAATAATTTTAATAATTAATATTGTTTCATGATTAGTCACGGTTACTTTCACCCCTCAAATGGAGCGGTTTTCCCTTCCATTTTGTATTTTTTAAAACACTTTATATGGCTGGCATACATTTTGTCAAACTGATGTACATTTCTAAGGCCATTATATTGATTTCTATTAACATTTCGTAAGCTGATTGGAAGAGTAGACATTTTGCAAAACAGCTGAAACATTTTAGAATATAATATTATGTGATATTATTATTAAAAAAATAATAATATGGGGACGCATGTGGGACGCCCTAACGGACGACGTCCGGTCGGACGTCCCAGATACCGCTGGCGCGATGAAGTGGAGAAGGATCTGCGGGAGCTCCGGGCGCCTGACTGGCTCGAGACTGCGCAGGAGAGAGAGCGATGGCGCTCTTTGGTATCGGAGGCCAAGATCCACTTCGGGTCGCTGCGCCAGCGGAGTAAGTAAGTAAGTAAGTGATATTACTATTAAATATGGTATACTCACTGATGAAAGTGCAAGTGTATTTAAAATGTCTCATAATAGTTTCAATTTTAAAATATATTACTTTAGTTGCTCAAGTAACTTTTGATTGTAACTGGAATGAAGTAGAAATCGTCGGAACTTCTTCTTTCTTCTTCTATATATTAAATATATTTTATAAATTTATAATAGTCATATCTAATCTCGTTAACTATAATTTTAATTTTAAATTGTAATTCTGGAATCTGAATATGTGATTGACACATAACATTGTAAAGTGGTCAATGTGTGTATCCATGTAATCTCCACGACACAGGCAACGCCTAGTGTGGTGGTTATAGTTTAATGTGAAATGTTAATTAATATGTGTGTATTTCAAATATTCGCGAATCTGTTTCGTAAACTGTCTAACTTCCCAATCGGCCTGCGACGGTAGTAGCAAAACTTACCTATGGCTGGATATTTCATGCTTTTGTATCAACATCTTCAATCTCGAATTCCTTTTCCCAGCTTTCGTCAGAATTCGCGCTGGCATCATCTTTCACCTGATTTTCGCCGAAATAATCTTCGACTAAATTGTTGCCGCATTCGTCTGCTTTCGACTTTTTCGGCGAACAGCCTTTCTTATCTTTATCTGTGTTTTTCACCTGTTTCGTGTGTTTCATCTGTTTATTGTTCAACTTATCTCTGGTTTGTTTTTTATCTGTATTCGTAGTTTTGTCTTCGGAATTGTTATTTGCTATATCTCTTGAGGAGGTCTGTTTCGTTACTTTCTTTGAGGCGATTTCCTTTTCGTATTCTTCTAGAAGAAGGATCTGTTGTTCCTCTGTGAGTTCTAAGTCGTTTGCGAAGTCTTCTGCGGATGGTAGAAAAAATATACAGATAGTAATAGTTCAGTATATCAAGTTTACATTTTCAATGTTTATAATATTAGTTTTTTATTTTTTACCTTCCAAAAACTCAGTTATAGCGTTAGGGTCAGCGCACACCAATGGTGCAGGGGATTTTTTACTGCACTGATAATCTACGTTCAAAATCCGTTCGAACGCTTTCCTCGTTCATACAAAAAAAATTAAGAGATAAATGAAAAATAAAAATTAACCAGCAAAGAAACTGTTGTTATAATAATAAACCATAGACTATTCAACGAATTTGTAAAATGTCTCAAAAGAGGTTTCACTCACCGTCCTCCCAAGCGACGACTACGTTGTCTATGTCGGCCCCAGCACTTTCACACGGCGGGTCACTGTCTATGCCCGATAATACCTTCTTTGGACTCCTGCAATGTTAATTGCATAGATGTTGCACTGATTCACAGTTTTGACGGTCAAACATTAAAAAATCTTAGTGATTTTTACTTCTGGCAATAGTAATTGTGTCACTGCCATTTGGTCGAATAACGGCTAGAGCAGACCTAGCGAACAGCAGCGCGGCGAATTTCATGCTGATAAATTATCGTCAAAAAGGCGATTATGAAAGTATTAATTTATGAGTGATAATAAAAAAAATTTCGGTTTCAAAAAATCGTGCAAATTTACTTTACTTTAAACGCTTTACTTGCAAGATCACTTTTGAACTACATTAAAATGCCGATGAAGTAGACAAGAATTCACCACGCTGCTTTCCGTTTCAACTAAGCTGCGTTGAACTTTAGTTTCATAATGCCAAAATGTGTATTTAATTTCATTACAGGATTCGAAAAATATTTATTTTTTCAGCCAAATCTATAAATTTTATTTAAAATTAAACGTGTTACGGGAAATCACAAATCACGACTTAGGCGCGATTCAGTGACAGGGCCGGCGCAGACTGTATGAAGCGCAGCGTTGAATTACGCAATGGTTGTGCTTCGTATAATCTGCGCCGGCCTTTATATGTTTCTTAGATTACAATTGCCGGCGCCGATGTTGAGCGTCGCGTGAAATTAGTTCGTGTATGAAGACTCACTTTAGTTCAAACCTTTTTAACATCTTGGGATAAGGGAGGAAATGAAAAACAGCATTGCATATTTGGTACCCGAGTATCAGCATTTGCAGACTTTCCCCCCTTTTTCCAAATATACATAGTGCTTTGTACTTTAATTTTAATTTTTTTGAGTATGAGTATAAATATATTTCTATTTCTATTTAAAACTTTTTTTATTAAAGTGATCGCAGACATTTTTCTCGGCAAAGAGACTCTACGTAAACTGTCATCGTCGCACCGGTAGCTGTAATCGGCTCGAAAGAAAAAAATGAAAAAATAGACAAGCAATAAATTTATTGAACAACACATAATATAATTGTATGGGAGCACTGCACACTCACTGTTGTATGGGTGTCTGAAGTGGCAGGTGAGCGAGCACTGGGTCGGTGGATGGTTCGGTCGCGGGTTGCTTGCGAGACGCCGCCGCCAGCCGGTCTTGTAGCAACGCCACGCGGAATAGGTACCTGGGAGATTACATCATCATCATCATCAGCCTATAAATGTCGCCACTGTTGGGGCACAGGGCTCTCTTTGCACAAGCTGGTACCATAGGTGGGCTATAATCCACCGAGCGATCTCAGTGTTAATTGATGGATTCACCTTCGGAAACTTTTAATTTCCTCGAGACACGCAGGTTTCGTCACGATGTTTTCCTTCACCGTTAATACAGTCGACCTGGAGTTTAGTGGTTAAAATGTTTAGTGGTTAAAGTGTTTTATTGTGTATTTGTAGCATAACCGATCGAGGTCAAATGCGGATTTAGAAGTAAATAAAAATAAATAAAAAATAACCACGCGAAATAGTACCTGGGAGATGCAAGTGGTTAAAATTCCGAAATAAATAGTGTTTATAGTTTATTATGGGCTATTTTTTTATGGTTTGTCTTGGATTACTGTGGAGTGTTTCGTAGCAACGCCACGCGGAATAAACCTGGGAGATGCGAGTGGTTAAAGATACCGAAATTAATAGTGTTAAGGGAATATTGTGTGTCTAATAGCAAATCCACCGCGGAAAAGTAGCTGGGTAGTGAGTGGATTAAATTATCGAAATTAACAGTGTTTTATGCAAAGATTTTGAAATTCACCCCCATGTAGCGAGCACGCTAGAGAAGTTTTATAAAGAAACCGCGTCTGCTAGATAGCGCGTGCGATTTCAGCAGTTTCCCATACATATTAGTTGGGCACTGAAAAGTCAAATGTATGAAAATATGACCTATGGGTCAATTCCGTGGCTCGCTGTCAGTGCTCACGTCATTGTTCTAGAGGTTCACATTGCGCTAGTAGTTCAATTTCGGTGCTAATAGTAAATTTTTACAAAGTAACTTTTTTTCGAACTACCGCAGAAGCCTTTTTTTTAATCTTTATTTTTTTAGCTTAGTCGCCTGTGCGACTATGTCGCCCGGTACAATTTATATACATACAATTATAGGTTATATCAATAATATATACACAATTTATATACATTATTTATATAACCTACCTTTTCGTAGCTTTCACTAATTTGTACAGTGCCTTGGCCGAATCCGATAAGGGAAAGGCCAAGACGCTGTTACAGCCCCCCATATCCCATACATTAAAAGATATTTCTTAAAATGTATCTCGCCTGAGAGACTCGTTCCGGACACATTCCATCAGTATATGGTATACGTCTCAGACGGCGTTATGACGCCGCGTCCTGCGTCTAGCTACATTACTATAGCCACTCGCCGTTCCCTCATACGCGCTTTCAGTGTTGAGGCGTCAGATCGCCGCAGACGGCGTTACGACGCGGCGTCCTGCGTCTTGCTACGTCACTATTGCACTCGCCGTCCCCAGAAATCGTCCAGCTTCTCATACTGCGCTTTCAGTACCGGGTTGGTGTCGAGACGTCTGACCGCATCAGACGGCGTTATGACACGGCGGATGGCATTATGACCCCTCGAACGGCGTTATGACGCAACAGACGGCGTTATAACGCCGCGTCCTGCGTCTAACTACATTACACTCACCGCTCCCAGAACTCGTCGTGCGACACGGCGTCCGGAACTAGCTTCTCATACTGCGATTTCAGTACCGGGTTCGTGTCGAGGCGTCTGACCGCCGCAGATGGCGTTATGACGCCGGCGTCTGTTATTTCGAGGCTGGCGCGCCAAGCGTCGAATTCGGAGCTGTATGCTGGCACTATGAATGTTGCATCCACGCGTTGTAGGGCTTCCAATTCTTTCTGTTTCGCAAAGGAAAGGGGGAGCGTTAGTAATTTTGTAGTAATTATCCATCATCTTTGCTTCGGAGCTGATGGGTTTCCGCAGTGTTTATACATAGAAAAGCCAGTACTTACTAAAATCTTATCTTATGATAATCCCAGAAGCACTTCGACCCTCGAGAATCTTTTGTGCCTACCCCATTTTACACATTGGTCATCTCAGTGTACAGGTTTCCTCACGATATTTACCTTCACCGTTAGAGCAGTCGGTAAATGTACGTAAGTCTTCGAAAAATACGTAAAACTCATTAGTACATGGCGCTGCACGGTTTCGAACCCAGACCTATTAAGCCCGTGTGCTCCATCTTCAACTTAATCGTCACTTACCAGCAGGTGAGATTGAGAACAAACATAAAAAAAATTAAAAAAAAAAAAAGAATTTGGACCAGCAGTTGTAGAGTTAGCCTTGGTGGGTAAATTTTAACTATATTTTCCGCAATGCAGTTGCTGTGTTTCGGTTTATTAAGTGAGCCAGTAATTACTGATAAATGAGGCTTTTCACCCTAAGTTCTGAAGGTTAGCTGCGCATGGAAAACTCTCTAGTCTATGATCGACCGTGACCTCTTATAAAGTGGTTTGATTGTTTGTCCGCTTTCCTTAAAATAAAAATAAAGAACTGAAAACAAAAGTGCCTTGGTTTGTATCTCAATAACCCTTAAACGGCTGCACCGATTTGTATGAAACTTTGCATAGAGTTTCTTTAGAACTGTACCTTGTATGTGGACAACATGGTGGTGTCCCCGGAAGACAGGATGACTTCGGTATCATCTTCATCATCTGGTTCAGGATTCAGCACAGTGCTCACTTGACCTGTCATCAAATGTTACACAGTGTATTGGTTCGCTGACAGAAAAAAAAACTATTGGATTTCCATAAAAATATTGAGTCCTCCATAAAAATCCATAAAAAATCTATGGAACAACTTCTAAATTGTTAGTCAACAAACAGCTGAAGGAACCTAGACTTGGTGCATGTAACGACATGGAACTTCATATTACTTGACAGGAAATTAGAATTATATCATTTAGTTCTACAAATTTGATTTTGATCATTTCCTCTCCCCGAAGGTTGCCTAGAAGAGGTCGCTCTTAGCGATAAGGCCGTCTAAATTGTACTTCACTATTTCCTTTTTATCTCATGTTTGTTGTTTATACTTGTGTTTATTTAAGTGTATTTTACTTTACGTTGTCAGTGATAAGTGAACGTTATATAAGACAGAGAAATGGGAGGGAAAAACTACCGATGGTGTGAATTCGGTAACTTAACCTCCAATTGCACTTGGAATGCAAGGCACTAGGCATTCCTGGTGCATACGGCTCTCCTATAATCTAGACGTTGGTAAACTGTTTTTTTTTTAAAAACAGACGCCAATACGTTCGAGTGATTTTCAAGATTCTAACACGGTAATTGGCCAAATTGCAGTGTGTATACTAGCAGAGGCCATCGTATCTTATCTTATGATAGGGGGCCGGGAATAATCCAGCGGCACTTCGACCCCTGAGGATCTTTTGTGCCTACCCCATTTAACACACTGGTCATCCCAGTGTGCATGTTTCCTCACGATGTTTTCCTTCACCGTTGAGCAGTCGGTAAATGTACGTAAGTCTTCCATAAATACGAAAAACTCATTGGTACATGGCACTGCATGGGTTCGAGTCCTCCCGCATGGGAGTCCTGTGTCCTAGCCACTGTGCCACCGACGCTCTAGCAGAGGCCATGATTAAAGAAGAAAAAAAAAAGATTTTTAACACCTGATCGACCGAGGAAGGGGTGTTATAAGTTTGAAGCATATTGTTGTAGTTGATATTATTTACAAATAAATTCACCGAAACCGGTGGCGGGGAATTTATTTGTACATAGTATCAAATAAAATCAAAGAAGAATGGACACTTTAGTATGGAACTTTGGAAACCGTCCCTAGATTGTATGTAGCTTTCCAATTGTGTATCCATGTAATCTTCACGTCACAGGCAACGCCTAGTGTGGAGGTTATAATTTAATGTGAAATGTTAATTAATATTTTGTAAACGAATATTTTTTTCAATTTAAAATAAAAAAAAAACAATATATTCTATGGTTGTAACTAAACCCCGGACAGAGAGATATTTAAAAAAAAAATCTAAGTGCCATAAATTATTGTAATTTATTTATACTGATTTATTGTACTCCATTCCTTTACCTACCATAAAAGTAGTCTAAACTCTCCTAAATCAAAGGTAGGCTGGAAGAGATACCTATGGGATAAGCCCGTCTGTTGTGGCGTCCAGCCTTTGTACATATTTTGATGTTTTTTTAATTTTCTATGTAGTTTATATTAGTACAATAAAGAGACTACACAAAAACAAACAGAATCATATTCTACTGTGGTTTAAATTAAATTACAGCCACCGCTGATATTCAAAGCTCAAAAAGGGAGTGTACGCGCAGGATTCCATCAAGCATTCCTCGGTCTGCGATCGACACTCTGATTGGTGCAGAGTTACGCGGCCGACGAAACGCGCCAATCAGAGTGCGAAAACAGAGCTCGGGACGCTTGGCCAGCTCCTGTGGATACGCTCCATTATTATTATTGGATTAGCAGGCAGGCAGCTAATGCTGGTTAGCCTGTTTCTTCACATTTCGTAAGTGGCTGTCTAATCTGTTCTTAAACTGGTTTATAGTTTCAGCATTCACAACTTGGTCAGGTAGGCCGTTCCACGGGATGCATTTTTTTTAATTTTTTTTATTTACTTCTCAACCCGCATTTGACCCCGATCTCGCCTGATGGTAAGCGACGATGAGGTCGACGATGGTGCATGCGGGTCTAGTAAATGCCTATTCACTCTGGCCTTGAAGATCCCAAGGTTGTAGGTTTCGGGAAATACAGACGCCGGCAGGCTGTTCCATTCCTTAGCCGTTCGCATAATGAACGAAGAAGCAAACTACCTGGTTGAATAGGAGATGATGTTTTGGGAGTGTTTTGGCCGTGTTCCGCACTAGTTGTGTGCAGTGTCTTCTTGAGTGTCTTCTTCATTGTAGACAAACAACATAAAAATAAATATTTACCAATGAAACTGCTAAAGCTTTTCTTCATCACATTTGCAGGCGATTCTGGTACATCCAACTGGGAAAATTAACATAATTATCAATTAACAAATAAAAGAGTAGAAATTATTGTTAGTCAAGTTTGCCACAAGAGCGTCGGTGGCAGTGGCTAGGGCACCGGACTCCCATGTTGGAGGGCCGGGTTCGAAACCGTGCAGTGCCATATACCAATGAGTTTTTCGTATTTTTCGAAGACTTACGTACATTTACCGACTGCTCTAACGGTGAAGGAAAACATCGTGAGGAAACCTGCACACTGAGATGACCAGTGTGTAAAAAGGGGTAGGCACAAAATATCCTCAAGGGTCGAAGTGCCGCTGGGTTATTACCGGCCCCCTATCATAAGATAAGATTGTTAGCCATATCTGATTAAATTGGTTTTTTAGTTGCCAAAATATGAACCATTTTCGATGTCAGTATGGGCATCTTTAGTATGATGATATTTCCTGACAGTCGTACAAAATTATAGTATGTACAAATAATTAAACAAGACAATGGTTTATACGATTATCGCCTTTCTTGACAGTAACACCAAATAATGGTACCTAGTTACCTATGTAAAAAATACCCAAAACATACACCTGGCACCTTGAGAAACTGATGACAAGAAAGATAACGGATCTTAATAATGGTAAGTCGGATGTTTAATCCCCTAGGAGGTAGACAGAGGAACCACCTTCTACCAATCACAGGTAGTTCCCACATTTCACCGTAAGATGGTGGAAAACCTGATAGGCCTACCTATAGTCGGTTAAATTACATTTTAAATCTTTATTTAAAAAAAAAACCTCAATTAACGTTTGTGGGTGAGATTGGCTGTCGCCTTGGGGAGAGGGGTTGTGACCCTCGCTCCGGGTCGTTCCTGGTGCAAAGTTTGGCCGTAGCGATCCAGCGCGGTAACGCTGCAAGCGTTATGGACACCTTTGCATCGGGAGCGGCAAAGGGGGAGGTTTATATATAAATATTTATTAGTTAAGCTGACATTATTTGTATTTCATACAAACATAGATTTAAAAATCCACAGCACTTAAATATAAAAACAAAAATGTCCAATAACAAAACATACTGCCAATTACAGATTTCCTATTTTTAAATATTTTATTTGGAGTTATATTACTTATCAGTTCTCATCAATCAGAAGGAACGTATCAGACCATGATAACAAAGACCAGTAGCAGCTCACCTTGAATGTCTTGCCGATGACATTGGAAGTGCTGCTGAACACGTGGCTCGCCTCGCTCTTGACGGCCGTCCCGATCTCGTCCAGGTCCTTCTTCACCATGGAGTACACCTCCGCTGACTGTAACAACCGTTAGCACAATGTATAATGGTACGATTCGTACGGCATATACTATACTTTATTATGCACACACATAAATTACAATAGACAATTTTACAAGAAATCTGACGTCCACAGGTAGAGCTTATCTCTAAAATAGAGGTTTCTTCCAGCCAGACCTTCTAACATAAAGAAGTTTAGTACAATAAGTAGACATACATATGTGTACAAATTATGTATAACAAGAGAAAAAAAATCAGTTACTTAACATAACAACAAAATTGTACATAAGCTAAACAAAACTACTTGAATACATTCATATGAACATATATAATAATTACTATCATAATCATGTAACAACTAAATGTCATGTACAGTCGACCCTCTAGCTAAAGTATAAACCATCTGTCAAATTTCATCGATTAAATCTCAACCTTACCTAACCTAACCTTGCCTACATAATATGGTTTATTTCAGATTCACAAATTTTAACGTTTTGGGTAGGTTGACTTGTGGTGGACTGTACCTGCAGTTTAACAATAAATGCACTCGTCGGTCATTGTAGTCGTAAATATCTGTGGACCTGAGCAGAGCTTTCTGGCGCATTCAACATTCAAAGTCGAGCGTTTACACCATTAGGGGCTTGATTCTATTAATACAACGTAATTTCAATATAAACTAAAGTTAGGGAAGGTCCTGCCTAAGATTAAATGTCAATAAGCTAACCTTAGTCTTGGCAGAGGACAGCCAGGAGTCCCACCAGTTCCCGGCAGCATTGCTCTCGAGTGACGGTGAGCTCGCTGAACTGGGGCTTGCTTCTGCAGACCTGTAACCGCAACAGACAAGTTAAACAGCCTTTCTTCAAGTGTTTCCACCACTGTCGATACAGCTCCTGTATCGACAGTGTAACTGTTTTCTGCTATAGTGGAAGAGATTTTTAGGCACCTGGATTGGAGCAAATGGGGATTGAACATAAACGGGAGCAGGCTCACCCATTTGAGATTTGATGATGATCTAGTGTCGTTTCCAGAATCACCACAAATACAATTATGCTTGCTTGCTTGCGTATCGTATGCTTATGTTATTCTTGAACAATTTTCCACAGGAAGTGAAAAAGCAGGACACAATGAACACGTCAAAAACAAAGGCTATGACCAATAGAGACAAATCAAACTTTCATGAGGAACCAAAATATTGAATATGTAACGAGTACATCTATGTGGGGCAACTAATATCTCTAAAGATGCAAATGAACAAAGAGATACAGAGAAGAGTTGCAAATAGTCGGGCTCACTACTGGTTCTTAAACGAAATTATGAAAAGTGTGAATATGTGTGTGTGTGTGTGTGTGTGTGTGTGTGTGTGTGTGTGTGTGTGTGTGTGTGTGTGTGTGTGTGTGATATATATATATATAAGGCAAACAGCCAAAAATTGAAAGTGTGTCAATGTGGAATGGAGAGAAGCATGATGGGCCTGAGACTGCGTGACTTTCGAAAATTAGGAGCATCACTAAGGTCTCGGATGTTACAAAAAAAATAATTAAATCTAAACAGGGAAAAGTGGACCAGAGATATATAATAGAGTACCATTCTGTACCTAGGGATGGAAAGAGGCAGAGAGGAAGACAAGAAAAGAGGTGGGAGGATGATCTACCACAAGGGTGGCGAAGATACACCAAGGATCTCGACACGTTGAGGTCAATGGAGGAGGCCTATGTCAATTTGACAACCTGATCTGAACTAAAAATAGTTAAGTTAAACACTGTTAATGTTATTTAATTAGTCAGTGAATATAGGCTGTTTTTATTTATTTTATAGTACAAAAGAAAAAAAATTATTAAACATGAAGCACAGTTGTACTATTATATTATATTTTATTATATTTATTTATTTGTTAGTTTCACAGCATATCACATTACACATATAAATCAAACAATTAAAAAATCTATACATGACAATTATGAAACCAAACTGTTATAAAGTTAATTAAAGATTAATTGAGCTAGTAGTTACGAAATGAAAGAGCAGATATAAAGAAAATAAAACAGGTTTTACGATATGTTTGAGTGCTAGCGGTGTGTGTGTGTGTGTGTGTGTGTGTGTGTGTGTGTGTGTGTGTGTATGTGTGTGCGATGAGGATAATGATAGTGAGTTTGGGAGAGAGAGTGGAACTGGAGAAGGAAGGATTACGACCGGGTCAATTGACGTATGACTTCGTTGACGAACTGAGAGCGACTAAGGAAGAAAAAACAAGAATAGGGGTCCTTTTGTACTATAAAAACAATACAATATAATGACAGTGGTTGAAACAATCGAAGAATGGCCCTGAAGTTAAAGGCGTATATATATTTGTGTTTTTTAGTACAGCATTAATATTGTTATACTTTTGCGCTACTTGCATCTACGATTTCTATTCTATTTTACATCACATATATATGACCTGACAAGAGAGACATACAAAGATGTGTACAGAAAAAATAAGATAAAGATATTTTTTATTGCACTAATTACATACAGGAATTACAGAAATAAGACATTTTTTATTGTAAGTAAGTACCTAAGCACATTTTTACACTATCACTTTTTTTTCTCTACCACAGTATGAAATTCAAATGAGAAACAATTTTGGCGCCCTTATCGCTTAAAGCAATCTGTTCCACACAACCATCAGGCAGAGCAAGAACTAATAAGGTTTTCCAATACTTGTTGATTTAAAGATAAAGTATAGATTTGTAACGGTTCTCATGTCACAGTTGTTAGCAAATATGAAGCCTTTCATGAAGTACACAACAAGAGCAAATGAGAGCACAAATACATCAACAAAACCGTGTCAACTACACAGCAATGTCGTCTGTGCAGGAAGTCAATCTAAAATACCAGTATTCACTAGATCAGAGTTGTTTTCGATCATCAAGTCACATTGTATTGAACCAAATATATGTAACATGAGCTGAACTTGACATTATGAACATAGTAATTTGCTATAACTCGTAAATAGCCAATGCGGAACGAATTATAAGCAAGTAGCGTTGATTTTAGATGAATGGTCATGTTTGGTTCTTTCATATGGATGAAAGAACCAAACAAGACTGTTTAGAAAACAAAATAACAACATTCCTTGACCTACGTTATAAGGAAATGGTTTTGTTTACAAATAAAACAACGAAATACAAATTAATTAGGAAAATAATCTCATTCTGCGATAAGAAAGGTATGTCGACAATTTGATTGAAAACTTATAATTTTAGAGACTTACTTCTCAGCCATCACGTCGATTCTTTGCTGAATCTACAAGTAAAAAGGGCACATGTATTTTTGTACATAAATTACTGTGTGAACGCTGTTGTTTTTACACAAAATTTAGAAATAATTTTGACATAGTTTTGTTTGCGTTGACATAAGGTTTTTTTTCTCACTGCCATTCAAATTCATCTGTTCAGTGCAATGCAGATTTGTAAAACTGTAAAATTGTATTGTTATACGTTTGTTGTTTCAATTACTAATAAAACTTAACACAACTAAAATCTTTATTGCAAAACGAAATAATAATATTAATTTTATAATCCACCCAGTTGTGGAACAAACGAAGTTCACGTGTTTTATGCGGAAAGGAACGTTGGTTCGAGTTTCGCCTTATAGCCACAAGATGTCTCTTTCGTCTTATTGTCTCAAATAATTTAGAGAATCGTTTCGTATTATTTATTGTCTAAAATAATTTAAAATGGTGATGGTTCATTCTACATTATTTGAGACAATAATACGATATATATTAATGAATTATTTTGTTATTCTATTATTTATAAAAGACTTTACCCAAACTCACTTCCGTAAACGTAATGGCTCAGTTTCCTGTGCCTTTGTTTATCAACCTTTGAATAGTCCGTAGAACCCATGATGATGAATGAACCATAAATCGCTGGATATGGACAGCAGTAATTAAAATCCAAAAACAAAACAAAATATCCCTTCTCGGGCTCTTTCTTTAAAAAACAAACAAACTTCTAGCTAATTACATTAATTTCCCGCTCAAAATATTAATTTACGTCGAAGGGAGCGTTATCGGCTCATCGGCCGTCCGCGGATTATTCAATAAAGGCATTGAGTGAGGATTTTTATAAATAAATCCGAGCTAGCGCGTTGAGGCTCAAATAGATGTCGGAGCGGCGATATTGGTGTGTTTGTTTATAGTGTACACCCGGCGCAATGGGAGTGATTGGCTGAAAACACGAAAGGTCTGACGAAAGAATGCTCACCGCTGTGCCATTGGGTTGGATCGTACTTCTTTCACAACAACAATATAAAGAAACAAAACGTATCCAAAGAGGTAGAGAGGGGGCAGCCCCCTTTCAATCAAAGACACATAACCTTCTTCCAGCCCCACCGCCCATACTACTTGGGGGTTAGCCTCATAAAATCAAAATTATTGTTTATGGGACGTCCGTTTTTGTAAGCCATCAATAAAAAAATTAAAATATCTCACAGGAGCAGAAGTGCCAATTACTCGAGCTGAAGTGTGATAATATTTTACTTGGTACAAGAACTATATGAGATAAGATAAGATAAGATTTATTGTGTTTAGGTAAGAATTACAAATATTGCAGATATAGTTGCATAAACATGTCACACTAAACTTTACCTTTGTATATACACCGAAGTCACAAGTTAATAATGTTTATACAGATTTTGAGAAGAAAACAGAAAAGAGAAAGACCTTTGCTCTTTTGATTTTACCAAAGAGGTTTTATTACTATTCTATTTAGATACAAGCTATCGCGAGCGGCGAGGAGAGGCTATTAAACTCGCATACACCGCAGTTAAAAATTAGAAGAAAAAAATGGCGCCCTTTTGGCAGGTTTTTTTATAATATTCCTGGTCAGTACATGTACTTAGGTAATCACAGAAATCATATATTATATAGAGGATTAGAACATTATATTGGTACCTCTGTCTGTGTACTTAATAATTATTTTTAAATGGTTGCGGTTGTTGGTACTTGGTGAAACTTGTAGTACATGATTAGACTTAAAAAATGTACTGGTTCACGGGTTTTTATTGTATTTTATTAATTACGATCGGTTTCGTTTACACATCTTTAGGTATTTGTTTATAATTATTTTCTTAATAACATGTAGGTAAGTATTTTTATTTTTTTATATTTTTGTTATAGTAATTATTTTTAGGTTCTATTCTATAACAAGAACTGGTTGGGTTCTTCAAAGCGATTGATCCCCATCCCCACATATTGAAATGAAAAAGCAAAAGCTGAACATTGTAGTAGGACTGTACGGGGTCCCGAGCACTCCCACTGTTGGTTTTCGATCAGATTCGGAACGCTTTCTTCATGTTACTAATAAGAGCCCGCAAACGATGCTGTAACGGCCTCGTCGTATACAGGATGCTTTTAAGGCGCTACCGAGCGAAACTAGCGCCGCCAATTGAAAAAAAATATCAATTAATTATTAAGGCATTAAAAAAATGTTCACAGGATAATTCCACGAATGAAGTTGACATTTTGAAAAATAGTTTTGTATTCTCATGTTGAAACAATAAGAAATAAAAGGGAATCTGTCAAAAGTGGCCACTTTTATGGCCCTTTTTATTTGTTCTGTTTCTTTTTTATTTTATCTGTTTATAATCTGTTTATCTGTTTATAATTTATCTGTTTCTTTTTATTTAATTTGTTCTGTTTTGTTTCACTACGAGGATACTAAAATATTACTAAAAATCCTCTTCATTCATGGAATAGGTAATCCTGTAAACCATTTTTATTAAAAGCCTTAATTAATTGATATTATTTTTTCTTCGATTGGCGGCGCTAGTGTCGCTCATGCAGCCCCTAGTGGAGCGTCGGTGGCGTAGTGGCAGAGCGCCGGTCTCTCATCCGAGAGGGCCAGGTTCGATTCTTGGCAGGTCAATGAGTTTTCGGGTTTTTTAAAGACTTCTCTAACTATGAAGGAAGCTTCGTGAGGAAACCTACACAATGAGATAATCGCAGTGTGCATGTGAAATGGGGAAGACAAGGCAAACCAGCTCATTAAATCTGCCAATGCGTTCTAAGTCTGAAGGAATACGACTAAGAAGAAGATAGCGTCTGTGGATTGATGTAAGGAAAGAAATCGTTAGACGAGTAAACGGACAACGGGTCTGCTATCCTCATACAATTTATAAAAAATCTTCATCATGCTGTAGACAGAAATCTCAATGGATAATCCCCCGCATAAGCTGTAATACTAATAATAATATGCCAATGATCGACACGCTTCAAAGTGCATCGCTCAATCAGCGTGCGCCTGCGGCGATGACGTCACTTTAGAGGTGGGTTGAAGCCGAATAATGTGTTGGTTCGGTCTCTTTTGGCTATGGTCATAGGCGATAGATTTGGGGCCTTTAATAACAATAAAATAAATATTTTCCGATTTATATTCGTTATAGTTTTTGGATAAATAATTAAAAAATGCATCATCAGCATTTAAAAAAAAAAGTATAATGGTGAGCAAATGAGCAAACGGGCCACCTGATGGTAAGTGGTCACCGTCGCCCATAGACATCCCACCTTATATTAAAGTTATTAAAATTTTAGAGGATTTTAGATGCGCTGCTAACCTTGAGGTTCATCATGTGCCGGTAATTCTTGATTCTCTTACCCTTCAAACTTCAAACCGAAACACAGCAAATGCAAGCATTGCTGTTTTGCGGCAGAATTATGTAAAAGGGTGTTACCACCCCAGGCTCTACACCACGTTGTAATTTATATTATGGGGTTCCGTTTTTCCTTTCCGAGGTACAAAACTCTAAATGATAAAAAGAAATCGAAACCGAAGTTCCAATGTTAACCCTAACCCAATTCGTGACGCGCCCCGCCCGCCACGAGATGGCGCTGTACGATCTCCCCAGACTCAACCCTCACGCTTCGCCGTGTGTGGTTCGAGTATGGGGGTTGTTGAACTTGGGGTTAATTGAGTTTACTGATTATTTACAAAACAAACTAGAGTCTTTCTCTTAGTCAAGTCTTTCTTCGTCACATGTGTGTAAAAGTACCTACTTATGACTTTAGTATTGCTTATTGTCGATTTTTAATTTCCTTTACCAAATGCTTATCATTTTTAATTTCTAGACTGCTCTAACGGTGAAGGAAACATCTTGAGGAAACCTGCATGTTTAAGGAAAAAATCAAATTAAAGGAATAGGAAATTCACCATTAGCATTCTTTACCTGACGTTACCTATAATATAAAGGGGTTGTAGAGGGGTAGTGATGTGATCCCCTCCACCTTGAAGAAGCGATGCAATACTCCGACGACGAAATTTCAGCTTTCTGACTGGACCAAATCTACAATGCAGCATGAATATCAAAACATATTTCTCCCGACTGTTTAAAATCCAAGCTAGCCTGTCCCCCTGAACTAAATCTTAGCAAGCCTGTCCCCTAAATAAAATCTTAGCTAGCCTGCCGCTTAAACAAAATTTTAGCTAGCCTGCCCTTGAATAAAATCTTAACTAGCCTATCCCAACCTGAACAAAATCTTAGCTAGCCTGCCGCCTCTGAGCATAAACTTGGTTACACACTTAGTGCAGCTACTAGAACAGAACCTCAAATAAATACGATAGAATTACATCAGCATGCTGATTTAGCTGCCAATATTAAAATAGCCAATAACTCAGACAGAGGATAGAGTAAGGTTATAAGTTGCGAAATAACGTATTATGTACAATATTGAGGAGCTGCGATTGTTTCGTTGCTCGATCGTTTTATTGATTGGTAGGAAAAATCGTGCTTACAGTTGTAGGGTGGATACTTGCTGAGCGAAGTGAGGGACAAGTCCTGAAGTTCAATAAAATTATCAAAGTAATTGAAGTATGAGTGTGAAAAAATACGCAGAAGGTCTATCTGGTTATCGATATTTTATAGAATACATTTCGGAGAGTGCGCATCGGAATTGCACGACCTAATTCCAGCATCTCCATTCGATATCACATCTGTTCGTACGAAGCGATTTGCTTCTTCGTTCATTATGCGAACGGCTAAGGAATGGAACAGCCTGCCGGCGTTTGTATTTCCCGAAACCTACAACCTTGTGATCTTCAAGGCCAGAGTGAATAGGCATTTATTGGCGAGATCGAGGTCAAATGCGGGTTTAGTAGTCAATAAAAAAAGAAGGTAGTTCAATAATTGAAGGACACAAATTGACACAGTTGAAGTATGAATGTGATATATTATATAAATTTGCGACGGATTTTTATATTGGCTATTAGGTATTTGGTTACAGGTTTCAATATTGGAAATAAACTTTCGTTTTTTCCCAAAGCATTTCGTCATCTCGATTTTATCTAGTTTTTCTGTGTTATAATTTAAGGTTATTAAATTTATCAAAAGTTTCAGGGTTTCACGCTTGGTTAATTTTTTTCGAAAATATATTATTTCCTGCCTTCGATTGCCTGCGGTGTCTTATATCGTATCCCAATGAATCCCTGGATCGATGGTCACCCTGCCCACCGTGGGCGAAGCGTGGGTGCCCAGGCGCATCTCTATGTGATGCACATTAAATTTGATTGTTTCTGCAACCTGCGCACTCAAATAGATTTATTATATCCCACAACCACTCATTTGGCGAATATTAAACTGCTTTAAATTTATTACCGAACTAAATATCAATAATATCGTGACGATGAGGAGAAGGTTGGGATTGTTAAACGTAAGTTAACCTTTGATTGTGTTGAATCCTTTTTCAGTTTAACATCGTAATCGTGGATAACATCTCACTTAATATTAAGTAGTTCTTGACAGCAGTATTGTTTCAAGTTAGATAATATTCTTAGATATCGAAGTTATAGCTAGCCGATTACAATATAGTAATTATTTACGTACCTAGGTATGTAAAGCGATAGTACAAGGAAAACTTACTGAAATAGAGGAAATTCATCCTTACTCAGATTATAGGTTCTACTTCCTTACTTTTTGTCTTTGAGGAAGAAACTTCACGATCGCGGCAGCAGGCAGCTTCGTTCCTTAGCATTACGAAAAGAAAGTAATAGGTCGTACGTAACCTAAAAAGGCAACTTAGGTTACTTACTTCATAGAAATAGAAATATCATTTATTTGTAAACATGGGTAATGCAGATGTTACATTGTGTTTCAGTATCACCATATTCTGCCCGAAAGCGTACAAATCTTTGTTCAATTAATAAATCAATCAATCATAAATTATCATCAATAAAATAATCAATCATAATAATTTAGCAAAATAATAATAGATGTAACGAAACAAAAACATCAAAATCCCCACTGATATGTCTCAATTTAAAAAATTACATAAGAATTAACAATAAAGATAGGTTTTAACTTACTTAACCACCACTTAATATTACATTTTCTATCGACTTTAGGGTTTTGGACGGAAGGAGAGAGTTCTGAGCTCTTCCCATGGATATGATGACATATTTTTCTATCTTCAGTCAGTTGTAGGGAGTATAGGAACTGAAGCATACTGAATCCAATTTCATTTGTTTGTTTGTTTATCGTATGGTCAATGGTCAGAGTTTTTCAGGCCGCCCGTAGGTTTCTGATATGGCTAAACGACTGCTGTCTAACAGCACCGACCGGAGCCGACTGCTTAACGTGCTCTCAGAGGCACGGACGAGCACACTTAAATATACCACCCATCATGGTTCTAACTTTTAGGTCTACTATTTTGAAATCGCCAAATGATGCCATGACATCATCACAATTTTACTATAGCTTTGAGAAATTAAATTAAATTAACCCGACAAATTGGTGATATCTTCAAAAATAACGTTTCGTTTTTTTTTTTTTATGTATACCTAAACCCGCATTTGACCTTTTTACTGTTTATGGAGTGTGCTTTTACAAAGTAACATTTGAAGTAAATAGCACGCCAGTTGGACCAAGACTGAATTAATTAATTTATTACCCACATCTATAATATTATTAGTAAGTACCTACACAACATCTATACTATTTATTATATTTTATTTTTTATATTTCTTATACTTTATCTAATTTTTTTCATGCTAAAAGAATGCAGTAATTAGTACATAATGAGTACAATATTTTATAAAATTTAACAATATTCATAGCTGTAATTATTATTTTTTACAATTTAGTTGATAGCGGTGGGATTAATTTTACTCGAGTCCACACGAGTCAGTGTACCAGAGCTACTAAGATTGCAGAACGGCGGCGGCGGCGGTGGCTGCAAAGAATGTCATTCGTGAATTTATGTGAACGCGCGCACGCGCTGTGACAAGCGGTCACCTAACCGGCCACTTCTCTACGCGCTCTGCTCGCCTGGTACTTTTCAGTATCGGGGTACGCTTCTTGAGGTATTTGTTGTCTGTGGGATTACTGTATAAGGGTAAAATCCAGAAAAAATGTACATTGCATTTTATTTCACTGTACCTACATTCGAAAGCCTATAAAATATTTAGGGATAGTAAATTATTGCAAGAACAGTATAGAATAGGCTAAGTACTCTCTGTTTGAGAGCGTCGGTGGCCTAGTGGCTAGGACGCCGGGCTCCCATCCGGGAGGTCCGGGTTCGAAACCATGCAATACCAAGTAGGTACCAATGAGTTTTTCCGTTTTTTTCGAAGACTTACGTACATTTACCGACGGCTCTAACGGTGACGGAAAACAAAGTGAGGAAACCTGTATATCTGAGGAAATTAAAAGTTTCTCAAGGCGTGTGAAATCCACCAATCGGCACCGGGCCCGCTCGGTGGATCATTATGACCCGTACCCTCCTTGTGCAAGGGGAGGCCTGTGCTGATGATGACATGGGGTTGTGTTTACCTGTGCGCGAAGGCAGCATCCCCTGATGGTTGTGTAGCCCCCATTTCGTCCGCCGAGCCCATTCCTTGCCGCCGCGCTATACGTCGTACCGTCGTACTGTTGGGGCACAGGCCACCCCTTGCACAAGGGGGTTGTGCAAGGGGAGGCCTGTGCCAACAGTGGGGACAGTAATAGGTTGATAAAACTAAACTAAAATTTTAATTGAAATAAGAAAAAAATATTGATTTTTACGGTGGTTTTGAAAGTCGATATTTTAGTTAGTTACATACAAATAAAAAAGGTTCCACGCCCGATTCATAAGTTTGAGCCTGAAGAATAATAGAATATTATGTTGTTTAAATCTACTTTCAAATGGTCTATAAGTCTATAAGATAAAATTTATTGTGTAAAAGTTTAGGTAAGAATTACAAATATTGCAGATATGGTTGCATAAACATGTCACACTAAACTTTACCTTTCCAGGCATATACACCAAATTCACAAATTATTAATGTTTATACAGATTTTGAGAAGAAAGGAAAAAAGAGAAAGAGAATGTCATTAAAAATTATACAATGTCAATAATATCAAATTTACAAAATGTCCACTAATAAATGCTGTTTGAATAATATTAATACAATCATTTATTTATTTAATATATATTAAAAAAAAATTGGGCATCCTGAGTAAGGTTAGGCGGTACTTCACGCCGGGACAGCTTTTAAACCTTTACCAAGCTCAAGTCCGGTCGTGCATGGAGTACTGCTGCCACCTGTGGGACGGCTCAGCTAAATACCAACTGGCTGCCCTTGACTCAGTGGAGAAACGCGCTAAGCGCCTTATAGGTGACGAATCGCTGGTGGAAGCTAGACTGCAAAGTCTGGAACATCGGCGCAAGGTTACCTGTCTATCGGTATTTTATAGGATACATTTCGGAGAGTGCGCATCGGAATTGCACGACCTAATTCCAGCATCTCCATTCCGCCTTCGGACTACCAGGCGCGGGGAGGGGTTCCATCCTTATGTTGTTGATATACCATCTGCTCGTACGAAGCGATTTGCTTCTTCATTCATTATGCGAACGGCTAAGGAATGGAACAGCCTGCCGGCGTCTGTATTTCCCGAAACCTACAACCTTGGGATCTTCAAGGCCAGAGTGAATAGGCATTTACTGGACCCGCATGCTCCATCGTCGACCTCATCGTCGCTTACCATCAGGCGAGATCGAGGTCAAATGCGGGTTTAGAAGTAAATAAAAAAAAAAAAATATTTAATAATAATCCAATAAAAATATAAATAAAATCAGAAATCACAAATTTTGGGGTCGGTAAGTTACATCTTATCATGATATCTTTACGATCAGGTGGCGCGTTTGCTAAACAGAACAAGTTGTTCAGTTGTCATATTACTGAGTCACCCTGAAAAAGAACACTTATGTATGTTTGTTTGTATGATACGAGTATTTCCTTTAGACTAGAGAGGAGAGCTTTAGATGTCTCGGGCTGGCGGCTGCCGCAAACTACGTATTTATGCTAAAAGGGTGCACCGCTCGGCCCTTAATAAACAAATGACGCGCGATTTAAGGCCCTACGTCGCAATTATTTCACTATTTCGACGCGGCTCGGCTAAAGGCGGCTTTTTCGCTTTATTTGAAGTGTACCTATATCGGTTGAAAGATTTAAGTGTAACGACTGTTATCTCCTACTTGTCCGTTTTGTATAGTTACTCGTATCTGTAAAAGTAGGTTTAAGCTCTAACTGGCCAAATTGTACATGTCATGTTTGATTAACATGAATTTAGGCAAATGAAAATAAATTATAAAAAGTGGTTGAAGAATTTCCGCGACCAGGATTTCAACCTGCGACTGCGACCTTTTCCTTATCCGTGGATTGCTCTAACCACTGACCTATCGTAGCGTCAAATTAATCAACCCCTTTCTGTATGGTACCGTCTTTCTGACTGTCTGTTTATTTTTTAAATTTATTTGCATAATTTGAATGTTTTATTCCAGTTAGGCACAACTTTGCACTCGTTGTAGACCAAGGTACTAGTATGGAGAAGTAGTGCTTTTCATATGGTGTGGTTGTCAGAAATTTCAGGCCGCTCGTAGGCCTCTAACATGGCTTAACGACTGCTGTCGAACGACAACAACTGGGACCGACTGCTTAACCTGTTCTCCGAGGCATATTATCATTAGACCCATAACGTTTCAATATTGAGAAATACGTATAAAACGTATTAATTACTTAAATAGCCGCATTGACGGTGAGGTGTTTACGAAAAAATATGTAACTTTTAGCGACCGTAATAGAAATTGCATATCATATTTATAAAATACCCAAAACTTACTTCTGTCCATGCAAAAAATATATGAAATGGCTACGAGTTCCTCAGATAGAGTTATTAAGAGAGCGTCCGGCGTCAGATCTATATTATTTGAAGATGGTGCTTATGGTTATGTAGATTATACAGTAAGTTAGGTTGTTTGGTAGGTTACAAAGGTTGGGTATAGTTGTCTACCATGATAGCTAAATTTTTTATCGGATTTCCAATAATCCAGCTACTGTACGAGGATACAATCTTTAAAAATGATAAATTACCTGCTCCATCACCGGGCGAGTCGTCAAAACGATCTTATTTGTCACTCAGATGACGGTACAACGATAAACCCAAACAGGAAATTGAAATCTGTATCACTGGCCGAAAATCGGGCGTGGCGGCCATCTTGGATGCTAATCGTCGCGCGCCACGATTTGAATATGGAACTCTTTATTCGTAAATGGCTTTTAGTTTTTTTTCTGTTTGTTAGTGGCCAGTTGATGGATTGGTGTTTGGCAGGAAATTAGAGTCATTTTGTCCAGAGAATATATAAATATTTTTACATGTTCTACGTAGGAAGAAACAGCTTTTTTAGTATTTCTAAACCCTACCACGACTCGTTTTTCAAATTTCAGGTTTTGGACAGGTTTTACGCAAAGGCGTTATCAACCTATACCTTCTACCTACTCGTAGGTACAATAAGTTTGAATGACTGAGGCTTTGGTAAGCAAAATCTACATTGACTCCATTTACAACACAGACATGTGATTTATAATTTTATTTTATCAAAATCATAAATATAATATATTTATTATTTATCATCAATCTTTGTTACCTTCGCGGCTATAGCAATATTAGCCAGAAAAGGCTATATAATTACTGCGCCAAAAATCCAAAACCGTCACATTAAACCGCCTCCAGTAATGTTGCCATAAGAAAATTGATTTGTTATCGCAGGTCAATGTTGCCCGCAAAATAAATACTGCGCTCCTAATCGAACAATTAAATCAGTGCATGTAATACATCCAGAGTTTTATTATGGGTTTTTGATGGGAAGGCGAGTCGTGGGGTCACTTGACTTTGTGAACCCGTCACAAAATGAACATAAAGGTGCATTGGTTGCGAAATTCCTGCTTTGCCGGTAAATTTAAATGTTAGTTCAGTCCATCTGTTTCTTCCGCTATAGGTAGGTAAGAAAAGGACAGAAGAAGAAGATGGTGTAATTTTAGGTTTTAAGCTATCAAATTAAGACAGCTCTAAACAACCTAAAATGACACCTTCGGTCCTTTTCTTGCCGATAAAGAAAGAGCCAAACGGAATTTAGACCAATGATAAATATCTCGAGTTTATACCGTGGTGATATCAATACTTCAGTGCATCTTTAAATATTCTTCCAAAATCTTGGAGTACCTATCTCTGATGTCAGTGGGATCTCTGGAACGGTAATTCGAGTTTAAGCTCAAATGTATAGGACTGTGGTGACGTTCCCACATCTGAAACCTTGAGGATCAGAGGATGACCAGAAAAAAATTAGGTTATCTCCACAATGGAAAGCTGGGGGTCTCTTAAAGTTTTCAGCTATAGCACTATCTGAAGCGGTGGTCGAGTAAAAAAGTGATGTTGAAAAAAAGTACTAATACTTACATTTTTTTTAAAACAGATTTCTGATCTTATTTTTTGTTTGTTTGTTGGTTATGCAGATTCCGATTGGGGAGGCGACTTAGTGGACAGATCTTACTGATTTTATTTGATTTTATTACTGTAAGAATGTCTTGGATATGAGTACGAGGAACCCTTTCCAGAAGAATCGTTATTCTCGTCTATCACACACCTCTATAGCTATCTATGGCCCTGAACAACAGAATTTGTTTGAATTCCTTTAATCGCACGGCAACACTGATCCCTTACCATCAGATGGCCCCTTTGCCTGTTTGTCTTAGCCTATTTATATTAAAAAAAATCGCACGATGACAGAGATTTACTAATATACCATAACTATCTATGACCTAGACATTACCACTCACATATTACCAAATACAGAACTATACAGGTCAGAAGAGCCGACCGGCTGGGATTCCTGCAGTTCTAGCTATAAAATGCTATAAATCAATGAATAGCTTAGATTCCTCACAGGACCGGCTTAAGTTATGTGGCCCTGGATAAGTAGCAGGTTTGAGCAGGAAGGGAAGAAAAAAAAATTGTACACGTATGTATGTCTACTTATAATTATAAATATCTCTATGTAAAAGGTCTAGCTGGAAGAAATCTCTATTTTAGAGATAAGCTCTACCTGTGTACGTCAAATTTCTTGTTGTTGTTGTTTCATTTGTGATTTATGTGAGATAATAAAGTATAAAGTTGCACTAATTTTGTGCAATAAAGAGTATTCATTCATTCATTCATTCATTCAAAGTAAGAAAATACACACATTTCGATACCGAAATATTCTTTGATTACAAGAGACATCAGAGTTGTCAGTTCTGATATTCATGGTTTGGGAGTGCAAGGGTTCTCGTAATTCTTATTGTGCAGACGAGCCATTGGACCATCTTATGGTAAGTGGTCACCATCACAAATTGAGATGAGAGATATTAGATGATCTTCGACGTGCTGCTAACCTTGACGACTTAGATCTAGTGCCTCATGTGCTGGCTCTCTTACCCTTTACACCAGAATACAGCAATGCAAGCATATTGCTGCTTTGCCACGGAAATAGGTAAAGGTAGGGTGGTAGCTCTCCAGGCTGAGATGTACCATGTATACCTTCAAGACTTTAATGCAAGACGAGTCCTTAACTTACTTTCGTTATTGGACGTCCACAAAATACTGACACTATTTAGTAGATCAACGATAGGTAGGACAAAATTAAATGATCTTGATTATGGCGGCTTTGTAGTACACCAGTAGGGAGGTTAGGGTTTCAACCCTTCTCCCAAAATCCATTGACCCTATCTGCTTGTGTACCATTGTTGGCGGTGCAGTGCCAACAAGGGTACACTTGTTGGCACTGTACCGCCAACAATGTACAGTGTACAGTAGTAGTGTAACAGTGTACTCGCTGTATTCCGGTGTTTACAGTGCCAAATAAACGTTTATTCAATTTCAATTTTCTATCTCCTCGAAACCACAAACCCTCCATACAACCTCAAACTCCTCCAAATCCATTTCTGCATACGGCCCCGTTTGAGGTCAAGTTCCAAAATTTTCTAAACCTACAATCTAAACTACCTTACATCACACATCGGGAATCCCAAGAAGCAGTCGTTGTTTGACAGCAGGCCGGGGCCCTGTATCATAAGGCCTCTTATACCATGGGGGCCCTTGTACAATAGGGGCCCCCGTGTAAAGACGGAACCGATTCCTTGCAGTAGAAAGGTCACCAATGGCCGCCGAGTTAGCTTCGTGAGCGACCGGGTAAATAATTAGGGACACGACTAATTAAATGTTGAGCTATCTATATGGGTGGGCCGATTGTAAGTCTTGTTAACGTGAGTTAACTTTAGGTTAATTTCTTTATTTTCTTCTTTACTTTAGGCAAACCTCATGCTCTATCAACCATGCGAACGTGAATACGGCGAGGCGATCCGTTAATTAAATGTGCATGTCGCGAGCTCGCCGTGTGTGCGCAACGAGGTCGCCGCAATACTCCCAATTTAGTTAGGTATAGTCATTACATGTGCGCTGCATCACGCCGCGATTTCGTTGCGCACACGCGGCGAGCTCGTGGCCTCGTGGCTAGCACGTTGACGGATCGCCTAGCTGGAAACACATTCGCAAATTGCCAGTGTTCTCTCTCTTTTCCAGAATTCAGTGGTAAAGTCCAAGTAATCGCATTGCATTGCTCTCTCCCTGCACTGTGTGAGACCTCTACTCTCTAATACTACCTCACTAAAACAAAATACCAGTTATTTATTTAACCATAGATCATCGTTACCTAAACTTGGATTTAGGGAGGGCACGGTGCAACCTTTCTTTTCCCGAATGCAGTGGTAATGTTCGCTTTGCTTTGTTACAGCCTTTGTTACAGTTATACCTCTCGTATTTAACCATGGATCACCATTACCTAAGCTTAGATTAACCCGCACGGTGCCACCGTTCTCTTCCCGAATGCAGTGGTAATGTCCGCTTCGCTTTGCTCTCTACGCTAATTCCTTACAGGGTCTGCACTGAGTTTTATCTTATACTAGGGCTGTACTGCTCCTTGATATCGGTTGTTAATCACTTGGGTCGAAATATTCTGAATAGAATTTTTTAGAGTTTCTCCCACCATTTAATTCCGTATTATGGCGAGGGTTTTTATACTTTATATGGTCAGGGAATACCTAGGTACCTAATTGAAGGTGAGAGTGAGGGTGAGGTGAGATGTCTATACCCGACATGGATATCACTTACTGTCAGCTGTAAAGTACTCTGTGCTATCAGTAAAGTAAATAAATAAAGAAATGAGAAAAAGTGGTTCATTTTTTTCTCCCGTGAGCAGGATTGGACCTTTTCTTTTGTTGCCGGGGTGAAATCTTCATAAGATACCCGGTCTCCTGGGGGAGAGACCGTTATGTGGGATTTTTACCCCCTCGATGGCTGACCTCATGCATGTTGGAGGGCACCGGGATCTCCAGTGGAATGCACTTTGTCATGGGCCTCTCCTGTGAGGTGTATGTTTCACCTCCAGGTTCCTTCCATCACAGCAGCAAGCGGCACATAGCACGCTGCCTTTCCCAGGGTCGCCAGCCAATGCCCCCATTTTGCCCGCCCACGACCCTGACAACCCCTTTTAGACGCCTTTTACGACAGGCAGAGGCTACATTAGCTCT
This sequence comes from Hofmannophila pseudospretella, assembly GCA_947369225.1. NCBI lineage: Eukaryota > Metazoa > Arthropoda > Insecta > Lepidoptera > Oecophoridae > Hofmannophila > Hofmannophila pseudospretella. The sequence continues at coordinate 6,675,929 of OX376332.1, read as the reverse complement.
ATTATCCCCCCGAAACTACTGGGCTGAAGGATTTGAATCTGGGAACTTGCCGTTCCGTGGCAGAGTGCTGTATCCATCTTTCTGAGCTATCGCGAGTCATCCTGCCGCCTTCAAATTAATCAACCAAAAAATTGAAAATTGGTTAAATGTAAAAGCAACTCAGCCCGTCAATTTAAATTGCCATCTCTACATTTTTATTTGCTGGTATTGCCAGTCTATTTATAGAAGCTGCTTGCAGCCGGGACAGGCGTGTGCTACCGGTCGGTCGCCGATACTAAATAACAGTGTCACGCTAGCCTTTAAGGACACCGCCTGGACGAGGTTATTCTAGAAAGAGCCAAAACTGCACTTCGGCTAGAAATATAGAGCATAAAATAATGACATATACACCAGTATAACACAAGATATAAAGGCTTACTTCTAGTACCACGAACAAGGCTGAAAAAAAAAGAATTCCCTGTTAAAATAACAATGTACCATAAGCTACCATTAGCGATAACTGAGCTACCATTTTTAGAGTTCAAACGTACAATGAAAGTTGTTCGAAAACAATCCTTTCTATAATTTGAATGAATATGTCAATGTGCCCAAAGAATATTTCCAACTTGACAATATGTCAATGTGCCCAAGGAATATTTCCAACTTGACAATATGTCAATGTGCCCAAGGAATATTTCCAACTTGACAATATGTCAATGTGCCCAAGGAATATTTCCAACTTGACAATATGTCAATGTGCCCAAGGAATATTTCCAACTTGACAATATCGGAATATTAAACAATTTAAGTTGGTTATTTACTTCAATTTAATTAGATCTTAAGAATTATTAATAAGTACTTTTTATAAGTATTGGAACCGGTGCATGTAGTCCAGCACTCAATCCAAGGTGTCTGTATACTATACTGAATATTACTTAATTAGCCCTAAGCCACAGCCTGCGCAAAACACCTATTAGAATAGAATAAAAATAGTTTATTAGTTTTTTTAATTCTATTCAAAGTAATATTCAAAAGTACACAGAATCTATTTCTTACATACATTTCTGAAAGAACAATACAACACAAACACTACATTGCAATATAACCTTCGAAATTGCTGTCTCATTTTGTATAACCCCATCCGGCGCTCGCGCACCTTTTTGCTCGATCCAGCCGTATTTCGGCTGCGCGCGGGCAGCAGTTTATCTCGGCTATCATCCGAGATACGCTATCCACCGCATCTTTATGCGCCTGTATCAGATACTGGACGATAGTCGCTAAAGCTTGCTGATTAGCCGCTAGCTATCTTTGAGATTTAGGACTAATAATTTTTTAAGCCTTTAATACTGACCTTCATGTTAAGGTAAGTTGATTATCGGAGATACTAAATTACCAAGCAGATAAATCGTAGAAAGATCGAGGAACTAGACTTATCACAGTTCGCGTATATTATTGATTGTAACGAAATGACATGGTTATAGGTGACAAAGGAGCTTGCATGTCCTTTTTTAAAATTCGGTCTAATTGGAAAACCATTTCGAGGGAATAATAGAAACTAGATTTTTATAAATCATACAAATTAAGTTACAAAATTAGTTCCTTAGATTATGGCTTTGATTCGTACACAAACTACCTTGTCGGTCCTGAGCGAGCATGACAGTTTTATTTAGTTTTAAATTTAGCAGCCGTCCAGAATTGATACCACTATGCACAAAACACCGCTATCGACGCAATCTACAGTTTAATACCTCTTCAATCGAACAACAATTGACATCAATCCGATTGATCAATCCGATTGACGCGGACAATCAAAGCCCAATTAATTAGGGACGCACACAATGATCGGAAGGGTTAGCTGGTTGATCGGTTGTGATCGGTTCGCGATCCGCTGATCTGATCAGACCGATATGGGGATTTGTGGCGTGCTTGCTTTTGAAGGGTTAAGATCGAGAAAGCTCTTGTTAAAGCTTAGTTGTTTAACATGCTTTCTGTATAATAATATGGGTTTTAGGGTTAGATTCTTGCATGATCGGGAATATTCGAGAAGGTGCTTGTATTTAAAGGAAGGGGTGATATGGTTTTACATTTAGTATGAGGAAGTGGTCATTATGGGACGAAACCAGTCTTGTTTATTTGTCTGAGGCATCATAACTCAGCAAACGTCATCGGTTCACCAAATCAGATCATTTTGATTTGGTTGCCTTAGCCATGTCTGATAAAAATTGGATCAGGGATTTCCAAGATTATTAATTTAGAGTCATTCTGATGTGATCGTATTGCAAATCTGACCTATAATGAAAATCTGACGTACTTTTGTATAGTGTATAAGGCCGTCTTGCGCGAACCATTGATCCTCGGGTTTACTTTGATATGAGGTTAATTTCGCATAAACAATTCGTGAGATAACGCAATTAAATGTTAAATACATACTTATGAACCCAGAGCATTATCTCTGTATGAACCTATCTAAAAGTTCCTACGTGCAGACGCGCGCGGCGGTTCGGCTGCGCATACGCAGCGGGTGTCTCCCCACAAAGCGCTGTCGCGACGACAGGCGACAGGCTACTGCGCTGCCTCTCTACATACATACCCTGGTCAGTATTATCTATATAGGCTTTTGTATACGATACGTCGGAAAATGTGTTTATATTCCCTGAAGACATTTATTTAAATGAAGTTAGGATATCCAGCGTTCTGAATTGGAAAAAGGCGGAACTTATCAACGTAAATATTTATATTATAGTCATTAGCCTATCGTAGTCCACTGCTGGGCTTAGGCCCTGGGCCCTAAACTGAACTAGAAAACTAGTGCAAACGCTAGTTTATTCCATTTGTATTGCAGAATCTGAAAATCTGCCAAAAAAAGGGTGGCACCAGAAAAAATATATTTGGGAGCCTCGGTTACTGATCGAAAAATAGTACTATAAATAGTCAAGCGAGGGCGCTTCGAGCCTAGCGCCCTTTAGGAATCGTACAGGTTTTTGAGTGTTTTGTACATGACCCCCCCCCCCCCCCCCCACTCCTCCTAGATCCGCCACGTAAAATGTTAGTAAAACTAAAATCCTCTTTATTGCACAAAACATAGTTATAACTTGTCAAAAATAACTTGACTCTAATAATATTTGAGCTTCCCTTCCCTTTTCTTAGTGACCCTAACGAGGCTGACAAGACATGACCTTGTCGTGTACCAAAGCCTCTAAATTGAGATTTAAAAAAAAAACTTGTTAAAACTTAGATTACTTACTTGTAACAGCAATAACAATTCCTCATTCAGCAATCTTCATTGACAAACCGACGCATGCCGTCTCGCCCGCCGGAAGCGCATTATGCAGTAAATTGCTTGCCGCGGCGGTGCATAGATTGCTGCATTTACATAAACTGCAATACATAACATGAATGAAGATGCACCGCTGAAAGAAATATGTGGCGAAGCGTAACGATTTTACAAATGACTGTACAATGTACCTATATGATTTAATTCAAGTAATCAAGTTAATAATAATAATAACAGCGTCGGTGGTCTAGTGTTTAGGATGCCGGACTCCCATGCGGGAGGTCCGGGTTCGAAACCATGTAATGCCATGTACCAATGAGTTTTTCCATTATTTTTTCGAAGATTTACTTACGTACATTTACCGACTGCTCTAAGGGTGAAGGAAAGAGCGGCTAGGACGCCGGACTCCCATGTGAGAGATCCGGGTTCGAAACCGTGCAGTGCCATGTACCAATGAGTTTTTCATATTTTTCGAAGACTTACGTACACTTACCGACTGCTCTAACGGTTAAGGAAAACATCGTGAGGAAACCTGAAACACTGAGATGACCAGTGTGTAAAATGGGGTAGGCACAAAAGATCCTCAAGGGTCGAAGTGCCGCTGGGTTATTCCCGGCTCCCTGTCATAAGATAAGATATAACGGTGAAGGAAAACATCGTGAGGAAACCAGCATATCTGAGGAAATTAAAAGTTTCCGAAGGCGTGTGAAATCCACCAGCACTGGGCCCGCTCGGTGGATCATGGCTCGTATCTCCTTGTACAAGGGGAGGCCTGTGTCCGAACAGTGGGGACATTAATAGGCGGATGAAGATGTTAAATTTGTCAAATGTACGATTTATAATTACCTCAAGAAGGGAGGCCCTACCTACAGCTTTCAGCATACTGCAGCGATTATGAAACGGAATCGGACCGAACCCATAAACAAAGATAGGTAAGATGTAGTTAGAATTTCAATAATTTTTAAATAAATATACTAAATATCTTAACTTGATTATTTTTAACTATACGAATACTTGTATAGTTAAAAATTTAAATTTTAAACAAAGCTACTGCTTCAAATCCAGAATTATGATTTCTAGGAAATGAAAGCTTGTATGACGAATTAAGCAAATGAATAGAAAAATTGTTCCTATCATAGTCTTTGTTCATCAGGGGCTGAATTTAAAGCTTAAATTTCAAATTTGGGGAGCTCGTAGCCTTGTTGAGAGCACGGTCCAAACGTGATCATGCAGGTTAAGCGACGTTGGCGCGGTCGGTACCTGGATGGGTGACCACTAGTGGCATATTTCATCTGAGCTCCTCTGTGCCTCGGAAAGCACGTTAAGCTGTCGGTCCCGGTTGTTGTCGTTCGACAGCAGTCGTTAAGCCATGTCAGAGGCCTACGGGCGGTCTGAACAACTCTGACAAATAGGTTGACCACTAACCATACGATAAGCAAGTAAGAAAGCAAGGGGCTGAATGCAAGCTGTTAGCGAAGTAGCATACCTAGATTTTTAGCCAACAAAGCCTATGTAATAAATCACCTAGGGAGACCTGAAGTAGCGGAGTACAGAGCCTCATTTACGTGCTGCCGTCGCGCGGTATCGGCCGCAGATATCGGCGATATGGACCGGCGATAAATAAAATATTGACGGGTACACCCGAACGGCGAAGTGGATTTTGGTTTACACATTATCATATTCTTTCTTAATTAATTATTAGATAAGAAAATTGAACCGGCCTCCGCGATATAGGCTGTTGCCTAGTGCGGAGTCCAACGTTTAGCATAGTGTAATGTTTCGTGATCATGAAAATAAAGAGATTTATTTATAAAGTGGATGAAACATACATATTTGAGCCGTTTGGGGTTGAACCGCGTCTTCAAGGACCTCGCAAAGCGCCTGGTCGACGCGTCAAAAGACCCATTATCTGGCTCCTATTTGGCCCAGCGGATTAGCTTAGCTATCCAACGGGGCAACGCAGCCAGTCTCTTGGATACACTGCCGGACTTAACCCAATTTTTTTAATTTTTAGTTTTTATTTTTCTTCTTCTTACCCTTAGTTAATTTTAACTTTAGTATTATTATAGATCTATCATTGTAGCAATTTTATGAATAAATTATTATCTCCATTTCCTTTATAAAGAGAAATTTGGAAAACCTACTGTATGTAATACGATATAAAGCTCACATTTCAATGCTTTACTCTGAGTCGAGTTCGTGTCGGGTTTGCGTCGAGTCGCTACAATGTGCGATGACCTTTGAACGGGTAAAACTTGTTTATGGAATAATTTTCCAAAAAGAGTTTCATAAAATGTTGATAAGGAACGTCTTTGTTTTCGGTTCCCCACTACCGCAAAAGTTTTGTGAAGAAGTTGCAAGCCGCACGATCGTAAAAATGTTACACAGTGACAATAAATAACCATGTTTTCAAAAGAGCAGACAACCATCCTTCAAAACTTCAAAATCGACCCTGAAATTTTTGTTAAACACTAAAAAAGGTACCTTCATCACCTGAAAAAAGAATCATCAAAATCGGTTCACAAATGCCAGAGATAGGTACATAAAAGAAAATATTGACGAATTAAGAACCTCCCCTTTTTTAAAGTCGAATAATATAAGAAGTGACAATTACTATAACAGGTGACTGACTCCACAGAAATCTGACTAGAAATCAGAAATCTGTAGAGTGCCCTCATTTCAAAATCTTTGGATTACCTTCCCTTTTATTGCGAGAACCCAAATCGCTTGCCGCTGTACAAAACAGTATCCTGTTTAAATTAGTGTTTGGTGTACGCAGCGGCATCCAGCCCTGGCCATTAACATACGAGGGATTCCCGAAGGATGGGCCTGGAGCTCGAAGGAATTCAGACTAAGACCGACTCTATTATCTGGACTTAGACCTAGAAAGACTGGTTTTATAAGACCCAAGATATATACATAAAAATAGTATGGTTTAAGACCACTCTTCTTCTTGACGTTTGTGGGTAACCTATTTTTTTAAAATTAATTAAGGAGAGCAGACGAGCAAACGGGCCACCTGGTATTAAGTGGTCAACGTCGCCCATAGACATCTCACCTCACTGTATTAATATTAGAGGGTTTTTGATGCGATGCTAACCTTGAGGACTAAGATGGATTGCCTCATGTGCCGGAAATTACGCTGGCTCTCTTACCCTTCAAACCAAACACAGAAATGCAAGCGTTTCTGCTTCACGGCAGAAATAGATGGTACCACCCCAGGCGATCCTTTACATTAGGATCTACTAGTACTAATATCAGAGTTGTTCAGACACGTAAACCTCTGACAAATGGCCCACCTGATGGTAAGTGGCCACCATTGCCTCTCACCTCCTGTAATGTTTCTAGAGGGTTTTTGATGCGCTGCTAATCTTGAGGATTTAGATAAAAAGAGTGCTTCTTGTGCCGGTAATTACGCTGGCACACTTATGCTACACATGAAATACACCATTAAACCTCCCCAACCAACCTCTGCATAGTGTCATACCACTTTCAAATATTCTTTATCAAAGTCAATTATTCAGTCTTCTTCTAGATTTTCCACATCACTATGCGGGATTTTTAGCTAAAAGCCCGGAGTCTGGGGAATTGTTGGCGCGTAGCTATACGGTAGCGTAATTAGAGCTATTGATAGGCAATGCCGTTTAAATTGGTTGGGAATGTTTAGCAAATAATATAAAACTATTTTCTTAGTAAACTGTACTGTACTGAGGAGCTCGTAGCCTGCTCGTAATCATGCAGGTTAAGCGACGTTGGCGCGGTCGGTACCTGGATGGGTGATCGCTAGTGGCATGTTTCATCTGAGCTTTTCTGCCTCGGAAAGCACGTTAAGCAGTCGGTTCCGGTTGTTGTCTATCGACAGCATTACTTAATCTGCACACTGTCGTAGAACCCTGCTAGCCGGCACTTAGAGGACAGACTGATGTACAGATTTCTTGCATTATTTCCCTTAGTTCTTAGAGCAGTTATAAAAACTTGAATTTGTATATTGTTAAAAACACTGCACACTTCAAGTTGTCTCATTGGGTGTTCGGTCCGAGCCATTTATTAAATCGCTCTAAAAGTTTTTAATAATGTAATATCTGTTAGGTCATTGAATATACCAAAGGTAGGTCTTTTTCGATATCATATTTCTATTTTGTACTAAACTAAACCAGTATGTTACCTAGGGTTTCCAGATCGAAAAACCGTAATATCTGGACAAAACTTCAAAATGTCGGGATTTAGGAGTTGTTGCCTGGAGAAATAAAATAATAATTATAAATCGAAATTTCACTCCTAAAACACTAAACATTTTTCAATGATTAACAATTTTGAGATGAATCATCTTAATCGGTCAATGAACTTTATTTTTACGTTGACACATGTATGGTTTAATTGTTTTTACGGAGTTTACCAATTTGGATCATGACTAGTAGTTAGGAGTATTATGAAAAGACGTAAAATTCAAAAAAAAATCCTCGAAGTTCAGTCTAATTATTAGCTCAGCTATAATTAACTCAAAGGTCATGTGATTCCTCTCTTTGGTATATAAATTATAGACATTATTGGCGGGAGATTTTGTATTTTTTCGGGAGTCTGGACATTATATGAAATGCCGGGAGAATCCAGGCGAATCCCGACCATCTGGCAACCCTAGTGTTACCACCAAAAATACGTGTATTTTATGTATGATTTACGACAAATGTCCATCAAAATCACAGACGTCCGTTCATCAGAAATACCTAGTTAATATTCATAAATCGATGCGTTTCGTCGCGTCATTCTCATAAATAAATTAGATATTCATAAAAAATCCAGTCGGACCACCCCTAGCTCGCTGCATGCTAGACACATATTCGTAAACTCATCACGGACTTACTTTTAACTTATATGAGATGGTTTAGTCCTGTTTCGACCATTCCCGTTCCCACTTCTTGGATAAAAGGAAAAGTAGTCTTCCCCAAGGGCGGGCATTCGTTCCTTCACGTGTCCTAACATTAACCGTGAGTTGCAAGAAACTTCGTTTATGTTAAGGCTTCCTTAAATCTCGTGTCATCTCTCTAGAGCTATGACTTAGAAAGCGGTAGAATGTATTTTATAATAAATAAATAAATAATTTATTTTTCAGGTATATACCCATACAAAAAGTAATAATAACAAATGAATTAATGAAAGTCATAAACTATTATACTTAGACTAAATAAAAAATTAAAATAAATGTATATACAACGTTACTTCCGGTTCTGGTCACGCTGCACGAATATCCAGTACCTAAAGATGGGACTGTCCAGGCGGAGTGTCAGTCCAACCTGTCGCTGCCGAACATAGTCAAGGCTATGGTCAGCAGCGAGAGGGTGTGGGACGTAATGGTGGCCTTCTGCGAGCAGGTAATGGCGCAGAAGGAAGGCGAGGAGCCGTAGGAGAACCGGGCGAAGGCGGCTGGCTCACGCTCGCCACCTTCCCCCTTAAAGAGGACCTCCGGGCAGTGGACACGGGGAGTCCATTGCCTGATAACAGGTCCTCGAGTTGGTCTGGCGTGCCCGTGTTCCGGCACGCCCCCGCATGCCGAATGGGGACGTGAGTCCCCAGAGTTGGGTCCGGAATACGGACACCGACAGGCAAAGTCGCGGAAGTTATGCGCAAGCGTTCCCGTGGCTTCGCCGTCAGGCGGTGCGCAGGAACGGGGGGGGGGGGGGATTTGGCCGGTAAAAGTATAACCTCTTCGTCTCCCCCTTGCGGCGAAGAGGTAAACATGAGCGTTTCCCCCCGAAAAAAAAGGCGGACTGTCAGTCATCGCAGGAGAATCCCATTGCCCGAGGCATGGAGACGTTGCCAAAAAGTAATCTAATGATCGCATAGAAGTCGAGAACTCTGGCCGCGGCGAACACGCCCGACGCGATGCAGAACCTCGGCAGTTTCATCAGGATGCGATACACGTCATTGTATTGCACCTTTTTAATCAAAACTTAACTTTAATGATGTTTCGTACAACACATGAAGAAATTAAATGAAGTCTACACTAATGAATCTCTCATTTGCACTCTACTGAAGCAGCCTGAGCATTCTTTTTCCCCCCTACCTGTTGGCGGACGGTCATCCCCGTCACAAGCTAATACACAGAACAAGAGGTTAATAGGAGTAATCCACTACACTTTCAACCACAAAAAAAGGTTTTTTATTGAATATTTGAAGAACACGTGCCACGACATCGTAATTCTTGACTTCAACGGCATTTCCTACTGATTTGCATCCAGATACTCATTGTTCGGAAGTGACGAACTATTTGAGGAAAAAATATTTTTGACGTCTTGGAATTATAAAATGTTATTGACTATTGATTTTCGTATAATAATAATAAAATTAAAATTATTAAATTTTTAAAATAAAAATATTCTAGAACTAAAACTCAAGTGAGTGTGTGTGTATGTGTAACACCCGTTAAATCTAATAATAATAAAAATATTACTTACACCTTATGAAATTGTACCTAATACGAAGTATACGAAAAACTTAAGAATTTATGGCAAATACTACTCGTACGATATCTTTATAAAAAACTATCGAAATAGGTCTAATCATTCGGAAGATTTAAAAAATTACATAACTTCTTATACTATCAACTTACGTACATTTACCGACTGCTCTAACGGCGAAGAAAAACATCGGGAAATGGGGATGGCAATGGCTAACCCTTTCATTACATTCCATACAAAACGAGGCTTGATGACAGATACTATTTTTATTATAGTGAGTGTTGTTCTAAGTGGTTATAGTGAATTTCCATAGAATGTTCTCAACCGTCATTAATGAGGAATACGACTTTGAAGAACAAAATGCACTGCACTTTTTGATAGAAGCGACGTAGTATCAATACACTTTTTGATAGAATCGACGTAGTATCAATACACTTTTTGATAGAATCGACGTAGTATCAATACACTTTTTGATAGAATCGACGTAGTATCAATACACTTTTTGATAGAATCGACGTAGTATCAATACACTTTTTGATAGAATCGACGTAGTATCAATACACTTTTTTTTACTGTATACATATTATCCGTTGGTTTATTAAAATTATAAAAAAATAATTCCTTTATTTAAATTTAAGGAATAATTTTAAGGAGGAGGGGAGGCCTTTGCCCAGCAGTGGGACAGACTATAAGCTATTAAAAAATAATTAAATAAAACTAATTACATGTCTTAAAACATAATACTGGCATAAGCCTCAGGACTTGTGCGCATGATATGGTATCGTTTGTATTTGAGTCATTTCCAAAAATGAAATCTTTTTAAATTTATGAACGACACCAAGATGTGATTGTAACATGTTAAGTTTAAAGTAACAAAAAATAAAAACATAGAGTTCAAACCTTTTGGTCATACTCTATGCAAATTAGCTGTGAGCTGTTGGCGTTGATGGAATATGTTTAAACTTTGAGAAGGGGCAGGATATACTGACTCAGCAAAATTCATTTCTAAACACGCTATAAACTTTAGTTAAACGAAATAGTGTTTTTTTGTTGCATTTTCTAAAACTGCTGATATTAATAATGGTATGAAAAGAGCTATGCTCGGAGTATCTCTGCTGGATCGAATCCGAAATGAGGAGATCCGGCATAGAACAAAAGTCATCGACATAGCTCATAAGATTAGCAAGCTGAAGTGGCAGTGGGCCGGTCACATCTGTCGCAGAACCGACAACCGCTGGGGGAGACGAGTTCTGGAGTGGAGACCGCGTTTGGGCAAACGTAGTGTAAGACGCTGCTAGATGGAGCGACGATCTTCGTAAGGTGGCTGGCAGCAACTGGATGAGAAGAGCCGAAGATCGGGCTCAATGGCGCGCCCTGGGACAGGCCTATGTCCAGCAGTGGACTAGAATAGGCTGCTGATGATGATGATTTTATTAATAATAAGAAAGAAAAAAATTAATTGTTAAATCACAGTAATATTTTTTTTTCAGAACCCACTATTGCTTGTTCCTGCATGTCTGCTTTCTTTTCAATTTTTATCTTTTCTATTTTGGCACCTAGTTTTCATTATCTTCATTATCTTGTCTACACGCCACTTTAGTAACTACGAGGCAGTCTGTTATTTGCCTTATTATTGTTAATTCCTTTGTTAAATTTATAATATACGCTGTAGATTGCACAATAAAAAAATAAACAAACTTAATCCTAACCTACGGTGCTCAGACATGGTCGCTGACAAAACATCAAAAGTCCAAACTCAAGGTTTGCCAGCGTGCTATGGAGCGTAGCATACTCAACGTGAAAAGGACGGATCGCGTCAGGAACACGACCCTGCGCTCCAAAACACGCATCGCTGATGCAATCACTAAAGTATCTCTATTGAAGTGGGACTGGGCAGGCCACGTATGCCGCATGCATCCGGAAAGGTGGGCAAACATCGCCACCGTCTTGGTGCCACAAGACGGACAGCGGCGCCGAGGCAGGCCCAGGCGTAGGTGGAAGGACGACATCGACCACTTCAAAAAAGGATGGTATAAGGAAGCCGAGGATAGGGAAAAATGGAAAGGAGGAGGGGAGGCCTTTGCCCAGCAGTGGGGCAGCCTATAGGCTATTAAAAAAAAATGGAGCGAGTCATTTATCACTAGTGGTATCGGAAATATCTGTAAACCAGAGCCGTTCAAACCGACGTCCAAAGTCTAGCGGCTACGGAATGTGAGTGAACGAGATGAATTAAAATGTCGTTTTGATTTTTGCATGCTGAAGATGCCATATAGTCACTACCCCCAGGTCCACAAGTATTTCCGACAGGATAGATAAAAAACAGAAGCCACTTCATGCTTCAGGAACTTCTGCTTCTGTAATCAAACCCTATATAGGGCAAGAAGGTAGTTGCCAAACACCACAAGTCAGACAGGACATCGTTTCTATGACCACTGTTTTTTTTTGTATTTATACAAGCAGATGAGTAAACAACCCACCTGATGGTAGGAGTACCTCATGTGCCGGTAATTACGCTGGATCTCTTACCCTTCAAACCGAAACTCAGCAAGCATTGCTTAGTGAGCGTCGGTAGCACAGTGGCAAGGACGCCGGATTCCCATCGGGAGGTCCGGGTTCGAAACCATGCAGTGCCATGAGCCAATGAGTTTTTTAAAGTCTTACGTACATTTACCGACTGCTCTAACGGTGAAGGAAACCTGCACACTGAGATGACCAGTGTGTAAAAGGCACAAATGATCCTCAAGGGTCGAAGTGCCGCTGGGGTTATTCCCCTATCATAAGATAAGATAAGCATTGTTGCTTTGTGGCAGAAATAGGAAAAAGGGTGGTGCCTCCCCAGGCTGATTCTGAACAGAGTCATAGCACTTCTACTGTACTGTTCACCAAGTTTCCTACGTTACAGTAGGCATAATTGGAGCATGCAAAAGCAGCAGTAAAGCCACGTGCGCACTATCTACATGTCCTTTTTACCCAGTTTCGATCGAACCAAAACACCTCATTAACGAGCCTTTGTACTCAACGTAATACGTACCTTGTTTCCAAACATGCTGGGCATGTGAAAATAAAAGAGATTCCGTTGATAAGCTGCCGATAAAGATTTTCTTGAATTACCAGAGATTTGTATGTGTTTTGGGATATTTTAGAATTGAAAGATTGTCGTTGTTGTAGACAAAGCTGGACTCGCATGCGGGTAAAAAAAACCATGCAATGTCATGTAATATGTAATGAGTTTTTCGTTTTTGCCAAAGACTTACAAACGGTAAAAGAAAACGTGAGGAAGTAACCCCCACACTGAGATACTTAGTGTGTGATATGTAACAGACTGTGTTTTCTTTTATCGTTTGTAAGTCTTTCTTTCCACAGGGAAGGCGATGACAAACCTGACTGTTGTGGTGTGTATGTGTGACGCGTACTCAGAATCACGAAATTACCCATGCATTTGTGAATCTTTATTTTTACGATGTGCAATTGTATTATGTAAGTATAAAAATATAATGATTATTTATAATAAGGGAGCAACAAGTCCAGCGATAAACTGCTAATCAGTTTGGCGGTATACATTTAAGATATTATTGTAATATATATATTTTTAAATCTCAGTTTAGAGGCACGACTAGGTGACCATGTCAGCCTCGTTAGGGTCACTAAGAAAAGGAAAGGGAAGTTCAAGTATTATTAGAGTCAGCCCTCACTTTGAGAGCCAACTTTGCAAACAACAGTACCTAAGTGTTTCATATTATCAGATAAGAACTGACTCAAAATAATATTGAGCCTCCCATTTTGTATAAAAAATGAATAATAAAAAACACTCCATTAAATCTGCCAAGAAAATCGTTCTATGTGGATATTTCCATATAGAATTATCACGACATTCGTCAATGAAGAATGTTGTATACGACATCTTTTAAGATGGATTTTGAATTAACCGCAATCAAGCTAGACTAATTTAGAATGCATTTCTAATAGAATTTCTCACGGATGGGGGATATCTAGGAATTAACCACATAGAACTTTCGGGCAATATGGAGGGTTTTCCATTGTCTATCCCATTTCACGCACTGGATATCTGGTGTGAAGGTTTCCTGAATTGTGATGACGTTTTCCGTCACCTTTGAGCAGTCGGTAAACAAAAACTAATAATTCCTGGTTCTTTACATACCTATAACAATTTTATTTTATTATATAATAATATTTTAAATAAAATTCTTAATTTTATAGAAATTCTAGATAGGTAAGGTGGTTTCACCTATTCCTGCCGTAAAATTACAACCTTGCATTGCTAAATATGTTTCGGTTTCAGGGTAAGAGAGCCAGTATAATTACTGGCATATGAGAAAAAAAATTAAAAAAGTTTATTCACTTACACAGGGCACAAAAAAAGGACCTCCGACTTACAAACTAGGTCGAAAACCTGTATCTTGGAAATCGGGATTCCGTCGCGCTTTCTGTGCAAGCAAATTACAAATTATAAACCTAAAAGGAATTTGGAAAACATAATCAAAAGGAATTTAGTAAAGATAATGGTAAGAGTGAGTATGGGTGGAGGTGTGTTAGGTTGTGTAGGAGTGTATAACAATGTAAGGGTGCATCTGTAGTGTAGGGTGAGTGAGTGTGGGAAGTTAAGGCACTCCATCTATTTTACATACATACATAAACTCATGCCTGTTTCCCGCAGGGGTAGGCAGAAAGAGTGCCTCAAAGGTCAGTATAGGCGGCTCAATGGCTCCAAATCCGCGGTATGCAAACCAACGGGAGTAATAAATGTATCGCCGCTATCTTCAAAGGCGCATCTCCTCTTTGCGCGAGCGCCGCCGCTGCCGTTGCGTGTGCATTCGTAGAGGGATCGCGAGCCAGTGGAAGATGGGCTACTTGGCTACTTATGGTATAGCTGGACCTTTACCTAGATAGTTTTATAAATTGACTTTGTGTTGAGGATAATTCAAAACTTTTAAAACAATATTTGGGTCAAGGACCAACTAGTTGGACTGAGGAATTGGATTCGTCCAAAATATCTTTGCTACTAACCCTAGGAAGTAGTATTTGTGATCGTGGGTTAGTGATTATAGCACGTATATAGAAACGACGAATTCGAGAATTTTAAAATATTTCTAGCGTGTCATCTATAGGTTATAACAATAACGATAGGGTATATTTTTTAACTTATTAAATTTTCGAGAAAAACGTCATAATTGTTTGTTTGAAAATTCTACAAATGAAAGAATTATTGCTATTCTAATACTGAAATAAGAAGTATGAATGAAACTCGTTCATTCATAACGACATGGATGAGTTTATGCCACCAAGGCGCAAAATAATGGGGTATATTTTACTTTAGTATGGAAAATTTTCATACAAGTAACAGGGTTATTTTTTCGTCTAAAGTGGTACAAAAGACCAGCACATACCCTTCAAATATTTGCTACTAATAAAAAAGGACCTTATTTGCATATGTAACTTTGTAAACGAGGCTGTAAGCTACCTTAATAAAAAAATAATTGCGGAATTAAATGGTACTATATTTTTCATAGAGGACTCTATAAAACAGATTGTAAAACTACCAATGGCGCCCTCTTGACAGGGTTTTTCTATTTCTGGTCAAGGTATGATACCTGAGGCTGAGACAGCCCCCTTTTTCCGGTGCTGCCACCACCCACCACCATCATCAAACTTAATTACTTATGTTTATTTATTTTTATAATATTTGAGCTGTTTGCGGTTGGAACATTGGGACCCTGGGAACCTGGGGCCGCATCGCGTCTTCAAGGACCTCGCAAAGCGCCTGGTCGACGCGTCAAAAGACCCAAGATCTGGCTCCTATTTGACCCAGCGGATTAGCTTAGCTATCCAACGGGGCAACGCAGCCAGTCTCTTGGATACACTGCCGGATGTGGGGGACTTAACCCAAATTTTTTATCTTTAGATTTTTTATCTTCTTCTTAGCCTTACTTTAGTTCTAACTTTAGTGTTATATGGATAAAAACTAATTTATTTGATTAACAATTAATATTTTTTTAAATAATATATTTGTTTAATATTATTTTTATCTTCTGTACCTAATTGTTTGTATGTGTGCGCTATTGGAAATAAACTCTGTCTTTCCTTCTTTACCTACATCAAATGCATAGCTTTCTTTGGGACACAAGCCTCTATAGCCGCTGCATATTTATCAGTGCACTAGTGGCCATTACGATTGGGTCTGACGCCATTTTTATGTTCGCTTACCTTACCTCAGTCCAATAGTTGGCGCGTGTCACTGATTGAGACTGGTTTATGGGGGGTATTGAGTCTATTTCTTGAGACGAAAGCTCGTTGAATTTGATTTTTTTTATTGAACAGGGAAAGCAACCTTATGTTACTCTATTACCTAGAGTTAGACCAAGAAAGATTGGTTTTATAAGACCCAAGATAGTATGGTTTATGACTACTCTTCTTCTTGACGTTTGTGGCCAACCAAAGGTCAGAGTCAGAGTTGTAAGCCTCTGACAAACGGGCCACCTGATGGTAAATGGTCACCGTTGCCTCTCACCTCACTGTAATGTTATAAGAGGGTTTTTGGTGTGCTGTTTACCTTGACGTCTGAGATAGAGTGCCTCATGTGTCGGTAATAGTTCTGGCTCCCTACCCATCAAACTACTTTGCGGCGGAAATAGGTACTTAAAGGCGGTATCACTCCAGGCTATTTTTTATTTTTTTATTTACTACTAAACCCGCATTTGACCTCGTCTCGCCTGATGGTAATTTTGCACAGAATTTGAATTTGAATTCAAGTTCACATTTTCTAGCGGAATACTGCTATTCAATTAGGGCCCATTCATTTCACACTCCCAATTCTTATCACATCCTGAGGAGGTCGGATTTGTCATCCTTTGCGATTGTAAATCTTTCTGAATTTGGTAATCGTTGGGAAGGCGAAACCGAGGGTAAGTGGTGGATCATTCTTTACCAAATAATTACAATAATTAATAATGTATTTCCACAAAGTAACGCCTGATTCCATCAATAGAATAATACCACATTCAAATATAAATATTTGCATAACCTTTTTATGCCATAATATAGATATATCGTAAGAGACTGGCCCCCACAACTCAGGGTATCCTAGTGTAGGAGCCAGGGAAATCTGAGAAAATGTAAAAGACACTGTCTGCATTAGGGATGTTACGACGGTGGTTTTACCGGAACCGGAGTCGAAACCGAAGGTTTTAAATTTGATTTATCAGAGTCTGAACCGGATTCGGAGGCGGAGTCGGAGGCGGAGGTAGAAGAGAAATGTTCACAAGAAGTTCAAATTTTAAACATTTTTTTTAATTTTTATAGCTGAACTGTCCAATATTTTTTATGATGACGTTTTCGGCAATAAAACATTCCTTTATGTAGTCCTACACTATTTAATAAAATATTGAAATTTGATTATGTTAGCTCACAAATCTTCTATATAGCTTCCGATTCAAAATTATCGGAAAATCAATCGGAAGTTCCGACCTTTCGGAGTCGGAGTCGAAGCTCTGCAACATCCCTAGTCTGCATGAATAAATATTTTTTTTAATATGATTATTTTGCTTATTGAACATTATGTGACGCGACGAAATTTTTCAGTCACCGCAGAAAATTGCAGTAACAATGGTTTGGGAAACTCTGGATTGAAGTATCGGAATCACTTATAAACAACATCAGAAAGCGACGGATATATGAATGGAAGGAGAAACAATGAGACAGGGCAGCGGCGTACCGAGGTACGATTTATAAGGTCCCAAGTGACTTTAATGCACTTTACTGGGTTATTTGTCGGTTATCTAATAAATTAGTGGACTTTTCATGATTTAGAGGTAAGCGGCTTAACAAAACGCGAACGCGCTATGTGAGGACAAGGATTGACGTAGTGTCGGTTGTATGAAAGGGAAAAGGGAAGATCTTCCACCAGGCGGGGTGTTGTGCCTGGTGACCAGATGTGCTGGTCCAACTATGGATGTTTGGAAATTAAACAGGGTTGTTGCCAAATATACATACTGCTTTGTAATCTGTTTGTTCTCTATGTGTTATTTGTTATTTTATATTTAATTTATTTTTTATTTAATTAATAATTAATTTTATATTTGTGCAATAAAGTGTAGTTTACTTTTACTTTACTTACGTATATATACGAAGTCCCAGGAAAATTTAGATAGCGCGTTCTACACCGATGTGAGTAGGTATTAAACGTAGTGGCGCGTCGTGGGTCGCCACAAAACTAACATATAAATTTGGGAAAAATAGACAAAATTTTGAATGAACGTAGGCTAGAATCACATTCGTGTCGCTGTATCTATATTGAACATGAATATATTATATTATGATGAAACATGAGATGTCGGGAATCTGTAGTCTGCCACAAGGCCACAACTTACAAACCTGAAATTTCAGTTCAAGAAGGCGATTCTCGCAGTGGAATGTCGAATTCGACATTAGTCCTATCTCATTCGCTCACATTACATGTGTGAGCGTGACAAGACGTTCGTAGCGCTCGACTTTTGTATGTCGACCGCTGCGAAAATCGCATTCCAGTTAACGACACACAAACCATCAGTGCTGAGCTGAGATCATACTTAGATATTATAGAAAAAGAAAGAGTCTTATGGCTGAGAATTAGATTCGATAAGAACAATGTTCAGATCTTTGGTTCTTGAATTTTGAAAAATAATAAAAAAACACTTCAGATTTTAAGTTGTAAATAATGAACGAAAAGCCATTCAGCCGCATTTTAAGCCATTCAGATTTCAATACAGAAATGCATCGACACGTCGTAGCAGTTTCAACAAATATAATGAAATGTAAAATAACAAAAACACAGCTTACCAAATAAAAAGGTGCATCAGATCTCCTGAGATGTCTCCGCGGATTAAATCGTAAAGGAACAACAAAAACTTAATTATCACGTATTATAACAGCCTCGCGCTAAAACACACCCCACTGGTATAAAGCTGTAAGTCCATTTTAATATATTTTTAGAAATGTTAACGCTTAGAGACGTTATTCATGTTTATATTTTGGCAAGAATTATTTATTTATTTTTTAAATTATTCATTCGGTTCTTATCATTTCTGTTAATTGATTAAATTAAGTGCGGCCTTCATTTAAGATAACTTTTAAGATTAATTCATCCACGACTAAATAATAAGCTCTGTTGACAAATTATGAACGAAAATAGTAACTTTTTTGAAACTGAATTTCATTAATTTGCATCTTTATTGAAATCCCTGAAGCAATTAAATGTAAAATAAAAATAAATAAATAAGTACCTAGATATGTATGATGATGTAAGTACCTAGGTATCCCAATTCAACACTGCACCAACCATTTCCCTCTCGAAAACTTAATTTCTCGCATATAACATGTTTTCTTCTCAAACGTCAATACATCAATATCGGGCGAGCGCGCGGCAGGGGCGTGCACAGGCGGGCCGCGGCCGTAATTACAGGCGCGCGCGCCCGCGGGCCGATATATGCGCACCCCTGGCCCGCGAATTATTTAGTAATTTTAATTTTATTTGGACTTACTCGCTTTCTGTTAGGGGCGTCATTGATTTCTCTTTTTGCGATTAACACTGCTTAGTGCTGTATTTGGGCAAGTGCGTGTGGGGTATGCTTACAAATGTATGATTAAATAATTTATTTTGTCGTGTAACCGATAATTAGTTTAATGATCGTGAAATTATACTGTGTAGATAATTTTACTACAGCTTTATGTGGTTGTACCACTTGAAATGAACAGCAAAATATTGCTTTATTCAAGTCATTAATTCACCAAGGTAAAATCTTTCGATAAAAGTTGGGAGTTAACATTGTAACGATGTCGACTTCATCGTCCATATCAACCTCCTTGCCATCAATTTCAACCTCATTGTTAGCGTTTATCTCACCTCATTTCGTGTTGGCATCTTCATTTCTTCATCTATATTTTCTAAATTCAAATCATATTCCCATTCTAAATTCCAATATTCCATTAATTTCATTGTTTTTTACTTTCTCTCTGTATTTTGTCCTGAACGGACATTTCTCCGTTTCATAAAATTGTCTCCTACTACTACCTATTTTCTACATTTACTATTTTCTGTGTTGTTCTGTTCCTTAAAAATTTAATATCTACTATTGCCAAGTTTCTTCTATTACTTCATCTGCACACTGTCCTAGAACCCTGCTAGCCGGCACCTAGTAGGCAGATTGTGGCAACACATTCACATTCCAGTGCCTCCACACTGGGGACCCCAAGTGCCTGTCCAAGGAGTCCATGCCTCCTTTGTTGGGACACATAACAATAGATTTAAATTAGTTGGACGTGTGAAGTTGTCAAACAATTTTATATGGGGACTGTGAACGTAAACCTGTAACCAATCATTAATTTTTTCAGTAAATTGAATCATTTTAACTGTTTCTCAAATCAACTCTAATGAAAAATAATATATGTATATATTATTGTAAAGTTAGATGAAATTGATTTAGACTCGTGTATAAAATTGGTTAAGGATGTATTTTTTTGGGTAACCAATTTTAATTAAATTTTTATTCTCAAAATGTATTGGATTATATACCTGCCTACATATAGAGTCTAAAGAATGACTCTATATTTATTCTTAAAATTGGTGGACTCTACACCTAAGTATGAACAAACTTTAGTGAATTTAAGATATCTATCTCTTAACTTTTCTAACACTTACCTATTGGCTATTTGGGTTCATACATTTGGGTCTTTGCATTCATACAATTTAATTATTTCACGTTTTTCTCAATCACGGGAATCGAACCCAAGATTTTTATGTTTAAAACTCGAGTTAAGTACTTCAGGAGACTAATTCAATTTCAATTCAATTCAATATTTTTATTTTTCAGATAACTAGATCCATTGTGTTAGTGTACTTAAAAACTATGTTAGTAATATATTCAGCAAAAAATTGTTTGAGTTTTTACACTTCGATCAGATGCTGATCAAAAATAACATCATTCGATCAGCACCCGAACGAAGTGTTTAAGGGTAGGGGAATCATACTTTTCCGCTATCATGTTCAGGATGCTGTTGGAGCTGCTCCGAAGCCTGCAAAGCAGAGACGCAGTTCTTTTGCGCATAATGGCTTGAAACCCATCGGTATGTGCGTGCTCAAACATACCGGAGGCACTGCAGAAACGAGGCAACCCCATCAACATCCTGAAGCCATTATTATACTGTATACGCAGGGCATTGATCAATTTTTTGGTGTAATTGCTCCACAAGCTGCTCGTGTAGAAGGTCTGGCAGTAGGCTTTAAAAAGCGTGATTTTAACTTGGTCACTACAACGAGCAGACCTGCGGATATAATGAATGACAAAACATTTTATTTGAATATAAATTTTATTGTTTCTTATAAATTTTCTTACAATTAGGAAGAACTTAGTTCGCAGTGCGAGTGTCTTTTTTAACTAAATAACTAAAAAATTTGCAACGTAAACTAAAAACATTTTTAACTAAAAATTTAGTACAAATAACTATGAGACATTTATTTTATTTAACTAATCTTACAATTTATACAGATAATAATTAATAACGTACGATTTAAAACTAGTAAAAATGTTATAAAAATACGACTTAAATACTATATCTACAGACTTAATGGAAGAACTAATATTTCGATTACTTTGACATAATATTTTTTTTTTGTTATTTTTATCTACGAAATATACAAAAATTGTTATAAATAAATAATCTTTTACATAGGAATCACTTAATAATTCGCCACCTCTTACAGGTTTGGTCAAAATAGTAAAAAATATTTTTTTTGTTAGGATCTTCTTACATACTCGTAGCACCAATGTGAAGCCAAGTTTGGACAACCATATTGGGGTCACAAAAATATCAGTTGTCCATGACTTAACAATTTAGATTAGGAATATTATTCATGATAATCATGATTATTTCATTTAATATTTACATTTTTTTAAAGATTTTTTTTGTTTAATTCTTACATGGAATATATTTTTTAACTGTTGATATAAATAGGCGACAAAGATTGGAATGTGCAGTGTTATGTACAAAATTAAAATTCCTTATTTCGTCGGTTCAATAAGTTGCAACGTTATGCGACGCGTGCCCACGGTACGGGTGAATCGATATCATCAACATCATACGAGTACATTGCTTGTTATCGTATTCATTTGCTAACGTTTTAACTTCAAACCAGCAATGGATATTGACCCCGCATGCGCGCACACATCGCATAGCAGAGACACGAGGTAAATATACTGATACAATTTTCCGATTTTCATTTCTTTATTTAAATTAAATGTAATAAACATTATCTAAAAATAGCTTTACCAACTTCATTTGTTTTGGTCTTCATTTTGGAAACGGTGAAAAATAAAAGACCTTTAAGATCCCCCGAAACAATTAGGAAATATTGAAAATTTTCAAAACACGCATAGAACAAAAAATCACCCAATAACGATTACTGCAGGAATTTGTAATATCCTGTTCAAATTTCTTGATATTATATTTTTAATGCAATAATTCGCTAAAAATGGAATGGTAAAGGAATCAGAAATAAATTGAGCTACAGTAACTTTTAACAAATTTTCACAACACAGAACCATGTCAAAAATGTTTTCTGAAAGTCAGTTGCTAATTTATAAATACTACTATTACAGCATTGAATGATTTTGGATTATGTAAGCTACATTCTTCATTCATAATATTACTCGTGTATTTCTCTTCACACATGCCTACCCGCAGCATTAATAAAACAACCCAGATAGCATTGTAAACTCGTTTTAGACTTGCAACAAGTTTGATGTAGCAAACGAGTTTTTTACCAAATTTGCAATCGCAAATGAAGGTTTCATTTAAACTTTCTTCAAGTTACCACGCAAAAAACTAGTTTATTGTTCGGGAAAACGTTGGTAATCTGAAAACTGTTAGGAAACGCTGGGAAAAGTTTGACGTAGCAATTTAATATAAAAGTAAAATCAAACGTGTAGCAAGCTCACAAGCTATCTGGGAACCTACTTTGAAAGAACATCAAACTCTTTGGGCTACATTTAGGAAGAGTCCTTAATTCCTTAATAGTCAGTTGCTATAGCAAGTCTGTCGTACCCCAGCCAGTATGACGCTGAACTCATCTTCTGGTCTAGCGTCAGGGACTGGAGCGGCTGGTGTGAATGTAGTCGGGGGAGTTCCTGCTATAACCGAAGCGTAAGGTGAGGGATACATCCTCTCGGAGCAATATTCAGGACTTGGACCCTGCTCAGGGCAGTAGGGAGGCCTGTACCCTTGCTGATCATATCTATACTGCTGATGCTGCTCCATTGTACCCTCAGTGCCATAGTCCAAGTATTTATCAAACTCTCGCGCATCCACATCAGATTCAGGAGAACCAGTCCTTATTTCCGGTCGCGCATTCATGAACTGCTCAGGCTCCTGGGGCTGATTCGATGGAGGCTCCTCGGAAAAGTAATTCCCACCCGAATCGTACTCCGTCTTGGGTTGCTCAGGGTAATGAGACACATATGACTCCTCAGTTTTGTACATTTGCTCATATTGCTCGTACGGGTGATACTGGATGCTGTATTCTGAAGACAAAGGACCACTAGGGGCGGATGAGACACGAGGAGTGCTCGTGCCTAACGTCTGCTGGTCTTGAGACGTCGCAACTGGAGGAAAGAAGGTTCCAGTTACTAGAGGAGACTGCTCAGCCAAGGTCCTCTGAGTGCACATGACGTACATTCCATTAGCCATGCCCATAGCTGCGACCGGCTGCGCGGGAGAGAAAGAGCCAGGCCTATACGTCTTGTAATACGATTCAGAAAGAGACGACGCATTGATCGCCCTTCGTCTTTCCTCATAGTAATTTTCTTTTTCGTTCTCCACTGGGGAAGCGTCAGGGGTCGGCAGGGGTGCCTCGGCTGGGGCACTTCTCCTGCCTTGAGGTTCAGGTGACCTCGCCGGAGACGATTCCGGAGTTTGAACGTGTCCGTTGAACTGGTTGGACTGGTAAGAGTCTGGGGCTAGCGGGGAAGTGCGGTACGGGGAAAATCCTGCGCCAGGGTTGTGGGAGAAGCGGTCTGGGGAATCTGTGTTGGCGTATGGAGATCCGAGGGCGGCAGACGCTGGAGGGGCGCTGGCTGGAGTGCTCGGCTGGTTGGGCCGCGTCTTCGCTTGCTTCCGCCTCCTGGGCCGGTACTTGTAGTTAGGATGCTCGGTCATGTGGATAACTCGGAGACGCTCGGCTTCCTCCACGAACGGCCTTCGGTCTTGGGGTGTTAGCGATCGCCATTTTTTACCTGAAATGGAGAGAAAAACAACAATAAATATACGGTCATATCAAGATCAGACGACTTGATATCACTTTTGAGATGTATCGGGAAATGTTGGGAAGACTTTTCTGTAATATGGACGGTACTCGTAATAATGGAAAATAACAGCAATGTTCAAATATTTTAAAACAGCCTCTCATGTCACGTCTCTTACAAATAAGAATATGAAACATAACACCGAGTTATTACAAATTACACCTTGCATCTAGATAAAAGATTCAAGACTTATATTAGTGGAATGTTAAAGAAATAGACGACTGTCAAATAGGCAGGCTAAATAATATCACGATAGTGTGTTATCTAATAACTATAAAACACCTACTACGAACGCCTCATAAATAACCTTATCAGAGTTAAGGATCTCCTACCCTCCCCTCGCCTGAAGGCTTTGAAGACACCCGAGGGGAAGGGTCGGCCAAAGCCGAAGCTCATAAAATACTGGTTGTTAAATGACCAACTTGACCAAGTATCAAGGTATTGTAAACTTCAATTTCTTGGCGATAAAGAGTGTTTTTGTTTGTGTGTAGAAGTGTGAGTTTTAAAGAGAAATTATCGAGGAGACCGAACAATCTTTGAGGATATTTATCAACGCGACACTACTTGCTACTGGCAAAACAAACAACTTCACCTTTAGTGTGGGAAAATGTTGATTCGTCTTTGTTGTCGATACAAAATATCGATGTTTTAGGTTGTTATTAGGAGCTAGTTATGAATGTTTTTATTGTGAATGTGCTTAATAATATTAAAGAATAATGTAAAGATGCCATTCACTTCTAGTTCTAAAAGAATACTTTCGTTTACAAAGTACTTAAGCATGCGCCAGAATTAATAAACGCCCTGAACAATGATCAATACTGACAGTGAGTCCTTTTTTGTTCCTCAATGGTAAAGCAAACAATTGTTTTTTGACGAATCACCCCTTTACCTGTTTTTGATTAAGTGAGAAAATCGATCAGAAAATCATAGAGAAATAAATTATTATTGGGGAACCCGCCATTCACCCTCGGATACATAAACAAATATTAATAAGAATTTAAAAAATGAATAAAATTCCATATCTTCATCTACATTATTATTTTCACATCAAATTAGACTATTGCAAAAAGAACGTCTAAAATAAATTGCAAAAGAATAAATAAGTATCAGCATGCTAGAGCGAGATAAACATTTTGACTTTAATTTAGATATACGGAAAAAATGACAGTCAGGTATCGAGTTGAACCTGCTTGACTGATGTCAAATGTCGTTTTGACAAATGACGGGAAGGGGCTTCCTGTTGTGTCTCGTCTTAGTCCATTAGTGCGGTGGATTTTATCGATGTTTTCTTTATCGATAAATCGTTGAGCAATTAATTATTTATTTAGAGGTCATCGTTGAGCCGTTGGTTTAGATTTTTTATAGGATGGAATGTTGTTTAATAATTTGTCTGCTTCTTGTTTTAGGAAATTGTTGCTAATATTGTAAGTATTTTTTTCTTTATATTAAAATATAATTGGGAAGAAGGCCCTGCCACTCAACCTCGGATTTTCCCTCCCCAACGAATGACTGGTCAACCTTCTCCCCTATATTTTAATATTCATGTATTTTCCGCAAAATAACTCCTGATTCCAACAACTAATTTTTTCTTGTAAATTAAACAAATATTTAATTTGGTTTTACAAAACAGGGTGTAAAGTGGGATTTGGAATTAGAATAATTATTCTATCTGAATTCTTGTTTCTGAATTTAGGCACGAGTCGCATTCCAGCACATGTTTTAGGTGTTAACGGGCTGTAGAAGAGCGAGGGAGCGGGGCATGTCCTCCTCCATACCGCGCGGCGCCCGTACTTTTCCCTCGCTCTTCTACACCCCGCTAACACAAGGCTAACACCTAAAACATGTACTAAAATGCGACTCGTGCCTAAATTCAGATACGCCATAAAGATTGACACGCTCTATAACAGTGTAAAATTTTACTTTGTCCACACATAATTTGCTAACAGAAGACAGACCCTCAAATTAAACCCTAACACTCTAACAAACCATTTCTCAGTCCTCTACTCGTAGGTAGGTATTCTCAGTACATATGTACCTACAAAAAGAACTACAAATCAATGTAGGTACTCTATTTTTGTTTCTATTCGTAGATTAACATCGAACACCTACCAATTTTTGTGTCACGTCCAAATGATAAAGCGTGTAAGTACGTTTTTTATTCAAATTAGTCAAACGAACAGATTAATGGTCACGACGCACGACTACTGGATTCCATTAGGCTGTCGCCGCACTGGCACTTGTTTCGGATATCTCAAGTTTGAGCAGGCTTTTAATATAATTATAATAAAACATTAGGAAGGTAGTAATAGGTATATAAATGAGTTATTATCTTGTTAATGTTATTCCATATTACTAATTATTTTTATTTATTATTTATTTTTAATTGTAGATCAGTGAAGGTATATTTGTGCAATAAAGCGTATTTTACTTTACTTTATTCGTAAATCGTGAATATAATTAAACAGTATTAGGTAAATATATTTTCGGGTCGAATGAAGAACTAATGAAGTGATCAATTTATAAATGCGATGTAAAAGTTGACCAATAATATTATTTAGTGTAAGTAAATAATTTGATTTAATTCAATATTTACTTAAGCTTTTCGTTGTAGGTAATGTTATTATTTTATATTTTGAACTATAAAAATCAAATAAATATACACAAAGAATAATGACGTCATTCGTTTAAAAATAAACAGACTCGTCTCACAAATGCCTAAAACTCCCCGAACAAAAATATTCGTAGAAAACCACCCAAAATCTTAAAATACCTTATCAATTTAAATAAATGAGTGGTCATTAACCCTAAGGTAAGGGTAGCTGGGGATGGAATGGTTTCCATGTAAACTGATTTTGTTGAATGACACATATCAATCAAAATGGGGCCGACGCGACGTGACTTTATTTTTATTATTTTTGGGTTACGATGTTTACGTGGCTGGCCTTGTACCCTTTTAATATTTAATAGATAATTCAATTATTTAGCTTTACGTAAAGTTGTACGGCTTCTCTTTTTGTACCTATATTTGTATATTTTTTGGACTAAAACTTTTCTTAGGTAATAAACTTTTCTTAGCACCCCAGGCTGATGTCATACCACCTTTAAAAAATAAGAAGAAAACAATTGTTTGTAAAACATCTGCCAATAAAAAGCTTGTGCTTTTGCTGGTTAATAATAATAAAGAACATTTAGGCATCCTAAATGTTCTTTATTATTATTAACCAGCAAAAGCACAAGCTTTTTATTGGCAGATGTTTTACAAACAATTGCAAAACATTACAAAAGTATTAAAAAAAACCTCAACAAATAGCTTTAAGTTTAAACCCTTTTAAAGTAGGCAAAAATCAACAAGTATCCAGAAGCCATGTAGAGTTTATAAAAAAAAACTAATGATAACATTTTAATGATGCAATCGATCATGCTTGTTATGACACGCGGTGGTCCGACGGCAGAACGACGTCATATCATTAATTAGATCGACATCATTAATGGAACTAATGATGCGTTCGGATTAATGAGAGCGTAGACGAAATTAATGAGACTAATTTTCTTACGTTTTGTCTTTTAGGAATCACTCATGAAGAAACGAACGATCGCCCTATAGGGACTATTTTTTCTTTCATCCAAGGATTCACTGATATAAAAGCAATTGATGGTGGTATGACTCTGAGCAGAGTAGGTCTGGGGTGATACTATATACCCTTTTACCTATTCTGCCGCAAAGCATTGCTGCGTTTCAGTTTGAAGAGGTCAGCGTAATTACTGGCTAATATTCCATCTAAGTCGTCCTCAAGGTTAGCAGCGAATCGAAAACCCTCGAATAATATTATAGTGAGGTGAGATGGTGAACCATCAGGTGGCCCGTTTGCGCGTCTGATCTCCTTATACAATAAATAAAAACTTCAAGTAATTGAGATCGTCTTGGAATTCAGTCATCATCATCTGATTCCAGATGTCGAAAAAGCACTATACATTTTAGAGCTCAAACTCAAACCACCTGACCCCAGCTGACATCGAAGATAATCTAAGATTTTGGAAACCGCTGAACCGATTTTGATCAAAGAACATAATGGATGATTCTATCAACAATTTTAATCTGACATGGCTAAGAAATTCTTGACAAAATAGACTTTTAAATAAATGGAACCCGCATCCAAATTGTGTATAAGTTTGATGGATGGCTGAGTTGGTTTTTTAGATATAAAGCGATAGATATACATACAGATAGATCAAACTTATGAAACCTATCTTTGATTGGGGGATAGATAGATTAATACTTTATTGCAAACAAGAAATTTACATAGGAAAGGAAACATAGAATAAGTGTACAAAGGCGGCCTTATCGCTCAGAGCGATCTCTTCCAGGCAACCTAGGCGATAGAAGAATTTGTTTGTTTGTTTGTTTGTAGTCTCTTTATTGCACACATAGGAAAAAAAATAAAAAAATACACAGAAATTAAAAACATTAAAATATGTACAATCCCGTAGGGATCTCTTCCAGCCAACCTTTGATTAAGGAGAGTTTAGACTACTTTTATGGTGGGTAAGGTGTGGAGTACAGTAAATAATAAGTATAAATAAATTACAATAATTAGAATTATTAATAGGTTACCGGCAGTATAGTGCAGAAAAGTGAAATATGAAATATTTATTAGTTTATATACTTTTAATACATAAGTAAAGCTCGGTACGAATACAAAAATACTATGGCCCTAGCCATAAAACAATACGTATAATATAATTACAAAATTATTGATAATCTTTCTTTCTCTATATATACATACATATATGCTGCACAACTACAAATATAGGTAATGAATGATCTTTAAGACGCGCCTTAAACGCGCCAGTGTCTCTGAGTGACGGATGTGACGAGAAAGTGAGATTGGGGGATTTCGAGACCTATACCTAAGTCCTAGGTATAGGTTCACCTAAAGCCTATAGTGTGACAAGCCACCAGTAGATGGCAGCCCTCGATTTTTTACCTCAACGGATGTCTACAGCACGCGCTGCATTCTAAATTTGAAATTT
Source organism: Hofmannophila pseudospretella (assembly GCA_947369225.1). Lineage (NCBI taxonomy): Eukaryota > Metazoa > Arthropoda > Insecta > Lepidoptera > Oecophoridae > Hofmannophila > Hofmannophila pseudospretella. The sequence continues at coordinate 6,646,842 of OX376332.1, read as the reverse complement.
CTGCCATTCCACTCTATCTAGAACACTTTCGTACCGCCATCTCGCTCTCACAAAATATTTTTTTTTGCATTTCGATTCCGAGTGCGTGGTCATTTTCGTCGTTTTTATGCGACTCCTTGTCTCATAGTCGTATATCGAATCGAAGTCGGTAGCAGGTTGCTTTGTTTTTAGTACGGTATTGTGGATTTTTCTTGATTTGTTTACGTTTCAGTTGTTCTGTTGCAAGCTGTGGCGGGAGAAATACCCGCCTGAAGAATTCATACCGCCAACAGAAGACCTACCACCGGGTTTCAAACTCCCGTGGCCAACCTGGAAACCGCTTAATCGCCTGCGAACCCAGGTTGGCTGTTGCGGAGATAAACTTCACAAATAGAATTTTCCAGCGGTTCAAGTAAAGTGTGAGTGTGGTGTCTCCCCTCAAACCATGGAGCACTTGCTCAGCTGTCCCGTGTGCCCACCACCTGCACGCGGGAGGACCTTTTCGAGGCCAACCAGAGGGCTATCGATGTGGCTGCCTTCTGGTCGGGAAAAATTTAGTTCTGATCATCAACTCGAAAGAAGAAGAAGTTGAAGAAGAAGGGTTTATTATGTGGAGTATATCAAGATGAAGGCTAATTATACAGTTGAGGGTTTACCCGCTGGAATCGCAGCACTTGCACTTCAAGACCTTCGTGGCACGTATCCGAAAAGCTGGAGGAGGACTTCTAGCTGAAAGGAGTCGTATTTCGTCGCTTTCGAGGAAGCCTTACGAGATACAGATACCGCGTCAGCGCAAAGAAGCGTTAGACAATAGATTAGTTTTTATTTTATAATCTCTGGGCCGTGTTGCCTGAAAATAAACGTTCATTCATTTATTCATTAAATGGTAAAAGACCATCCTTGGGATGCAATTTATACATTAGTGAAAATCAGATGAGATTGAGGTCAAACGCGGGTTTAACATTTAAAAAATCGGAATAAAATACTTTCAGCCTTGGATGTAAAATGAAATAGCCTCCGCGTTCGTTCCTTCATGCGTTCAGTCGTTTCCGGGATTAGTTAGCCTTCACTGAGAGACAAACGTACATCCGGACACACCGCCGTTTGTTTATACTCGTATGTAGTGATATGAAGTTATGCCTAAGTACGTCCTCTTGGCATAGACACCTATCTTCTGTTCAAGAGATTTCGGGTTTGATACTCAGTTGAAATTGTAATTGTACTGGAATGCAAGAATTTATCCAGTTTACGCGTTTTTAACCCCCGACCGATCGAGTGTTATAAGTTTGACACGTTTGTCTGTTTGTGTGTTTGTCTGTGGCATCATAACTTGACAACGGATGATCAGATTTGGACCCGATTTTTTAAATTTATTAGAAAATTTTATCAAGAGTGTTTTTAGCTAGGTCTGATACAAATTGGACCAGAGGTTTCTAAGATCTTGGAGTATCTTTGATGTCACGTGGGATCTCTAGAACGGTAATAGCTATATGGTTCGAATTTGAGCTCAACTGTTCAGGTTCATGGTGCGTTTCTGACATCTGAAACCTTGAAGATCTAATGATGACCAGGAAAAAGTTGGTGAACTTCAATTTCATAATATGAAACTGGAAGAATTTTAAGATTATCGGCCGGCGGAAACTATAATAGTTCGATGGGGTCGTCTCGAACTAGTTGTAGGGAACCCTGAGACATAACAAGAGAAAAAATAAATAAAGATGGCGGCCAAAACTAAATGAAAATGATGTGGAGCTAGGAATTTTAAGATAGCCATGGCGAGGTCGAAGGTCGAGCTCCGTGTAGGACGAAGCCCGGAGCGGCCCCCCGCCTTCTGGCACCGCAGGTCTAACCTGCTGAATGTTCTTAGCCATGTCAGATGAAAAATGGATCAGTGGTTCGAAGATATTGGAGTATTTTGGGATGTTGGAGTATTATGGGATCTTTGGAACGGTAACAGTTAGGTGGTTTGAGTTTGAGCTCAAATGTTAATGACCTGATCTTCCCACATCTGTAACCTTGATGACATCAGGTCATCAAGGTTACAGATGTGGGATGTGGATGACCAGTAAAAAGTAAGGGGGAAAATATGGTACGTCGGGGTTTTTATAAATTTTTAATTTAGAATTATAATCGAAGTTCACCCATTCGAAGAATCCAAGTACATAACTATTCAAGAAAACACCTGTGTAATAATATTTATAGGTAATTTTACAAAAACGGTGGCTATTTCAGGTGCTTATGCTGACTGAAGTTAGGGTTGTGTGTTGATAGAAATTTTGCGACCATACCTAGTGATAAGGCTAAAAATACGGAGTTTGGGGATTGAAACAGGACTAATTACACAATACATATCGTAAAATTACCTATAGTTGTCCTACAATGTACAAATTTTCATTGACAGTGACTGAATCCAATTACAGACAATTCAAAATATTACTTTTAACGTATTCTTTTTCTACTTTATAAATAAATTTGAAAGTTTTTGCTTTTTTGGTTTTCCCATTATAACCAACGTAAATATTTTTTTAAATCTTGATTGTGGTCAAAATATGGGACAATAGTTGTCCCAGGCGACATTCCCAATAATGCCAATAATACCGGAATTCTCGGAAAATATTGAACATCCCGGGATATAAGTAAGAGAAGTCTGGCAACCCTAGACTAAAAATTCCTATTTTCCCATTCCTGACATGTGCTATTCTGACTTTTTTAGCGATTCGCAGAAGCAGTCCGCGAAATAAAACGACAAAGCTGCCGAAATCCATAAAGCCGGTTTTATTCGGCCGTAGCAGCCTTCTGTGCCTTCCACTGTGCGGAAACGATGATTTTATATTTGTAGCGTGTGGTCTCAGTGGTAACAGTAAGCGAGTTTATGTAGTTCTCTCCTCATCTTAGTCGTGTTCCTCATATGATAAGAGTCGTGGTTATTCTTTGGAATTAACCACATACAACTACTTTTTTAACATATTTAATTGGGTGGTTTGCCATTGCCTTCCCCATTTCACACAATGGTTATCTTAGTGTGCAGGTTTCCTCACGATGTGATGTATTTCTGCGTCTAATCCGTTAGAGCAGTCAGACTTACGTACCTACATTGTACGTAAGTCTTGCAAAGAACCGAAAAAGCTGATGACCCCCGCATGAAAGTGCAGCGTCCCAAACATTACCGCCGACGCTCACCATCTCTGTTTACTAACAAGAAGGCAATGGCACCCCATCCAATTTAAAAAAAAACTGCCAAGAAAGTCTTTCTATATGGTTAATTCCGGAGAATGATCGCAACCTTTATAATTGAGGAAGCCTACTCCTCAGGTCATGTTCCTCAATGCTGAGGGTCGTGACCTCTAATCATCACTTTCTCTCTGACGATGTTTCGCCATCTGTTTTTATCCTCAGCGACGTGGAGAGCATCATAAAAATTTGTGTCGAGACCCACGCATTGGGCTACATCTCCGAGGAATTTTCCTTTTTAATGAGGAACACGACTTTATAAATGCTGCATACATCGCTCGTCGGACATTACACAGACCACCCCACATCCCAATCCGTATGTTGAGAGCGTCATAAAGTCGCAGTGCTAGCAGTAAACGCGCTGCCGCTGGCGAAGCATTGTAGGCCTGCGCAAGAGTTGCTCGTTAGGTACCGCCTCCCGGTAGTTACTCGATCGTAGGTATGTAGGATTTGACGTGTAGGGTTTTATTTTATAGCCGACGCTTGGCGAGGCATGCGCACGCGGCGGGTAAATATCTATTTATTCAAATAAAAACATTGTTTAAAAAAGTAAGTAGAAGAAAAAGCCGGGGTCGTCCCAACATGCGCTATAAAGATCAGATTGATAGAGTGCTTTTAGATTTTAATATATAGGTACAGAGTAGACGACCCCACGGCTAGCATGAGTGAAACGACGAATGCCAAAACAGAGATTCGTGGCGCTCCATTCTCTCTGCATACCTCGCAAGGGACATAGCGTGAAGTTATGTGTGTAATGTTTTTTACCTATCTGCCCTGCCTGGTACGGAAGAAGGCTAAAACGTGATTTTCCAAAAAAGGGCTAAAAACGCGTAAAATTTGTTGAATGAAAATTCCATAAAACTTCAGAAATTTTCAAAGATGAATTCTGATATTGCCATATCAGTTAAAAGATTTTGAATATCTTCATCAATGAGGAAATAATAGCATGTCAACACTTAGCATGGCTGCTGATGATGATGAACATTTAGTTGTTCCTGTATTTTTTAAATAAAATAATAAAATAACAGTATTTCTCTGTTACAAGTCGTTCTCATTTATTATATATATCATATATCTATCTCTGTCATTCTTACTTAACTTGTACAGTATTTCTATCTCGATTTAAAGAGTTAATATTCAGTGCGTATACGCAGGCGAGTCGGCGCGTGCCGAGTTATCATCGCTTTTTTTCGATTACTAGAAAAGCTGTAAAACACGATGAAAGTTAAAAGGTAAGCTTAGGTTAAGTAAATACGAGTTGATTAATTAACAACTAATAAGAAAAATCGTGTTGAAAATGAACCCGCATCATGCCATTTCGTGGATCGCTCTAAAACAACTGAGCAACCGCGGTTTTTGCAGTCGGCATTTATTAAATAATTTCCGGTGTTTTTGTAATATATCTTGTGGTATTCCGTTTATTTTAAGTACAAAAAATAGTCTATAACTCGATCGCGCCGCGGCGCGTGTATTTCGTGACTGAGTTCGTTTGATTCAGTTTGAGATCGCTTGTACGCAGAGCCCGCGTGTACGTGGGCAATTATCGCGCGTTTGTATTTAGCGGATCTTCTGTATCTTTATATTTTATGGAAAAACATCGCCAGATATTTCTCTCTTTCTTTTAAACTGGGAACAGTAGCTGCCCTAGCGCATCGGTCGATGGAAGGGACTAAAATCGCGGACGCCCGGAGCAGACCTTCTGTATATATATTTTATGATTAAGGTTACTAAAGAGCAGTAAAGGTACGTCCTCACGTGCACGTGCTCATTAAAGATGTGGGTATGCGCCGCGTGATGCGTGTGGTCACGTCTTTAGCACGCGCCTGGGCCCTGCCTGCGTAACCAAGACCTTACGTTATACGTCATGAATGCCGTAGTTAGAAAAATATTTTGAGCCTGGGATTATTTTCAGTCCAGCCTTAACAAAAGATAAATGTTAATTAGTAAAGCAAGGATAACAAGAACATTTATTTAATTTATTCTTAAACGCTGCTTATTTTTAGCATAGTTCTAACTCTCATTTTTAAAACGTAGTAAGTAACATTGTTTTTTTGTAGACCTTATTGCGCGCTATATGAAAAAGGAATTAAATTGAAAACTGGTAAACATTTTCAGGGCGCCCCTGTACTAAAGAGTTTTTTAGAAGCCTTACGTATATTTACCAGTCGAACAAACCCAAAAACTCATTGATACAAATGGTTTCGAACCCGGACCTCACAGCATGAGTTGCTCTAACGTTGAAGAAAAATATCGTGAGGAAACCTGCACACTGTGTCAAAACGTTTGATTGATTTTCAAGATTCTAACATGATCATTGGCCAAATTGCAGTATACTAGCAGGGGTCATAATTAAAGAAAAAAAATTAGAAAAAGGGTGAAAAAAATTCGCTAGCAGGATTTGAACCTGCGACCTTGCCAGTGCTCTAATCAACGGCTCATTTATATTCTAATTTATTTAAGTATGAGCATGAGAAATGCGTAATAAATAAGATTTATAACAAAAATTAGTTGCCACAGAGAGTTGTTGCTCCATAGAGCATGGATTGAAGTGTCTTCCACTGAACAATGGAAACGCAGTCTACAGTTCGCATTGCGGCACAGAAGTTTGTGTTTTCGTTATTCTAACGTTACATTATTTATTATTATTACTTAGTATTATTATATTTATTGTATGTAGTATCGTTATTTTTATTATCGGTCAGTGTCAAGCGGGCTTTCGGCATGGACGCGAATACCGGGAATCTGAGCACAGGATGTGGTTTGACGTGGTTTGGGTTCAATATTAGTAGTTTTATTTAGTTTTGAAGGTGGTATGACTCTGTGCAGAGTCAGCCTGGGGTACAACAATTTTTACCGATTTCTGCCGCAAAGCAGCAGTGCTTGCATTGCTGTGTTTCGGTTTATAAATAAATAAAAATTTATTAATGCAGACAGTATCTTTTACATTTTCTCAGATTTCCCTGGCTCCCACACTAGGATACCCTGTGTTGTGGGGGCCAGTCTCTTCCAATAAGGGTTGAAGGGTTTGAAGGGTAAGAGAGCCAGCGTTCATAATAGCACACGAGACACTCTACCTAATGCTCTCAAGGTTAGAAACGCATCGAAAAGCCTCTAATAACATTATAGTGAGGTGAGAGTCACTGAGAGTGGCACTGTTAATCGCCTCTATCATGTCAGATTCAGATTCAGATTAATTTATTTGTCCAGAATGTAGGGTAAATACTATAAGGCCTCCAATTGTATTTGTATTTTGTATTCTTTTCTTCTGTTCTGTATTTTTGTCCTGTGTGCAATAAAGAATATTTGTATTGTATTCTATATGTCGTCATCACTTTGTTTTTCTATAACAGGGGCAGCTGAGATCTAGGGTAATTGAAGGGGGTGGGAGTTCTCTTTCTCCTAAGTCTCCACCCCATAGGAAGATAATAAAATCAGCCAAATAATAAATAACGTTGAAATTGCAGAGTGAGCTCGTTGATGTCTTCTGTATGGGAGACTGGGACTTGCTAGAAAGGAGATTGGGCGCGTTTGGACCCACGGCTTGGCCTCCAAGCAAACATGGCTCATGTGATACATGTCACCAAGGACTACATCTTTCATTATGGAAGAAACATCCTAAGTCGTGTGGGATAGGAGCTAGAGACCAAAAATGTCTTCATACTAATTGCCCTGATTCTATTTATTTTGTTTCCCCACCGGCTAAATAAAACTTCTGTTCCACACGATAATTGCTCCCTAATAAAAAATGTAGTTCTAGGAGAGATCTATCAAATGCACTATGTTTGGTTGGAGGCGAAAAGATTAAAAAAATTGGGTCCAATCTTGTATGGTATCCGTCCAATCTCTTGTAATGGTTTTTTTTTAAATTATTTTGATTATTTCTGTTTATCTTCATAATATTATATACCTATTTAGAGTTATATTTATTCATGATTTACCATACAAATCAATAGCTAATCTGTGAACATTGTATACAGAGTTGTTTTTTGCGAATTTCCAAATGTTTCTTTGTAAAAGTTGTTCTATTATCTATACAGAGTCGGCTGCAGAAGTTAATTACAAAAAATTAGTTTCACCTGTATCTACGTATATTCATCGGTCGAGCATCGGTGGCACAGTGGCTAGGACACCGGACTCCCATGCAGGTCCGGGTTCGAAACCATGCAGTGCCATGTGCCAATGAGTTTTTCAAAGACTTACGTACATTTACCGACTGCTGTAACGGTGAAGGAAAACATCGTGAGGAGACCTGCACACTGAGATGACCGGTGTGTAAATGGGGTAGACACAAAAGATCCTAAAGGGTCGAAGTGCCGCTGGATTTTCGCGGCCCCCTATCATAAGATAAGATACGTATATTCATTATTTTCGTAGGTATGGGGGATGAAATACCTAAATGGGTACACTTTTGGACTTTGTCAAATTAAACTCCAACTAGTCATTTGTTGCAAAGCTGTCAGTTTTGTGAGTACCATGACGCACTTCTCATATGACAAGGTTGTATGTATGTATCAATTATTTTTACCGCCGCTGTACTAAGGTGCCTAACTAATTATTATTTTGGACACAACTCGCTGTTTGGACATTCGTGTAATACAGATACCTACTAGTAATTTTTTCCGCCTTATTTCCTAGAAATTAGACCGAATCGTAGAAGTTCTAGATCAATATTCGAGTGTTCTCCGAACCGGCGCGGGCGACTTCAGAGACAAATGCTACCTAGTGAATCGGTACCGACACACGATCTGACAACACGACTTTTGTACATAGTATAAGGAAGTACAGTGAGGATACTTTCGTGGCGTAGTGGCTAGGATGACAGGCTCCCATGCGGGAGATCCGAGTTCGAAACCAGGCAAGTATTACGAGTACCAATGGTTTTTTTTGGTATTTTTTAAGGATTCAGTTTTTTTTTGTTTAAGAAGAGCAGTTGTGTCACAATGTGGAACCCGCGTCCTGGAGGTGGGGCGGCAAACCGAGGGTTCGCTGGTCCGAAGACTCGTGCGCAGCAGATTGGTGCTTGTGGGCTAGAAACACCACCGACCGAGGAAAGAATGAAAAGGGGACGCATATTCCAAACATTGGATGAGATGCTGCACATATTGATGATGATACGAAAAGCATACGAGACACCTGATGGTATGTTAGTCATCGTGGTACATAGACATCTTCACTATAATGTTATTAGAGGGTTTTCGATGAGCTGTAAATCTAGAAGATTTTAATGGAGTGCCTCATCATTATCATCATCAGCAGCCTACTCTAGTCCACTGCTGGACATAGGCCTCTTCCAAGGCGCGCCATTGAGCCCGATCTTCGGCTCTTCTCATCCAGTCGTTGCCAGCCACCTTGCGCAGATCGTCGCTCCATCTAGCTAGATGGAATGCCTCGTGTGCCGATAATTATTCTAGCTATTTACTCTAAACTAAAACACAGCAATACAAGTGTTACTGGCTGCGCCAACTCTCTTTTATGTTCTGTTCCTTTTATAACTTCATTGCCTGTCTTTCATATTTTTGCTTTTGTCTTTTTTCTCATTCCTTTTGTCACAGTCCTCTTGTAAGCACCTACCACATCTATCATTTTAAATATCACGATTTCCACTAAGTCTACCAGTCTTTTTAAATTAGTTCATTCTCTCCCTCGTCTATAGCAACCAATTCTGCTTTGAAGCAGAAATAGATAAAAGGATGATACCACTCCAGACTGACTACCTATGTACAAAGTCTTGTGGACAAGTAGATGTGTCCTTATAATATCTATACTTTGCACTAGGACACACGCGTGCTTAAAATTCAAAAAGCTCGCCCGCCGCCTAACGGTAGGTGTCGCTACTGGAGTTATTAAGGAGTTATTTTATGTAATGCCCGTCTTTAAGCCTCAGGTATTTGGGATCGGGTTGAATTTTAATGTTTGGTGTAATTCATTTAACATTTAGGAAACAGTTGGGTACATATATGCACGTTAAAGGAATCATAAACTACTTATAATACCGCACAAGATGTATAAAATAAAATAAAAACTTTTTTCTTTCTTCTACTACAGTGTTTATCGCATAGGAAGCCATGTTGGACTTTTATAAAAACGGAAATAAAATACGAATGAATTCTCACTGATGTCTAAAGTCTAAAGTCCTCCTAAAGTCAGTGAAGTCTAAAGTCCTCCTCTGTGTACTCTCTGTTACTCAGCCGATACTAATCGGAAGGACTTCCAACTTTCATTAGTGAGAATTCGTATTTTATTTATGTTTTTATAAAAATTAAATGTGCCTTCCTACGTGAAAAGGACTATAAGGAACAAGTCCCTGTCGCAACAGCTTCCACAAAATTACTGTCCCCCGCCTTCTCCTTACAATCCTGGAACGAGAAACTACTGATCCATGTTTACAAAGGAAAAAAGTAGATATCCTACTACATATTTTAAATTTGATGCGTCTATCAGATGAGGAGATCGTAGCCTAGTTGCAGTACGGTCCGAATGTGATCGTGCAGGTTAAGCTGGGCGCGGTCAGAACCGGGATGGGTGACCGGTAGTGACACGTTATCATCTGAACCCCTCCGTGCCTCAAATAGCATGTTAAGCTATCGATCCCAGCTGTTATCGAACACTGAAAAGCTTTGACAAGTCACCTAAACTGCCGAGCTTGTTTGCGAACGTGCTCGCGGAAAAAGTTGCGGTAAAATGAGTTATTTTGACGTGAGTAAAGTGTTTGAAACTAGTGTGAAGTAATAGCCGTATCACTTCACACTGTGCTCGCGGAAAAAGTTGCGGTAAAATGAGTTATTTTGACGTGAATAAAGTGTTTGAAACTAGTGTGAAGTGATAGCCGTATCACTTCACACTGTGCTCGCGGAAAAAGTTGCGGTAAAATGAATTATTTTGACGTGAATAAAGTGTTTGAAACTAGTGTGAAGTGATACGGCTATCACTTCACACTAGTTTCAAACACTTTATTCACGTCAAAATAACTCATTTTACCGCAACTTTTTCCGCGAGCACGTTCGCAAACAAGCTCATTATAAAGCGATAAATAAAATTATCGCCCTTTCACGACACGGGGCACACGGGACATCTTCCGTTCCGGTTAAACACGCATAAATATTATCCTGTTATCCATGTAAATAATTCATTATTAATAAAACATGTGAAAAAAGTAAATGATGAAAGTGATATGACTCTGTGCTGTGCAATGGTTAGCTGGTAGAAAATGCCGCATGGCATTAAGCTCGCCTAAAATTAAATAAATAAAAAATGAAATCAAATCAAACCTTTTTTTATTGTAAAATTTATTTTTACAACGTCAGTTTTTTACTCTACCGCCGCTTCGTAAGGTGCTGTAGCTGAAAGGAAAGAAGCGGCGCAATAAACTTTCAGCAGCACATCTTTTGAAATAAATATATCTTACAATAATTATGAATACAATCATATACACAATGTGCAGAGCTGGAGCTGAATTTAGGACCAAGCCTCTTTATCATTTAAGTACTCATTTATTTTATAAAAACCTTTTTTACGTAATGTCCGACTATGGTCTACGGGTCAATTCCGTGGCTCGCTGTCACTGCTCACGTCATTGTTCTAGAGGAGAGGGCCGCTTGTAGTCCGATTTCTGTGCATATCACATTATCGTAAGTGACATGTGATAATCAACAAATCATTGGTTAAGTCAACAAGATATACGTTATACGTTAATTTGAATTCGTTTATACAAGTTGGACTTGTAAAATCAACATTATTTTTTTGTAATAAGGTGTAAAATAACAAGTGATCTTGTTGAATATTCATGATATGTTTTCCCAGTGTAAAAAATATAACAACGGTTTTAAATTGTGAGCAGTTGGTGCAATCTTTCAATTGGTAAAGTTCTCAGTTCGTTTATATTCGCTGTTCGAATTTTGATTTAGTAATAGTGAATGGATTTTGAAGTCTGTTATTTTTATTTCTTAATCTGTCTTTTAGAGGCTTTCGTAGACGACAATATGACCATGTCAGCCTGGTTGGGGTCACTTAGAAAAGGGATGGGGCTCAAGTATTATTAGAGACAGCCCTCACTTTGAAAGCCAACTTAGCAAATAACTGTAAGTTTTTCATGTTATCAGAAAAGGCATGACTTAAAGTAATATTGAGCCTCCTATTTTGGAGCCTATTGAGGCCAAACTTCTTCCTCTCAATTACCTACTATTATTAGCCATTAATTTATGAAAATAAATAAAATTGTCGCACGTTCGCACCAACTCATAATTTAACATTTCGAACACCCACATCGGTCGAAAAGACCCTGCCCTCTTACCCAGACATATAATTAGGAGAAATGATCACGGACTTTAAATACGACAGGCGTCGAAAGGGTTGGCCTGAGACTCGCAAATATATGACCGAATTTTAGGGTTCGGGAGAACCTTTTTCGCCAATAAGAATAGAAGTTAGAAAACTAAATAATGAAGAACATCTATTTAAATACATATGTGATAACTTTAATTTTGACTCAGAAATCTTCGCGGGCATGCGTACAACTTACCAAAGTTTCATTGTAATCGGATGGTAATAACGCAACAAACAAAGAAATATTCATTTTTATGGTATATACAGATTTCCTTTTTTTATATTGTACACCTATATAAATGGAGTAGCCTAGCAGACGGATCTAAAGCTTTTTTTAAGGATTTATCTCATGTCTAGTAGTCATCGTCGCCAAGGACTTAGATGAAGTATTGACGCTAGTATTGAAGCCGGTAATGACGCTGGCCTCTTCAAACTGAAACGCAATAATGCTTTGCGGCAGAATAGGTAAAAGGGGATATGGTACCACCCCAGACCGACTCTGCACAGAGTCATACCACCTTCATAAGGTTATGTACCAGTAATTATGGTGGGTATCTTACCCTTCAAACCGCAAAGCAGCAAAGCAGCAATGCAAGCACTACTGCTTTGCGGAAGAAGAAATAGGTAAAAGGGTGGTACTATAAACTACCCCAAGATAATTCTGTACGTAACGATTTTTTATTCAGATGAAGGTGGGATCATTAGAATTAATAACCATAAAACATCTGATGAAGTAAAATCACGAATGTATGTACCTAAGATCATTACGGATTATGCCATTCAGATGCGTATAAACTTTTAAAAGTTTAAAATAGAATATATAATCTAGAAAATTGGTCTCTAGTCTAGACATTGGGTACAGTCATTTTCGGGTCTGGACATTGATAATTTGAAGGCAAATATGTTGCAACGACCACAAAACATTCTTTAATAAAATTATGTTTAATATAAAAACTCAAACTCTTGCATTTTAAACTACGGAACATGTTTTACAATATGCGATACATACTTCACAAACCTTCCATAATAAATGTGGTCATAAAATCACACCGTATACTTAATAACGCCCTTTAATAGAATGGTCTTTATTAAGAAATATTACCGTCGCATGCGCATGGCATATTTATAAATTTAAATATATTTTCGCAGCTGGGACATGAATGGCTTTGATTTCATTCAACTCTGTGAGTTTACCGGTAATCATTTTAATACTATACTATCGCGACATTAATATGATATTCAATTATTCTTAGAATTTCGACCACACGCAATCGAGAGACCACAAAATCGATCGATTTATCGATTTAAAACAAAACGGTTCCAAATTTGAAACCGGCACGCTCGGGTCTCTAATTCCGTTTCCCCGCCTATAATTGACACCGACGCGCTATTTTCTTTCTCCCTTTATCTTTTGGCTTTTATATATTGCCGTCTCTTTCTTGTCGTGGTGTCACGTGCGTCTGTCAGCGAAGTGTCTATTTTGACAATTATGTCATTTGTCTGTCACGGGCGTGTCATTTGGGCGACGAACGATTGCGACCCTGTAATTTTGTTTGGATGTGGAATCCTTGGGGTCATCGACCCGTGTATTTGTATGGGAACATCTGTGGAGACGACCTGTCAATGGGGAGGTGAACGATGTCACTGACCTTCGATAATTTGACAGATTTTTTGTAAATGTGACAATTAACTACAGCATTGTGTGACAGGAAATGGCATAGGGTCATCCCGTATCCTAAAAAAAGAGTCCAGCTGGTCGATTCCACTAAATACAACTAAATAGAATCTAAACTGCATCGTTATGACGTGTTTCGTATGCTATTATCCACTAACGATCCAATTTCAGTTAAGTTCCGATCGATCGAAAAGTAACGTATTTGTGCATTCTAATAAAACTTTTAGTTTATACTGAATCGCAGTTGAACGGTAACAAAACGTTTCAACTGTCAAATATAACGATCGAACATAAGTTCCTCCCGAGGTACATTTGCCCGATAATTAGTAAATCGAAAGGTGGCAGTGGTAGAGTTATGCGTCAGCAGAATGCGATTTGGTGTCTAAATAGAATTGGAACGAAAATTAAATTGAAATTGGATAGAAATATAACTACAAACATTGTAATTTAGGCGAATTGGGCCCCAGTGAACCTAGTTAGGTAGGTCTGATTTAAAAAAATTACTAAAGTTATGTTGTACTTGGATTCCCAAGCAAGATCGAATGACGACTAGGCGAAATTTTATACCACTGATTTGTGTAGGTAGAGTCTTCCATCTTATCTTATCTTATGATGGGGTCCGGGAATAATACAGCGGCACTTCGACCCTTGAGGAACTTTTGTGCCAACCCCATTTTACACACTGGTCATCTCAGTGTTCAGGTTTCCTCACAATGTTTTCCTTCACCGTTAGAGCAGTCGGTAAATGTACGTAAGTCTTCGAAAAATACGAAAAACTCATTGGTACATGGCACTGCACGGTTTCGAACCCGGACCACCGCATGGGAGTCCGGTGTCCTAGCCACTGTGCCACCGACGCTCTTTAGAGTCATCCATAGAAACTGGCCATTGAAAACCATGTCGCCGAATTTTTTTTGGACATCGACGCTGCAGCCAATGTTAACAAAATGTTCCATACACAATATCTTTACAGACAAAGATGAACCTCTTGCAATTTTATAGGACCCGAAGATCAATATGGAAATAACTTTTTCTGTTCTAAAATTGTCACTACTTGGTCATACAAAGACCACGAGGAATTTATAAGTTCATCTGTTATTTATATTACTGTAGGAACGCGCTATGTGAGAACATGGAATAACGTCATGTCAGTTGTATGAAAGGGAAAAGGGAAGATCTTCCACCAAGCAGGGTGTTGTGCCTGGTAACCAGATGTCCTGGTCCAACTATGGATGTTTGGAACTCGTATATATGCGAAGTCCCAGGAAAATTTCGATAGCGCGTTCTACACCGATGTGAGTAGGTACTAATCGTAGTGGCGCGTCGTGCGTCGCAAAAATATAGTAGATACTAATAATATGTACTTACATCAAAACATCAAACTATTAGAAAAAAAACCAACAAAACAAATTCAATTTGTTCTCAAAAACGATAGCATTAAACGTTTCCTAATTTCCCTTTAGAGAATCCAGCACGATATCGTATGTATGGTCGTGACCAAGAATTTCACGATTCATCTATCCGGGATTGAGACGTAGGAGACTATGAATTAAATATGAGCACTGAACTTAGGCCTTTCGTATTGCTGCAATCGTAACATCGTAAAATATTTAAAATGGGTATATAGAGTGAGATTAAAAACAGGCATTGAACACAAGGCACTGAAAAAAATATTGTTGGATTTAATCATCCTATTATCCTACCATTCTCTTTTTCCGGTGCTGCACACCACCTTCATCAAACTTAATTACCTTTGTTTATTTATTTTTATCTTATATTTGTTTAACATTATACAAATATACTTTATTGCACACCCGGGGATAAAAACAAAACATAGGTACAACATAAAGAGAGGTACAATAAAATACATTATTTTTATCTTCTGTACCTAATTGTTTGTATGTGTGCGCTTTTGGAAATAAACTCTCTATTACTTTATACTTCCATTTCAGCCTAATAAGACAGTTTGTATAAGAAAATCTACCATTTTTCCCTTAGGAGAATAACGTGATTTGCAAGAAACGCCCTTAATGTTAAGACTTCCTTAAGTCTCGTATCATCTCTGTCTAGGGCTGTGGTGTAAAAAGGAATAGCATTTACTTAATGATGTTTCGTGGTGTAACTGATCGTATCATCATCAGTTACACCACACATAATTAAAAAAAAATTAACAATTGCAATCATATTAACACACATATTTAATTATTTTTTTAAAATAATTTAAAATGTATTCGAACTTTTTGAATTATTTTGCCGTAGTGCTAGTGCTAGCCTACGAGGAAGGCATACGAATGATCTAGATTTTCCCTAGTCTAGATTTTTAACGTTATTATTTGGGTCACCCTGTAGAAGTGTAAAACAACTGACAACTGTGACCCTTCACAAATTATCTAGCTTCCAGAATAAACAACAAAAAGTGTTATTCAATTTAATACACACAATTAGAGCTGACCTGCGTATAATCGATTCAACGAACCACCATCATTAGAATCGATTATCTCATAATAGATAAAAACAGCACGGAAGCTATTATCGAGAGAAAAAAATCGATTCGTGATTATGACGGATCTTTTTAATCGGTGCTTTCGTCATAAATATGGAAGTATGGGAAACTTTGCGGGGTCAACTTTCTTTTCTTTTCCATTATTTATAATCGTAGAGCGTGCGATGGAAAGCAAATTATATTCATACTGTCTCATGTTAAGTGATAAAAAGATCTTATTTATGGTGCTTTTTAATCAGATGCAGGTCTACAGGTTACAATTACAACAACAACCAAAACCTAAGTACCTTAAAACCCAAGTTTTTAATATCAAATATTTGAGAAAAACACAATATTGTTTTTTCTCGTCATTGTAGATATCTGTTGTATTTCAAAGTAATATAATAAGTAGGCCAAATAAACGTTTTCACGGACTTTGAAATATATAGCTTGTAGGAAGCCTTAAAACATGCCTCGACTTTGTAAAGTAAATCGATTTTTTCACATCTCTCAATCGCCGGCAGACCATAAAATAAGCGTTGAACACTGGCCGAAAATCCACCTCCCAATTTCCTGTGTCGCGGACAATTAAAAAGTATAAAATAAAAAAGAAGTTCGCCCGCTATAGACCATTTCTTCTGGGGTCATAGCACCCAACAGGAAACGACGTCACGGGTCGGCGCGCGCGCCGCTCGCTCGCCTCTTACGAAAAATAATACTTTTCTAGGTATAACAAGGGTTGGCAGCTTAGTCTTCGCGATTTGCCTTACTGGATTGTGATTCATTAATCTTTAGATCCACAAAGTCCGATTTACCAAAATGACCAGCAAGCTATGGTGAGGCCATTTTAACTCCCATCCACAGACGTTAATTTTATTTTTATTTTATTTTATTGGTAAACCAACAGCACTTTAAACAATATGTAAACCAAACTAACAATAAACGGCCAATTATAGGTCTTCATTAATAGAAATAACTTACATTAAAAAAAATATTAAAGAAAAAAAAAATTAAAAAAAATTATATAATTAAACATTAAAAAATCTCGCCTACTAGTCCGCCCACTTTCCATAAACACACTAGTGCTTTATATATGTAATAGGATTGTATACATATACCTCCATAAAAATACAGTAATTTATGCGCACTGTATTTCTAAAACACTGTATTTTTTAGGAAACGTAACTACGAACATTTCAAGTTAGTGCAGAGTCAGCTGGGTTGGTATCACCATTTTACCTATGTCTACCGGGAAGCAACAATGCTTGCATTACCTACTGTGTTTCGGTTTGAAGGGAAAAAGAGTCAGCGTAAATACCGGCGCCATCTTAGTCCTCAAGGTTATCAGCGTCTCGAAAACCCTCTAATAACATTATAGTGAGCAGAGATATCTAAGGGCGACGGTGGACACTTCCTATCAGATGGCCGGTTAGCTCGTTTCCTCTCCGTTCAATAAAAAAAACGTCGACAGCCCTAGCGATATATAGGCGGTCATTCGTATAAGTGTACGGTTAAGGTTTTTATGCGTTGCCGGATTGTATGGTGAATACCTAATTCGGTATCTGCGAAAAATGAAATTTTAAATGCTTAAAAAGCTCTGTTATAACCTCATCTTCATGATGAGACGTTAACATCATCATTATCAACCTGGTTACATCCCTATTAATGAGACAAGGACGTTTCTGTTTGATACATGGGTATAATACCCTGGGTGTAACCCAGGGGTATAATACCCCTTATACCTAGTCCCAAAAAGAGGTTGTTCATTATTCATAACTGAACTACTTTCACTATGGGGCAAACTCTGAAATCGCGAAAAAATATTAGGTTACTACTCGTGACCCCACTAATTTGACCCACTAGTAGTACAGTATCTCGATATAATAGGCTCGTGGCCCCACTGTCTAGTGGGATCATCAGTCAGCCGTAATGCAGTTGCTCTTGGTCCCACTAATTTGGCCATAAACAATATCACAATATTTTAGGACCTCAACATTAATTGGGAAATAGAAAAGCCAACATAATTAACGGGTAGTTTACTGATGAAGTAAAAATAATTATAAATTAAAAAGCAAGTGGAACCACGAATCTACATTTTCAGGGTAGTGGGACTATGAGTAATGGTGGGACAATGTAGGTGGGATCAAGAGTCACACACCAAAAAAATCAGCTGTTCCATACAAAAACTCAATACGACCGACCGAACGACCGAAATGTATGAAAGAGCTGATTTTTTTTACGCGATTTCTGTTTGGCCCCATAGTGATAGTTGTTCAGTACTGAACACCCCCCTTTCGGGAGTATGGGAGGTTTTTGTTACACCTGTATAAGGTATTGACTATGATCCGCTATGCAGGATGGGGGGAATTCACCATGAAATCAAAAGGTCGGTAGTCGGTCGGCGAAAATAGATTTTTTATTTAATTTTTTATTTTTAAATTGATTGAGTTTTTCGTATTTTTCGAAGACTTACGTGCATTTTCCTACTGCTCTAACGGTGAAGGAAAACATCGGGAAACCTGCACACTGAGATGACCAGTGTGTACAATGGGGTAGGCACAAAAGATCCTCAAGAGTCGAAGTGCCGCTGGGGTTGTTCCCGGCCCCCGATCATAAGATAAGATAATTTTAAATGGATTATTTATGCCTTTGAAACTTTTGGTGACGTTTTACGTTAACCGTTCTGAAATGGCAAGCATCCTGAGGTCACTATAAAAGTTCAAATACAAGCCAACATAATTCTCTATATTCCTATACAAACAAGTAATAGCTGTCATCATTTGACCTCTACACAAGTGCCGCATCGGGAGAAATTGTCGAAACTTTCCTGCCATTGCCCTGAAGTTCTCAACAAGGAACTGTCTCACCGGAATCTATCAACGATAATTAGTACTTACAGACAGACTGACAAAGAAAAAATTACTGGTACTTAAACATGCGTTATAACTAATGGTTGTTGCCTTGCGATGCGTAACTTCCGTGTTCCCCGACCCTAGCCGGGTCAAATACTGCACACTTCTTTTCTACCATCGGTAAAGGTGATAGAGGTTGAATTGAAACGAACTATAGTAGATGTAAGCTATAGATGATGCAGTTCACACGAACGCGTATACTTTATTGATGTTGGATCGATAATTTTTCTTTTGCTCGGTTGACATGTCTATTGCAGAAAAAAGTCTGCTTTATTACAGTAATTTAAATCAAAATCGAAATCATTTACTCTGCCCGAATGTTGCCTGGAAGAGATCGCTCTTAGCGATAAGGCCGCCTAATTTGTACTTCACTGTTTCCTTTTCTATCTCATGTTTGTTGTTTTATATTTGTGCAATAAAGTGTATTTTACTTTACTTACTTTTAAATTATTTAAATAGGAGGGTAGATTAGAGGAAGTTATTATGTTATATATTTATATATTTTATTCATACATTATCTTCTTCCTTTTGTTATTGGAATTATGTGTTTTGACATGGTTAATTATGAATTTATTGACATGTTTATTTTGACATTATTATTTTTATTGCAATTAGCATTATTTAATATTTTCAGGTTAATTAATTTAATTAATGAATCACTTTATGTAATATTGAACTAAATGAGTATTGAGTATTATTTATAAACATTAAGCAGTATACACGTCAATACAGTACATACTTCTAAAACCATTTCTAGTTACGTACTACTAACGGTCCAATAGAATAAAATATTAAATATTATACTTATCTCTTTTTACCCACGATGGAACCTAGAAACGGTTGAAGACTACTTTCAACAACCAGAAAACTGTAATACTTAAGAGATTTTATGAGAAAGTCTGGCACCTGGTGTCGTGACTGATGTCATGAAAATAATTTGACATGACGTAGGTAGGCAGTGAACTATTTACATTTATTTCTACGTATGTACGTGTTGTTCGCCTCAACTCTCGGTGCGCTATCATCCGTATAAAAAAGATATTTTTTATTATTATTTTATACATTTTAGAACATGTTTTTAAAAGTATAACGTTTTTATATCATTACTTTTTTACAGCTTAATGTTTTAAATAGAGAAATCAGAGCATCTACTTATATTATAAGATAGTGTATGAATAATTAATTTATTAATGTACACACACAAAAATGTAACTTATAAAATTTCTTAGATTAGGCCCGTGTGGTAGGGTACCGAGGATGCTGGCGGCGTTGCCCCGCTGGAGCGCTATGCTGATCCTTTGGGCGAGATAGCCGCCAGCCCTTGGGTCCCTCGTCGCATCAAATAGACGCTTGGACAGCTCTCGGAACAGTAAGATAGTTAGAAATAAAATTAAAAAGTAGAAACATTTCAAATAGAGGAAAATATGTTGAGAATTAACTTTGCACTGCAAAACCTACTAAACTTTTTTTAAATCTGAATTTAAAATATGGGTACATAGAGGAACAACAGACATAACCAAAGATATAACAAATCTCAAGTGAGTATAAGCATCATATCTACAAAACTAAACAGTGTACAATTACAGTAAAAATTTAAAACTATTCTAAAGACTTCGTATCGCGGTCGTTAGTGAATACTTTTAATTGGCCTTTTATTGTTTAATTTGGGTTATATTTTACTTTAAGTGCTGTTGGTTTTTAAATAAAATAAAAATAAATAAATAAACATACATGGGTGTCATTCGAACAGATCTAGATACAAAAAAATCATAGAGCAAGGAATAAACAAACAGACACAGCAAAAACTCCAATAGTAAAAATAATAATCGAGAGAGGTTAAAGATCACTGACCTTGACTAATTAATGCGAAAAAAAGGTATAAATATGAAACTCAATCACGGTGTACAGTTAGCGGGCAGTCGTCATGGGAAAATGCGCCTCATGCATATTGCACTGCCGTAAAAATGCTTTTATTGCTATAATTATAGTCTAACAGTCTTCGAGTGGAGGAAAAACAGATCTATTTGTAATGAGGATCGCGTTGGAATTGTAATTGCGGATTTTAACGTTGGAGACAGTCTTTAGCTCATCAGTCTGTTGAAAAATGTAAATTCATAAAATATATCTTAAAATAAAAGGTTTTTTAAACTTGTATAACAAAACTAATATACGAGTACTTAGCAAGTTAACTTATTATTGTTCTGATCTTAATGTTAAAAAATCTAAACCCTTGGAATGTCCTTGAAAGTGGCGTGCGATCTTCGGATTACACACCGATTGTAGTTTAAAACTTTTAGCGATTTTTAGAATAATAAATAAATAAATAAAATAATATTTATAGTAATCTTTATTTTTAATAATCATTAGGTCTGTATTGTCTTGGTATGAATTTTAAGAGTAGAGAGTTGCTATTATTTAAATTATCGCAATGACATTTCCTTACGATTTGTGTAAGGATTGCCATTATTTAGGTAAGTACACCAGACTGCAATGTTATATTAAAAGGGTAGCTTTTCAATATCTTGTATTAAAGTCAAATCGTGCAAAAAAATTATAATTGTCATTTTAAAATTTAAAAAAATCCCGCAATATTTTTTATTTTTTTTATTTTTACCTGCAAGGTCATCATCATCATCATCATCATAGGCCTGATACGTCTATTGCAGACGATTTAAGCAGCGTCGCGAAGGCATCGCTTTTCGTGGCTAAATAAACCTATTCGGGAGCGGCACACACGCCCGCACGCGCGGCAAGCGCCTGTACCTGCAAGGTATATCAAAGCAAACTCCTCTAGTTCATTTTCTAGCTCCATGGAAATAGTTAGCGGAATCCAAAAGCTCGCCGGCGCGTGTAAAAACTCATTGTTTTTGTACATCATCGAGGGGTGATTACCATGGTTATCGAATTCCATGTTTGTGTTTTTTATTGTCTCATTTACACGCATTGTAAATGAGACAATAAAACAAAATTGGAGCAGTGGTTTCCAAGATCTTGGCGTATCTTTGATGTCAGAAGAGATCTCTGGAACGGTAATAGCTAGATGGTTTGACTCGAATGTTCAGGTTCATAGTGAGTTTCCGATATTTGAACCACCAGGAAAAAGTTAGTAAACTTCAATTTCACAATATGAAACTGAAAGAATTGTAAGATTTATCAACCCGCCAAAACTATAATAGTTAGATGGGGTCGTCTCGAACTAAAGTTGTAGGGAATCCTGAGACATTACAAGGGAAAAAAATTAAAGATGGCGGCCAAAAAATAAATGAAAATGATGTGGAGCTAGGAATTTTAGATAGCCATAGATAAGGTCGCCCCGCCTTCAAGCGCCGCAGGTCTAATCTGCTGAATTTTCTTAACCATGACAGATGAAAAATGGATCAGTGGTTCTAAAATCTTGGAGTATCTTGGGATGTTGGAGTATTTAGGGATATCTGGAACAGTAACAGTTAGGTGGTTCAAGTTTAACCTCAAATGTTTATGACCATGGTGACCTTCCCACATCTAGAAGCTTAAGGACCTGATTATGACCAGGAAAAAGTAAGGGGATCTCCACAATGGTACGTCGGGGGGTTTCTTAAAGTTTTAAAAGTTTTCCAAGCTGGGGAGGCGGTTGAGGGAGAGGGGGTGTGACCCCCGATCGGGATACTTCCTGGCCCAGCACCTTTCTCTCGCTATTCAGCGAGGAAATGCAGCATGCATAATGGGAACATTTGGGCGGGGTGCGCTAAAAGGCGGCCTTTTTGACTAAGCTTCTCACGTACTTAGTGACAAAGTTTTAGATTCATTGTAAGTTATAATATAGTTGTATGTATTAACTCTTTAAAAAATTACGTTTTGTTTTTGCAATTACTAACAAAATGTCTAGTTACGTTCCAAAATACATCAATTAAATTGTATGTCAAAATTAAACTAAAGTCAACAGGATACGGTCCAAAACTACTTACTTACAAATATTGTCAAAGTTAATAAAATGTGTTTAACTAATTCAGTTTCACTTTAAATTAAAGCTGTTTTAGTTACCACATTTACAAGTGGGTACTTAATGTACATGATAATTTGTAAAGCATCCAATCGTTTTACACTATCTCTTGCGTGTGATTTAATAAACTATCACTACATACATAAAAAACCTATTCACAAGTTCATTATAAATTAAATTCAGTTAGTACTACGTAAGGTTCAATTTGAAAAATAAATACGTGGAGCAATATGGTTTTCTAGGTGTGGTTTAACTTCATAAGTTTTGATTAAAATTGTACTGTGTTTTATTGAAATAAGGTTGGAGTTTCAATGATTTTTAAAGGTGATGATTTATGGTAACCATTGGGCGGTTATGGTCAGTTTCATTAAATGGTGTAATTAAAAAAAAAGAGTGAAGCGAGCAGGTTTTCTAGGTAAAGGGTTCTGCAGTTTAAAGTAGGTAGATACTAAAATTAAATTAAAACTTTGCTGCATATAAGTACCTAACCCTTGCAACTACTTTGGAAATGTAACAATGTCCAATAATTTGTTTAATTTAATTATAATGCGAGGTGGTCAGACGACATCAGGGCTAGAGCTGGAGTGACTTGGCTCAGAAGTAGGTACTACAAGTCGGGCTACATGGAAATATATAGGAGAGGGCTATATCCAGCAGTGGATGAATAAAGCCTGAAGAAGAAGAAGAAGAATTATAATGGGGAAAGAGGCTTAAACGTGTTAAAGAATGTATTTACATTATAAAAATTGTGACTTTGTGGCACATATTGTAACGATGTCGACTTCATCGTCCATATCAACCTCCTTACCATCAATTTCAACCTCATTGTTAGAATTTATCTCACCTCATTTCGTGTTGGCATTTTCATTTCTTCATCTATATTTTCAAAATTCAAATCATATTCCCATTCCATTTCTAAATTCCATTATTCCATTAATTTCATTGTTTTTACTTATTCTCTCTGTATTTTTTGTCCTGAACGGACGTATGTCCGTTTTATAAAATTGTCTCCTACTACTACCTATTTTCTACTATGGTGTTGTTCTGTTCCTGATAAATATAATATCTACTATTACCAAGTTTCTTCTATTACTTCATCTGCAAACTGTCCTAGAACCCTGCTAGCCGGCACCTAGAGGGCAGATTGTAGCAATATTTATTAAATTTACGTTTCATTGTATCCATATTGTACCTACTGACAGATGTAATATAATTGTAAATTCTAACACACAATATCATGCAACTTTTATTATAAATCAGAGTTCTAGATAGTTCAAGTACTAGTCACCATATATCTACAACTTGGTATATTTAACTCGCCTTTTTCAAAGTATGTTATGATTTTTTCACTCATTGCATTTTTTTTTATTAAATAAGGAGAGCTGATGAGCAAACGGGCCACCTGATTGTAAATGGTCACCGTCGCCCATAGACATCTCACCTGACTGTATTAATATTAGAGGGTTTTTGATGCGCTGCTAACCTTGAGGACTAAGATGGATTGCCTCATGTGCCGGAGGAGTACGCTGCCTCTCTTACCCTTCAAACCGAAACACAGAAATGCAAGCATTTCTGCTTCACGGCAGAAATTGATAAGAGGGTGGTACCACCCCAGATCCTTCACATTAGGATCTACCACTACTATCTTGCATCTACTGTAGTATACGTAAATCAAGGTTTTTTCCATTTTCAGTTAAATCAAAATCTATTTGAAGAATAGCAAGCAACACGCCCAACGCGCTCTATCCCTCCTCTCTCGCAAGAAGTTTTATTTCACGAACAACCACGGAACCCTAAAAAGAAGTATGTAAATTAAACACTTGACGTGATCATATCATAGAGCACCTATTTGTTTTTGTTTTATAAATACCGCTGTTTAGATATCGCGGTATCATAATATTTAACGTTAGATGTGTAAACTTGCTTCTAGATTGCGTTTGTATAGGTAGCATCGACGTAGATGTGTTTTAGAAGTCGGTGGATTAGTTTAGGATTTTTTAGACGAGTTTTTTATTCGACCAGCTCTTTGGGTGCAAGTTTTTTTATTGTGTAAAAAGACCAGACGAGCAACGGGGCAACTAATTGTACCTCACCCACCGACACCCATAGACATATCTCACCTAACTATGAAGATATTAGAGGGGTATCGATGCGCTTTGAGAGCGTCGGTGGAACAGTGGCTAGGACACCGGACTCCCATGCGGGTGGTCCGGGTTCGAAACCGTGCAGAGCCATGTACCAATGAGTATTTCGTATTTTTCGAAGACTTACGTACATTTACCGACTGCTCTAACGGTGAAGGAAAACATCGTGAGGAAACCTGCACACTGAGATGACTAGTGTGTAAAATGGGGTAGACACAAACGATCATTAAGGGTCGAAGTGCCGCTGGGGCTATTCCCGGCCCCCTATCATAAGATAAGATAAGAGCTCACCTAAATATGAAGATATTAAGGGGTATCGATGCGCTGCTAATCTTGAGGACTCAGATGAAATGCCATCCGATGTTCACCGTGACATCTTACCTTGCTATAATGTTATTAGAGGGTTTTCGATGGCTTAGATGGAGTGTCGGTAATTACGCTAGCTCTCTTACCCTTCAAACCGCAACACAGCTATACTGCATTGCTGGTTTACACCAGAAATAGCTAAGGGTGGTACCATCCCAGGCTAAATCTACACGGAATCAAACCACCTTCAATCTTCTTCTTCTAAGTCGTGTTCCTCATTACTGAGGGTCGTGATTTAATGAGGTGGTTTGCCATTGCCTTCCTCATTGCACATACCGGTTATCTCATTGTGCAGGTTTCCTCACGATGTTTTCCTTCACAGTCAGAGCAGTCGGTAAATGTACGTAAGTCTTTCTAAAAAACCGAAAAACTCATTGGTACATGGCTTTGCCTAGTTTCGAACTCGGACCTCATGGGAGCCCGACGTCCTAGCTACGACGCCATGTCGTCAAAACCTAATTAAAACACCAGGCGTACTTAACCCTAATCTCGCGATCTAAGCCGTATTAATAGCCATTACCTCTAAATTGGCGACATAGCACAAATAATTAAGATATTCGTGAAAGCGCGCGGCCGAGGTGAGACAATGATGTGAAACTCCCACGTGACACTAGGCTCATCTCATGTCACCCAGTTTGTGAGGTGTATGTGGTTCACGGCCTTAACCAGTTGCTAGTTACGCTACGGCAACAGATTTTTGTATACGGATATTCGGCCATACGTATGAGTATATAGAAAGTACGCTCGAAAGTAAAAATATGTTCAGAATATGTAAGCTTATTTTTCCAAGTGCAAACGAATGAAACTGTAAACCTCAACAAGCCTGAGACACGCCTTCAGTATTAAAATTCCAAGCGGAAACTGTTAATTTAATAGATCTGCGCTCACCCCAACGAGCTCTTAAAGGTAAGGAGACGTAACGTCGTAGGTACAAGTACCGACGACGAACGTCCCCATCGATACTTTCCGCTTCTGATATCGTCACGGCCGCTCTGATTGGCTACGAGCAACG
This sequence comes from Hofmannophila pseudospretella, assembly GCA_947369225.1. Lineage (NCBI taxonomy): Eukaryota > Metazoa > Arthropoda > Insecta > Lepidoptera > Oecophoridae > Hofmannophila > Hofmannophila pseudospretella. The sequence continues at coordinate 6,620,740 of OX376332.1, read as the reverse complement.
AGCGCGTCATCGCATGGTTGGTCAATCTACGACGACGTCATTTATCGCAGCAATGACAAGTCACAAATTTAAATAAAAGTTACGTATGTCGTGTAATTATTTTAAAAAAACTTGACTAAGACATGACCAGACAAAATTATATAAGGTAAGTAGGTATAAACTAGGCCTATGGTTATATTAGTTATTAGTTTAATTGAAAATTTGTCAGCTGAAAAACGAGTGACAGTTAAAATGGTAACTTCACTTTCAGCTCTACTTTTTGGTGACTGCCATTTACGCTTCCATTATCGTTCCATACAGTTCGAGCTCGTTGGCTCACCCCATGCGGCGGCGCAGCAATGGTGCGTACCGTCACGGGTGGCTGCGCGCGCAACTGGAGCAAAGGTGAAAGAACATGCGCAAGGAGAAACCGAGGTGGTGCGCACTGACACTGGGTCTAGTGTAGCTGAGATTTCTATGAGTTGTGTGATGCTGATAATATGAATGTTGCTGGTGTTTGTCACACTTTTTTTAACGTTGAAGGACAGGTAGACAAGCACCAAGCAGCAAGAGCAAGTCACCTGATGTAAATTGGTATTAATCTAACCTCTTTTATATAAAAAAAGGTATATGAATATATCGGCGTAAAATCGTGATTATGAAAATTTTCACGAGATTTTTTTTTGAATCTTTAAGGAGAGCAGACGATCAAACGGACCAACTGATAGTCAGTAGTCACCGTCGCCTAAAGACATTTCACTTCACCTATAAAGTTATTAGAGGGTTTTCGAGGCGCTGCTAATCGGGAGGACTTAGACGGTGTTGCCCATCATGAATGTGCCGGTAATTACGCTGGCTCTCTTACCCTTCAAACTGAAACATGCGGGAGACACAGGTAAAAGGTGGTATCACCCCAGGATGACTCTCCACAGAGACATATGACTCTGTGGAGAGTCATCCTGGGGTGTTGGTTTCGACAACGGTGAGATCAAACACTTAGATATTATGAGGCTTGTGATTTCACAACTTCACAAATGTAATATCAAACTTCTCGATTTACAAATCTCGTTTATGTACTTAGTAAGTATAGTATGGTAATTAATTACCTTGGTATTTATGTTATTGTTGTAAATAAATTTCTCTTATATAACGTTTTCCATAATGCTTGCACACCTACTACCGAAATCAATTTAAATAAATTTAAAGTATTATTAAAACACTTTTTGGTTGTAAATTCGTTTTATACGCTGCAGGAGTTTTTAAATTGCCATTATATAGATTTATAATGAATGAATAATATATTTAATTCTAATATAATACTTAATAATAATATAGTATAGTATAAGAATACTAATATTAATAAATTGTAAATAGTTATTTTATAAGTTTTATAACCAATGCTTGCTGTGCCCAAACCGGGTTCATGTTGAACGTTTAATAAGATTGTAACATCTGTATGACAACAGGAGTGCAATAAATGATTCTATTCTATTCTATTCTACCTCTTTCTCGAAATAATTTCCTCTGCCCGAAGGTTACCTGGAAGAGATCGCTCTTAACGATAAGGCCGCCTAAATTGTACTTCACTATTTCCTTTTAGACGAGTTCTGGAGTGGAGACCGCGTTTGGGCAAACGTAGTGTGGGAAGCCCCCCTGCTAGATGGAGCAACAATCTGCGCAAGGTGGCTGGCAGCGACTGGATGAGCAGAGCCGAAGATCGGGCTCAATGGCGCGCCCTGGGAGAGTCCTATGTCCAGCAGTGGACTAGAGTAGGCTGCTGATGATGATGGTTTCCTTTTCTATCTCTTGTTTGTTGTTTTCTATTTGTGCAATGAAGTGTATTTTACTTTACTTTTAATTACTTTTAATTCCAGAAATGAGTAACTCCGATGTATCCGGGCCGGGTTAGGACCTATGCTAATGTATTTCCCAATTGGTTACCACGAAATGCCCTTATTCGTATAATCGTATTCATTAAATCGACCTCAAGTTCGGGTTGTATGGACTCGATACTTGGTTTGGGGTAAACTACGCACATGTATTTATTTAGGTACTTAGCTTCACAATAAGCATTGGTGGCATAGTGGCTAGGACGCCGGACTCCCAAACGGGAGGTTCGGGTTCGAAACCGTGCAATGCCATGTACCAATGAGTTTTTCGGTTTTTTCAAAGACTTACGCACACTTACCGACCGCTCGGTGAAGGAAAACATCGTGAGGAAACATGCACACTGAGATGACCAGTGTGTAAAATGGGGTAGGCACAAAAGATCCTCAAGGGTCGAAGTGCCGCTGGGGTTATTCCCGGCCCGATCATAAGATAAGGTATGTAGACTCCCAAACGGGACGTTCGGTTTCGAAACCATGCACTGCCATGTACCAATGAGTTTTTCGCATTTTTCGAAGTCTTACGTAAATTTATCGACTGCTCTAACGGTGAAGGAAAACATCGTGTGGAAAACTGCACACTGAGAGGACCAGTGTGAAAAATGGGGTAGGCACAAAAGATCCTCATGTGTCGAAGTGCCGCTGTGGTTATTCCCGGCCCGATCATAAGATAAGGTATGTAGACTCCCAAACGGGAGGTTCGGGTTCGAAACCAAGGAAAAGACGTGTAATCAATGAAGTTTTTCGGTTTTTTCAAAGACTTACGCACATTTACCGATTGCTTGGTAAAGGAAAACATCGTGAGGAAACCTGCACCTGCAAACCACCTCCAAAAAAGTAGTTCGATGTGGTTAGTATTTCCATAGAAAATCCAAGATTCCCATCAATGAGGACTACAACGCATTATGGTTTTTAAAATCTCATGGGGTAATTTTTATTCATGTTTACAAATTTTTGGGATTCTCTTTTTGTACGGACTTCTTCCTCCTTCTTGGCTAAGACTCTGTAGCATTTTTTTTATATATAAGAAGAGCAGAAGACCAAACGGGTAATCTGATGGTATCTTATCTTATCTTATGATTATCTGCTCTTCGGGGGCCGGGAATAAGCCTTCGACCCTTGAGGGTCTTTTGTATACCCCATTTTACACACTGGTTATCTAAGTATGCAGGTTTCCTCACGATGTTTTCCTTCACCGTTAGAGCAATCGGTAAACGTACGTAAGTCTTCTAAATCTCTGATGGTAAGTGGTCACCGTCGCTCAAAGACATCTCACCTCACTTCAATATTTTTAAAAGATTTTCGATGCTCTAACCTTGGGTTCTTAGATGGAGTACCTATCTCAATGCCGTAATTCGCTGGCTGTCTTAGTCTTCAAACCATATAACAACTATGCAAGCATTGCTGCTTTGCGATAGAAATATGCAGAATGGTGATGCAACCCCAGGCTAACTCTGCACAGATTCATATGTACTTTCAAAACTACGTAATAAGTATCTAAATAACAAAGGAGTAAGTTTAATATTAACCAAACGACTCCATTCAATATAGAGCCCTAACCCTATAATTAATAGTAAACCCATATATCCAACAAAAACCCGCCAATTACCCATATAATACCCATTCCATAAAACTTAAAAATTCACATGGGCAAAACATAGATCATAAAGGTGCACGCACATCGAACAATGTCCGCCCTTCGCGGCCGTGTCGCAATGCGCATTTTTGCGCAACCCGCGGCCAAACGCATGCGGTGCAATGAGCGTGTGAAAACAGTTCTTGTTAGTCGCAGTTTCATTGTCATGTGCCGGCGACTATGTGAATGCAGCTTAATGGAGATTGGGTTTATGTGATAAATTAATCGTTAATTGTGAGTTTTGCAACGGTTAATACTTGTTTTGTGGTAGGTTATAACATAAACAAAACAGTCCATATTTTAATTGTAAATTTGTTAGGAAACATACACTCTTGTATAAAAGAGCAGAGGACCTACACAGTACGCCATTTAACACTCGCTACCAGAAAAGACTTGCTCTGCCAAAATTAAAATTAAGTGTACACAGTTCTGGACCGTTCGTTATGTCTATAAAAATTTGTAACAAAATTTCACAAATAATCGGCATTGAATTAAAAGACTCAATATTCAATAAAAGATTACAGTTATATCTTCTTAACGAATGTTTCTATTCACTGCAGGAGTTTTTTGATGATAAAAACAATACCTAACTTTAAAATCAATTATAACTTATAATGACATTTAATTTAATTTATCCCGGTAGCATTTATTACTATTATAATGTATTATAATTTCTTATTTTATATTGCGGTGCCCTACTCAGGGTTTCATGTATGAACATATAATATATATTTTTAAACCAATTGTTACACATGAAAAACAATAACTGCTATGAGTATGAGTAATTCTGAGGAACTAAGAAGTCTTTTGGTACAGGTAGGTACTTGATATTTTCTTCTAGTATCATCTTCTTCTCATCGTATTCCTCATTTCTGAGGGTCGTGATCATTCTAAGGAATTAATCACATAGAACGATTCTCTTGGCAGATTTTATAGGGTGGTTTGCCATTGCCTTCTCCATTTCACACACTGGTTATCTCGGTGTGCAAAAACTCATTGGTATACATGGCATTGCCTGGTTTCGAACTCGGACCTCCCGCATGGGAGTCCGACATCCTAGCCACGACGCCACCGACATAGTGCATAAATATACCTTCCATTGCAAGGGGTTTCATTGTCGATTACCGATCACGAAAGCAGGTAAAACGATACCTATTGATTTCTTATAAATATACTTTCTTCAATTTCGTTATCCAATAGACAAGGGAAAACCAATCAATGTAATTTAACCGCAAAGCGATCAAATGACAAGTCAACCAAATGACTCAATGTCAAAGTCCGGTGGTGATTGGTATGTTGGTGTGGTAGGGAGACGTCTTCTATTGGTTGTCGCGAAAACCGCAGACCATGACACTTCGTCGGATTCAATCAACCATTCACTATTTCTAACGTAACATAAAGATAGACTGACTTGCGTGAATCGTTAATCCTCGGGTTAACAGCATAGACAATTCACAAGTTTATTATTCCATGGTTAAATATTGGCGCAAGTAGGACTTATCTACTTAGAGTTTGGATTATTTTCTCAATAATGTGACACAGGTAATTCCAACATCTCCATTCCGCCTTCGGACTACCAGGCGCGGGGAGGGGTTCCATCCTTATGTTGTTGATATCCCATCTGCTCGTACGATGCGATTTGCTTCTTCGTTCATTATACGAACGGCTAAGGAATGGAACAGCCTGCCGGCGTCTGTATTTCCCGAAACCTACGACCTTGGGATTTAAGACCAGAGTGAATAGGCATTTACTGGACCCGCATCCTCCATCGTCGCCTATCATCAGGCGAGATCGAGGTCAAATGCGGGTTAAGTAGTCAAAATAAGATCGTAACCAAAGTTGTTACATCCTCCCCTCCCCCTCGCTGAAATACCAAGTAGGTATAACAACAATTTCAAGTAGGTAGCGCCAAGTTACCTTTTTTTAAGCACCGCCCGCCACGCCCGATCAGCGCTGACCTTTAAGACGAGTAGTTCCAAAAAAATAATGAACAGTCAGACACGGATCTCATCTCCACTAATCGGATTACAGCAATGGCCTTAAAAATTTAGAAAGGCAAATTACAGAGATAATTAAGAAAAAAAAACGGCGCGATACATATGGCCACACCATTGTCTTTGGAAAAAATACTCTTATACATACATAAACATGTTATCAGATGTTCGCACGGTCCGCGCTAACTGTTCTCGGGTGTACAGGGTGTAGAGTTTATTACGGGTAAATGAGCGTCGGTGGCCTAGTGGCTAGGACGCCGGCCTCCCATGCGGGAGGTCCGGGTTCAAAACCATGCAATGCTGAATGCCATGTACCAATGAGTTTTTCTGATTTTTTCAAAGACTTACGTACATTTACCGACTGATCTAACGGTAAAGGAAAACATCGTGGGCAAACCTGCATTGGGCCCGCTCGGTGGACATGGCCCGTCGACATGGCCGACAAATTTTGAGTTTTAAGAGCTTGCAAAGAACCTGCAACGGTAGTGATATTTGCGCCTCAATTTGAACCCAAATTATGCCTCATTGTATACTACAAATTTTAAACTTTTCGTCCTAAAATCCGCACCATCCTGTATATCAGTTCAATCTCCAGTGAGGCAATTAATTCGTTTGCGACACGCTAGCTGCGCCCGCGCACCGCTCTTGCAAAATGATCCTTGACTGCCGGCCTGGCTCCCGAAAATAGATTGACCTGACCTGATTAGCCAGGCATGTAACTAAATACCTGGATTGACTTCTTACATGATGACTCAGTATGGTTTAACTGAACAGCTTCGGTGGATGCATAATAATTGCTATATGAGTATGCATGTATTATTAAAGTTAGTAACCCTGCTTGTGTCAAATATCTGTCATACGGTTCAGAAAATAAACTAAAGTGTTTTCAGTCATTTCAGTCTTTATTGATTATCATCATCATCATCAGCAATCCACTCTAGTCCACAGCTGGACATAGGCCTCTCCCAGGGCGCGTCATTGAGCCCGATCTTCGGCTCTTCTCATCCAGTCGCTGCCAGCCACCTTGCGCAGATCATCGCTCAATCTAGCAGGGAGGCGTCCCACACTACGTTTGCTCAACCGCGGTCTCCACTCCTGATCTCGTCTACCCCAGCGGTTGTCGGTTCTGCGACAGATGTGACCGGCCCACTGCCACTTCAGCTTGATAATCTTATGATTAATAAGTAATGTCCATACAATAACCATTCCTAATAAATTCATTATTTAGGTGTTCGAGTCTACGCTTTTAGATTTTATTTAGATCTTAGCTTATTTTAATATTGAAAGTTGAAAATTAAAACTCTGTTTAAATCGATAGTTTAATCTGATATTAAAATAGCATCTTATAATTAACAATAGGTATACGTAGTTCAAATACGCTGGCGTCATTTTCAGAATACAAATTAAGAATCACCGCACCACGCTTGACGGCTTGACAACATGAATCCTGACGTCACTTCCGTTAAGCCCATGGGAGCCATGTTGCCAAACACCACGTCATTCCTCCAAGTTATGTCATCTCAGTGAAATAAGCACTTTTTAGTGCGCATTGATTATTTTTTTCAATTATGTTTCATCTTTATGACGCGGATGTATGAGTTATTCATAAAGTAGACCACAGAGATAATGGGACAATGTCTCTGATTTTTACAAGGTTTTCCTTACATCAGTTTGATTTAGGTAAGTACTTAGTCATATAAGTTAATAACTCATTATATTTAATTAATATCTTTTTAGTTACTTACTAAAGTTACGAGTAACTTTAAGAGTAAAGGCCCCTTAATGTTTAAAGTCAGGTCATTTTAATGTATTGTTTTAAAATATTCCCTTTTTTTGGTGTATACTTTTTAATTTTACTTTTAATTTAATTTTCCGATTATTTTCATTTCATTTCAATTTTATTTATTATTCTACTCTTGCATTTTTTTTACTAAACTTGTAGGCACTATTGGTGTATTACCTGATGATAATAAACTTGTAGGCACTATTGGTGTATTACCTGATGATAATAAACTTGTAGGTACTATTGGTGTATTACCTGATGATAATAAACTTGTAGGTACTATTGGTGTATTACCTGATGATAATAAACTTGTAGGTACTATTGGTGTATTACCTGATGATAATAAACTTGTAGGTACGATTGGTGTATTACCTGATGATAATAAACTTGTAGGTACTATTGGTGTATTACCTGATGATAATAAACTTGTAGGTACTATTGGTGTATTACCTGATGATAATAAACTTGTAGGTACTATTGGTGTATTACCTGATGATAATAAACTTGTAGGTACTATTGGTGTATTACCTGATGATAATAAACTTGTAGGTACTATTGGTGTATTACCTGATGATAATAAACTTGTAGGTACTATTGGTGTATTACCTGATGATAATAAACTTGTAGGTACTATTGGTGTATTACCTGATGATAATAAACTTGTAGGTACTATTGGTGTATTACCTGATGATAATAAATACATTTTATTTATTTATTATTAAAGATAGATAGATAGAAACACTTTATTGTACACAAAATCAGGAAAAGTAAAAATTACAGGAATAAATAGGCAAATATTAAAGGTTCAAATCAAATCAATTTTTTTTATTGTAAGTACCTTAAAGTACATTTTAGTTTTAGGTTTAGTTAGGGATATCTCATTAGATTGTTATTTTATATGATGTCACAGTTTATTCTATTCTATTTTTATTAGGTAGGAACAAAATTACAGAAATCTAAATTAAAGAATGTAAGCCGTAACCATAAATTTATTAATATTAAATACGCTCGTATAATCTCATACTAAATCGAAGGTGGCATGGCTCTGTATAGAGTCATTCTGGGAAGGTACCATTTTAACTATTTCTGCCGCAAAGCGGCAATACTTGCATTGCTGTGTTTCGGTTTGAAGGGTGGGAATGTCAGCGTAATAACCGGGAGATGAGGCCCCCCATCTACGTCTCCATCAGTGCATCGAAAACCCTCTAATAACATTACTATGAGAGATGAGAGATGACCACTTATGATCAGGAGATCGATTCTACTATATACAACGTAACTAAATAGAATCTAAACTGCATCGTGCAGTGGATAGTAGCATACGACTAACGATCCAATTTCAGTTAAGTTCCGATCTAGTCAACGATAGATCGAACAGTAACGTATTAGTGCGTTCTAATAAAACGTTTAGTTTATACTGAATCGCAGTTGAACGGTAACAAAACGCTTCAACTGCCAAATATAACGATCGAACATAAGTTCCTCCCAAGGTACTTTTGCCCGATCGATAGTAAATCGAAAGGTGGCAGTGGTAGAGTGTTATGCGTCAGCAGAATGCGATTTGGTGTCCAAATAGAATTGGAACAACAACTAAATTGACATTGAATATAAATATAACTAAAAACATTGTAATTTAGGCGAATTGGGCCCCAGGTGGCAAGTTTCCTCGTCTTTTCTTCTTATACAAAAAAACTCGATGAACCATGATAATTCAGTAGGCTTGGATAGTTCAGTGGCATCTACATTGATCAGAATTAGTGTAATTATAAATCAACTACGAGGAAACATACTCGTAGTGACATACCGGGACCAGAAGGCTGGCCTCTACTTTGCTCAGCGTATAAGCCTCGCTATACAGCGGGGCAACGCCGCCAGCCTCCTCGGGGCACTCCCCGCAGGGAGCGACCTGCGCCAGGTCTTTTACTTGTAAAATAGTTAGGTATTTTGTAATTTTAGCTTAAGTATGTATTTTAGTATTATTTTAGTGTTACTTTATTTTGAATAAATCATAAACACTCGTAAGAGGAATAGAATTAATTAACACAAAGAATGCTCTAAAATCTCAAATCTTTGACTTCTATTGTAGTCCAATAAAAAATATTTCCTTTTTCACACAGATAGCGCGTGACATGCCAAATCACCCTCCGCTCACTTCCACATGTCAGCCCACACAAAGGTTCTCTATTCATCCATATGACACGCAATAATAACACGGCATATGTCGCAAGAAATTTCAACATATAGTACCGTAGGTTTTCCTTTTTTCGTGGGAAAAACTTGGCGTTTTCACCACAGTGCAGACAATGCCGGTATAGAAAAGTACTATACACCAGCACCAGGTGTGTCAAACTCAAGGTTGGCCTGGGCCAACGACTGAAGACTTGGGTTGGCCGGAAAAATAGGTACTAACATAACTGAGTAATCCGTAGTTAATTACATATTTAGGTACTAAGATGTACAGTGTTTTAAATTCGGATAAAATACAACTTACAAAGTTTTTTATTTTTTTTAATTAAAAATAGTAAGTCATCCGTCACAAAACGCGAATTACCGACATAGCTTATATGATTAGCAAGTTGAAGTGGCTATGGGCTGGCCATGCCTGTCGCAGAACCGACAACCGTTGGGGTAGACGAGGTCTAGAGTGGAGACCGCGTACAAAGAAAGCGCAGTGTGGGACGCGGTCCCTGCCCGGTGGACCGACGACCTGAAGAAGGTTGCTGGCGATGGTTGAATAAGAATTTTTTTGCTTTTGGCGAAACGTTTAATATTTAGGTAAGAGAAAATTATTTTACTGCTAAATAATTCCTCCTTCAAAAACGAGATAAAAAAAGGCTGCTCTCATAATCATTGTGGGTTGTGGGTTGGAGTTTAATTTGGAGTTGAAGTCGAATTTGAATTTGAAATACATTCTAGGATTCTATTATTCGAACCCTGGATTACCCTGGAATCTCTAATCTCAAAGAGTTTCCGAATGTTAGTTTAATTAAGTTTCGAATGTGATTAGTGTCTACTAGGGAATTTCGAGTATTTTCATCCCCAATGTGCAAATAATTACGGCGCGGCCCGCAGTTAGACATGCCTGCACTGGCACGTATAGATGTGAACTTGAATTGTGCTTTAAGTTGAAGGAGTAAGGTTGTATATTTTGTGACGGGTACAAAAAAGCCACCGATGTTATCGTTATTAACGGTTTCTTGCAATTATGTGTGGTTAGAGTTTAATAAATTTGGTGCCAGATTTCGCAAATTACTTACTATTTTGAGTTATATTTGAAACCATTTTATTCACGTATGTGATTAACAATGGATTACCCACTGATGAAAGTTGGAAGTTCTACGACTGGTTCGAATCACATACTTAATACGTAGTATCATTCCTAAAATAGTAGTAACGGCCTGAATTTTCCTTTTGATAACATAACCGTGGGTCAATTTAGATAGCACTGATGAAAAGAAAGGAAGAAAAACACATTTATTTAACATGGTATTATGCATACATGATTAAACTTAAAAAGACTTGAAATTTTAAAAAAAACACAACGTTAAAAAGACACATGCTCAGCATGGTGAAGGTGGTGGTGGTGATGGTTACTGTTGATGGAGACTAAAATACAAAACCCGGGTGAGTCAGTAAAAAGGTATCAAAATATATAGGAAGGAAATCATTTTTAACCGAAATATAGCAAGCTATTCTACACAATATTTGCAAAAAAGTGTTATAAGCTTTACTAGAAATAATTATCCTATAAATTCAACGTTGCAGTTTAGATAACAAATTGTAGTCCGAAGGCCAATTTAAAATATAAATAGTTACCATTTATAGGTCCTCGTCACGGCACCAAATTGTAACAAATCTCTTTTTTCAACAAGAATAATATTATGTATGTAATCGAATATAATTCTTTACTATAGAAAATTCCACATCACTTTACCACATAGCTAGGATTGAAAATAAGATTACATTCAAAATCCGCCTAAAATTGTCAAAGTAAAATAGTATTACATAATTGAATTCGAATCGAAACCTGATGTGGTATGGATGGCAATTCTTGCACCATCGACATTTGTTGAAATAATTGGATGTCGAGCGATCTAGATTTTTGGCATTTTGGCAACGTCGCCGTTTCATCACACTCGTATATGAAGAATGAAAAGAAGTAGAAGAATAAGGAGAAGAAGAGTAAGAATATTTGTATTTGTATCTGTCGACACATGACATACGACATACATGGAAACGTAGTCTTCAAAAGACCTGGATGCGGCTAAAATATCCTGGGAAACCATAGAGTCTGCGGCATCGGACAGAGCGCGATGGAAGAATATTGTCTCAGCCCTATGCACCACTAGATGTTCTAGGACCTGAAGAAGAAGAAGAAGTATGTGTCGACAAATCTGATGTCCAATCATTTTGAAATTTACCCTATGTAGAAAGAAGGCTAGAGAGTTTTTTTTTAAAGAAACCGGGTCAGCCAGTTAACGCATGCGCTTTGAGCATCATCTCTCCTCTCCATGCATTCAGTCGATCAATGTCAAATGAAAGAAGCTTGTCAAAATTATATGCTCATTTGCCCAAAACTCGCTCGCTTGCTCATCATCATTCTAGAAGAGAGGGCGTTACCAGTCCGATTTATATGGTGACGTCTAAATTTACTTTCGACAGATAATGAAGTCGAACGTTGCGAAAATTGACCTCCTGGTCAGCGCCTAACAGAAGCACAATGATTAATATACAGACAGAAATATTCGTAATACACGTGCCGCCCACACGCAGTCATTTTGTTACAACATTTTGCAACAAGACAAATAGCAACTAACGAAATGAGGAACAATTTGTTTTTGATACGATCTTCACGCGGCTTATTTTCAAGGTGGGTGCAAATGGGAGTTTTATATCTTTATCAATTTGAACTTACTTTATTAAACGACCTTTTTCATTTGGTAGTTAGTGGATTGTGTGGTAGGTTCGATGCTTGTTATTTTTAGTTTATTTTTTTATAAATACATGTCAACAAGGTCTAAATAATTAATTATAATGTCCAATGTATTTTGTCTATGTAAAGACTAAATCGGACTAGTAACGCCCTCTCTAGAATGATGATGAGAGCACTGCAAGCGAGCGAAGTGTGTGGGCAAATGAGCATATAATTTTATAAATTGGCTACTACAAACAGGCAGACGGGCCACCTGATGGTAAGTAGTCACAGCCGCCTAGAGCCACGTGCAGTACCAGGGGTATTGCTTGTGTGTTACCGGCAGTGGAGGGAGAGGACTTTTTTAACGTTCTTTTTGAAGCATCCCATGTCGTAGCGCTGCGGGAAAACGTCGGGTGGAAGTGAGTTCCTATTATTCCCATTAAGACAAAGTTTGCTTTGATTTTGCTTTTATGAGAAGTAATTCGGTCATTTTTTAGATTTAGACGTTTGAGAAATGGTCATTTTGGGAAGCGGACATAAATTATATAAGGAAATGTAGATATACGAGTACATACCTATACATATGGAAGCCGAAAACCTGGCAGTCCGACCAAAAAGCAAACGGCATGAAGGATTCGAAAAATAGGAGGGCACCTATTTTTACTTTAATCCAAGGATTTTTTACTTATTAAATTTTCGAGAAAACCGACAAAATTGTTTCTTTAAAAATTCTACAAATGAATGCATACTGAAATACGAGTTTCATTCATAACGACATGGATGAGTTTATGCGACCAAGGCGCAAATAATAGGGTTTATTTTTCTTTAGTATGGAAAATTTTCATACGAGTAAAAGGGTAACCTTTTAACACGTGTAGATGATGTTGTATAACTAATCGGCGAAACACCCTAAGACATAATATTTTGTACGTAAAATACACTTTTACGCAATGAGATCTAAGATATGGAGGGGTAACTAGCAAAATTCCTGATAGTGTTTTGTGCCTCACAGATACATTTAAAAGTCATAAAATTCAAATCAAAATGTTTTTTATTGTAAGTAAGTACCTTATAGTACATTTTTACAACGTCATTCTTTTTTACTCTGCCACCGCTTCGTAAGGCATATAAAATAAACATTATAATTAACATTACAATATAATTTGTAATTTGCTTGCACAGAAAGTGCGACGGAATCCCGACTTCCAAGATACAGGTTTTCGACCTAGTTTGTAGGTCGGAGGTCCTTTTTTGTGCCCTGTATAAGTAAATAAACTTTTTCATTTTCATTTTTTTTATTGAAAAAGGCTTATTACACTGCCAATGATTTACCTAAATGACAAAGAAGCTTGATGTTCCCCAAAATCGCCTATTTTCTATATTAGAAATGGATAGCTAATTATTTGTGTATTTAATTGGAAACGTTATGAATTATAAATAGACATGAAAAGTATTTTGTAACGTAAAATAAAGTGAAAGTAAAATACACTTAAAGATCAATTTTATGAAATAAAGTTTGACCATTGGTCAATGCTACCTACCAAATGTTAATGCAGAGGAATGACAAGTCAAAATACATATTTAAGACTGCTGCGAAAAGTGTATATCATCGTGAATGGACCGGTTGGTTAAGCACAGAGGTAATGCTGCTTATTTGCAATCTACATTGGTCGCGACGTCGTAAAGTACCTATCATTGGGGTAGTTTGTCATTCATTCATGTCATAGCTTATTGTTGACGACGACATTACTCCTCTATACCTTAAGAGCTCGTTGTTTGCCGTAATCACGTCTTAGATAATTACGCAAACGTATAAACTAGATAATAAACAGTATTTAACTAACGTAACGAGATTAAATTATTAATTTATTCACTGTCGTTAGGCTATGAGGAAAACTGATTTTCTGCTGAAGGCTGTATTCCGGTTTCAATCGGATATTTATCATAGTTATATAAATTACATCAAAAAGTGTTTTTTCGAAGATTTACGTACCGATTTATTTACCGACTGCTCTAACGGTGAAGGAAAACATCGTGAGGAAACCTGCACACAGAGATGACTAGTGTGTAAAATGGAGTAGGCACAAAAGATCCTTAGGGGTCGAAGTGCCGCTGGGTTTATTCCCGGCCCCCTATTATAAGATAAGATAAGATACAACAAAAAAGATTACCTAAAAACTATAAAATGTCGTATTCGACGCGACGACGTTTGAATTTCCAATTGAACTATATGAAAAAATCTACTATAAAGTTCACTATAGATGTGAGCAAAACATTTAGAAGCGACACGGAACGGGCGCTGCCTGCTAATCAAACATGAACTTTATCATAAATTACACATAGTTTCTTTAATTCACCCGACGTCTCTTTAGTGCGGCCTGCGACTTACCGCAAGTTGCAAGAAACGTTCTTAATGTTAAGGCTTAAGTCATCTTTATCTAGAGCTATAGCGTAGAAAGGGATAGTGGTTGCGCAGAGGGCGCCTATATCAAAAAGAACAGAAAGCCATGAACTTTCGAAGAGTACACTTTATTAGAAATCTTTAAAAACATTATATAAAACTGAGGTCACCAAACGATGCCGCCAGGTATAGATGTATAGCGACACCTGTCGGCAAAGTGACCTAAAGTAGGGCATTAGACAGATAGCATCTGAAGACTCGCGCAACAGACGGTTTGTCGTAGAAACCAGAATAGGGCCACGAGCGCTACGAACGAGCGTAGCGTGCAGTTTTTGCTACTATTCCTTCAGGGTTAGTACAATTACTGCCGATGTCATGCAAGGAAAATCTTTCGCTTCAGACCTCTTTACTTTTGATGAGTAAAAAAACTAGTCAAGAAAAACTAAACTAACTAACTAACTTGGTGTTTTTTAGTGAAGTGACGCTTCAGCGAAGACGATTCAGGGAAACCGTCTTTAGCAAAACCAGCGACAAGTTTTCTTAGCCGTCATTAACCAATCAATTAAACAATATATGAAATGTAATATTTGAATGGAAGTAGTTATTTTACACTTATTCTGTATTGAGATAAGTTTATATAGTTGTGCAATGCTGACAGCTGTCTCACCGTTACGTACCGTGGCGTCGTGTCACCCGGCCCTGATTGACAACCAGCGCTGCGGCGGTGGCTAGCATCTAGCCATATCGTCACAGCATAATGCTGAGTCAGGGACCCTTTTTGCCACATATGCATGTGAAATTGTGAACTAACTCTGAGTAAAAAAGTAACTCTTTTAAGTAATGAAATGTAATCGTGTAATTTTATCGTGTTATGTATGTGTGCAAATAATAGTACATTATGATATAAGTGCGGTAAGTTGAAAATTACAGCCGAGGCGATATTGCTAGCCCGAGCCGTAGGCGAGGGCTATAAGGAAGCAGAGGCTGTAATTTTCAAAGCGCACGTATGTCATACGACGTTTTATAACATATTTACGAGGAAATAAATAAAACTTTGACTTTCTTAAACGAATAAATCTTTAATTACTTGTTAAAGCAGTTATAGAAATTTGAACAATTTTTAAAAGTGATTGTTACGTTGCCAGTTGCTTTTTAGCATTGAATAGTAGCACCACAATGAGCTTGACTTATATTTTTGAGAAAGTTCCATGAAATATGCTAAAAACACATTTTCTGAAAATGAATTTGCATCTTTGCTTGTTTTCCATATGATGAAATTTTGATACGCTTGTAAGTATCTATCGGTCGATTTTTCAGGCAAGAGGCTTAGAGTAGCCTTTTTCGCTGCGTTTAAGACTTGTGGCGGTGTCAAATTAATAAATTCATCACTACTTGACGACATTTTCAAATAAAAACAATACAGCGAAAAGAAAAAGCGCGCGGAATAATTTTACTTGTCCACAAATTAGCGATGCGCGCGCATCAACTTTTTTTAGGTAAAGGTACAAAAACAGCCAGTATTACTAATAAAGTAAATTAATATTTTTGTGTTTTTGTTACAGATAAATGGTTGTAATTTATTGTCAAAATTAATTAAATTAAAGAATTAAATCTTTATTTATTATATTTTATCTCCCAAAGTTAATTTTATTCATAAAATATTGACCACTTTTTTAACATAAAAACTCTTTGCTAAGATTTTAAAAAGTATCGTTCATTTTTAGACGGAGCATCTTAAAAAACCGTACATGTTACTTTATTTAAAAAAACTCGTGCGTTTCACATTACTATAACGCACAAGTGCGTAATGAGATACATTACGATATTGAAATTGGTGTAATTACAGCCACTTTACGAGCAAATATGTTATAAAATTAATTAATTCATTCATTCAATAATTCCCTACTAGATTTTATCTAAACCCAAACCATAGAATAATATATAAGAATCACGTAAGTATACTCGAAGTAGAAACTACAAAACCGTCGCCATATTACGCGGAATTATAAAGTAGGTACTATTTTTTTAATCATCTGAACATTATAGGAGAAACGAAAGCAGCTCGACTCCGATGGCTCGGACACGTCACCAGGATGGGTGAGGATCGGGCAGTTAAACGAGCGTATGTGGGACACCCTAACGGACAATGAATTACGGATACGGATTGTCAAAATGAACAAAATATAATGGTCAGGTTACGATTTACAAGGTGTTCACTCGTGATCCCACTAATTTGACCCACTAGTAGTACAGTATCTCGATATAATGGGCTCGTGGTCCCCCTGTGGTGGGATCATCAGTCAGCCGTAATGCAGTTGCTCTTGGTCCTACTAATTTGGCCATAAACAATATGACAATATTTTAGGAATTCAACATTAATTGGGAAATAGAAAATTCAACATAATTAACGGGTAGTTTACTTCAAGCTGTTTATTTCCTTCGGTGTACAAAACACATCTGAAGGACTTCATTAAAATAAAAATTAATGGTAGTCCCACTATGCAGTATTACCACGAACCTACATTTTTAGGCTAGTGGGACTACGAGTAATAGTGGGACAATTTAGGTGGGACCACGAGTCACACCGATTTACAGCATATATATAAAAACCTGTCTAGTTAGTCGACTAAATCGTTGATATATTCAGCCAAGTGTAAAAAGCCTTTAACTAGGTAAACCCAGCCCGAAATTCAGCAATCTGATGACCCTTATCTCGTGTAGCGATGCGTAGAGGTGTTTGCAACTTGTTGCAACGCAACTGGATCTCTGTACAACCGATCTGAGAGCGAACGGATCTTGCCACAGCCTCATTAAAGATTCTAGGTCGTTCTGCAATCGTTAATTAGCCGAGATAAGTGCTATTAATTGTATTCGCCATTGGATGCGGGCTATCGCGCCATCGCGGTGGGGCGGCGAGCGGGATGCGGATTTTTGTACTGAGTTGTTTGTTGTGCTTTCGAACAGGTGTTTTTATTTAAGCCTAAAGCACACTGCAGCGGTTTTGAAACAAAATCCGACTGAACTCATGGAAATCTAGAAAACCGAAAAATATATTTGTAAAGGAAAGGAGTAAAGGAGCATTATCTATCCTTATGAATTCTATACTTTATTTATTATTTTATGTATATGTATGGATTGGTATATATGTATGTATATTATGTAGTAAATGGGTATATGTATTGTATGTAACTATTTATATTACCCGCATGCTCCATCGTCGACCTCATCGTCGCTTACCATCAGGCGAGATCGAGGTCAAATGCGGGTTTAGAAGTAAATTAAAAAAATATATATTATGCATTAGTATTATTATGTATTATATTTAGTATATTTTATGTGTATATTTTGTTTATAGGTAATATATATATTTGTTTATTCACATGTACCCATACTCTGCCTGCTCGAATCTGTTAACAGGGAGAAAACTCGAAACGAGTTATGCTACACCTTTTGTACATATTTTATTTTTTCGTTAATTAAGTTGTTTTTGTATTTTGTCTGTGTGTGTAATAAAGATTATAAAGTTAAAGATTTCTATGGGTTTGGTCTTCTTTTTCTAAGTCGTATTCTTCATTGCTGAGAGTCTTGATCATTCTAAGGAATTAATCACCATAAAACGACTCTCTTGGCAGATTTAATGGGGTTTGGGATTGCGTTTTTTGGCGAAAACGTTTCGACACGTTGACCGCCTAATAGTCCCGGAAGCGAATCTAGATTCTGTTGCGATCAAAATTTGATGCAATTGCAGCTGCATCTCTATTATTTCACCGATTGCACAGTAATTAAGTACTTACTTACATTAAGTTTTCCGGAATTGCAACAAACCCGTGATATTGCATGATCGTGTACAAGCATCTTGTGAGATAATTGTTGATAATTTTGCAGCCAGTATGTTGTAAAAGTAAACATCGATGGTAACACTAGGTTAAAATATTAGGCTATATAAGTACTTACTGAATACTGCAGGCGATTTAATATGTTGTCAAGATTTCTTACCTGTAAAAGAGAAATCATAGGTAAAATTTAAAAATAATTGCGAATAAAAGCCGCACCGAGTGTTAATACAATACAATACAATATCTTTATTAATAATAAACAAGTTACACGTCAATTTTTCAGTACAACAATACTCATACTCATAATAATAATAAAATTATTCTAATTTCCAATAAAAAATTTGATCAATAATAATTTAATCATTTCCAATTAAACATTCAATAATGAAGAAAAAAATATATCAGGTACCTATTGTAAAGATAGGTATTGCAATGATTGTTGTTTGTTTTTTTAAGGCAAAGGGAACTTCGCCCATACAGCCATGTCTGATATAAACAACTCTTTCAAGTCTTCATTAAAATGCTGGTGTGACATATTTCAATGCTATCTGGGAAAATCTTCCACGCTTCTGCACCATCGAAACCAAAGAAGAAGGCGTCCCGGACGCAGTATGGCTCTTCCAAATCCAGCCAAGTACGGATCGGGCTGCAGCGTCTTATTTGACTTTACTTCACTGTCCCACACATTATTCACATCTTGTCGAAGTTCTTCGAGCAAGAAACACCATTTTTACTAGAAAAGCACTACTGTAAAACAATTTGCAAGACAAAACGAAACAAAGCTGACGTGGATGCCACAAAAGCGCGGGAGAAACTCTGTATTGCAATGATTACTTATAATATTAATTCGTTATATGTATAAAAAGATTGCTTGATAAGCCAATCACTGGGCTGGGCAATCGATTGTGTACCGCGGGGATTGTAACCGAATTGTAGAATTGTAAGGGTTGTGGATTTTCGTTAAACAATGTAACTAACCGATACTGATGTTTTATGATAGTTTATTATAAGCCGATGTGTTCCAATTTCGGCTCCATCGTCACTTACTATCAGATGAGACTGAGGTCAAATGCGGGTTTAGTCGTAAATAAAAAAGACACGATTTTCACTTTAACCTTTAGGTCTTTCGCAAAAAGAAAAAATCAGGTCGGGTCATTCCACAACACCAAATTCGAAACCGTATATCCTTCGAAATTTGAAATGGATTCCGAAACGCACCACCGCGTCCGAATTCGGATGTATCGAGTTGCGAAACGAGAACGGATATTGCCCGTTCCTCTCGGCGGCCATTCTGTTCGAAATTTGAATTTTGCCGGTTAACTGGCCACTTCCGGCGATACTGGGCTTTGTTTCAGTTGGGCAAGAACGCGAAGACAACAAGCACTGCTGCCGGGATGGAGACAGCATGAAGTGTAGCTGCCACTAGCTAAAGCTCAAATAACATTACTATCTGCAACATTTATTCAATCAAATCTCAACGTTATGTTCATTTAATATTATTTATTTCATATTTACGTGATAATTAATTAATCGATTACTCTTCTACGTACAATAAAACAAACAAAAAATTATATTATATTAGTTTGATATATTCAACAAATATGGCCCGCCATGTCAGCCGCATTGACACCAGCTGATCTCACTTTAATTGCTTTTGCTACCGAAAGATTTCGGGAAGATTAAAAATAAAGTGTCCGATAGCCAGAGACAATCCGCTATTGATGCATAATTACACTATATTCGTATTTTAGCACGTACCTAAATATTATCTTTTTTATTGGCAATGAGTAAGTAATGAAATACCCAATCGTATCAATCGTAATCCAGTCGATGATCACAATAATAAGAGGATGTCTTTATGCCTAGATCGGCGTGAAAGTACTCGACACCTAATCTCCTCCCTCCTGTGCTGTTCCCCTCAGTTATCAGTCACCAGAACAATTACCAATGACTCTATTTATATTCATTTATTGCTGACTTTTATATTTTCAATTTGCATGACATTTAATTAATTAATAATAATTTTACTAATGATTTATTGTAGTATAAACGAAACGCAATGAAAAATTAAGTTGGGTAATAAATGATTTTGTAAATGTTTGTTAACTGGTCCATGCTCTGATTTTATTATTAAGTATCTAGTATAAGTATTTGTGTATATGCCTTATAGGTAAAATGTAGTTACCAACTAAGAATTACTTAATGTGCAAATTTACCTGCAAAATGTACCTGAATTTAGATACACAATAAAACATTATTTTATCTTACCAAGAGGTAATGCTTGTTCCATTCGGAAGAATGGGCTTGTTAGCTTCATGGGCAAGAGGGATTGGGCGAAGAACGTGTTAACTTGTTAATTTGAAACTTACGTTGTGTGATAATTCTCACCTGGGGTGATCCCCAGTTTTGAGCTTAATTAATTTACTATAGTGTTTCGTCTAGTCTAGCGCCTTTGCATTTGTTATTTTTAAATACAGGATAGGAATAGATCTTAGATTTACCGTTCATGAGGTAAACCTAATGTCTGGTATGTCGCTAATATCTTTAATGTCCAATTACCTTTAGATGTTGCCTGGAAGAGATCGCTTTAAGCCTTTGTACATATCGTGCTACTATTCCTGTATTTTTTACTTTTCCTGTATTTGTGTACAATAAAGAGTTTCTATCTATCTATCTAAACCGTAATAAACTAATGTGGTCTAAAATTGACAATTCTGACGGGCGTCTAGGTTGTTATTTCTTTAAGAAAACTACTAGATTAGATGGGATACTATTTTTTTTTCTACCACCTTTTGTTGTACGAGTTGCCTCTAAGACATAGTAATTCAACAAAATTGTAAAGTCGATTTTCGGATTTGGAACATAGAAGGTATGTGAAATTTTGAAATCTGTATCTTATTCCGTTTTCGAGCTAGAAGTGCGTGACAGTCGCAGGTCATATAAAAAATAAAAAAATAAATAAAAAGAATAGTAAAATAAAGAATTTTCATCGTTGGACTTGTTCAATGGCGGTGCCGCTGCCATCAGGAGAGACATTGTAACCATAATCAATAATACTTAGATGGTACTAGTACAGTAGCGTTGTAGCTGGATACATGTAGTGAAGACTCGAACAAACACATACAAATGTACACACCCTTTCACTCTCTTCTACACAAACACGCTCACACACATTTCCAATAAACACACACACCAAAACTTATTTCTCCCTATAAGCATTATTTTAAAATAGGAAATCTGTAATTGGCAGTATGTTTTATTAATGGACATTTTTGTTTTTAAATTTAAGTGCTGTGGATTTTGTAATAAATAAATAAAAAAAATAAAAAAGTGGCAGGCGGATGAACGGCGAAGCAGCAACAGGTCTCCGATTTCCTCCTCGGGTTAAAAATTTCTAAAAACTTTAGTAAGTATTCCTACGTAAAGCCTATTATGAGGTTCTATATCTAGCTATACTTCAAGTCAATCATAGACAAGAAGACAATTAATATTGCAAAATGCGATGTTCCTACTCTATTATCCAGTACTACAACTACGTACAAATAGTTTCATATATACAATAGACGAACGTAACAGCAGAACTGTAATTGTAGAGCTGTGAGAGAAAGCTACTCCTACAAGCTGGTAGCACAGATACTGGCACTTTGAATGACTGGTGGAACACTTAAGTGGTGAGTAAGTAGTGACCTCGAAGTTACTTAATATGCAGAAGTCTTTAGGGATCCGTACTTACCCCAAAGATGAAAACGAAACACTTTATGGTGAGGAAATCTGCGCAGTAATTATTGCACTCCGAGATCAAACGGTATTTTTATTTTTATTTTTTTATAAATTAGCTACGACAAACAGGCAGACGGGCCACCTGATGGTAAGTAGTCACCGTCGCCTAGAGACACGTGCAGTACCAGGGGTATTGCTTGTGTGTTGCCGGCCGTGGAGGCAGAGGACTTTTTAAACGTTCTTTTTGAAGCATCCCATGTCATAGCGCTGCGGGAAAACGTCGGGTGGGAGAGAGTTCCACATTTTACAGGTGCGTGGTAGAAACATTCGTGTAAAACGGGTCGTGGTAGACACCCAAGGCTTTAGAAAGTGCGGGTGAAAATTGAGCCGCCGACGAGTGGTGCGATTCAAGAAAGTAGAAGATGGCACCAGGTCAAATAGTTCCGAAGAGCACTCCCCATTATATACGCGATAGAAGACGCAGAGAGAGCCGATGTCTATTCTTAAACTGAGAGGCTTTAAATCGCTCGTGAGCACGGAATCGTCGATAATTCGAGTAGCGCGCCTTTGCACGGAGTCAAGTGGATGAAGCTGGTATTCGGGTGCGCCGCACAGTGGGCCCAAACGGTGCGTTCCATATCATAAATCTATAACTTCTTTATTTCTTGACATATTATTTTGAAATTTTACACACACATACTAGAATACATAGGCTATCAATTGAATAAAAATTCATGGCTATAACACAACTAATTATTTAATTTAAAAATATCAAACATGAAAATCTTCATTTTTATTGCCTTAAAATTAATTAAAAAAATAGGAATAATTATTACACTATTAAAATAATATTTTTATGACTAAAATTACACTTTTAAACATAAAAAGAACCACGTTGTATATTTTTAAGACTTATAATAATTATTTTCTCTACTCGAGAACAGTTATATCTAGAAGTTCTTTAGCTTCGTCAAATAATTCTTATATTATTAAACTTCGTCTGTAGAGGCTCGATATGTATGGATCAGATGTACATAGCAAAGCGTGGAAGACGTCTTCATTTGTAGCTGACCGGGAACAAGTTCTGGCATGATGCAACCGAAAACTCTTGTAATCTTTATTCCTTGCTTCTCAATTGGCAAAACTACGTAGTATTCTATAATTTGTGCGCCATGAATATTACGGGATTAATCGGAAGTCCTGATGACATAGTTTGAAGAGTTATGTATAGTCTTCTTATTAATTCTTCGTCAACACCCGTTATCTCTGCAGAGCATTGATAGTTTTAAAAGAATCTTCTTGACGTCATTGCTATTACCAGTACCTTGTATTGGTTTGTCTATATGCAAGCCAAGTTCTTCACGAAAACGTCTTTGCACAAGCCTTTTCTTTTCTTCTTTACTTCTTTTGTTCTCAGGTGTTGACGCTGACCACTTTTGAGAAGATAAATTGTATGAAATGTGTAGTAGCATCTCCAATTCTCCATACATCCAAGCACGTAACGTAGAGTCCGTATTGGAAAGAGTTTTCGTTCACATCTCTAGCCCTTACTCTGTGCTAAACGCACAGAGTTGTCTATATGGCGTGGCCAAACTTTTTTGAATACTGTTTACTACAGTACTAATTTCTGATGCCGATAAATTAAAATTGACCATTAAATACTGTTCAATTTCAGAAGTAGTTTTCTCGTTAATAATTAAAGTACACAAGTCACGTCTACTGCAAACAAATTCACTCATGTTGCACAGTAATTTTGTTTTTATTATGTATGTAAAAGTTGTATGACGAATCAAAGGATCCGATCACTTTAATGGTTGGATGGTCTTTTTAGAGTACTCCAAGATTAGTAAGCGCTTCTAGCGCAAAACTTATAAATTAAATTTTATTTAATTATATCTTATAAACTTATAAATAAATTAATTGATATTCGAAGCAATAAATGCAACCATCATTGTTATCTATTAGTTAACCAATATAGATATATAATACAGATATTTTTATCATTTTAATGGTTAAAAGATGACCGCAAGATAATTTTTGATCAGAGGGATTTTTTTTATTTTTTATTTTGATATTTTTAAAAAAATAATTATTTGGCACGTAACCTAAAGTCATTTGTCAAATAAAATACTTATTCATCATTATTACTCAACAGTTTATAGAATAAGAAATAATATTTATTAATTCCCAAATATTGAGAATTTTACTTGTCTCATATTTTTTGCTCTAAATTAAAATGGCGCAAATATGCGCAAGTTTTTATTTTTTCTTCTCAATATTGAATAGTTTCCGAACCTTTAGCAACAATTTACTCAACTTCGGCAGCCTTCGGCAACAGAGAAAACTCCAAGTGAAAATAATAAAATGTTTAAAATGACTTCTCTCACGAATAAATTTTTAACATTTTATTTCTAAATGAAAGTCAAATATTAATTGCAGTATTATAAATTAGAGATCTTGAGCTTTCCAAAAATATATAATCTTGCTATAGTGTCTATAGCAACATGAGCAGAAATTGACGTCTAACTGTCACCATGCATTGTTTGAAAAACATGAAATTATCGAAGTGTTATGTTTGAAAATAATTTTAGGTAATTTCGACTAAATTGAAAAATATAAAAGCCTTTCTGCCGATAAGCTGGTCTATTCTATTAGGTAAAACCATCGACAGTTCCTTAAAATTACGAGTTTCACCATAACCATTTTCGATATGCTCTTGTTTGGAGGGTTCCCACTGTGCGCCGGCCCAGAGATGGGAGCAGTACTCCATAGATTCGGTCATGTACGAGTATATTTGTGTATGCGATTAGAATTTACAACCACTTGCGTTTAAAAATTAAGTCTTTAGAAGGGAATAAGTTTAAGAAACATTTAAAATCGTGGTTAGTTAATAGTGAATAAGTATTATCATTTAAACGAATACTTCAATAACTGAATTTAATATAAAAATACGTTGGAAATTCTAATATTGATCATATAGGTATGTAATAATTTTATTGTCACTATTGTACGCTTAAAATGGGTAATGTGGTTAATGGTTAATGTACCTACTATACTATAATTTCTGTATAAGATCAAAGTTTACGTTTAAGTTTTTTGGTTTGTTTTTACGCAAAGTTTCAGAATAAATGATTTCTGATTCTGATTCTGAGGTGAGATGGGCGACAGCGACTACTTACCCTTCCGCATTTCACATACTGGTTTTCTCAGTGTGAAGGGTTACCTTAGTATACTTTTCTTCTCCCTAAGGGCTGGTTTACACTTAGTCAAGTACAGTAGCGAGTGCATACTACCAGACACTGCCACTGTACTTGACCAAGTGTAAACCGCCCTTAGAGCAGAAAGTAAATAAACGTAAGTTTTCGGAAAATACGAAAAACTCATTTGTACATGGCACTGCACGGTTTTGAACCCGGACCTCCCACATGGGAGTCCGGTGTCCTAGCCACTAGGCCACTATTAGAGCAGTCTTTCAAAAAAACAGAAAAACAGCTGTAAAACTATCTACCGAATGATTTTTTTTTCTACAATACGTTATTTAATGTACTCGTACTCTAGAGTTCTCGGTTGATTTCACACATTGTGGTACACCATCATTTAAATTACACATACTGGGTGTTTGTGAATTTAATCAAAATTTTTATTTTATTTACGACTAAACCCGCGTTTGACCTCTTTGAAAAATAATCTCTTTGGTACATGACAATGCACGGTTGACTTTTGGGGAATTGGACGTAACGCCCAAGATCCGTTTCGAACCCGGAGCTCTCGCATGGGAATCCGACGTCCTAGCCACTACACCACCGACGCTATCTCTAAACTTAGATCTTGCAATAGTTCTTCCAAATAGCTAAAGTCAGCTAAAATCTCGACACACGGTGCCAGAGCAGAGGGCGTCCGAAGGCTCGCCACGGGTGGGCGAGCGCACTAATTGCGCGAGCGCCGCGACCCGTGACGACAGTTACTTGCGCGAGCGCCGCACGGGATCGGGGATTGATCGGCTTGGCTTGCGAGCAGAGATTTAGTAACGTGTTTTGTCTTGTTGTATCCTGTTACATGGGCTAAGAATTAATCGTAGCCAAAAAATTAGAAACCTATATACGATAGGGGGCCGGAAATAACCCCAGCACTTCCCTTACAGTAAACAAGCTCACGCTCATGGCGAGGACCGCTGAACATTTCCACGTTGTTCAATGTTCCGTGCTCACCTCGACTCAATAAATACGAGTAAACATAGCTTGACTGTTAGAAGTTACATACTCGTAATACTTACAATGTTAAACAATATTTTGTATGAAACAAAATCGATATTCATTCAATTAGGTACAGTTTCTATTTCTCTTTACATCTTATCTTATCTTACCTTATAATATAGGGGGCCGGGAATAATCCCAGCGGCACTTCAATCTTTTGTGCCTACCCCATTTTACACACTGGTCATCTCAGTGTGTAGGTTTCCTCGCGATGTTTTCCTTCACCGTTAGAGCAGTCGGTAAATGTACGTAAGTCTACGAAAAATACGATAAACTCATTGGTACTCGTACATGGCACTGCAGGGTTTCAAACCCAGACCTCCCGCATGGGAGTCCGGTGTACTACCCTCTAGGCCACCGCATTGAAGTATGATCAGGAAATCGATCTATGTTATATATAATATTACATAGAATGCCCGCAACCTCATCGGTGAGGATGCGACTGTAAGTAGTAAGTACATAGTAAATGTGAAGAGGGACACTTTTTCTGAGGACGGTAGTACCTACAAGGAGAGCAAACAAACGGACCAGCGGATAGTAAGGTGGTCATCGTCGCCCATAGATATCTCACCACACCATAATGTTAGATTAGATGGTATTGATGCGCTATTAACCTTACTGCAGTGTCTCATGTGCCAGTAATTACGTTGACTCTCTCACCCTTCAAACCGAAATACAGCAATGCAAGCAACTGCTTTGCGGCAGAAATACATAGGTAAAAGGGTGATACAATGTGAGGTACATTGATTCTGCACAGAATCTTCTAAGTCTTCTAAGTGCTGAGGGTCGTGATCATTCTAAGGAGTTAATCACATTTATAGAACGAATCTCGTGGCAGATTTAATGGAGTGATTTGCCATTGCCTTCCCCATTGCACACACTGGTTATATCAGTGTGCAGGTTTCCTCACGATGCTTTCCTTCACCGTCAGAGCAGTCGGTAAATGTACGTAAGTCTTTCCAAAAAAACGAAAACTCATTGATACAAATGGCATTGCCTGGTTTTGAAATAGGACCTCCAACATGGGAGTCCGACGTCCTAGCCACGACGCCACAGACGTCAGAACCTACCACCTTAGCCTAGAGCCTTCCTTGAATTGTCCTAATTTCCTACTCGTAAAATCGTCTCCCCAAATTTATATAACAAGGTTTCTTTCCAAATAACCACAAAGGACTCTAGAGGTCAATCTATGTCACTCACAGTATTATGAATGACGACGCATGCGTCACGCTCCAAGGGTTCCGTAATGCACTTTTAATTTCCGTAGAGACAAACAAAGCTTGCTTTGTATGTGGAATAAGAATAATAATAGATGGTAATAAATGTAAAGTATTCGTAATTTGTAGTAAAATATAAATTTGTGCACTAGTAACCCGAATTACGAAGTTCTATACTTACAAGTCTTCTTAGTCGTATTCCTCAATGATGAGGGGTGTGATCATTCTTTGGAAATAACCACATAGGACTACTTTCTTTGCAACAGCCTGCACACACTGATCATTTCCATGTGCAGGTTTTCTCCCGATATTTCCTTCACTATTATCTTATCTTATGATAGGGGGCCGGGAATAAACCCAGCGGCACTTCGACCCTTGAGGATCTTTTGTGCCTACCCCATTTTACACACTGGTCATCTGAGTGTGCAGGTTTCCTCACGGTGTTCTCCTTCACCGTTAGAGCAGTCGGTAAATGTACGTAAGTCTTCGATAAATACGAAAACTCATTGGTACATGGCACTGCACAGTTTCGAACCCGGACCTCCCGCATGGGAGTCCGGTGTCCTAGCCACTAGGCTACTGACGCTCGTTTCGTTTACTATTAGAGCAGTCTTTCGAAAAAACAGAAATATAGCTGTAAAACTATCTACCGAATGTTTTTTTTTTTCTACAAACAACTACATTATTTAATGTCCTCTAGAGTTCTCGGTTGATTTCACACATTGTGGTACACCATCATTTAAATTACACATACTGGGTGTTCGTGAATTTAATCAAAGTTTTTATTTTATTTTCACCTGGTGGTAAGTCGTCACTTACCATCATCATACTTACTTACCTCATCGTTATGAGGCCGAAGATGGAGCCCCATGTGCTCCATTTTCGGCCTCATCGTCACTTAGTAAGTACTGGCTCTTCTATAAACACTGCTGAAACATATCAAAGCAGATATTTGACGACAGACTTTATATAAAACGGTGGTCGATAGCCGAGCGGACCCTGAAGGGGTCCTACCACCAGCAAGTTACTCGGGGCAGTCACCTCGTACGAGACGCTTGTCTAGTGACGGTAGGGGGATATTTTTGTTTGTTTATGACTGAATCCCAAATTTTTGATACTGGTCGAGTATCGGAAAATAATTGTGTGTGACGAGCCAACACTACAGACGAACCGAACGACATTGTTGCTCTCTATAGCTATAAGTTGGAAAGGGTCAAGTTGAAAACCAGCGTCGCTAGATGTATAGGTATCTATGCATCTGGCGACACTCAGCTGAACTTGGCCCTTTTAATAGATCATATCATATGATCATATCACTTGATGTAAAATATGGTCAAATTATAATCCGACTCATTTTGTGATATTTTGTACATATTTTTTAATTATGGTCTATTAATAAAGGTTTTTCTATTCTATTCTATTATATTCTATAAATAAAAAAATAAAAAATAAAAATAAATTATTCAAGCAAACAGTATCTTTTACATTTTCTCAGATTTCCCTGGCTCCCACACTAGGATACCCTGTGTTGTGTATTCCGTCCCATACACGGAAAAGTTGTCATTTTTTAAACCAACGACCAAATGAAAGGTTGTTACAAGTTTGACGCATGTCTGTTTGTATATGACATCCTAACTCAACGACCAATTATCGGATTTGGACGCGGATTACTTCATTTAACAGTTAATTCTATTCTTCTATCAAGACTGTTCTTAGCCACGTGTGATAAAAATTGGATCATGGGTTCCCAAGATCTTGGAGTATGATTGATGTCAGATCTCTGGAACGGTGACAGTTAGGTGGTTCGAGTTTGAGCTCAAATGTTTAGGACCACCTTTCCACATTTGGAACCTTGAGGACCTGAAGATGATCAGGAAAAAGTAAAGCGATATCTAAAAGTAAGTCGTGGGTTTATTAATTTTTTAAATTTAGGGTTATTATTATATAAAGAAAGCAGATCAGCCATTTAAACTAAGCTCCGCAAAACTAAGATTTAAGAAGGGATGTAGAGCATTAAACGTCGCCGAATGGGTGTATTCAGAGATATTATTTATTTATTTTTATTTACGAGTAAAGCCGCGTTTGACCTCAATACGGTTGTCTTTGCTATGTAAAAAATAATCGTCCTGTAGAGGAGATCAGGGAAGGTGCGGCTGAAGCGACGCGTGTCGAGTTCGACCTTCCATACATACTGGAACCATTAAACAAAAAGACAAATGTATTGGGCAGTCAGTTAAAATAAGTGGAGTCTATAATAATATATAGGTACAGTTGTTGGTACAATACGTATGTTAGATATATACTGATTTAGTATGTGTTGTGTTATGTGTGTATATGTGTTGTTATATGTGTTTATTCAAAATAAAGTAATACTAAAATAACACTAAAATACATACTCAAGTTAAAATTACAAAATACCTAACTATTTTACAAGTAAAAGACCTGGCCCAGGTCGCTCCCTGCAGGGAGTGTCCCGAGGAGGCTGGCGGCGTTGCCCCGCTGTATGGCGAGGTTTATACGCTGAGCAAATATTTAGTATAGTTTATTCTTCTTCGTGTGGTATAGGTAACTTTGGTTTTATGCAAGAATAAATATGCAGTTTAAAAATGAAAGTTGATAATATAAACTTATGAAAAGTCATTTAAGGAGTACTTACTTACACATACTTTTGTTCTTAAATATTGGATAGGTGCACATGTTATATATAGTTTTACCTTTACTTTAAAGACGGATTTTTTGCAACCGGCACTTAAGTAGGCACACGTCTTTAAAAATATTACGAGGTGAGGCTAATTTATCTCCATATATCTTTATTTTTAAACCCCCGTCCCCAATGACAGGGGTGTTATTTTGACGCGTATGTCTGTTTTCTAAAAGTCACAAATAATTAAATAGACTTCAAAATGACTTGTAGGTACTTTTTGCCTTAACCTCCTCGTAGGAAAGAAAATTTATTATTTGCAGCTAATACTTATTTAAGTACACAACTAATAATACCTACATACTGAGCTTTATTTCACGTAGACATTCAACAGATCAAATGGTGAATGAACTGTTGATCATTTGACTTTTACAAACCACATTTTTTGTGTACAGCGACAAGCAATCCGTTCCATTTTGACAACACATCGTTTATCATCCAATATCGATATGTGATCGACTAGAACTAGACAATTATACTTTCACAAACTTATAATACACCTCAGATGTAATATTCACAAGCTTCAGTCGCAGCTCACCCGGTTTTTCACCAGCAAACATAAGTTGGTATAAATAGTACCGGTTCATTTCATTCACACTAAAGAAATACGTGACGTATGTTTGTTCGAAATTAAAAATGTTTTATTGGAGTTTGTCCCTTATAGCCGTACGGTTAAGGATTGATTTGGGCAAGGTGTGGTCGGGTTGTGAAGTTCATTGATATTTCGGGCTTGTTTTTTGTGTGGAATATTGGCAATATTAATATTTAGGACTCGTAATGCTGTCTTGAGAACTGACAAATGACTTCCGCTTATAAGGAGAAATTGGGGAAAAAAGGTGCACGAGCCTTTAAAGTTAGTTAATATATAATTATAAACAAATACTTGTATCTACCCTGGTTGTTATTCTGCTTTTCCCGTATGTTATCATACGGGAAAAGCAGAATAACAACCAGGGTAGATACAAGGAAAGGAAAGTTTAGGTTTGGCAGCCACCTGGGAATCGATAATTGCGAATTGAAAGAAACGTCCTTAATTTTAAGGCTTCCTTAAGTGTCGTGTCATTCTATCTAGAGCTATGGCGTGAAAACTAGTGAAAAGAGATTAACAGTATTTTAATAACAACCTAACTTTAAAGACATGATTAGACCTAAGTAATAGGTATACTGTTTCACGGTATTTTTATTAATTACGACCGGTTTCGTTCTTCAGGTCATCATCATCAGCCTATTAATGTCCCCACTGTTGGGGCACAGGCCTCCCTTTGCACAAGGGAGTTCGGGCCATGATCCACCGAGTGGGCCCAGTTCCAGCAGGTTTCCTCACGATGTTTTCCTTCGCCGTTAGAGCAGTCGGTCTTCGAAAAAGTCCGAAAAACTCATTGGTACATGGTATTCCATGGGAGTCCTAGCCACTAGACCACCGACGCTTACCGGTGTTCTTCAGGTATTTGTTTATAATTATATATTAACTAACTTTAAAGGCTCGTGCACCTTTTTTTCCCAATTTCTCCTTATAAGTACTCATTATATATAATAGTTTACGTAGTCTATGTATTAGTTTATCATTATCTATTTTAGTATACATATATATCTGCCTATTTATTTTATGTACTTAGAAAGTATAGTATGGTAATTAATTACCTTATTATTTATATGTTATTGTTGTAAATAAAATTCGGGCCGAAAATAAAATAAATTTGGGCCGAGGACTGAGAGAGCGCTCAGGTGACCTCCGCGCCGAGTCGTACCTGGTGCAGCGCATCTCGCTGGCTATTCAGCGTGGAGACGCTGCCAGCGTGATGGGCACCTTCCCGCCGGGTGCGACTAGGGGCGGTTTATTAGACTAAGGCTGTTGACATTTATGTAATATGTTTATATTATATTGTCAATATTTTTGAAAAACTAAAATTTGTCATATAGAGTAAATACATACTTGGAACACAGGACCAAATTCGCCTAAAGTTCTATTAAATAAAATTCTCTTATAAAGTGTCTTTCAAATAGAGCGGGTCGATGTTAATAATTTGTGGCGACCATTTTGTTTTGGCGACATCTGTCAAATCTGTTTCTTATTCAGTCACTGATGCCAAATCACCATGGCAAGTTACACGGTTCAGCAGCATATGCAAATGATAAAACTTTATTATCAAAATGAGTGTTCGTTAGTGCAAACGTTGCGCGCATTGCGCCCATTTTACGGCAGACGCGGTGGCCCTTCAAAGTCTACTCTTCGAAGTCGCAGGTCTATGCCAATAAGCCACAATCGACCGTTGCCCTGAAAGCCAACATAACACAGGCCATCGCTCAGATTCAGCCGGATCTATGCAGCAGAGTCATTGAAAATTGGACCTCTCGGATTCGTGCCACCATTCGAAGCCGCGGCGGACATTTGAACGATGTTATATTCAATTCATAATGGCATAAAAGGGCCTTTCAAATAAAAAAAATATTTCGTTAATATCTCACACACATCTTGTTTTATTCAATTTTAACATCGACCCGTCCTTGTTGAAAGACCCTTTATAACGTTTTCTATGCTCTTAGCGATAAGGCCGCCTAAATTGTACTTCCCTATTTCCTTTTCTATCTCATGTTTGTTGTTTTATATTTGTGCAATAGAGTGTATTTTACTTTACTTTACTTTTACTTTACCTAAAGCTAAACCCAAATGAAACTGTCACGCTTACTTGCCTACTTGATGGGACTTCGTTTAGTGGTTCTAAATTTGGCGGCCACCCCGGAATCGATGCTAAATCGGATGAGTCAATGTTGGAAATAGCTTCAACTATTGTAACTGTTGTACCAATTTCCTAGCGATTATAATACGAGAGAAGTAAGAGAGAGCCTCCAATCATAGACTGTGGGCGTCGGAACCTCGTGTTTTGAATGTAGTGGTAGAAATACCTAATCAATCGGACTGTTATAGGCGAGAAAGTTTATGTCATGTTGAATTAATATTTATAAAATGAATCACAAATTAATAAATGTCTAAACATGATTGTAGTTGTAGAAACAAAGTTCTACAACTAACAATCATGTCGATCAAACATGTCTACGCAGGCCACATGAAATGAATAGCGCGGTTGAAGTGTCTTGAACTAGGTATATGCAAAATATTTTTATAACGTCTAAATAAACCAATATAGAAATTTATTGTCAAAATATACAAGTAGTAAATAAAAATTATATGTCATTTTTTTAAAGTTAATATTTATTTATTTTTATTTATTTATTTATTTTAATACATTGTCACTACATGAGAAGAGCTGAGTCAAAAAAGCCCCCTTTTAGCGCGCCCCGCCCAAATGTTCCCATTATGCATGCTGCATTTCCTCGCTGAATAGCGACAGAAATGTGCTGGGCCAGGAAATATCCCGATCGGGGGTCACAACCGCCTCCCCAGCTCCCGGATAAAGCCTCTGAGCCCCAGGTGCCCACAGTTTCGACGGCAATCGGCACGAAGCCGTACGCCGCCTCCAAATTTGCGTACTTGGTAACGTCTAAATTAAAATATTTAGAGAGGAATCCATGAGAAACACTGGTACATGTATTAAGACGCCCCGAGGATCTATATGGTCAAAGTTGCCATGAACATGCAATCGACGAAGCGTGGTCGCAGAAGACCGCCGGCACCTGGCTGACGACAGTCCAAAAGGACATGAAAGAAGTTAATATTGACGCTGAAGTGGCACAAAATCGCGCCAAGTAGAGAGAAAGGACAAGACAGCTCTCGTGAAGAAGTTCATACAATGGTGTGGTGGTTAAACACTCTCAGGGTTACCTCTTCTCATCATCACCATCTTCCTTAGCGTGATCCCGTTTATACTGGGTGCCTACCCAGTACCTCTTCTCATCATCAGGTTGGCTGGAAGAGATCCCTATGGGATAATCCCGCCTTTGTACATATTTTTAATGTTTTTATTTTCTGTGTATTATTTT
Source organism: Hofmannophila pseudospretella (assembly GCA_947369225.1). Classification (NCBI taxonomy): domain Eukaryota; kingdom Metazoa; phylum Arthropoda; class Insecta; order Lepidoptera; family Oecophoridae; genus Hofmannophila; species Hofmannophila pseudospretella. Next base: position 6,586,480 of record OX376332.1, on the reverse strand, counting down.
TTTGCGTGTACAATAAAGAGACTAGAAACAAACAAACAAACATCATCATCTTCCTTAGCGTGATCCGGGATCCGGGATCGGTTATACTGATGATGATGAGAAGAGGTAACCCTGAGAGTGTTTCACCACTAAACTGTACGAAGCTCTTCACTGCTAGCCCTGTAGTTTTGGAAAACCTTTTGAAGTTGCTTCAGCACTCATACACAGCACATACAATAATTACATACACATGCGAACTACTACAAGGCGTCGTATTAAATACATAATAAATCACATAAAGGTTTTATGTGACTGCACTCTGGTTTATTGCTGCGAGGGTACCGTTAGCAAAAGACTAAACACGCCTTTAGCACACTGCAGCAAAAAACGAAGCGAAAGCGGGTCGAAACCATAGAAATCTATTTTTCAGTTTTCTAAATAAGGTTTTAGTCCGCTCACGTTTATCTTTCGCTGCAGTGTGCAGGCAATTGATGACTAATAGATATTACATGGGAATGTTATTTTATGGGTTCAAAGACAACCATAAAATGACATCCAAAGTCGGAAAATTATGATGGGATCATGAGATGACGGTACACGTTAAGGCAAGTTATGATGAAATATGGAAAAAGGAGGGACAACACGTGGATTTTTTATTGCTTAAGGAGAGCATCAGACGAGCAAACGGGTCACCTGATGGTAAGTAGTCACCGAGGGTTTACGATATGTTGCCGACTTTGAGGACTTAGATGGAGTGCTTAATGTACCAGTAATTAGGCTGGCTTTCTTACCCTTCAACCCGAAACAACAAATCTGCTTTACGGCAGAAATAGTCAAAATGGTGGCATCACTCAAGGCTGACTCTGCATCGAGTCATACCAACTTTAGATTTGGTTGGAACTCGAATATGGGATCATACCGATGAAAGGTGATTTGCTTCATAACGCCAACAGCTAAGTAGGAACCTGCCTCCTGCGTTTCCCGAAACCTTGAGATCTTCAAGGCGAGTGTGAATATGCACTTACTAGACTCGCATGCTCCTTCGACCTCATCGTCGCTTACCATTGGTCTAACGTGTTTTGTTTTAAATATAAATAATTATATTACAATTAGGAACTCAACTTATTCTGCTATCGCTACAATTCGAACCCGTGCTAGCTTGTGGTTAAGTTTGCCTTAACGATTTTTCCACCACCATCGCCTCACGAGTCCTCAGGCCTTTTACTCAAGTACAATCTATCTATATCATTCTTAACACATCAGATATAAGGGTCATAATCGCACGTCTAAGTCTACGTGGTACACTGTACAGTCGAACACTTGCTAAAGTACTGTCTTTCTTCGATCAAATCTCGATCTTATGTCAGGGTAACATGGTTTATTTTATTCTAGATTCACAGTCGTTTCGGATAGGTTTACCTGTGGGTGCCTGTACGTGTACATTCGTACGGAATATAATCAGGTTTGCAATTTTTATTTTTGTTACTTGAACCTTATGGTATGTTTATTTACATTACTCCGCCAGACATTCCAGTACCTTAGTTATAAACAGCAGTAGTTTTTAACTATTTTTCTGGTCGAATTTAACTGAATTTGGTCATGAGTCATAATCATAAGTGAACACGATCTAATTTTGTCCAAAAATCGCTGCCTATACCTTGTTTATTTTGGGATGATCCTTTAGATAGATGCCATAGAACGTAAATTTGTTGTGTTTTGCGAATAATGTCAAAATATAAAACTTAAAATTTTGCTACCGAAAATGGCTATAAATACATATATTTTATACATAAAAACAGCATAAAAATGCTATTTTTGTATTCAAACTATTATCTAGTTATAGGTTAATTCATGTATATTGTTTGACATAAGATTGATTCTAATTTTTTTTCAATAACTGCGCAGTTACATACTTACGTCGAATCGTCTAAAAATTGACTCATTAAAATCGACAATTAATGTAAGAAATCTCCAATCGATTTCTTGTAATCGTGATAATGAAAATAAAAGGGCGACTTCGGATATCGGGGTCTTAGTTGATACTATTCTACCCTATAGACGGCATTAGGCTCGCCCACCTATCACGTTTGTTCACCAAATCTTACGGCGTCAAATGGGAAATCCTATGTTGAAGGTGGTTCCTCTGTCTACCCCCTCGGGGATTATGGACGTGAGAGTTATGCTTATGGAATGTAAATTAATTAATCGAAATAGTTAATATATTTTTTAAAGAATCGAGTCAGTAATGATTCGAGCACCGAAAAGACATCCCTATATGTTACGTCAAACAAACTTCTAAAACGATCATCCCAAAATGAACAAGGTATAATAACATACCTACCACCTACCTTTGATGAAAGAAAAACTAGTGGAGGGCGCGCGTTCATTCCTTCATGCCACCTACATAATGTACTCGTACTATAAGTTGACCGGGATAAGAACAGGTTTATTTACTAAAAAAGAACGGAACATCTTCCCACTACTAATATATTTTTAAAAGAATCGAGTCAGTAATGATTCGAGCACCGAATAGACCATCCCTACATGATACGTCAAACAGACTTCTATAGGATCATCCCAAAATGAACAAGGTATAGTGGATAGATAATATAAAGGTGAGCACTCCCTCTAAAAACAGCAGATAAATTAAATCACCTGAAAAATACAAAAATTGTAATAAATAAAATAAATATAGTTCTCTATAGATTCTTTTGTAGGGCGATCTCTACCTATGTAACAGCTGAAAAATAAGAAATCATCTACGGAACAATTGAAATGAAATTAAATTAAAAAAAATTTAGTACTCTGATTTCCTACACTGGTCATACAGACCATTACGTAGGAAACAGTGAAGCTAGCATATCAGTCGGGCTGCTGAAAAAACTGAAATTCCTTTAAGATCTCTTTTGAGATTTCATTAACCACAGAATAGATATTATATTTTGAGCATTGACAATTCAAATCACCGTAAAAAAAAACGACAGAGATTCTAAATAGGCAGGTACTTTCGTTTCGTATAACATAACAATGTCATGTATGCTAATATAGCCTTTGAATTCTACGTAAAATGATTGGCACCACATTTAAATTCAACTTATTGTAAACATATCAAACGCTCGAGCCAGAGAAGACCCTATCATTAACATTTTCATCCAATTATATCCATAATAAAAAGCTTAGTAAAAAAAGTTAATTCACAAAATCGATACGTCATCATAGAAAAGGTATTATGGCCTTATAATAATCGTCAAGGGGGTCGGAAGATATTGTGAAAGTCATTTTTGGGTCGTCTTTGAGAGATTATGGGAGGACTTGTACGGCGGTGTGGCGTTTATCTAGATCTTGGTATTGTTTTTCATATTGGAGGCATTATAACGAGTTCACCTAATGTTTTTATGGAGAGCAGACAAGCCGAGCACCTGATGGTAAGTGGTAGCCATCGCATTTCATCACCTAACTAAGAGGATACTCACGTTTAGATGGAGTACCTCACGTGCCGGTAATTACATCTTAGCCTTCAAACAGAAACACAGAAAATCAAGCATTGCTGCTTTGCGACAGAAAGAGGTAAAATGGTTGTACCACCACAGGCTGACCCTGCACAGAGTACCTTAAAATGTGATCAAATACTGATTTTACATTGGACAAGAGCTCTTTTTTGTTCTATAGTGTTTGTAGAGAATATAGGTATTAGAGGAGACTGAAATCCAGCAATGAATGGATATCAGTTCAATTTAATTTATTTATTAGGTAAACACAACAGATTAGAACCAGAGAAAATACAGAATAATCAATATGAAGTTATGAGCTAGGTCGTAACCCTTAACGTGTAAACACAGCATGGTTAGGAAGTGGACAATTGGTTGTACAAAATTGAGAGAAAGAGAGAGAGTAATAACCAGTTTTAAGCACAAATGGTTAAACGAAATAGTTAATAAGGTAGCGCGTTTATCTTATTAAATGTCCAGGGTTCAAGTATCCATCGACGAGTGATGGATACGTGTGCGGGAAGCCTGCAGATACCGTCGACATATAAGTGTAGGGCAAACAATATCGGATGTTTTCTATATCGATATAAATGTCTAGGCTTGTTTTCTATATCGATATAAATGTCAATACTCACCCTCATTTATGTATTAAATTCACAAGGAACTCTTGCAACATTAGGAACTCTTGGTTTCGTTATCTTTTTAAAAGATATACCTACAACCTTGGGATCTTCAAGGCCAGAGTGAATAGGCATTTACTGGACCATGCGGGTTCAGTAAATGCCTATTGCTCCATCGTCGACCTCATCGTCGCTTACCATCAGGCGAGATCGAGGTCAAATGCGGATTTAGTAGTAAATAAAAAAAAGAGATGTGATTGGCAAATTGTTAATTCGTTCTTTCACAAAAGACGTCGTCAGTTATTAAAAAGGGGGAAGATCAAGATAACTTACATGTTGGAGCGAAACCGACACTGATGGGTTAGGTAGTATAACAACCCAGAAAAACTCTTTGCATATTCTTGCTTGGGGTGAGAAAATGCCGAGGTATTTTCTAATTTGCCTTCGGCATTTTACAAAACAGCGAGATTTTGTAAACAGACGACTTCTGTAAAACGATGAATAAATACAATTTGCCGACGACAGATATAAGATATTAGAAAGATATAATCATAATAGTTTATTTGCTGAAGGTAGGCATGGTTACCAGAGTACTTTTATAATAAAGGATCGCTACTTTTCTCTTACATTGTGTAAAAGCAATTGTGTGTAAGCATACAAATATTTTTACATTTTAATGTAATACGTAGTTATTTTTACATTTTAACGTAATACTTAGTTATTTTTACATTTTAATGTAACAGTTATTTTTACATGACGGATTTAACAGATATTAACTATAAATTTTTTGAAAACTGCGGTAAAAATTTACATACAGAGTTGACAAATAACCTTAGTTTTGTTTGACGAGGAAAAAATAAGAAAACAAGGCTCTAAAAGTCGTGTAACTATTGTATATGTATGATTTTTGTATTTATCTGTAAAATTTTTGCTGTTTTGTATAAATATACAGAGTAGGAGAATTTAACATTTCCGTACTATATGATATCTACATTTGTAATATTTATTGATCGACTAACGGGTACAATATCGATACAGCGACATCACTAGTGCTAGAGGCGTACATACCGATACAATTAGACGATATCGGAACATCGCGGAGCGCAGGCGCGCTAACTCAGCGTTTACTACATTTGTCAAAGCCAACGCAAGATGGAAAATGAAGGTATGGAGATGCCAAAGCATTATTTATATAAGATATAATGTGATATTTAAAAAAAAGCAACAAACCATCTTTCCCATTCATTATCAAACAAAATGTACCAGATATGCGAAAATAAATCAGACAATCTTCGTATACTCATGGAATTTTAGATGAAAGATTTACCTACAATTAGTTTTGTAATTTGTATTTTGTTCCATAAAACAACTTTAGATCGTTCTCAGTATACTCGTATCTATTGACCAGGATAGATACAGTAAAATTTTTAAACAAACTTAGTATTAAATTATAAAGTATAAAAATATTTTATTAAAAGTCTCTCAACCGCGCAAGGACCGCAAGAGGCGCAAGGAACTCCATCTCTTATTTTTGAATGGACTAACTGTATCTCTCGTACTCCACATATTGTACATCCTAGATGGGAAAACTTTACGTTCAAAACATTTTTAAAAGTTGAAACGCCATTTTATAAATAAATAATTAAATAAAATGTCTTTATTGTCAGGTTATACACCCATAGTGCCTACAAGTTTTATAAAAACATAAGTAAAATCAGAATAAAACATTCAAAAATAAATTGAAAAGAAATGAAATTTAAAATAACCAGAAAACAGAAAATTAAATTAAAAGTAGAAGTAAAAAAGGGAATGTTTTAACACAATACAATAAAATAAAATAAAATACATTAACATTAAACATAATAAAAGTCAATTTTAACAATCATTACTCTCTCCACCTCTCTAGACAGTCATTAACGAGACGGGAGAAGTGTTATCTACGCACGTTGGTCCATCTCTCGTTTTTGGACCTCCTTCTCCACCCTCCAATCAAAATCCAAGAAAAATTCAATATTTGGACCAACATTTTCAAAAACCACCACCACCACACAATCACTTCTCAACAAAGCCGTTACTGAGGAGGTCTAACCTCTTTCTCCACCCCCCAATCAAAATCGAGGAAGTATTCAATATTTGGACTTTTTCAAAATCTTTTTACACCATTTCCACACCATTATTACCCGCTCCATCTCTCTAGAAAGCCATTACGAAGAAGTGTTATCTACGCACGTTGGTCCATCTCTCATTTTTGGACCTCCTTCTCCACCCTCCAATCAAAATCCAAGAAGTATTCAATATTTGGACTTTCTCAAAATCTTTTTACACCATTTCCACACCATTATTACCCTCTCCATCTCTCTAGAAAGCCATTACGAAGAAGTGTTATCTACGCACGTTGGTCCATCTCTCATTTTTGGACCTCCTTCTCCACCCTCCAATCAAAATCCAAGAAGTATTCAATATTTGGACTTTCTCAAAATCTTTTTACACCATTTCCACACCATTATTACCCTCTCCATCTCTCTAGAAAGCCATTACGAAGAAGTGTTATCTACGCACGTTGGTCCATCTCTCATTTTTGGACCGCACGGGTGGCGGGTCGAGGCGATAAGAGCGGATTAACTACAACTATTTATCATTTCAGTCGACTTTTTGTTCACTACCGTTCGACTCTACGATGGATGAGGTTCAGAACCGCTGTATGTGTGGCGATAGCCTTAATTCTAAGTAGGTATGTATGTAGTTTGAAAATACGAAATGTTTATTACAGAGTAGAAGAAAATTTCTACTTGATTTTTTGCGTCAAAGTTTTCTATTTTCAGTAGACCGGGAGTTATTGCGTTCAAATAGTTGTGAAAAAGTGTCTAATTAATTTAATATTCTACTTTTTTGTTGATTTATTATAAATTAAAAGTTAAAACGAGTGAAATTACTTTTGAACAAATACTATTAATTGAAAACTTTAACTTTAGAAGTTAACACTTTTCTTAAGTACGCAGTCAGGCACAGAAATGAAACAAGACATTAAACTGTAAAGCCATTCGTAACAATCAGCAAACAACTGTTAACTTCACAACAATTGAGAGACAGACATAAAATATTACGTCACAGCTAGAAACAATACAATTTAATACTCGTCACGTTAAACCAAACAAGACAATGCCGTAAGTTCATTGTTACACCTTCTCTTTCACCCGATCAATGGTCGAGATAGGAATCTCGTGAAAACAGCTGATCGGAACAATGACGAAAACAAATGAACCTATTTAAATGAAAGACTAGATGTGAATGAACCGCCTTGAGGAACTCCTGATGTTCGCGCAAATATAAAAGAACAATGCCCTATTGTTGTCGGGCGACGTCATAGGTCGGAATATAGGTCAGTTGAGGCCCAAATGTGGCGCTCAGCTGATCGTGGGATCGGGTGCTTTTGAATGGTGGAAAACGTGTGCAGCTCCCGTGCTATCTTGCCGTTTTTTATGGCGCTCGGTCCTAATTACCTTTACCGTTGAATTGTTGAAACGTGTATTTTTTTAAATGATGAGCATTATTATCTCAGATATAAGTAGTTTTACAACCATTACGCTTACGCATTGTGGAGATTATCAGAATAGTTTTTAGGGAACTGATGAATTTAGAAATTGATAAGGAGTTATGGACACACAAAACCTCAATTTAGTAAAGTAGCATATCTAACGGCTAACTTACGATTCAATGATTTAGTTCCGTCTCCAACTATGAAAATCTTCTTCCAGTCTGTTCTTTAATTTAGCACAAATAATCTGCATAAAACTGTCCGTACACATAACAATTTACTGAAAAACTAAGTGTTTTTAACCCCTGAAAATCCCAGCATTTTTACCATCCCAATCATCGTCGTTTTATCTACGATTCTTCTCTTGACACCATTAAATATCTAAGTAAAAAGTGCCAACTTTTGTTTAATTACTACATCCTTGAAATTCCCCGCATTTTCACCAGCCCAATTATCGCCATTTTTTCTTCCAGCGTCCAACTTTGAAGCACATCATGAAGTGCCAACTTTTCTCTAATTAAAAACATTGAAAAACCTTTGAAATTCCCCGCATTTTGACCAGCCCAATTATCGCCATTTTTTCTACGAGTGTCCAAGCCGGGAGCGAACCGACGGAATCCGATCGCGGTCCAAGACAATGCCACAATGGTACATTGTTTGTTTTCGCCGGCAATTATGTGACCACGTGCCTCTTTGTTTACCAATTGTTCTTATCTGACATCTAGGAGCGTCCTTGAGAGGTTGTCTGGTCTGGTGACAGTTAGCTGATTAAGATAACCTGTTAGGTAACGGAAGTGGTTGAGAAATTGATGTATGTAATGTAATAACGGGCTGATTTCCGCAACTCGACGTCTTAAGCGCCTATTTTGCGTACGGTGGAAACTACTACTAATCGAGCCACCCCAACCTCGCCAGAAAGTCCAGCAGTTCTTTAATGTCCTGCAGGACTTCGGGAAGTGATCCTGGGGTGCCAAGGCTACCCCGCCCGGTAGGTGGTCACCTTACTGCACTCCAAAAGCACGTGGGCGACCGTCTCCTCTGCCTCCATGTAAGCTCTGCACAGGGGGCTGTCTGTGATGCCTGTTGAAGAGGTGTCTATTGAGTGGACTATGTCCGGTTGAGAAATTGATGTAGAAGGGCAATGAAATACAATGGAAGATTATCATAATGGAAGAATTGATAAAAAGAGAAAATTGATTGAAGTTGATGGACCGCACAAAGAGAGAGAAATAGATTCCTGTAAATATTCTGGATATTAGATCGGAAGGAAATAATATCAGTCAAAGACATCTCACCAAATTTCCCATTTCTATAAAACACAGTTCGACTTGTACGTCAGAGAAACCTCCTCATTAAATCACAATGAACTTTAGAACACCTGTACCTTTAGTGGAAAGTACCGTTAAGTGAGGCCAGTGAATACTTAAAGTTAAAGTTTTGACCTGACATACGTAGAATTGATAGGTAATGAGCAGAAGAATGATGGCTTGCCGTAAACAATACCTCTTCTTAGGTGTGAAGTGGGTTTAGTAAGAAAGGATCAGCGGTTCTATAAGCGCATAGTGAAGCGGGTGTTTAATGGATAGTGAGGTTGATATTTTAACAGAGATAGATGATATTTGCACGTTCATGTCCAGCTATCTATCGAAGATCGATTGATCAAATTAGGGCAACCAACATGTCAATTTGATACTCTTGAAATCAGCAGTTACAGTTTCATTTTTGATGCAAGGGTGTGCTGCAATCTTTCCAGATATTGTCTCAGATGAACACATATTTCTCTTACTTTATCCTTCTGCTTTGGCATTACACGTGTCACCATTTCTTCAAGAGACTCTATTCTTTCCGCTCCCGCTTCCGCTGTCCGCTTCCGCTAATGCTATAGCCTGTATCTAGACGTAACGGCGGTGCACGTGCCGTGGTTACGGGACCGCCCATGTTTCCCCCATTTTATCCTTCTGTTTTGACATGAAGTGTCACGCTGTGGTCGGACGGGGTATATTGTAATATTTCCTAGGTTTAGTTATAATGGGCCCACTGGTATGACGGTTCTGTAGATTGGCCTTTAACAGGACTTGCGTCAGGAATTCCAAGGACTGTCTATACAGTACCTATAGATATTAACTTCATGATTAATTCTAAATCTTCTTAGATATGCTAGAGCTTATGCTACTTAAATTGTTTCTTGCGGTCGTAGTTTACAAAAATATTGTTGTATATTGGCCTATATACAAGTTAGAAGAGATCAATTAAAGTATAAGTATCTATTATGAGTTACATCCTATAAGATCAAGGGTGCTGGAAACTTTTTTGACGAAAAATTTTAGACCATGAAGGAAGCAAGACACGTGCTAATTTTGTGCTCTTATCTTATACTTATATATTTCGAATGGGAACTTTGTGAGAAGTAGCAAAACAAAAAATGTTTTTTTTTAATTTAAATTTATTATACTCGTACAGTATAATTTACAATAGCGTCTTAATTATATACCGCCAAACTGCTTAGCAGTTTATCGGCGGACATGTTGCTCCCTTATTTTATTATAAATAATCATTATATTTTTATACTTTTTGTTAGTTAGTTAATTAGTTTTAGCTAATTAACTCCTTTTTGGACCATATAAAACAAGTTTTCTGGCGCGACCGACTGTCTGATTAGGCAATAATTCCGAAAACGATTGATTAAAATTTTAAAGGAGAGAGTTGGAGTTGTTTCTCAATTGGTTAGAGCAACGCCCTGGAATGGGATGGCTGCAGGTTCAAATCCTGCTTGCGGTTTAAGTCTTACTAAATAAAAATAGTTTGAGGATGATGCAAAGCAGAGAAATGCTAATGTACCTACTTATATTTCAAAAAAGCTTAACCAACAATTATCAGGGACTTTTTAACTTGAAAGTTCTCGGAACTTAAGTTACAGATTGTTGTAAGTTTATTCCCATATAGAGTAGATTTACAATGACGTCACAAAATATTAAAAACCCGCCCGAATGTCGTAACCGTGAGTTATTGTGAGTGGAACGCTCGAGTGGATGCGTGTGCGCATGTGACTGGAACTCGGAGTAAATCTCCAGATTACTTTTACGATGAGGGTGTTTCGTGTAACTTAGGTTGTCGGAGTTATTGCACCAACTTTGTTTTTTAATATGACTGAAAAAAACCACATTATTTTGTGAATGTGTCCTATCCTGGTACAGGAGCGGCCTGAAAGTGTTTCCCAGTTTTTTTTTTCATTCTTTCTTATTGGTCTAAATAAAATCAATGCACTTACTACGTTTTTAAACTGTGCAGCGTTTAAATGTAAACCAAATGCAAGCGGTTTAATACTTACGTAATTTGGTCTTTTTAATTTCTGACATCGCAAAAAGATTATTATTGACTTTTTTGATTATTATGAACTTATTTCATATAGCTGTCAATGGAGGCTATCCCAGATATTAAAAAAAATCACATTTGACGTCACATTGAACGTTCGATTTTTCAAAGTAAGAGTTATCTATGCCGAGTCACAATTTTTAACAGCGACCTTATAAAACTGACGTGTGCATGCAATTGTAGACCTTAGGGTGGTCAACATTGTCTGTCCGCGACTATACATAGTCGTGGATTTAAAAAACGGTCCTAGGTTTCAATTCTTTGATTTCTAATTAAGTTACAATTCTGGCCTATACAGTTATACAGTTTATATCATAATTTATCAGATGAACCTTGTCTAGAGAAACTAATCGCTGGGTGCCTTGAAAATTTTCAAGTCATCATCATCAGCCTATTAATGTTCCCACTGTTGGGGCACCCCTAGCACAAGGGGTTACGGGCCATAATCCACCGAGCGGGCCCGGTGCTGATTGGTGGATTTCACGCGCCTTCGGAAACTTTTAATTTCCGCAAACATGCAGGTTTCCTCACGATGTTTTCGTTGGAGCAGTCGGTAAATGTACGTAAGTCTTCGAAAAAATCGGAAAAACTCATTGGTACATGGCATTGCATGGTTTCGAACCCGGACCTTAGGTATGGGAGTCCTAGCCACTAGGCCACCGACGCTCAAGTACTTACATACAATATATGAAGAAGCACTGTCTCTGTACTCGTGTGTATGAAAAACGAATATGTGTAATCTTGAAGACCCGAAAATTTGTTTTTAATACTTTGCTGATGCCAGCTGCTTCTCTCTGATCTATAGGTAAAGCAATCACCTAAAACTCAACCAAATCCGTTCGGAGAACCGATCGAATTATCCTCAGAATGGTTTTATGAGGTGCTCCGGACTTTACGGCCTCTACACTGTTGCTGCGTGGCACTTCTTGATTTATTGAAGGCTGAGTGTGGAGCTTCACACTTCGCAATTTCGAAATGGCAACTCATTTCGGAATTACGATTCGGTTGAGATACTTTGTTGGGTTATGCTGTGGCGAATGGTAGTGAATTTGCCAAGTTTTTTTTACCAACAACTTATGGTCGGTATGACGCATATGTCTGTTTGTCTGTATGTCTGGTTGTCTGTGGCATCATAACAACCGATCGCTAATTTGTACGGGGACTTTTTTACGAGAGTGTTCTTGGTCATGTGAGGTCAGAGGTTTTCAAGATCTTTGAGTATGTTTGATGTCAGATGGGATCTTTGGAACGGTAATAGTTAGTGGTTCAAGTTTGAGCTCTAATGTTTAAAGCCATCATGGTGCCATGTTAACTCTTTGGTTTGCCAGGCTGAATTACTTAACATTGAACATTTAATTAAATAAATAAAATAATTAAATACAGCACATTCTTTTAATTGTAGATCAAGGTTCCATGACAACATTTATTCCTTACAATCTACGCTATCAATTTTCGTAATAAAATAACGTACTTTTTTTTCTGAAATTGACCGGGTTCTATTCCCGAGTCGTGTATGAGTTTTTTGTAAATCTATGATTGCAGTTTTTTTCAACTCTAAAATCGACGACATGGATCCTTAGAACATATTTCTCTACCTCTTATAGTTTCAGAGTTCGTTATACTGACCCATCTCAATGGTATAGCCTGTATACTTAATTATAACTTCTAAAATGATCTAACTCTGAAAACTACTAGGTAGACCAACACAGCAATTTTACATTTATTTTTTTATTTTTTTCGGAGTTGTGCCATGTTTAGTAGATATTTATTTAATATTTTAACATTTCTTAAATTTTAATAAAGAAGTTTCTCTCTACGACTATATTCACGAAATTCAAGGCAAAAATATTATTACTTATTTTTATTTATTTCGGGGGCATCACAGGAACGAGGTAAATACCACTAACCCATCAATTCATCAAATCACAATTTGGTGCAATTCTAGTTAAACTTCGTGTAAAATAAAGTCGCAACCTTATTTATATTTAAGACTAAATCCGCATTCGACCTCAATTCCTCTGATGGAAAGATTCGTACCTAATAGATTAAGAAAACTTAAAAACAGACAAGCAATTAAAAACCCTAAAAAATTATTCAAAGTCACATAACAACGTAAGAATTTCATCGCCAAATCGGGTCGAATCGTCGCAGCGCACCGTGAAAGAGGTAATAAGAGGCAAAAAGAGTGGAATGGACCCCAATAAGAGGTAAAAAGAGTGGTCCAACGGCCCGTACCCGCAAATGACCGGACTGTGTTAAATTAACGTACAATATTTTGCTCAAAAACGGCGGCAGGCGTCATGTTTCTCACTGTTTATTGCGGGCACACACGGCAATGTGTTCTGTCCAGCCGATTTTCGCAAAAACGTTTTACTTAGCTAAGGATATGATAATAGTGGCAACGATTACGGGGTGGCCCCCAAATTTAGAGATGATCGCTAACTGAAACATCCCGCTCACTTGTTCACAATCTAGTAGGTGCCTAAGTATAGCGTAAGCGTGACAGTTTCATTTATGTTTAGCTTTATATTTGGCGGTTAGCCCAGAATCGAAGCCAGTATCTCAGATCTCTTACACTTTTTGGTTAACTTAGCACAACTATCAAAAGACACGTATTGAAATTCTGTTGCGATTAAGTTTTTCGATTCGGTTCGTTTCGAAGGAATTTTTAGTGTCAAGTGTATTGTTCAATGCGATGATTTTTTCCGTACCAAATATAAGAAATGATTTGAACTTTATGTTCTGTTATTAACCACGGGATTGTACAAGAGTTGCCACCACTGTGGACCAGAGCAGAGTGCAAGAGGTGGGATCAATCCAGCGACGTTTGCGTCCCAGCTTGCGTTGGTAATGGGTATATACAAAAATTGCGCCTGTGTAGGTACCCTGTTGCGCGACCTATAATTGTCTCTTAAAAAGTTTATTCGTTATTATTGTTTTTTTTTAATTGCAGCTGATCCAGTGCTGGTTAAAAACAAACATAGACATTTGGGTCTGTAAGTCGATTTTGATTCACTTCTGCTTTCGATCTAATATAGATCCGATAAAAATTAAATAAACTCATAAGCTTTCTGAAATCTGGATAGTGTAGTCCACCTAACCCAAAATTCCAATAGTCCTGAAAATATTAAGAAAATAATTATGTGAGGGTTGATTATATCATGCAATATGCACCAAAATCCCAGAAGTCCATAGGAAAATTTCCTTTGATCAAGCATCCAATTTTTTTAGGGTCCCGTACCAAAAAAGGATGAGTCAGGTTTCGGTGTCTGTCTGTCCGTTTTCAAGCTACATAACTGTGAGAGTCAATTATTTTCATGGAACATGCTCCACGAAATCGGTCCCCGTATGTCCGCTAAGGTATGTACTATAAGGTGCCCGCTCACCTTTCGCTCGAAGCGGATTAGGTACGGACCTTGGTGCCTTTCCGAGGAAATTACTTCAAAACGTCACTGCGCGGCGCTTTATTTGCCTCATACGCGTAAATGTATGAATTATGGATGTTATACAAGTAAACTCTGTGTGTATGGAAAGTTACGAGTTACTTACCTTTCGTTAATTCAAAGAGCGTTTTTGAAACTATTTGTTAGGCTTCGGCCCATTTTAGATAGGACCATGCCAGCCTCATGGGGAAACACAGGTTCTCCATCACTACATACTGCCCTGAGTCAGCACTTGATATAGCTGAACAGTTAGATCTCCGTGTATTTATCTGACCTCTAAACTCCTCATCATCATCACCCATCAAGCGCTGTCACTTCTAGTTTTTTTTTTCTTACTGATAATTGCTGTTGGTCCTAATGACCTTTACAGCTTCACCGGGGTTTGAGCGCTAAGTGCGCTCCAGTCTGGAGGAGGACTTAAAAACTACTATAAGAAGCGACTGCCTAAGGGCACCCAGGTGGATACGGACCTCGGCTTAGGACGTCGCTGGGGAGGGAGGGGTCGGGGAGTCTAGTATTTATCCCATGATGTTAAAGCTGGTTCCATAACCAGCTTTAATTTGACTTTTTAGTCAATTTTGTTCGTCGTCAGCTACGAAGACCTTGGAAGTGTGACAACGTTCGACGCGCCACTACGATTAGTACCTACTTATATCGGTGTAGAACGCGCTATCGAAATTTTCCTGGGACGAGTATATACGAGTTCCAAACATATATAGTTGGACCAGGACATCTGGTCACCAGGCACAACACCCCACCTGGTGGAAGATCTTCCCTTTTCCCTTTTCAACTGACATTACGTCATTCCATGTCCTCGCATAGCGCGTTCCTACAGAAGGAAAAGCGTTAGATTAGGGCCCATAATTATTACCTATAATTGACATTATGGGTGGGTTGAGACTTTGGACTTCAGAATAGAGGCAATGTTGTTCCTTTAAATAAACAGCAGGGAAATTCCATAGTTACCCTTTATGGTGGGGAAAATTCCTCTTGTTCAAATGTCTGCCGTGCAATATGCCAGTTCCATGTAACTTGTGTTGTGGAAAGTTAAACTTGGATGCAAGGTTCGTATGCTTACATACTGGAATCGGGAACAACAAGGTTAAAACGAATAGGTAACTACAAATTCTCATGCAGCAGCCGGTTATACCTACTTTGAAAGACATTGAGCGCGCGCGGCCCAAGATAAACAGGCTTATTAAGTCTGCCCTTTGCCCCAATTTTTTTATTTTTTTATTTAGCGAAATAACAAGAGGAACTACACACATTTTAAACCTGAAACCGATATTTTTTACGAGTTTGGAGAGAAGTTTGAGAGTGAAGTTGTTTCTAGTAGAACGCGTACGAGAACGCAAAACCAATTTCATTCGCCTCGACGGGAGTTTCCACACCCTTCTCACGACCACATTTAAATATCAACTGGAAATGTTTATACAATAAAGTATAACATGAAACGAACGCAACCCGAGCCGTGTTTAGACTGATCTCGATGAATGAGTGTAACGTGACACGTTCGTTTTATCGATAATGTTATACGATTTGCAATCGAATTGGGTTGTGAATGAATGGTCAGTTTCAGTGAATCCAAGGTTATTGGTGTGACCGTTTACTGTTCATGTTAAAATTCTGTATTTTGCTACCTATTACTATGCGAAATTCATCTATCCATAATTCAATACTATATTATGTTGTAAAATAAACGCCACTTAATGCAAGTAATGGGTGACCGCTAATGTTACATTATCATTTGAACCCCTCCACAAGTCCACACTCTCTATAAAATTCTCTGTTAATAATTATAGGAACCCGTGTCCAAATCGTCGGTGGCCTAGTGGCTAGGACGCCGGACTCCCATGCGGGAGGTCCGGGTTCGAAACCATGCAATGCCATGTACCAATGAGTTTTTTCGATTTTTTCGAAGACTTACGTACATTTACCGACTGCTCTAACGGTGAAGGAAAACATCGTGAGGAAACCTGCATGTCTAAGGAAATTAAACGTTTTCGAAAGCGTGTGAAATCCACCAAACGGCACTGGGCCCGCTCGGTGGATCATGGCCCGTACCCTCTGGTACAAGGGGAGGCCTGTGTCCCAACAGTGGGGACATGATGAAGTGTCCAAATCGGATCATCCGTTGTTGAGATAATATTAGGATGCCACATACAAACAGACATACCTACGCGTAAAACTTATTTTTGACACCCGTTCCTTTTATTCGGATAATAGGAAAAATGTTAGTGACCATAAATAAATGTTTACTAAATATTAGTGACCATAAATAAATGTTTAAACTAAATATTGCTGTTTCTCGATTTCATACACGTAAAGCAAAGTTATTCGGTGATTTTCTGCACGATAAACCTGGCAAGAGCGAATCGTAACGGCGTAGTAAATTGATTGAGGAGGGTCTGATAGGTTTATCTTAATTCGGTGTAAAATAGTTGCTATTACTTAGCACTTATTGCCTTGCTTGAGGTTTTTTCTGATTAATTGACTGAATGATTGGTCTGGAGTTTTAGGTAAGAGTTTTTAAAGATATTTGTATGGGTGGGTGTAGCTAAGATGGTGAAAAATGTAAGTGTTACTGGTTGTGCCAACTTGTTTTATGTTCTGTTCTTTTTATAACTTCATTGTCTGTCTTTTCACATTTTGCTTTTGTCTTTTCTCTCTCATTCCCTTTGTCACAGTCCTCTTGTAAACATCCATCATTTAAAATTATCACTATTTCCACTAAGTCTACCAGTCTTTTAATCAGTTCATTCTCTCCCTCGTCTATAGTAAGAGTGTCGCACTGTAAATGCTATTGTTGTCTTATGGTATGTGTGAGGTTCCTTCAAATAATTCGAGACAAAATCCAAGTACTTTATTCCTTCAGAATTAGAAGCTCGGATGAAAGAAAAAATACTCTGAGGGAGACTCACTCAGTGCGTTCGCTACTTTATCGTCTTCGAACAGTTCGAATACTTCTTCAACTGAAGATGTTCACTAAAATTACACCTAGCGGAATGTCATCAGATAATATACTTTGCTTTGAAGACCATCTGATCCGTAATAGTTGATATTATTTTAATATCACGTGTAGTAACAATATACCTCTATTAAACCGTTTGCAGAGCGGGATAATTAACACAAAAAAAGTGTTCAAGTAAAACTTTTTTGTTGTAAAAGTACATTTTTACAACATCATTTTAATCTACCACCGCTTCGTTAGGTGCTGTAGCTGAAAGGAAAGATGCGGCGCAAAAATCTTTCAGCAGCACATCTTTTGAAATAAATATATATCTTATATCCAAAGGATTGATCTGGTCCATTGCTCGCTGACAGAATTCACAGAAGTAACACGTAACATGTAATTATTTTATGTAAATTGTATTAATTTTAGTGGAATAGTATTGTTTTATATAATTGAATTGGGAATTCCCGTAATAATTATGTAAATTGTAAATAAATAAATAAATAAATCTTACAATAATTATGAATACAATCATATACACACAATGTGCAGAGCTGGAGCTGGAGCTGAATTTAGGACCAAGCCTATCATTAATAGGCATTTATTTTATAATAACCCTTTTTACATAAGGTCTTATGTGGGTCTTAATTTTTTTCTATGTCATATTTATTACAGCATCAGGTATCTTATTATAAAATCGTACACAGTGACCAAATCCTACTCTCTATATACCTAACTATAACTTTTATTCTGTATCGAGAGTAATTTATATTTTCAAAATCCTTGTGAAGTTTTTTCAGTATCAATCGACACTGATTCGTTTCGCAAGTGTTAAATGGAGGTATTTAGCCGGCTGTATACCACACGAGTTCGTAATAAGCGGTATATTGGTCTAAACAAGGCTAGTCCTATAATTTTTAGTATTTGTATGCAGTTCGCACGCATGCGGATCGTATAGCGGCATACTTTATGTGGAACAAAACGGCTTAAGTAGGTAGCCTAAGTGCTGACAAAACGACCTAAGCGCTTCTTAATGATTAATACGTAGATCTTTAGATAATACATTGCATAAAGTAATTACCACAGAAATCAGACTATTAGTAGCGCCCTATCCTCTAGAATGATGATCTGACTATGTGAGCACTGACATCGAGCCAAGGAAAGCCAGCGTCGTCAAGGTGGGCTCCCTGGATGCTGGCTTTCTTTGGCTGAATGGCGTATCCTTCTTCCCCCAATAAATTATACTTATAGGGTCCTATTTTATTAGCGGTAAATATTTCTAGGGTGTGATAACAATAAAGTAAAACAATAATTTTTTTTCGTGAAAAACGACAAAATTGTTTGTTTGAAAATTCTACAAATGAATGAATTATTGCTATTCTAATACTGAAATAAGAAGTATGAATGAAACTCGTTTCATTCATAACGACATGGATGAGTTTATGCCACCAAGGCGCAAAATAATGGGGTTCTTCTTCTTCTTCTTCTTTCGTGTTGATGATCCGAATTAAATTTTTCCCGACCAGAAGGCAGCCACATCGATAGCCCTCTGGTTGGCCTCGAAAAGGTCCTCCCGCGTGCAGGTGGTCGGACACACGGGACAACAGAGCAAGTGCTCCATAGTTTGAGGGGAGACACCACACTCACACTTTACTTGATCGCTGGAAAACCCCCAGTTGTGAAGATTATCTCCGCAACAGCCAACCTGGGTTCGCAGGCGATTAAGCGTTTTCCAGGTTGGCCACGGGAGTTTGAAACCCGGTGGTAGGTCTTCTTTTGGTGGTATGAAATCTTTGGGTGGGTATTTCTCCCTCCACAACTTGCATCTTACTTCTGGCGGATTCTTTCCAGGATCGATGGGAGAAACACTTCCCAGAAACCCGTTACGGCTTTTGAGACGAGATGGTTTGGCAGTGTGACTATGAAGTGGATGCCTGGTGATTGATGATTCCGAATGATAATCGATAATGGGGTTTATTTTTATTTAGTTTTGTAAAGTGGTACCAATGACCAGCACATTCCCCCCTCCAAATATTTGCTACTAATAAAAAAGAACCTTAGTTACCTAATTAATAATGGATTTCAGCAAGGTAACGCCTGATTCCATCAACCATATCAAAATATTCGTAGTAGTTACGACTAATAATTTTGGATCCACGAGAATTTGATAGATCAGAGAATTAGAATTTTTTTCCAGAAATCCATCACAATACGACCTAGTATAACTAAAGGCTTCTATTCATCAGACGCGCGTCAATTTGACGCATGACGCGTGTCGCTGTCGGCACGTGAGTGCCGTGCCTTTGTATCACCTTGTATGGCTGACAGCTTCTTTGTACGGCTAGCTAACATAGGTGCACAGTATAGATAAAAGGTGCTTACTTGAATTAAGAAAAAAATCATCTTGAATTAAGAAAAAATCCCGTCGAGATACGTTATAAGTCTTACTCAGAAGGGTCAACAACGAATCTAAAGATCAGCGAAGAGATCGTATCGAGGAGATCGTAGCCTAGTTGCACGGTCTGAAAGTGATCGTGCAGGTTAAGCGACGTTGGCGCGGTCGGTACCTGGATGGGTGACCGCTAGTAGCATATTTCATCTGAGCTCCTCCGTGCCTCGGAAACCACGTTAAGCAGTCGGGCTCGGTTGTTGTCGTTCGACAGCAGTCGTTAAGCCATGTCAGATGCCTACGGGCGGCCTGAACAACTCTTAGAAATAGGTTGGCCACTAACCATACGAAGAGATAATTGAAGAAAGAATGAAGTAAAACCGTTCGGTTGACAGCTTCTTTGAAGGATTGAAGTAGGAGCTCCAAGAGATTTTATCTAAAGAGAAAGAAACCAGGGTGATATTTAGTGAGCACCATGTCCAATACGCAAAGATCGTTAACCATGAAGGAACGAACGCCCGTCCCTAGATGAGGGGACTATTTTTTCTTTCATCCAAGTTGCAACCATTACAATAATTATTATTGTTGTAAATACAATTCTCTTATTTAACGTTTTCCATAAACCTTGCACACCTACTACCTCTTTCTCGATATCATTTCCTCTGCCCAAAGGTTGCCTGGAAGAGATCGCTCTTAGTGATAAAGCTGCCTAAATTGTACTTCACTATTTCCTTTTCTATCTCATGTTTGTTGTTTTATATTTGTGCAATAAAGTGTATTTTACTTTACTTTTACTTTAATAATATAATCAATAATCAGGTACAAATCGTAATTGAATTCCATATACGCCGTGACGTCAATAAGACAAGTTGACGTCAAAATGGTTTCTAATAATAATTACAGCTACTTTAGTAACCACGTATAATGAAACGTTGTTTATTATCTAACCTTGCTACAATGTACGACTTTTTGACCTCAGCACGCTAACTCCTAGAGAAGGTAGAGTGGTCAATTATGCAAAAATCAAGAATAATTATCGGATAGTTTTCCTTAAAATAATTGATACTGATGGAAATGTGGCGCAATCACAAGACAGTAAGTAAAATAAAATAGGTTCCTAAGGGTCAGTTTACATTGTCGCGGAAAGGAATGGAAGCGAATTTTCGCAACGTAATTGTACATAGCATAATGAACTTTATGTCAATTGTGTAACATACAAACTAAATACGCTTTATCATCATCAGCAGCCTATTCTAGTCCACTGCTGGACATAGGCCTCTCCCAGGGCGCGCCATTGAGCCCGATCTTCGGCTCTTCTCATCCAGTCGCTGCCAGCCACCTTACGCAGATCGTCGCTCCATCTAGCAGGGGGGCGTCCCACACTACGTTTGCCCAAACGCGGTCTCCACTCCAGAACTCGTCTACCCCAGCGGTTGTCGGTTCTGCGACAGATGTGACCGGCCCACTGCCACTTCAGCTTGCTAATCTTATGAGCTATGTCGATAACTTTTGTTCTATGCCGGATCTCCTCATTTCGGATTCGATCCAGCAGAGATACTCCGAGCATAGCTCTTTCCATAGCACGCTGAGCGACTTTCAATTTGTGAACCAGTCGCACCGTCAGTGTCCACGTTTCGGCTCCGTAGGTCATTACTGGTAGGACGCACTGATTAAAGACTCTTGTCTTTAGACATTGAGGTATGGGCGACGAGAAGATGTGACGTAACTTCCGAAATGCTACCCAACCCAGCTGAATTCTTCTGTCGGCTTCTTTCTCGAAGTTGTTTCTACCTAATTGCACAGTCTGCCCGAGGTAGACGTATTGTTGCACAACTTCGAGGGCCGTACCATCGACGATAATCGGTCCCGGAACGACATGGTCATTGAACATGACCTTAGTCTTGTGACTCCGCCATTACGACTATATCATCGGCAAAACGTAGGTGTGAGATGTACTCGCCGTTTATATTGATGCCGTGTCCTTTCCAGTCCAGGGTCTTAAAGACATCCTCCAATACGCTTTACCGCTATGGGAATTCTCAAGAATGCGCGATCGTATTTAGTTTGTATGTTACACAATTGACATAAAGTTCATTATGCTATGTACAATTACGTTGCGAAAATTCGCTTCCATTCAATTCCGTGGCAATGTAAATTGAGCCTAAGTACTTTCTAGGTCCTTTTTTTATGTACCCACATACTTAAACATTTTCTCTTCGGCATTATTATGTTCCGTCTGACAGTGTTTAAAGAAGAACCAGTGTGGATCCAATGTGATTCAGGTCAAACACAGATTTAGATATAACTATTTTTGTAAACCCACTAAGAATTCGATTAAATAAATTAGATAAGTGCTTATAGGCAACTGTCTAAATAAATATTAACCTGACTGCAATTAACTTAATGATTTAAAACAGGGTTGTCGAGATTTATATTTATGTTCATGGGAAGGTGCCGAGTAGAGACTAGACCCTTTAAAAGCCTAACTAACTTTCGCAAAACTATTTAAAAAAACCTATGGCCCATTATCAGAATACCCTCTATCATAGATCGAAATATAACCCACAATATATACCTAATACCTACACTACAATATATACAAATTATTATCCATATTTAATTAATAATCACTAGACTTACTTAGCTGTACTTACTTTTCGTGAAAATTACGCTACTTAACACAACTTAACTTGTCACATTTACTGAGTGAAATACTTAGGTATTTACATACTTAATTGATGATGATTGGTGATGTCTGAAAATCAGCGCCCCAGTGCTAAATCCGCTGCGGCAACAGGCTGAGGCAGTGCCTTTTTTCCGGTGCTGCACACCACCTTCATTAAACTTAATTACTTTTGTTTATTTATTATTATTTTATATTTGGTTAATATTATTTTTATCTTCTGTACCTGATTGTTTGTATGTGTGCGCTATTTGAAATACATTCTTTTTTTCTTTCTTATTCTTTCTTAAGTTAATTACTTACAAAGCGAAGGTGTAGCTTGCAGCAACTTACCTGAAAATTCAAAAGCATATATTAGAAACATTAAAAGATTTTTATTTCGCTCTATATGTAGGTATTTGCATTATTAAATGAAACGGTTAGGATAAAGAACTAAGTAGAAGGAGCATTAAATTTATGGAGTATGGGATCAAGCACATATTTACCTACTTCTTGTTTTAAGTTAGTTCTGCATTATTTTTTACGTTTTATGTTTTAAAATTAATTTAATATAATTTATTTATTAGGTAAACACAACAGATTACAACCATAGAAATTACAGAAAAATCAATATAAAGTTATGAGCTAGGTCGTAACCCTTAACGTGTAAACACAGCATGGTTAGGAAGTAGAAAATTGATTGTTGTACAAAACTGAGTTGGGAAAAAATACTATTGAATGTAATGACTAAAAAACCTATACCTATTTGAAAAATAAAAATAATAAAGTAAAGACTATAAAGTAGGTGCGTGGATAGCTCACTTGTTTTTATTTTGTTGTTTTTAATGCTTAATTATAATGTTTGTGTTGTACAATACCTACTTAAGAATAACATAAGGTACTATACCTATGCTGTAACGTTATAAGTAATTAACCGATGTTTTAGTGAATACTGTGTATACCTTTAATTGGCACCTATATCAGTTAAAGAACCATTTTATTAAGATTATTTGAAATGTATAATATATGTGCTGTTGGCTTACCTAAATTAAAAAAAATTAAAAAAGATAGTTATGTTAATGACACATTTATAATCCAAATGATTTCAAATCTATATTGTATCTGACTACACACAGTTAGAATTTAAATATCAATGCAACTGAAAAGTTGAAGCATAAAGAATGATTGCTCCAATTTTGCGGCGTGAAATTAACGTCGAGTTCTTAGTACTCAGAGTATAACTCTTTAAACGTCAGAGAGATCCATTCACGAACCTCCCACTCAGTAACGGTACCATTTTTTATCTTCCAACTTCGACGTATGGACACCAACACAGACGAGCACTTATACAATCATTAGCATATATTATTTCGCTTAAACATATACTTTCCGTATGTATCTCTCATATTAAGTTGGTGCGTGTGTGTGTAAGTTAATATATGCACTCGATTGAGCACACTTTAGTGTGAAGTCATTGGCATTACAGAAAGCTGTTGCCCAAAATGGCGGTGCTAACAATATTGGTAACAATATTTTCGTGACACCTAACCTACTTTTATGGTTTCAAAGTTCTAAAATAATAATATTGATTATTATTATTTTAGATTATTATTATCTTTGTCTTCTGATATTGCATAATTGGTACCCGATTATGTCAGCATTTGCTGACTTTCCCCCCTTTTGCCAAATATGCATAGATTGCGTGATAAGTATCTGCAATTACAATAAATTTTAATGATTTTTGTGTAAAATATTTTATAATGTAAAAAAATATATGTGATTCTGATTCTAAAATTTTCGATAGGTTATTTTCTGAAACTATTTTAATGTAACCAATAATTTTAACAAACAAAAACAAAATATCAAAACAGAATTGAATTTATCGATCTACTCTAAGACTTATCCAATTTGGCAATTTGGATAATCTAGAGATAATCTAAATTGCCAAATTGGAACTTTTTTCCAATTTAGAACGTTAGATTTCGTTTGTTCTTCAATAATCAGTCTTTGTTAGTCTTAAACTTAACTTAACTTAAGTATCAAAATTAACTTTTTAATTCCCAACACGGCTGGTGGCGGCTGTCTTCGAAAAAAATCTAGTCACTCACACACGAACGCCCACGCGGGAGGCGTTCGAAATTCAAAAACAGAACGCATTTGCAATTCAAAATGGCCGGTGATGACGTAGCAGGAAATCGACATTATTTCTATGTTTATTACGATGAACTGAACAACATCAAGTCTTTTTCTTTGTACTGCCCTTTTCCCAGTTTATCAAGGGTCGGGCCTCCTCGTACGCGTGCGCCAAGACGTCCTGTCTTGTGTTGTCGTTTGTGAAATGTCTCGGGTCTTAAGTTCTTTGTCGATATTGGTCCACCACGTTGCAGGTGGTCTGCCTCTTCCTCTACGCTGAGTGGGAATGTCAAGAACTTTCTTTACGGCGTAGCTGTCTTCTTTTCCCATTATGTGGTCGTACCACCTAAGCCTACTCTCAGATAACCTTTCCACTATTGGGACCACCGTGAAGGAACCTCTGATGTATTCATTGCGGATCTTATCCAGACGTGTCACACCACCGGTCCACCTTAGCATTTTCATTTCGGTCGTGTGCAGCTGTTGTTCATGCACTTTCCTGGTGGTCCAGCATTCCGCCCCGTGCATCATCGCCGGTCTGACGGCATTTTTGTACAGATCTTCCCTTTTGTTTTTATAGGATATCTGGCATGGCACAGTACGCCCGACAGTGATCTCCATTTCAACCATGCCGTGTTTATCTGGTGACTAACATCCCCCTCTATGTTTGCGTCAGCCGTCAGGACTGAGCCGAGATACTTAAAATGTGACACCCTGGGCATTGGGACGCCCTTGACGCCTATGTTACAGTCAGTTTCTTCCGTAACGCCGCCGTAGTCACACTCCATGTATTCAGTCTTAGTTCAACTGATGCGTAAGCCATGTCGCTCGATCTCTTCCAGCCACACGTTGAAGGTCTGCTATAATTCTGATGCATTCTTTGCAATTAATACTATGTCATCCGCATACAGAATACTCCATGGTATCGGTGCTTATTACGTTTATGTAGTCCATGGATAGATTGAATAGTACCTAAAGGGCTTAGTGCTGAGCCTTGATGTACTCCTACTCCTGAACAACATCAAGTAATTATTTTTTTAAATCTGGGAGTTTACGTACATAATATGTAAAGGTACTATTAACTTAATGTACTTGCCTATACCTGGCGTTTTGATCATTGCTTGGCTTAATCTAAGTTACTTGGTCTTAGATTTAAAACATCTTGATTTGTGACCTAAGCTACCGTTCATTTAAATAAAGAAAGGGTTAGTAATAGTATCTATGAATTGATAAAGCAGATGCAAATTGTACGTAGATTGTAGAAATCCTTGATTTCTTTACCTTTGATCAACTCTTTAAAAAAAACTTGGTTAGGTAGGTACTCAAACTATCATAATTCTGAATGTGCTTATTTCTCCCAAGACGCCTATCTTACCTATTGATCTAACGGTAAAGAAGAATATCGCAAGGAAACTTGCATGTGCGTAGGTATGAGAAAAAAATCATGTTTATGTATAATAATCATTACCCATACCTCCTCGTGCAAGAGAAAGCCAGTTCCTCAAAAGTGGGGACGTGAAACTGATGATGCAGTAGTGAAAATTAAAGTAGCTTTTCTCGTATTTACAATCGTCTGGACGATAACAAAAGACGATCTAGAGCCCTATACACACCCCTTCCACATTTATCTTTCAAGCAGTCCAGAGATAAGCCTCATTTACATTACCGACTGGCACTTTTTCGCCGTCCCTTGCATCGATATCGATAGGGACACAATTAGTGTCGGGACAGTCAAAGCCCCGCTCTCATATCGATAAATTAAGTGGACATGCGGAGACAAAACGCGATGCTATCGCTTGTATAGAAGCCTCGATACTTTTTAGGGCTGCTCTTTATTTTAATTCTTTGGTTTTCTCGTCTCCACATACCTTTGAGGAGGATAATTTGAGTTAAAGTTTACAAGATTTGTTATTATTGTAATATTTGCCAATAACCACTTGATATCTACGCACTGTCTATAGATTGAAAATAAATTAATTTTGGCAAGTGAACGTGAACGTGACATTCAAATTAAGTTACAGAACCTAACAGATACTATATCTTTGGATAATAAAAAGCACTGTTCGTTTACAGATTTTAAAATTACATACATTTTGAATCGTCATAAAACCTCAGATGATCTTTCATCGAAGACATTCCTGAAGAAAATCCCGACAGCAAATCCAACAGCCCATCCAAAAACTCATCCACGCAGTAATTCACGTCCAACCCTATCAATAAACGGCATAAATGGTTTAATTCTTGCGCGTGCGCCGGCCGGCCATTGGTCGGCGGGAGTGCCTGCGATTGGTCCGCCACGCGGGGCCGGCTGGCGGCTACTACAAAGCGGCCAAGAGGCGGCGTCCGGTACGGTGGTTGAGGCTGACAGCTGTCCGTAGTATGAATATGGATCGTGGCTGCTCTCAGTATTTGTATGGAAATTTTAGTACTGTATGGCCAGAGTGGAGGAAAGTGTATGTGAAGGAAAAATGCCTGGTTTTACTCGTAAGTTTGAATGTTAAGCGCAGCTTTGTGAATCAGTAGAAGATAAGCGACTGTATAGCATGAGATCGAAAAGGATATCACAAAAGACTTCTTCTAAGTCGTATTCCTCATTACTGAGGGTCGTGATCATTCTAAGGAATTAATCACATAGAACGACTCTCTTGGCAGATTTAATGGGGTGGTTTGCCTTTGCCTTCTCCACTTCACACACTGGTTATCTCAGTGTGCAGGTTCCTCACGATGTTTTCCTATACCGTCAGAGCAATCGGTAAATGTACGTAAGTCTTTCGAGAAAACCGAAAAACTCATACGTGACACTACACGGTTTGTTTGTTTGCACAAAAGACAAGAGGCTGTTGTACCCAGCAGTGGGATGATATGGACTGTAGATGATAGTAAGATATAAGTAGCAAAAATTGCAGTCTCAGAATTATCTCATAGAACTAAAATACACTGCAACAAACATGAAAGCATAATTTTCGAAATCAGTGGTTCGTAAACTACTTAAATTACGATGCATCACTTCAGGATATAAAATTAGTGCTTAGCCATGTCAGGGAATTAAAAAAATAGATTTATAATTTATAATAATGATGTACTTATACACCACTAAATGCCTTTTTATTTTATTTACGTTTAAACCCGCGATCGACCTTAATTCCTTCTGACGGTAAGTGACGATGAGGCCGAAAATGAAGCACACAAGTATACATTAACGCCGAAGCGAAAATATAGGGTTGGACGACAGGCTTTATATAGAAGGATAGTCGGGCCATGAATAAAATGCAAAATGTTCCTTAAGTTACAATAACACAGTAAATAAACTAAGATAAATCTAACAGACCACGGTCAATGATTAAGTTTCTGGGCTAAGTGCAAATTGCTGTAAGAAGTTATTTGCATTCAAATCGACTAATTAATTAGTCACCTATAATTAACGCAAACTCAGTAGAACATCTACCTATTACCCTATAAATCCTTGCCAAGTAATTTGCATAATTTCCTTGATATAATTTGATACCCATGCAAGGTGTAGGTAGGTTAGCGTCGGTGGTGTGGTGTAGTGGCTAGAACGTCGAACTCACGTGCGGAATGTCCTGGTTCGAAACATGTAATGTCATGTACGATGACTTACTTATTAAAAAAAATGATACTTAAGTCGAGAATACGCATTAAGTACCTATTTCAAAGCTTTACGAAAGATAAATTAATTTGGTTATACTTGCTTGCTTGCTTATCGTATGGTTAGTGGCCAATCTATTTGTAAGAGTTGTTCAGGCCGCCCGTAGGCCTCTGACATGGCTTAACGACTGCTGTCGAACGACAACAACCGGGACCGACTGCTTAACGTGCTCTCCGAGGCACGGAGGAGCTCAGATGAAATGTGCCACTAACGGTCACCCATCCTGGTACTGACCGCGCCCAACGTTGCTTAACCTGCACTTTCGGACCGTGCTCGCAACTAGGCTACGAGCTCTTCAAACTGGTTGGTTATACTGATATCAAATTACCATAGCAGCAAAAGGATAGTAAATAAAATTACACTATCTATGTTATCTATAGGTTCTAAATGTGGCTGGCTGGTAAAAGACTAAAACAGAAACAATCAACAGAATAGAACAAAATTGAAGAGGCATTAGTAGTACCTACATACTTGTAGTGGATGGAACACAATAAGGAAAAAAGAAAATTGTTAATGAAAGATTTCTTTGAAATAAAAACGGCATCATCAAGGAGGCTTATCACCCTTCATGGGTTGAACTTGTGTCCACCCTTCTTGGTCCTATGCAAATCGCATCCAGATAAATTACGAGAGTCAAACTTTTTAGTAAGGGAACTAAGTAATTCGTAGAACTAATCATACGAATGCGAAAGGGAATCACTTTGTACTCCAAACTAACGTTAAGCATTCAAAACCAAACTCTACAATTGTCTTATTAAGTAAAAGTATATTTAAATAAAAGAATCATTAAAGCTGATAAAGTTATTACGATTAACCATGGAATGACCATAAAACTGATTACAAAAAATCAGAAGGTAATGCAAGTTTTACCTTGTACTGATTTTCACTGAATAGTGTAGGAAAGAAAAATACTGACATTAATAATACATTTGCATTTGTATCATAGCAAATAATCGATTGGAAATGAAATAATTAAGGAAAAAATATTTGCATACCACACAACTTCTGGGGGACTCCAAAAAACTACAGAAATATTAAAAGGCAGGAAAATGATATAATAGAAATCTTACTGTCCTAGCTCTGCAGACAGCAATGGATATGAAGAAGAAACTCAACTAAGTACAAACAATATTAACGAAATGGGAATCCACCTGTTATCAATCAATTGACAGGTGTGATCAGTACAGAAGCAATGAACACAGTCCAAAGGAGAGAAGGCTTATTATACTCAATTATACTCAAAAATAGATTAATAAAACATGACATTTATTTTCATTATACTCGATACTATTAGTAAGTAATACTCCAAAAAAGTTCTTGTTAACCTAACTAGCCTAAAAGCCTGTAAAAGGAGTGGTCCATCACAGTTCTCAACAGGTACGAAGTGCGAACTAACTATAGCGACATATGCGCCGTAGCCGCAGCCTCAAGCCTAGCCATCATTGTGACATTCAATTATTATGAATTTGCGGCGATGATCAGGAGTACATCACACGTTTAACAAGTTAAATGCATATCCTATATGCTTATATCTCATTCGGTATCCTTTGTCGACACTGCAGCTGCCCAATTAAATATTAATCGCCGGCCCTGTATTTACATTAGCACGTATATAAAACAATATGTCTTACCTACAGCGTTGACGTGCCCTGACTCGGCTGCGTCAATGACTCACGTCCGTCCATCGCGTCGGTGCGTTTGCGCATGGGTACTTGGCTATGCTCGTAGGATCCTAAAGGATTTTCCTTCTGGTTTTTATGATTTCCTGGTACTTGCTTGAAAGACGCATACGTTTAAGTATGATTTTTTTTTCAAGTTTTAGTATTATATGTTCTGTATTTCCTCTACCCTTAGTTAACATTACCTTCCTTAGAGTTTAATAGAATAGTCAGCCAACAATGCTCTTTGTATCCCACATTGGCTGTTGAATGTCACCCAAAGTGACCAGGAGACTCAAACTTAGACTCAATGTAGAGTCGAAGATTGAGAGAGAGAGAGAGATTATGACCTTTAGGGTTAAACAACACTGAATAAGTGTAGAAATCACTTAAATTTAATCAACTTTAAGTGGCCAACTGGTCACCATCAGAATTCTGCAAAACCATGAAATCTAGATTAGGGGTGAGAGACTGCAGGGTAGAGTAGCGAGTCTTTACTCTGGTATGTCGCAGTTAAAAGGAAAAACCACACGCACACAGTATTTATATATGTAGTTCTATAGAGGTCGCAGCAGGAGTATTTTCTTTGTCCACAGGAGCGAAGTCCGGGTTAAGCCGGCACTGAAGTCATGTCATGTTTATGCTGTGTTGTCCAGCCCCATAGTGGAAGAATGGATCGTAGACGGGACTATTTCCGGAATTTGTAAGGAGCATAGAAAAATGGCCAGCATTTCTGGCTATACATTTAGTACACATGCAAAACGTTCAGGAATACCTGGTCTTCCCCTAATCTTATCAAGCCTTTCAGGTATTTCAGGGCTTAAAGCTGGTAACAGGGTAGCAGGTAGGGCTTAAAGCAGTAAAGATATAAGTTACTGGTCTCTAGAGCGACAGACCATTTTTCTATGCTCCTTACAAATTCCGGAAATAGTCCCGTCTACGACCCATTCTTCCACTATGGGGCTGGACAACACATTAGTAGCCCATTAGCTACTAGATAAAGAGAAGGGTGACTTGGAAGATTACTGACTGAATGAAACAATCTTGAGCCCCAAACATGAGTAGGTAGTCACACTTAGGAGCCATAAACATGACTCAATGAACTTAAAGACCTGACGCAAGCACAACCATAAACTGCACCAAATTAGGAATACATTTCTGACAACCAACGTGGCGTCAATAAAATTTCCCTATGCATAAAAATCGCTTATCTTCCTAGAAATCAACATTACCATTACATACGTCAATTGTCGCCAAAACGGTTTGCCGACAACACCCGAACACATCCGAATATAGCCGAACGATACCAATATGGCCGCACGCATTCCGATTGCATCTAATAACCTCAAAATCGAATGCAAAATGGCGTATTGAATAAATGACGCCGCTTCGTTTAGCATTCCGACATGCCATAAGCGTGTACGCATTTTCATTTGGGGCCATTGTCTTGGCAGATATTAGTATTGATTTCAATAAATAAATTAATCGTATGCCTTCTCGAATAGAATCGGTTTGGCACGCGTCGCAGGACAATCGATGAATCGATAAACTCGATTGTGCCTGTAAGGACTGTCAGGCTATTAGTGATTTTATTTCACTTTGACTCATGTAGGGATATGTGTTAGGGCATTAACTTCTATGTTATTTTCATTGTTTACAAATCGATCAGGTCTATAAAATTCTTTTATTTAAATTGCTGGTGACAGGGGCGGTAAATATTGACAGGCCCTTAATAAATAATCTAATTTGAAAAACTTAAAGAGAAAATCTCTGCGAAGAACACTTTTTATTTTTTATTGACTACCAAACCCGCAATTGACCTGGATCTCGCCTGATGGTAAGCAACGATGAGGTCGACGATGGAGCATGCGGGTCCAGTAAATGTCTATTCACTCTGGCCTTGAAGATCCCAAGGTTGTAGGTTTCGGGAAATACAGACGCCGGCAGGCTGTTCCACTCCTTAGTCGTTCGCATAATGAACGATGGAGCAAATCGCTTCGTACGAACAGATGGGATATCAACAATATACAGATGGAAATCCCCACCCGCGCGCCTGGTAGTCCGAAGGCGGAATGAAGATGCTGGAATTCCGGGCGCACTCTCCAAAATGTATCCTAAAAAATACCGATAGACAGGCAACCTTGCGCCGATATTCCAGACTTTGCAATCTAGCTTCCACCAGCGATCACACTACAGACTTGTGAATTATTAACAAGTTTTATTACAAGGGACATTCCCTTTTTCCTAGCCTTGTTGTTATGATGATTCTCAAGTAAAATAACATTTAAATTAGAGTTGCCACGAACAGTGATTTGGCCGAATACCGAATATTCGGCAACACTGTCGGCCGAAGCGCCGAATATTCGGCACAAAATACATGGTTGCCGAGGGCGTAAACTCGTAATAGACAGGCCGCAACCTGTCTCATTACGGTGCATACGGGAGCGACGGGCGGGTATTTGTTTCAATTGCGAGTAAATCACGTTACGGCACGCTTTGTCAGATCATAATAATACATAAAACCTTAATATTGTGCAGAGAATAGTTCTTATTCAATTATTTGTTCGTTAAAAGGTTTACAAAATGACACCAATTAATAAAAAATCGCCTATATGGTAATATTATGAGATATCCATCACAACCTACCGTTGATCAATTTTACTTACTAAAGTATTGTAATTTGGTAATAGAATACATATAATATTGAGTAATATGTGGTTTTTTTTTCATGGTTTGGTATTCGGTATTCGGCCGAATAGTACGCACTATTCGGCCGAATACCGTATACCAAAAAAGTGGCCGAATAGGCCGAATACCGAATAGTAGCCGAATATTCGTGGCATCTCTAATTTAAATCTTCACCGACTCATACTCGTAAGCTCGTTCTAGACAATAAATAACTATACAAGTTAATGCATTACCAACTGCCTACAGCTTCAAGCGTCCTTTCAAACGACATTTCAATATAACATCGTTGCTCTGAGTGCAGAAGCAATAACGTATGGTATATGACCATTCGACTAGGTCAAAACCATTAGGTTTATCACATAGTATGCTTATTTGTCATGTAGGTTTATGATATGAAGTGAATCGTTTGTCAACACCCACGGAATATTTGATATTTTAATGTTACTTATTTTTCAATAGGAGTCTACTTACGAGCATGTACAGTCCACCACAAGTTATAGTATCTTCTTCTTCTTCTTCTAAGTCGTATTCCTCATTTCTGAGGATCGTGATCATTCTAATGAATTAATCACATAGAACGACTCTCGTGGCAGATTTAATGGGGTGGTTTGCCATTGCCTTCCCCATTTCATACACTGGTTATCTCAGTGTGCAGGTTTCCTCACGATGTTTTCCTTCACCGTCAGAGCAGTCGGTAAATGTATGTAAGTCTCTCGAAAAAACCGAAAAACTCATTGGTACATGGCATTGCCTGGTTTCGAACTCGGAACCTCCCACATTGGAGTCCGACGTCCTAGCCACGACGCCACCGACGCTCTAAAGCTATAGTATTTATACACTAAAAAATCCAATAAATATGTACTAAGGTAAGTACCTATGTCACACTTAATTACATGCCAGCCTGGGCTCCATGGTTTGACTGTGTCAGTCTTGGTAGGGAGCTACTTGTCTTGGCTTTTAGATTACGCTCGGGTCACATTCCGTTAAATAAGTTTTTGCATTTGGTGGGAAGAGCTGCATCACCGTTTTGTACCAACTGCAACACAATAGAAGACCTCACTCACCTCCTAATGGAGTGTGACCTGGGGAAATTTGAGAGGAAAAAATTTGGCCTCAATAGGCTACAAAATGGGAGGCTCAATATTATTTTAAGTCAGCCCTTATCTGATAATATGAAACACTTACTGTTGTTTGCTAAATTAGCTCTCAAAGTGAGGGCTGACTTTAATAATACTTGAGCTTCCCTTTCCCTTTTCTTAGTGACCCTAACGAGGCTGACATGGTCACCTTGTCGTGTACCAAAGCCTCTAAATTGAGATATAAAAAAAAAATTAAAAAAAAATCTATGTCACTTACGAAGCAAATGTAAAACTAAAACGTAGATGAAGCAAACTAATTTCCATATTCACACATTTCAAAATCAATTCCTAAGACCAATTCAAATCTATTTATCTAATAGGTTGGAACAGCCTGCCGGCGTCTGTGTTTCCCGAAACCTACAACCTTGGGATCTTCAAGGCCAGAGTGAATAGGCATTTACTGAACCCGCATGCTCCATCGTCGACCTCATCGTCGCTTACCATCAGGCGAGATCTAGGTCAAATGCGGGTTTAGTTAGACATTAAAAAAAAAAAAAATTAATTCGCAATAACAAATTTGTCGACGACGGCTGCAATATTCATTCGCCTACCAATGACCAAACTTAAAGGAGCTTCCTTCGTTTAAAAAATATCCAAAGTTAAAGCTCAGTTAATTGTGGTCGATCACTCTTCGTCAAACGACTAAAATATGTAGAGCTCCCTTACCTCCCTTCATTCATAGTTTAACAAGAACTCTAAGGAGATGGAAAATTAAATCTCAGAGCTCAGCAAATTCTGGACACGAAAAACTCCTATAGTAAAAGCTCACCAGGCTTGAAAGACCGCCGCTAAGGAAACATTGTTCTATACCATAGCTCTTAAAATCTGGTCGTCTTGTCTATTTTGACTCGTTTACTATAATACGGCTAAAACTTGATGACCTCCCAAGCTCCCCTCTTTTAAAAGCCTGGCGGACCCCCGAAGGGTATGATAGTCCAATATCAACGTTCAATCAAGCACTATCAAGTAAAATAATGTATGCAACGTTGGAACCTACGTTAACGGCGGCGTGGGCGCATACTGC
Source organism: Hofmannophila pseudospretella (assembly GCA_947369225.1). Classification (NCBI taxonomy): domain Eukaryota; kingdom Metazoa; phylum Arthropoda; class Insecta; order Lepidoptera; family Oecophoridae; genus Hofmannophila; species Hofmannophila pseudospretella. The sequence continues at coordinate 6,551,730 of OX376332.1, read as the reverse complement.
GAGTAAGATATCTTGGTCCTCGCTGTCAAACTGTCCATCTGTCACGGTTCCACTGTCATAGTGACAGCGAGGCCGCGCTAATTGTGTTTTAACTTTCTATAACATCATCACATCACCCGGTCATCACGTGTGGGAGTATGAACAAAAAACTTCATAAAGCACTCGGTCCCCTTGGTGTAGGATCTGACCCGCATGCTTATACTAAGCTACCTTCACCCAATTATGTATATATTATTATATTTATTACAAAAAATTGCACAGCAATACAGTTAAAACTAAGACACTGTGAATTCATATGCTTGAGACAATACAGTACTTAATGTATCGTATAGTTTTAAAAATATATATAAATTGGCTACGACAAACAGGCGGACGGGCCACCTGATGGTAAGTAGTCATCGTCGCCTAGAGACACGTGCAATACCAGGGGCATTGCTTGTGTGTTGCCGGCCGTGGAGGGAGAGGACTTTTTTAACGTTCTTTTTGAAGCATCCCATGTCGTAGCGCTGTGGAAAAACGCGGGTGGAAGAGAGTTCCACATTATATTAAATATAATAATAATATCTCTATAAAAATAAACTTACAGCTCATTCATTCATCTTCTCACAAAATCGCAGACATTGGTAACATAATTCCAATGAATATATACTCAGCAGCCTTGGCTATCACGAGAACTCCGAGAGCTCTCTCAAGTCTTTTCTTTGTGCTTTGTAAGATCTTCCTATAAGTAAAAAAATTAGAGGAAGAAGAATCCGCCACTCACCCTCAGTTTCACCCTCTCCAACTATAACCAAATCCAGAAGGATTTAATAGCAAAGGATGACAAATCCTATCTCCTATGGATTTTACACTCTCACTTCTTATCACATCCTTTAGAGGTTTTGTGATCCTTCTGGATTTGGTTATCGTTGGAGAGGGTGAAACTGAGGGTGAGTAGCGGGTCCTTCTTCCCCTAATAATATAATGGATTTCCGCAAAGTAACGCCTGATTCCTTCCATCAACTATAAGTTGTTCATCATCATTATCAAAACTATATTTCCAACAAAACTTAATCAAAACTTAGTAAGCGGCACTTATATAGTTTTGTTCTATACTTCCACAGTATAGCTAAGTACAGTAGAACCGCAGCCGTGTCGTGACCTTATTGCGTGTGTGAGTCATGTTCGCGGCGCGTGCGCAGCTTTGAGGTTTTAAATTTCGAATTTATTCGAATTTGCATTCGTTGGAACGATAAGGCATGCCATGATTGTGTTAGATTCGTACTGTACCTACCTACATATGTCTATAGAGTATGGCATAGCAACTGATTTACTGAGGTGTCGATGACCTCTGCTGTAAACTGAAACCAGAGACATTCATTCAGCTCTGAGCGATAATGAGACACAACAAACGAAAAAGCTGCGTGGAAAAAGTCATATCTGATCATCTAGCCAAGTGTATAGACATTTTTTATCGGAAATTAATTATTAATTATAATTTTCTGATTCGATTCGATTTAAACAAATTTGATGAAAAATTTATTGAAAAGCATGTCCTGTGGTATCATCATCATCATCATCAGCCTATTAATGTCCCCACTGTTGGGGCACAGGCCTCTCCTTGCATAAGGCGTACGGGCTATGATCCAGCGAGTGGGCCCAGTGCTATTTGGTGGATTTCACACACCTTTGGAAACTTTTCATTTCTTCAGACATGCAGGTTTCCCCACGATGTTTTCCTTCACCGTTAAAGCAGTCGGTAAAAGTTCGTAAGTTTCGAAAAAAAATTTGAAAAACGCATTGGTACATGGCATTGCATGGTTTCGAACCCGAACCTCCCGCATGGGAGTCCGGCGTCCTAGCCACAATTCTTCCTGTGGTATATATTGATAAAACTGGCAAATTATACCTTACGTAGCGTCGCGCGCGTCTTATTTTCATACAAACATAGAGAAATTGAACCTAAAATCATAGAATTCCTACAACATAACGGGCTACCATTGCTTATTCTTAGATAATTATAATATCACTTAAAATTAACTATAAGTATCTAGTAAAATTAACGAGTCTATTATACCACTGCGTGGGCGCAACTAGGTGTGCTCAAAGCGCCCAGTTATTAGGTAATTACTGGCATTAATTGAGTCCTACTCAGACCTCTTTGCATATATTGTGAAAGATGACGTCAAAAGGACTCGAGCCACTCAAACGAGACTCAAGCTAAAACAAAATGGAGTTGGTCTGTAACGATGTCGACTTCATCGTCCATACCAACCTCCTTGCCATCAATTTCAACCTCATCGTTAGCGTTTATCTCACCTCTTGTCGTGTTGGCATGTTCATTTCCTCATCTATATTTTCAAAATTCAAATCATATTCCCATTCCGTTTCTAAATTACATTATTCCATTAATTTCATTGTTTTTACTTATTCTCTCTGTGTTTTGTCCTGAACGGACGTATGTCCGTTTTATAAAATTGTCTCCTACTACTACCATTTTTTTACTATTGTGTTGTTCTGTTCCTGATAAATATCTTCTTCTTCTTTTCAGCCTATCGTAACCTATCGTTGGGTATAGGCCTCTTCATGTGCACGCCATTCTCCTCGGTCTCTAGCCGTTCGCATCCACACCGTCTTCACAATGTCGTCGGTCCACCTCGTGAGCTGCCTACTGACACTTCTGCGCCCCATTCGGTGTCGCCACTCGAGCCTTCAGATTTCGAATCGTACCCCTTGTGGAAGAATGAGTGTCCCGACGGTAACTTTGTAATAACTGATAAATATAATATCTACTATTACCAAGTTTCTTCTATTACTTCATCTGCACACTGTCCCAGAACCCTGCTAGCCGGCACCTAGAGCGCAGATTGTAGCAGGTCCATATAGTTCTACTATTAGTTCTATGATAGAATAAAATGGACAAAAACAGGACAGTTCTACTGTTCAGTATGACATAATGGATACCCTCATTACAATCTTGTTTGTTCTACTATAAATTTATAAGAAGTATAGATAGATATGAATTGATTTTTTTTACTATTTATCAAAAAATAAGCTATTGACATTGTGGCGGCCTAATATTCTGCCTTTTTATAAGCGCCACGACACAAATGTAGGCATTAACGTAACCAAATTGTAATAAATTATACCCGGGTGAAGCCGGGCTGGGTCGCTAGTTAGAGAATAGTCTGCTTGTACCTGAGTCCTGAACAGTAGAATTAAGTGGATTTTATTGTCCATTCTGTTCCACCCTAGAACGAGTAGTCAAAGCAGTAGAACTGTCCGGATGTTTTTTGTCCATTTTGTTCTATCGTAGAACTACTAGTAGAACTAGATGGACTAACCCACAAAATGCCTGCAGTGACATCTTGCAAGACGAGTTACATACACACACAAACTCTCACGCCTATAATCCCCAAGAAATATACAGAGGAACTACCTTCAATCACAGGTAGTTCCCACTTTTCGCCGTAAGATTTGGTGGACAAACGTGATAGGTGGCGGGCGAGCAAAGATTTTAAAATTCATCCCTGAGTAGATTTCTCGGTAGAGAAGTTTTATAAGGAAATCCCGTCTGCCAGTTCGCGCATACGATTTGAGCATTTTCCCATAAATTAGTTGGGCACTGAAATGTCAAATGTATGAAAGGAAGTGACCTATGGCTCAACTTCGTGGCGCTGTCAGTGCTCACGTCATCATTCTAGAGGAGAGGGCGCCACTAGTCTGATTTCTGTTGAGGCGAGCCTATCACCGTCTACTAGGTGTAAAAAATATTGAGCAGGGCGACTTGGTAACGAAAACTAGACAACTTTGCCAAACAAATCGCAGGTAGAACCCAGACTGCAGAGCCTAGAACTCCGACACAAGGTTGCCTGCCTTTCGGTATTTTACAGAATATATTTCGGAGAGCGCACGTCGGAATTACACGACCTTATTCCAACATCGAATGACTAGACGGGTTCCACTCATATGTCGTTGATATTCCTCCTCCTCGCACGAAGCGATTTGCTTCATCTTTCATAATGCGATCGACTAAATAACGGAACAACCCAGCGTCCTGTTTTTTCCTGAAACATACAACCTTGGGAGTTTCAAGGCTAGAGTGAATAGGTATTTATTATATAGGCCCGGGTGTTCCATCCTTGATCTTAGATCTTCGAATGTCAAAGTCAAAAATCCATGGTCCTACTTTGGTACCTGGATTCAATTTCAAGTTTTTCCGGTTTTTCGTGTTTCCGGATGGGTGTTCAGTGTTCTATAGCAAATACGCAGCATTTGTTGTTAGTACCTATATATATATTACGAATATGTAATTGCACAACATGATAATTGTGGTTTGGTATATCAATCTGCGCAGCTCCCGGTTTCCCCCTGAGACTACCTCCCAAGTGGATTGGATGGTAACTTAAGGTTTTCTGTTATGGTAATAGCAACCTACATCTACCGTCAGACCAAGCAATATCCAACCTTACTACACGATCATAAGGTCTTCCTTCATTGCAAGCTTAACTTCGCGGCAGTATTTATCAGATGTGACAGACGGAATTAATTATATTATTATAGTTAACGTGTGTAGAATTATAATTTGGTCTGAGTCGGTCCTTTTGGTTTAATAACAAAATTTACAGACCTTCCATTCCTCTTCGTCTCTAACATAGGTGAAGTCCTTGGGGGAAGGTAAGCTCAGTATCACAGCTCAACATATTCTGGTTAAGTAGATGTCTTGTAATAAATGACCAAAATATAAAAAAGCTCTTCCGCCCCCCCTCACTTGTACAAATACCGGAAGCTCGCGGGTGTACAGTTGAACTGCGTTACGGCTCATCAAATTCTGGAGTTATAATTTCTTGGAATTGTTTTTAAAGTTATAAATCTCCCCTTCAAACTGAAACACGCTTTGCTGCTTTGCGGCAGAAATAGAAGAAAGGATAGTATCTCTCCACGTTGACACAGAGTTGAAATGGATGAAAGAAGAAAACTGGCGTTCGTTCCTTCATGCATACCACCCTCAGATTCACTGTGGTATATAATAATTATGTCCACAAAGATGACAAAACTTCCATCAGTCCACCACGAACCTGTATAGTCGAAAACTTTTTTAAGTTGTCGACTTTACAGGTTATACCTTTTAGTACTTTTATAGTATTATTTACTTATACTTTTAGTACTTTTATAGTATAGCTATTACTAAAAGTAATTGCTATAAAAGTACTATTACTTTTAGTAACAAAGGTAATAGTACTTACTAATAAAGGTAAGTACTATTACTTTTATATTACTCAAAATAGTTAGTTTTATTATAAATTAGTAATATCTTATATATTACTTTTAGTACTTTTATAGTATAGCTATTACTTTTAGTAACAAAGGTAATAGTACTTACTAATAAAGGTAAGTACTGTTACTATTACTTTTAGTATTTTTATATTATTTAATATAGTTAGTTTTATTATAAATTAGTAATATCTTATATATTACTTTTAGTACTTTTATAGTATAGCTATTACTTTTAGTAACAAAGGTAATAGTACTTACTAATAAAGGTAAGTACTGTTACTATTACTTTTAGTATTTTTATATTATTTAATATAGTTAGTTTTATTATAAATTAGTAATATCTTATATATTACTTTTAGTACTTTTATAGTATAGTTATTATACCTTTTAGTTTTTTGTCGTTTTAACTTATTTGACGCTTTCATACGGTCAAAGAATCATAACAAAAACCGATTGCGATAGGATTCCACAGAGTAGAGCTTGATGTTTCCTTCCACAGTACATCAGTAATAATCAAGAAACAAAAAAATAATTTGCCCGACATTATACATACGTCAAGATTCAAGATTAATATTACCATTAGGTCGCCAGAAGCCGTATTTAGACGGTGTAAAAAGTTGTCTTTGCCCAAAAATGGATAGCAGCCTGAGATAAAGCCAAAAACAGTAGCTGTGGTGGGAAATATCTCAGATATGCTTGTTGAGAGAAATCGTTTTAATTACGACTAAGTATTATATTAAATGTTATGTAAGTATGTTATGTTTTAATTAAACAAAGTGAAAGGAACTCGGATAGGCTATTTCTTGATTTCATTCTTTTATTTCTTAATGTTTATGATTTCGCTTCATTGTTTAATTAAGTGAGTAATGTAAGGACAGGGTTTGGCGTTGGTGAGGTGAAAAATAGCCGTAAACACAAAGCAATTCTAACAAAGTCATATCGCGTTGTGTTAATCGCAGAGCGCCATCTAGTTATCTTCGTAGTAATAACAGTTAAACGTTATTTAGTAGCAATTATTTCCCTAACATACTTTAAGAAAGTTGTCATATTTAGACACAAGTTATTCTTGTTGTTGGTTGTAAAGTTGTAATGTTTTTGTACATGTACGGTAGTTTGTTCCTAAGGAGGGAGACGAGCAAACGGGCCATCCGATGGTAAGTAGGCACCGTCGCTCACAGATATCTCACCTCACTATAAAAATAATAGAGGGTTTTCGATGCGCTGCTATCGTCGAGAATTTAAATGAAATGGCTTTAACTTTATGCCTCATTCTTTACTTGCACTAATTGCTCTGGTTTTCTTATCCTTCGAAAACCGAAATGCAATCGATGTGACAGATTTTTTTTATTGGATAAGGCGAACAGACGAGCGAACATTCCACCTAATGTTTAATGTTATTACATTAGAGGGTTTTCGATACGCTGCTAGCTTTGAGTTTAGATGGAGTGCCTTATGTGCCGGTATTGCACTGGCTCTCTTAGGGTGTTATTACACCTACACGATCGATGTCGAGATTACGGCCGAGTAGTGTAATAGCTCAGGAAGATCAATGTTTCCGGCTTGTAAAACATGTCGAACGACAATTGATCAACCTTGTGATATTTGTTGCGTTGCAATCAACCAATCAAAGCCGACTATTTTCATCGATCAATGCTCAATCGATGGCAGATCGGTTTGGTTTAATAGCACACAATGATCAACGTTGAACGGTCTATAATCGATGTGGATCAATACCACCGATCTATGTTGATCGTGCAGGTCTAATATCAACCTTAATCCTTTAAACCGGAAAACTGCAATGCAATCAATGCTGCTTTGGTACAGATATAGGTAAAAGGGTGGTAACTACCCAGGTTGACCCTCACGGAGTCATACCTACCACCAATAATAGTCCCTATATATAATTACATCATCATCATCAGCCTATTAATGTCCCCACTGTTGGGGCACAGGCCTCCCCTTGCACAAGGGGGTATGGGGCCATGATCCACCGAGCGGGCTCAGTGCTGATTGGTGGATTTCACACGCCTTTGGTTTTTTTTTATTTCCTCATAAATGCAGATTTCCTGACGATGTTTTCCTTTACCGTTAGAGCAGTCGATAAATGTACATAGGGTCTTCGAAAAAAATCGAAAAACTCATTGGTTTCGAAGCCGGACCTCCCGCATGGGAGTCCGGTGTCCTAGCCACTAGGCCACCGAACTCTTTACTATATACAATCACATACCAATATGTAAATGTATATGGACATAATCACTTTATTTATAAAAGTACCTATAGCTAATAATATCAAACAAATTACCACCATATGCGGTGCATGAACAACGATTTACATTCAATTATGTGTTGGAACGTTGTTGTTTTAATTTCTTCGCGGGTAGTAAATAATATAATTAATTTATAACGTCATAAATATCTTATGATGACTATTTATAGAAATACGATGTGATTTTTTATGTGTTTAAGCTTATCGGGAATACATACTTCCCATACTTACGTACTTACTTCCCTTACTTTACATAAAAAATCTCTGGATTTTCATTAGTTTTCCCTCTCTAATAGTTAATTTCCAAAACCATTGAGTTAAGGTCTGATTAAATTATCTACCGCAACGTCATTTAGATGCGATTCCATTTAAGACTCTTTAAAATCAGACTATACTTACCTATAACGAGATAATAAAAAAATAAAAAATGTATTGATGCAGACAGTATCTTTTACATTTTCTCAGATTTCCCTGGCTCCCACACTAGGATATCCTGTGTTGTGGGGGCCAGTCTCTTCCGATATATTTATATTATGATGACATAATAAGGTTGGTTATGCAATTAAATAAATAATTAAGTATGCGTGTATGAGAAGGTGTGTGTGTGTGAATGGTATGTGCGTGGGAGGGGTATGTATGTGGTGTGTGTGAGGGGGTGTATGTTGGTAGGTATAAGGGTCAGTGTGCGTCCATAAGACTCAACTAATTGGTAACAATATTGTTTCAGTATCAAAGTAATCAAGTGTCAATAGCCAATTTTTAACTTTTTCTTTGCAGGAATACCTTGAACAGTTTAGGATGGAGAGGAGATTTTCGGCTCTTTTGTATAAGAAAGGGCCTCGATCAGAAGGTGCTCGCTGTGCAAAATGAGTCTTTCTTATTTCTGCGGTCCATGAGTTAAAACGTTTTGACCTTGTTGGATTCTGCACGGTGGTAGGGGCCATTTTGTGGAAGCGCAAAATAGTCGAGCTTATATAAAGCTGCAAAAAAGTTACTTAGGTGTAGGTTTAGCTTATGTTTTGATTCCTGACGTAGATGACTAGGCGTCTATCAGGTCGTCTGTTACGTAAGTGGCCTAACCGAGGCCTAACCGCAAGTGTTTACATTAACTGAATATAGTGTCAAATCGAGACTTGCTGACAAAAAATGACGTCTTTCAGGCTAAGCTGGCTGTGACACATCCTTGGAACTCTACGTCATAGAGATGACCGACATAGAGTTCCAGATGACATCATCTATCCATCTCTGTGACGTAGAGTTCCCAGAATGTGTCACAGCTAGGGTTTCCAGATGGTCGGGATTTGCCTGGATTCTCCCGACATTTCATATGATGTCCAGACTCCCGAAAAAATACAAAATCACCCGCCAATAATGTCTATAATTTATATACCAACGAGAGGAATCACATGACCTTTGAGTTAATTAAAGCTGAGCTAATAATTAGACTGAACTTCGAGGAAAATTGTTTGAATTTTAAGTCTTTTCATAATACTCCTAACTACATGATCCAAATTGGTAAACTTCGTAAAAACAATTAAACAATACATGTGCCAACGTAAAAATAAAGTTCATTGGCCGATTAAGATGATTCATCTCAAAATTGTTAATCATTGAAAAATGTTTAGTGTTTTAGGAGTGAAATTTCGATTTATAATTATTGTTTTATTACTCCAGGCAACAACTCCAAAATCCCGACATTTTGAAGTTTTGTCCAGATATTACGGTTTTCCGATCTGGGAACTCTAGTCTGGCAAGCTTAGTCTGGAAGACGTCATTTTTTATCAGCAAGTCTCGATTTCACACTAAATTCAGTGCAACAAAAGGGATTGGGTGAATCCCATACGAGCTTGGAACCGAACAGTGCATTTGTTAGATCTCACCTAGAAATATAGGTGCCTTTAGAAACAAACATTCTAAATTGTGTGGGAGAGAAGCCAGAAATCAAAAACAGTCTTTATATTGGCTTGTTCTTATTTCGTTCATTTTTGTTTCGCCAGCGACCCAGCAGCGACAAAACGACAAATATTACAACCGGATGACAAATTCAGCTCAGCTCTTTCCATTAAAGGTTAGTAAATATAATTAATATCCTGCCTATCTATTCAAATCACAGCAGATGTATCCCAATGAGTCAAACTCCCAATTAAGGTGCCACCTCACTTAATTAACACCTCTCCGTATGTATGCGGCGTGTGGCCACGAGGATGTCATTATCACGGTGTGACTCCGCCTTAAAAGGCATGCAATTTAGCCAATAATGAAGGAAGGATAGCCCAAGGTCAATGTGTGTTATTGAGCAAGTTGTATTGCTGAATGACAACATCAGAGCAAGGTTGAACATGTAGGGTATCCTGATATTTAAGTGTATACAAGACCTGTTTAGGAACTTTAGACTACCTCGATATTTAGCTGCAATAGACCTTTTATGACGACTATTTTGGGGGCCCATCTATTCCGTAAGCGGCAAGTCATCACCTGCCAATTTTGTCATCACCTCGAGAGACAGTGATATGATCGTGCCAGGTGTCCGCTCTCTCCCTTAATTAGGGACCTGGGTAATCGGGTCCAATCCACTTACCTGACAATCCAATATCCCAAGTAAAATAACTTATCCCTTAGTTCACCAATAGTTCATGCATCTAGCGGGGACTGTCTTTGAATGCAGTCTTATGGACGTGTTCAGAGACAGGGCCCGGTAGATGCACTCCATCCCACAATTTTATAGTAAATACTAATAGAGATATTATAGTAAATACTAGTAGAGGAGATCGTAGCCTAGTTGCGAGTACGGTCCGAAAGTGATCGTGCAGGTTAGCGACGTTGGCGCGGTCGGTACTTGGATGGGTGATCGCTTGTGGTATATTTCATCTGAGCTCCTCCGTGCCTCGGAAAGCACGTTAAGCAGTTGGTCCCGGTTGCTGTCGTTAAGCAATGTCAGAGGCCTACTGGCGGCCTGAACAACTATGACAAATAGGTTGGCCACTAACCATACGATAAGCAAGCATAGTAAATACTCTAACAAGGCCTCTACGTGTTGGACCCATTTTCACACGCAAGCCTTTCAAAGGACCTTAGGGCCCGTGAATCCTGAAACGTGTAACAACGTAATCCGGATATTTAGATTTAGATAGATGATCTGCAATTCACTTCAGAGGTTGCCTGGAAGAGATCGCTTTAAGCGATAAGGCCGCCTTTGTACATATCGTGTTATTATTCCTGTAGTTTTTACTTTTCCTGTTTTTGTGTACAATAAAGTGTATCTATCTATCTATCTATCTGCAATATCAAAGAAATCGTAGTCGCGATTAGTATACCTAATAAGAAAAATCTATCAAATGCCATCGCATTGACCAATTATTTAGATCAATATTTTATTTACTACTTATAATACATTGTACGAATTAAATTGTGACGTAGGTATATTTAATAAACCACAAAGCTTGCGGTTTCGGTAAATCCTATATTTAACATTTATTCATTATATAATATTTTGGGTTTCCAGCATATTTCCTATAATTATCAGGTTTTTCACGACTTTATGGAATCGTTCATTCAAAATAACATCCCATCTGCCATCAAAGATACTCCAAATCTTTGAAACGACTAATCCAATTTTTATCAGACATGGCTAAGAAATTATTAAATAAAAAAAAACGGGTCCAAATCGGATCAACCGTTGTCAAATTATGATGCCACAGACAAACACATAAACAGACAGACAGACAGACAAACAGACAATCCCAACTGACATCAAAGATACTCCAAAATGGGATATTTGGAACAGTAATACCTATATGGTTCGAGTTTGAGCTCAAATGTTTTGGACCATGGAGCTCTATCCACATCTGGAACCTCAAGGACCTGATGATGACCAGGAAAAAGTAAGGGGATCTCCACAATGGTAAGTCTGGGTTTTTTTAAATTTTAAATTTAGAGCTTTTTAATATATTATATATTAATATATAAAGTTTCTTTAATTTACGTAATATTTATATCGGATGTTTTACACACACTCGTATACATATCCATTTGTAACTTCAAATTGAACAACCCAAATGTGGTCCAGATTTCTTTCAAATTGAACATAATATTTTCCTTTTTAGATTTCTTAGGTTAACACAAACATATGTACACACCCCATTCACCCTTTCACTCTCTTCTACACAAACACGCTCACACACATTTCCAATAAACACATCCATATATACACACACACCAAAACTTATTTCTCCCTATAAGCATTATTTTAAAATAGGAAATCTTTAATTGGCAGTATGTTTTTTTTAATGGACTTTTTTGTTTTTAATTTTAAGTGCTGTGGATTTTGTAATAAATAAATAAAAATAAAATAAATCCCTATTAACTTAGTCCCATTTACACTAAAAAATAAAGTATCTTGCACTCGACTAAGGATTATTCTTGTTTTGTACAATTTCAACCTTTATCAACATGCGTACTTACAACTAACCGGGGTTTCTGTTGCCACTGGTAATCCCGTATTTTGACCGATAATACTCCACTATTACTCATCGGTACTGTATGAATAATAGCTAAACAATATTCACAACACACACACTGCACTTATCAGAAAACTGCCGCATACGAAACAAAGCTTTATCAGTAAAACATAAGGTATATGATTTGTTTAGTTTTCCTTTCACCGACGGTAAAAGTAAGTTGGTAAGTCCATGGTTACTATTACGGGTACATGGCAGGCAGCTTTTATTTTTTTTATTAGAGTTTTATTTCATTAAGACTGATAGCATCAGCCACCCACGCCGTAAGCCGTAATGACTTGCCATATCTATCTCTCTATGAAGTGTAATCGTGTACAAAAAGGTTTCTATGGTATTCTTTGGGTTGACCAGTTTCCGGTAGTTGCTTGAAGGTTAATTAAAATTAGGCCTCCGTTTCTGATTTAGCTAAGACGCTGTACCTATTCCTTATCCATGAAAGATTGAATCTGGGAACTTGTTTCGCTGTGTTCCAATGAGATTTTCAGTTTTTTTCAGACTGTTACTGCATTAATGGTGAAGCTATAGACATCGATATGAAATATTTTTTTCGAAAATATGAATTCTTCCAATCAGACATTGTCGATTACGGTTGATCATGGTGCGTACTGCCTCGTGCAAGGAGAGGCATCTTCTGTGTCCAACAGTGGGCATGTAAACGGGTATGTATTTTCCAAAATATGTTACTGTTACATTAATCGTATTTGTAGTTACTAACATGTCATATGGGGCGTCTTAAACCATATGTTTTTCCATTTTGGCCTCTTTTGGAATGGCAATGTACAAACATATTATAAATTCGTATTTATAGATTAAAACATAACCAATGCTTCTTCTCTCTTCAAACCTACATTCACTTTTATCGCCGATAGTACAGAGTTACATGGGACTGGTTGCGTTTCTGAGTGTACTGAGTTCATGTCCTCGACTCGACTCCCGTGCCTTATCACAAGGAGAAAGTTAAGAGGTCACTCTTATTGTTACTGAGAAACTAATTCCTTACAAAATAGGCGAAAACAGTATAAAACAGAACAAGAATAATGGTTTGTTACACGAAGTTGCCTCAAATTTAAAGCTACTGACTGAATTGGACAATTCTGGGATCTGATTTAAGGAGGTCCTACAGATATGCATGGCTTAAAAGATATTTTAAATTTTAATTTTGTTTCCAGAAACAAAAATATTGTAAACATTTTTTTTAAGCAGAAAATATGTTCAGAAAGCGATACTCTAAGTATAGATAGATAGAAATACAGGAACAGTACAAACTACAGGAATAGTAGTACTGTATGTACAAAGGCGGCCTTATCGCTTAAAGCGATCTCTTCCAGGTAACCTGTGAAGTTAAGTGTACATTAAAGTATTTCCTTTTTTTATCATCATCATAGCTATTTAAAGTAAGCATTCCATCATGACTCCAAAGAGCCGCGGCATTTACGTTCATGGGGTTAGAATATCCCGATTCTAGAACGACAGTCACTTTATTTAAGACTACGGATACTGTAAGAGTTGATATAAAATACTCCTTCTTTTTCTTAAATTTAAGATCCAGGCTCTTGTCGATGTAGTAAACGCCATTGTGTCCTGTCCAAAGCCTTTTCTTTAACCTCCTTATACGACTCAACGCCAACCTTCCCTTTGATTTGATCGAAATAACTTATCCTCGGTCTTCCTCGGCCACGCTTGCCTTCAACTTTTTCTTCTATTAGGTTCCTGACGTAATCGTCATGTCGTATCCTAGTATAAGGATACGACATGACGATTACATCACCACCTTTGGCCCACCAGACTTCCTTCATAAAATGCTACAGTACTTGTATAATAATTAATGGCATTATTGTCAAGTTCTATTAAAATATAGAGCTTCTCACTAATGTCATGTAATACCGAGAACACCAATAAATACAAGATTACCTACAATAAACGGTAATGAGGTCCAATTACACAGAGCTTGCAAATATTTGAATAATTATATCGCCTCTGAAAAAGTGAGCCGGATAGTTTCGAAACCGGTATTATCGAGCACAGGGTGTATAAAAACTAGGTATAATTAATTTACAATATCAGTGCCCTGAATATCAAATACTCGTATAACTTCACTGCGTGTCATGCATGTAACTACAGACGATATACTCGACTCGTACGAGACAAAAAAAGAGGACCCAGGAGTGAACCTTGCGGTACCCCAATTTTGACAAGGAACTTTTGAATTCTTTTCTCTTCTAATGTGCTATTTTAATTGCAATCTTCTAACAAAATATTAACTGTATCGACTCTCCGTCATCGATGGTACAATATTTCAGTTTCAGTAGTAAAATATGTGACCAACGCAATCCAAAGCTTTAGATACATCGCAAATGCGCTGTAAATAAATTTCAATAAGATTTTCGCTTTTTTTTCAAAGAGATCGATCATGTAATGATTTTCTTAAAAATAATTTGCACAACCTGTGCATTAAGTACTCTCTGGCGGTACTAATTTATAGTTTTAATTAAGCTGTTAACGTCGATGTTGAACTGCCATTTAGAGAGTTCAGAATGCAATACTGAACACTTGATACTAATAAGGAATTATATTGCGGACGTTTAAAACGACATTTTTTCTCTTCATATGTCGTAAGGAGAAAATATTTCGTGGGATTTAAAGGAGCATAAGCATAACTGTATATTTTAATAGTAATTTTCTTCGACATCATGAAACGTTTTTAGAGGGGATGTCTAATAACTGAGTTACCTGTGTAAAATCTCATTGAATTGATGAAAATATTTAATTTTAAGATTAAATAATTCATATTTAATTAATATTTCAGTGGACATACGAGTAATTATTATAAATATCATGAGATGTTTGAATTCCTTATTTTTTCAAATGTATTTGTGACTCGAACTACTGTTCTATACAAATACGATTAATTTTAAAAAATCTACTTCAGCTCACATTCTAACATAATTAAGACAGATAGAAAAAGGACTTCCACGTCTACTAAGCAGGAAAAATAATAAAATAAGTCTTATAACTAGTAACTCTAGTTCGTACCTACTAATTAACGCTTCATATTATTATCATACAAAAGAAAATGTTGCAAAAAACGTTCATAAGTAAATGAATAAAGAAACCTAGATTAAATTAGAAGCAGTTCTAAGGACTTATATGTAAAATCTTGTTTCAAACACACATAACTCTTATAATTCAATTACAATAAGAATACAAACTCCGTTTCTCTACTTCCGTAAGAGATTTAAATAACTTAGATAATTATTATGAATGTTGATAAGGTTCTATTCGGATGTCTTGTTCGACTGGAAACCTTCGAGCTTCGACAAAATATGCTAATACAAAAATGACACGCCGTTGATAGAAGAAAGCCACAGCATATAAATAACGCTTAAAACCTAGCAGTTGTTCCACATTTGAATCACAAATCGTGTTGTGAAGATTGCCCTTTTTTGCTGACTCATTCGGCTCTTGGTTTTGTTTTTGTTCTATTTTTGGTTGGTGTGGCTTTTGGGGCCATTTCCATAGTTGATGGTGAACGGTTGTTTCAGTCGTGATCATTTGTTGTAGAAAATTAATAGAATTTATAGAACTTATTTTATGCTTATTTCCGCAAACATGTAAGCTTGATCAAGGCTTTCGAAACAGGCCAAAACTAGTCGGAGAACTTCCGATTATCATCAGTGAGTAATCCGTAATTAATCACTTATTTATGAAAGTTTTACCAACACTCATTATAAAATAATCGTCTATCCCTTTTTCACTCTCCAAAATCATTCATTCAATTCCACTATTCACTTTACATGATTAAAAAAATCTCACTCACCTAGCATTTTGCTCAAATCAGCATTATGAAGATCAGGATTCTCATCCGCCAACTTCTTCCTTTCCACCTTCGCCCACACCATGAATGCATTCATCGGCCTTCGTATCCTCGCTTCCTTTAGCGCCTTAGCCTGCCCCATCTTCGTCGTGAAAGGTGCTCTTGCGTATTGCTGAGTACTGTAGTCTCTTGAGGTGTCATACGGGCTCCTATAATCGTATTGTGCTCTATAATCCAGGCCGTAGGGTAGAGTGGACCAGACGACAAGTTCTGGACTCGTTTGTTCCTGGACGGAATCGCCACTATTTTCGACACCACCTTGGACGTATTGTTCGTAGCTGCGATGGTAGGTAGGTGGCGATTCTGCTATACCGGCTCCTCCAGAGTCCATCATGCTGTGGGCAAAATAAATTGGATTAGGATGGAGAACGATATTGTTTAATTATTTTGCAGCAAGGAAGTGAAAAAAAAAAGTTTATTCACTTATTACAAGGCACAAAAATAGGACCTCCGACTTACAAACTAGGTCGAAACCTGTATCTTGGTATCTTTATATTACTATTTTAGACATTACATTAGGGTAACTAAATTCTAAACCTAAAAGGAATTTGGAACAAGTTAATCAAAAGGAATTTACGAAAGATAATGTTTAAGAGTGTGTGAGGGTGGGGGTGTGTTAGGTTGTGTGGGAGTGTGTAATAATGTAAGTGTGCATCTGTAGTGTAGGGTGAGTGGGTGTGTGAGTGTGGGAAGTTGTAAAATTATATGTTATATGAATAGAGCCGAATGAATTATATGAATTATATGTTATAGTAGTTGAAAGGTTTAAGAAAACGAATAGGACCATATGAAAACCTAGACGCAGCAGTCTCAAAAATGTAGTAAAACCTGAGCTCGTCAAGTAGCTTTAACATTTTGTATAATTTTTTTCGTGGAGAAATAGTACGTAAGCGTATACGTATACGTACGTCTGTACTAGTTTGCAAGTTGTAAGTAAAACAAACAAACATTTTTTTGAGCAAAATTTACAAGTAATATACTTATTCTTGGTGTTCCTATGCAATATTAATATTATATATTCTAAGGTATTCGTTCGGATCCCTCTAGACTGAGCAAGGCCTGACTCGCACTTGGCCGATTTCTCTTTATTTTTGTCTACCAAACCTCCAAGCATTTGACCTCGAACTCGCCTAATGGTAAGCGCCGATGAGGTCGACGATGGAGCATGCGGGTCCAGTAAATGCCTATTCACTCTGGCCTTGAAGATCCCAAGGTTATAGGTTTCGGGAAATACCGGCAGGCTGTTCCATTCCTTAGCCGTTCGCATAATGAACGAAGAAGCAAATTGCTTTAACACGGTTCCATAAAAAACTTGCATCGTGTTTACAATTTTACCACGAAATCAAAAATGGAACTACAGTTCTCACAACCGCCTCTCAATACAAGGAATTCAAAAAGTCCAGGTATCTCCATCAAGTATCGGTTTCCTATAGCGCGTTAGTGAGAATCCGTATCGCAGGAAACAGCGTAATAAGAGCATGGTGATGGATATTACTGTATTACCGCATATGGGTGATCGGTTGCATTCTTCATGAAATAGGATGCGCTGGTTATCTTTAAGTGCATTGGTCTATGTTGATAGTCATAAGTTGAACGGGGGGGATTGCTCCCCTTCGCAATCACAATATATCCAGGACCAAGTTATGCAGAAACGAAGGTAACAAAGGTTGGCTGGAAGAGATCCCAATAGGATAAGCCAGCCTTTGTACTAGTTTTAATGTTTCTCATTTTTGTGTATTTTATATTAGTGTACAATAAAGAGATTTCAAACAAACAAACATAGGTACAGTTCGAACTTTAATTTGAGACCCACTTTTACACATTGAACAACTTTGTCACAATAAAAACAGAACAGCTGTTCCCGCTCACACATCGCTTCTCTTTGGCCAAAAGTTCGATACCTACCTCATAACCTCTTTCCTATTCTATTCCCATAACAAGTGTTTCATTAGGGCAAACTCAACTGTTTATGAATGAATGAATCGATGTCTCCGAATTCCGAGTTTTTTACATGAATAAATTCGAGCTGTCTTCACCCTTCTACTAACATGACTAATTTCAAATTTAAAGGAAAGTGCGCGAGCAACCAACTCGACACCTCAGCTTGCCTTAGCTTCCGAGAATGGTCGACAGAGGCGCCACCGTGTGGGAACATATGCCATTGTTACAGTGATTTCACTCGGTTTCATCTGCACATGTGAGTTGCAGGTACCTACATGGGTACTACCGTTGTACAACATTCTTTTATGTGCAATGCACTGCTTTGGTAAGGTCAAATCGTGTAGCAAGTTTTTGCTAAGGCTAATTTTCTGTTAATTCTGTTTTTTTCTGTTCAATGGCCTAATTGTCAATTGCAAGAAGCTTCCTAAGAATTTTACTTGGATTAAAACATACTCTGTCACTTTTTATGTCATAGTTATAGAAAGAAATACTATTAATTGTACGTAAGTTAGCCAGAATTTTAAGGAAGCTTTCTTGCAATTGGCCGTAACTCAATGTTTTCTAATAATCCTCATTTTGAGAAGCGGTCCTTTTGGGAACGATCCTTTTGTGAAGTGGTCATTTTAGGATTTGATCACTTTAGGAATAGACACTTTGGGAAGTGCTCATTTTGAGAAAAGGTCATTTTGATAAGTGAATATTATGGGAAAATAAATATATTATGTACCGATGAGTTTTTCTGATTTTTTCGAACATTTACCGACTGCTCTAACGGTGAAGGAAAACATCGTAAAGAAACCTGCATGTATGAGGAAATGAAAAGTTTCCAAAGCTATATGAAATCCACTAATCAGCATTGGGTTCGCTCGGTGGAACATGGCCCATACCCCCTTGAGGCCTGTGCCCCAACAGTGGGGACATTAATAAGCTGCTGATGGTGAAATATTCTAGAGCTAAAAAGGTTTGACGATTTGGTTTTTCTTCCTAAAACGTTAATCGATTACACATACGCTCTGCATGGCTATCTAAAACGACAGTTCATCTGTATGTCACATAAGGTGTACAAATTACGAGATAAACCGACTTAAGTTCGTGTTAACGTAAAACTAATTAAAATAATAGTTTACCGTCGAGTAAACCTTAACGGTACGTTCTGCAATAGATTTTAGGAGGAAACATTTATATTGTTAGATATTACTTTATTCAATTTTAGCTCTATTCTAAGATTCATTTCAAAATCACAGAACAAAATTATGCAGTTCTATTTCTGTTATATTTTTGAAATCTTTAAACGTCTTTCATATACACACTCATTTCATAATTATTCATTCCTATTTCGTTTTTTTGTATGAACCAATCCCCACTAAGTATAATTCTCAAGATTGCCTTAAAATAATACTTATCTCTCATATCAACCTATTAACGTCCCAACTATTAGGGACACAGGCCTCTCCTTACTTAAAGTAGTTACCTATATATATTTTTTCAATTTCACTGCTGAGCAAGCAATCTGCATCCTTGACTGCATTGAGGTTTTAAGGGTCGCTGTATTGAGGCAGTCTGTTATTTGCCTTATTATCATTAATTCACTTTGTTAAATCTATAATATACGCTGTTAATTTCCCAATAAAATCAAAAATCAAAATGTAGGAATTTCTACTGGAACATTGTGCTTTATAGCTATACCTACAGATGGATCAGCGAGCTCTTTTAATGTATTATTTTTATACTTATTGGTTTATATTTTCTGCGAATTTGAACCTTTGAAAAGAAATTGAACTTGTGGTTATGTTTTCGAATTTCGTAATCAAGTAGATATCAACGGTTGAAAGCTGGAAAGGCAAAATCGCTCCATTAAATGAACTCTACAAATGTAAGTATGAGTTTTTAGGATTTTTTCCTAATTTTCTCCGTTGATCTATTTATTTATAGGTCTTGGCAATGATCTGACCATTTACTGCTTCAAATAACAACTGAGTTACTTTTATTCGTAATGCTGTATTTCGACTATCGTGTCACGTAAAGACTATAATAGTGAATATTTTTTTAGACTTTCCGGACAAAATAGGTGATCCTGAACGACCGATAAACGATAAACTCATTTCGTTCATAGTACCTATTTTTTTTTAAAATTTGATCGAAATACGTGGACTTATCTTTCACAATCGAACATGCTCTGACGCGTCGATCTTGATTTCCCCCACTTCGGAAGGGTGATGTCCACGCGTATTTTCAAACACCACCAAAGACAATAGGTATTGTTGACATACAGTCTCGTCAGCGTTCAGAGCAGCGGGCACGGGATACAAAAACTGCACGATTCACTCGTCGAGTCAGATCTCGATTGAATCGATTCTGATGATTATCGAATTTTTCGCTCATCCAGGAAGAACTGAAGGATTTATGTGGAAGCTTCAAAATGAGTCATTGTTCATGTTCAAGCGATGTTGGGTCATGAAATCTGAGCGGTGAAGTTAATGATTCATTGAGCTGTAAAGACGTTATTTGAAACCCAAAATGAAAGTAATGTGATCGATAATCAATGCATTTCATTCATGCCCCTCTCATTATGTTACTGTCTTTCAGTACATTAATTCACCAGACATAAATTAATGTGAATAAAGTAGCCAAGGGAAATACAAATTTTCACATGAGAGTCATTCAAGACAAAACAAGAGTTCTAGAGTCGACTTGTTTAGGTAAATTAGGGAGGGGGATCTTCCAAAGATACCCGGCCTCCTGGGAGAAAGACCGGATTATATGGAACTTTTATCCACTAAAACACTAAAACCCCCTCGATGGTCGACCTCGTACACATCGGAGGGCTCCGGGATCTATAAATTTGCCCTAACACTATTATTCCTAACACTGGTTATTAGTTAATACTACTGCTACAATCTGCCCTTTAGATGCCGTCTAGCAGGGTTCTAGGACAGTGTGCAGATGAAGTAATAGAAGAAACTTGGTAATAGTAGATATTATATTTATCAGGAACAGAACAACACAATAAAACGGACATACGTCCGTTCAGGACAAAAATACAGAGAGGATGAGTAAAAACAATGAAGTTAATGGAATAATGGAATTTAGAAATGGAATGGGAATATGATTTGAATTTTGAAAATATAGATGAAGAAATGAAAATGCCAACACGAAATGAGGTGAGATAAACGCTAACAATGAGGTTGAAATTGATGGCAAGGAGGTTGATATGGATGATGAAGTCGACATCGTTACACTACTACTCATATATATACAGTAGATTATAAAACCGATCGTGACCTGTCAGATGCCAGAGCACATTACGAATCGAGAATCCCGCACACTACTCTGCAAACATAAATGTTTTCTCTCATTCTTTCTACTTTTGTTTAGATCAATGGAATGCGATATTTCTAATTAACTCGAGGCGATTGTCTTCGCCAGTTTATATTTATATTTACTCGATTACTCGATTATATGAGAAATACAATGGAAATGACACGTGTTTACGTTGGTAGTGGGAAAAATAATGAAGATGATGGAATAGTGAAGATATGTTTGTGTTTAAATATAGAAACATGTGTAGTGACTAAATTATTTAAATTTAGTAAATAAATGCTACCGATTCTGGAGTGTCACTCGCTAAATTCAAACGTGCTACTCGTAAAAGAAATGTCACCCTCTAATTCTAAGACGGGGGTGGCAGACCCTGTAGGTTAGGTCAATCAAACGGGTCGTCCACTCGAACCCTGAAGGGGGGGAGTGGGTGCGGACCTGGAGGCGAACCTCGTGCCCGG
This sequence comes from Hofmannophila pseudospretella, assembly GCA_947369225.1. Classification (NCBI taxonomy): domain Eukaryota; kingdom Metazoa; phylum Arthropoda; class Insecta; order Lepidoptera; family Oecophoridae; genus Hofmannophila; species Hofmannophila pseudospretella. The sequence continues at coordinate 6,530,097 of OX376332.1, read as the reverse complement.
ACAGAAGCTCGGGGTATCACTACATCCCCGGTGTTTGGTGCCGTTATATTTAAGCGGGCTGTAGGTTAGGTAGGTTCTGACTCCATGAACCTGGAGTTTTGTGCAAACGTCACCCTCACTCTTCCATAATCTAGTATAAGTGAAGATGACAGTTCTATTTTATACTTATATGAACATGCTGAAATTGGATCTGAAATTCGTTTTTTGACTCTCAGCCTCTATTTTACTATGTCTCAACTGACACTAGATATATTAGTAGTGGGAAGATGTTCCGTTCTTTTTTAGTAAATAAACCTGTTCTTATCCCGGTCAACCTATAGTACGAGTACATTATGTAGGTGGCATGAAAGAACGAACGCGCGCCCTCCACTAGTTTTTCTTTCATCAAAGGTAGGTGGTAGGTATGTTATTATACCTTGTTCATTTTGGGATGATCGTTTTAGAAGTTTGTTTGACTATCATATATAGGGATGTGTATGCGGTGCTCGAATCATTACCGACTCGATTCTTTTAAAAATAGATTAACTATTTCGATTAATTAATTTACATTCCATAAGCATAACTCTCACGTCCATAATCCCCGAGGGGGCAGACAGAGGAACCATCTTCATAGTTCCCACTATACGCCGTAAGATTTGATGGACAAACGTGATAGGTGGCGAGCCTAATGCCGTCTATAGAGTAGAATAGTATCCACTAAGTCTCCGATATCCGAAATCGCCCTTTTATTTTTCATCATCACGATTACAAGAAATCGATTGGAGATTTCTTACAATAATCGTCTATTTTAATGAGTCAATCTGTAGACGATTCGACGTAAGTATGTAATTGCGCAGTTATTGAAAAAAATATAGTATCAATCTTATTTCAAACAATATACATGAAATAATCTATAAATAGATAATAGTTTGAAAACAAAAATAGCATTTTTATGCTGTTTTTATGTATAAACTATATTTATAGCCGTTTTAGTAGCAAAATTTAAAGATTTTATTTTGACATTATTCGCAAAACACGACAAAATTACGTTGTATGGCATCTATAGAAAGGATCATACCAAATTGAACAAGGTATAATAGGTATAAGCATATGCGCTACTGTCGTGTGACGTCACAAATTCCTATTCTGTTCTGGTTTCTGAATGCCTGTTTTTTTGCCTGAATTTAATTGTTTTTAAACGCATTTTATTCTGTTATCAGTTATCACATTTGAGAATCAATTTTTTTTTTTTAAGTATATGAAAAAAAAAATTGTTTCATATTTTTTTTAATATCCTATTATGAAACACGATCACATTAGACTAGAGTTATCATTGAAACGTAGAAACTATTTAATTCTAAATCAGTTCTCGGTCCGCTGCACGAGATAGCGCGATCTCTTATCTGGTGATAGCTTATCGCGCAAGCGTTGCACCTGTTTCACCACGTTTTGATATATACATGTATTTATGTACTTACCTACCTAAATATGTAAGTAGGGTTTGTTTTCCATATATTATAACTACACCCCTGTATATTGCAGTATAAGATTTTTTTGAATCGGTAATCGGTTTTTGAGAAAATTGTGGCCCCTGTACACTTTTCTCTTTATTCAGGTTACCATATTTTAACTTCCAAGTGTTTAAAGTAAAAGTAAAATACACTTTATTGCACAAATATAAAACAACAAACATGAGATAGAAAAGGAAATAGTGAAGTACAATTTAGGCGGCCTTATCGCTAAGAGCGATCTCTTCCAGGCAACCTTCGGGCAGAGGAAATGATATCGAAAAAGAGGTAGTAGGTGTGCAAGGTTTATGGAAAACGTTATATAAGAGAATTAATAATGAGTATTTCCTCAGAAATTTCCCACACCGTAACGCTATTTTACTTCCTCAGAAATAATCAAATTCCCTGTAAATATTTTGGATGCAGAAAACGTTATACTAACAAAAATATTATTTACTTTATTCGTAAGGTGAGGATCACTCACGAAAAAGAGCGTAACGGGATGGTTTCTCAGGAAACACCGACGATAATGTCACTAAGGCCGCCGCCTGCGCACAAACGCGGGTTCCCCGAACCGCGTGTTTGTCGCAGCTCCTAGTATCGCATGTTGTCATTACGGCTGCAGTGTTGGTATGTTGCACAATGCACTGTTGTTATGTTCTACACGGACAGTGTAAACTTGCCTCTTCTTCTGCGAGAACCGGGCTGTCATTTGAACTATGCTTTTTGTTTTGCTGTGGTCATCTTTTCGACACGACCTTCTCAGGGCTTTTTACGTAGTCACAATAGGCTATAGACCCTTTCGTATGAAAATTTTGGTATTCTAAATACGTACACTAAAAATTTTAGATTTAATGAATTACTTCAGTAACTGTAACATTTCCCGAATTGGACGTAACTTGGAGTCTAGATATTTCCCGACGCATGGGTATCTTTCTGCTTACCCTCAGTTGATTTAATTGTGTGCTAAAGTCAGCAATATAAAGTTGAACTTTGCCTCCAATACTCGCACTTCCCCACTCGCATCGCACTAGGCATCGGAATAGTTCACTTGGAATAGTACATACATGTTTGGCCATTATTTTGGCATTCAAAAATTTTTACTTCATGAAAAATAATAATAATAAGTTATAAATCACAATAAAATAAAATCTACCAACTACCCATAAAATTAATGTCAAACTTATTAATTATCAGAAAAATATTTTATAGAATTAAAACATTTGTCAATCAGCCATGCTTTAAGCTTTGTGTTTAGACATTTTGAAGGCAACTGTCTGATATCTGCTGGTATATTCCTTTTACTGTTGTAACGAATGTTTTGTTATATGGAAATTATTTTTTGATGCCATTTAAAACTGGAGTACTGCTGCCACCTGTGGGACGGCTCAGCTAAGTACCAACTGGCTGCCCTTGACTCAGTGGAGAAACGCGCTAAGCGCCTTATAGGTGACGAATCGCTGGTGGAAGCTAGACTGCAAAGTCTGGAACATCGGCGCAAGGTTGCCTGTCTATCGGTATTTTATAGGATACATTTCAGAGAGTGCGCATCGGAATTGCACGACCTAATTCCAGCATCTCCATTCCACCTTCGGACTACCAGGCGCGGGGAGGGGTTCCATCCTTATGTTGTTGATATCCCATCTGCTCGTACGAAGCGATTTGCTTCTTCGTTCATTATGCGAACGGCTAAGGAATGGAACAGCCTACCGGCGTCTGTATTTCCCGAAACCTACAACCTTGGGATCTTCAAGGCCAGAGTGAATAGGCATTTACTGGACCCGCATGCTCCATCGTCGACTTCATCGTAGCTTACCATCAGGCGAGATCGCGGTCAAATGCGGGTTAAGTAGTGAAAAAAATAATTAAAAATATCAGCCTATACGTGGACCATATTTAATTTTCCTTCATAGGAAACCACTTAATCTTTGCACAGCTATCAGACACGCGTCTACATACTCAAACATGTATCATAGTAAGTACCTTAACATGTACGTATTAATGACATAGTATTTGATGATAATGCACTCAAAGATTTCCCGGCGATCACGAGTGACTTAGACCGTGTACATATTGACACGGCCAGGTTTGCATTGCGACTGTAATGCTTATCAGATGCACTCTTATCAGTTGATAGTAGGTAGGTAGTGCAATTGCATCGCACTTGCTGGTAGATGACCGTGATTTAGATTTCGTAATTGTTTTCATTGATATTTTATTTACGACTAAACCTGCGCTTGACCTCAATCTCATCTGATAGCAAGTGATGATGTAGACGAAGATGGAGCACACGGCTTTACGGTACTGGCTTTCTATAAACACTGCCGGAACACATCAACGCCGAAGCGAAGATATTTGGCGGCTTTAATATAGAAGGGTGGTCGCTTGCCAGGAGGACCCATGAAGACCCTTTGCGCTGATAACCTAGAAGACTTTGATGGAGTACCTCATGCTGGCTCCCTTATGCCCTTAAAACTGAAACACAAGCCAAACCAAATGCACGCATTACTGCTTTGCGGCAGAAATAGGTAAAAGGGTGGTAAAGTACCTCCCCAAATTATGCACAGTCATATCACCTTCAAAGATTAAAAGGATGGTACAATCACACTGCACAGCGTCCTAGCACTATCTAACATGGTACGAATATTATTAAAAGTGATGCCAAATATCGAATGACACAGAATCATTATTCACAGACTATAATATAGGTACGTAAGCGCGGTGCGCGTGCGCGCTTTCAGAGCTAATCACCAGTAGACAGGCCAAATTAGAAAGCTGAGCGACTGGTAAGCTCCATAATAAGCTGCGCGGATCTGATATTACAATGGACATGGTATAATTAATTATTCTGTTTTATAGAGAGCAAAAGTTACGTCCCATTTTAAATGAAGAGTCCACGAGAAGAACATTTTAAGAATGAGTTTTGAATTAACTCTTAAAATTTGATAACACCAAAGAAATCGAACTATTAGCGCTATAGGATGAAAACCAAAGATTTTGAAATTCACCCTATTAGACTTCTCGTTCAAGAAGTTTACCAGTTACTGCATGAGCTGTGATCATTGTCCTCATGGGCGTAGCCAGGTACAGGCAGGGGATAAGTAGTATTTTTTAAGCTAGCATTAATATAATAACCCTAGTTGAATTCCTGAAGTCAGGTACTGTACGCATTATCGCCAAAAGCGACCGTTTTTGGCGGAAATGCGTCCAGTAACTTCAGGAATTCAACTACGATCATTAATGCTAGCTTAAAAAATACCACTTATCCTTTCGGAGCGCTTTCGAAAAAGTTTTTTAAATTAAAACGTAATAATGAAACAAATATGATTTCTTTTCGATTAGCAGCGCTAGTGAGCGGAGAAGACCGCCTTAAGGAGACATTTACGATTTTTTCTGAAAAACAGAATTAGAAAATTACGCATTTAAATATATTTTTTCACTTATTTGACCCCTCTTCTTAGAATCTTAGAGTCTTTATTGTACACACATACAAAACAACTTTATCTCTATTCTTCTTCCTCACTATTGGGGCTCTGATGGATTCGGGGGGGGAAAGCCGCCTCTACAAGAAGTGCTTTCATAGCTTCTAAACTTCAAATTGTATTAATACAAGTCCAGTAACCATTGTCTGGTACCAGTAACCACTTGTCAAACTCGTCACGACGACGTATCAAGCGGTATCAACTGTGGTATCAATGACGATTTGTCAAATATCCGACTCGATGTAGGGTACAACACGCAGTTATTGTCCGGTTAAGGAATTACTTACCTTGCTACAGTCTGTCCTTTAAGTGCCGGCTAGCAGGGTTCTAGGACAGTGTGCAGATGAAGTAATAGAAGAACTTGGTACTAGATATTATATTTTTAAGAAACAGAACACAGAAAATAGTAAACGTAGAAAATAGGTAGTAGTAGGAGACAAATATAAACGGAGAAACGTCCGTACAAGACAAAATACAGAGAGAAAATTCAAAATACAAAGAAAATAATGAAATAATGGAATTTAGAAATGGAATGGGAATATGATTTGAATTTTGAAAATATAGATGGAGAAAATGAAGATGCCAACACGAAATGTGGTGAGATAAATGCTAACGACGAGGTTGAAATTGATGGCAAGAAAGTTGATATGGACGATGAAGTCGACATCGTTACAACCTAAGTACGTTATTCCGTTCGAAGTAGCTATTAGTGGCGGATTCAGGCCCCCAAAATCTGTAAAATCCCTAAAGGGCGCGAGACTCGACTCACCCTTGACAATTTTTACTACTATTTTCCGATTTCAGTGCCCCACCAATTTTTTTTTTATGAAAGATAGGTAGAAAGAAAAACACTATTGCCAAAAAGAAAAATAATACATTTTCTACAATATATTTTTTCTCGATCTGTAAATGCTACTCGTATTACCGTTCTCAAAATGATGAAATAATACCATGAGATTGATATCATGCGATGGCGTGATAAACAGAGACAGCGCTACGAGTATACGAATATTAACGCGATATTTTTCTCGTAGTCAATAAATAACTGAAGAAGTAGGTTGAAAGTTGATGAAGGTTGCTTGGAAAAGATCGCTCTTAGCGATAATGCCGCCTAAATAGTACGTCGTTGTCTCTATACGTATGTGTGATGTTGTTTGTGCAATTAAGTGTATTTTACTTTACTTTTACTTTATAACTATCGGTGGGCAATAACACTCTTGACTCCCTTAATATGTGACCGAATCCTCACTAGTACCTAGGTACTAGTTATTATGTATGTTGTTTTTTAATTTTCTACGTCTATGAATGAATAGTTTTTTTGGGAGGCCCTCTATGATGATGTGGGTAAGTATGCAAATCAACGGAAGATAATGTGCGATTGTTTGAAGCCCATTCATAAAAGTTTTTGATAACATATATAGGTACAGTCTACTAAGAAAGTGAGCTGGTCACCAAGACGCTACAGTAGCACAGTACAGGACGCTACGGCGTAGTAGGCGTACCACTTGAGGGCTTTGCAGATGATCGATTTCTTTTTTAGGTGACTGTACTTACAATGAGCGTCGGTGGTCTAGTGGCTAGGACGCCGGACTCCCATGCGGGAGGTCCGGGTTCGAAACTGTGAAGTGCCATGTACCAATGGGTTTTTCGTATTTTTCGAAGACTTACGTATATTTACCGACTGCTCTAACGGTGAAGGAAAACATGGTGAAGAAACCTGCACACTGAGATGACCAGTGTGTGAAATGGGGTACGCACAAAATATCCTCAAGGGTCGAAGTGCCGCTGGGTTATTCCCGGCCCTCATCATAAGATAAGAAGATAAGATAAGAACCAATATTAATATATGTATGTTCTATGGTGTAACTCTGTATAACTCCAACCACGTAAGTACTATATCTGTAATATTGAAATCAAATTCCACAAGTTTATCTGACTACCCTCGGGCGAAAATTACAATGTTTGCAAATGACCGCCTTGTTGTTTGGAATAGGTAATTCATAATGTACTGCAAATAACTACCTATTATTAGTATACAATGCATAGAGTAATGAACGTTCAGAGATAGAAGTAGGTTGGTAATTTTATACTGTACCTAACTTTTAGATTTAGAATTCCATCAAATTATGTAAATGTGTGCCTCTGCCACGGCGGATGAGTGAATAGGCGAGTTTTTGTACGGCTGTGGATGGGAAATGAAATGGGCTGTGAAATGGCGTGCTATGGCTTTCAAGGTATTAAATTGAAATTTTAACTCGTAATGGAATTACGAAGATTATTGGAATCCATTCTAAGTTAGCAATATGCAATGTAATGTTGCACAAATGTTTACGTGGGTAGGTGGATATATAGTGATCTGGAGGCACGGCAGTGCAGTACCACCATTTAACTAAGCAATTCAGAGCACTTTCCCCCCCCCCCCCCCTCCCCCCCTCCCTCCCCCCCCTTATCTTTGTTCTGGTAATTTCCAGAAAGCTGCAAAAAATTACAACTTGAGTACTCTGCGAACATAGCAAAACCTTAAAATTTCAAGCTTCTTCTATCTTTTATAGTTCACGAGAATCACGAGATTAAAAAAAAGTTTCGTTATTTTGTCACTGACTGATTGACTATAATATATAAATTTATATTTTATTAATTATTTATTTGAGGGTAGTATCTATTTCATACGCCTTTAGCACCCGTATATTATGTATCTTATGATTTTTTCATCACCTGAAGGTTGCCTGGAAGATATCGCTTAAAGCGATAAAGCCGTCTTCTGTACCTCTCTTTATGTTGTATGTTTTGTTTTCGTCCCGGGTGTGCAATAAAGTATATTTGTATTGTATTGTATTGTATAAACAACTTGATTCTCTCTTAATATTCTGCTCTATGTCCATAAAGTAACTTAGTTTTCGGTAGTAGGTAGGTAGTAAGCTGTAATGTAGTACATTTCGGACATGGTGCGGACACAATAACCCACCGCTAACCGTAGCTAGCCCAATCGCTACAGGTAGAGTTCTGAGTTCTGACAGGCGATTTGTTTCATAATGTCCAACGTAAGTAGGTACTACCGTTATGTAGATATTGTTTAATTCATCAGTCATTCATTCCTGTTATTATCAATCGCACAAGTCAAATGAAAAAAAAAGTATGTTGAAGAACTGTTTTTTGCTGTGACAACATAATTTATAAAATAGCTTGTTGCCATAAAATGTAAAACTAGAGTCCTCTGAAAAACCTGTCATTTTTCATATTCTTGGTCGGATTTTATAATAATAATTACTAAAATGAAACCTGATCGTTTTTTTAATGTCCACTTAACTGCAGGCAGAGGTGGCCTGGAAGAGGTCGCTATAAGCTACAAGGCAGCATTTGTATTACTGTAGTGTATAATGCTGCTTTCCCTGTAACAGTGTATCTTGGACTTTTCCTGAAATTGTGTACAATAAAGTGTTTCTTTCTATCTATGTTTCTATTTTATTATTTATATTATGTCTATCTATCTATGTTCGTTTCTATCTTTTCTATCTATCTTTTTGGTAACGGTGCTACAGTCTGTCCTCTAGGTGCCGGCTAGCAGGGTTCTAGGACAGTGTGCAGATGAAGTAATAGAAGAACTTGGTAATAGATATTATATTTTTAAGGAACAGAACACAGAAAATAGTAAACGTAGAAAATAGGTGGTAGTAGGAGACAAAAATAAACGGAGAAATGTCCGTTCAAGATGAAATACAGAGAGAAAAGTGCAAAATACAAAGAAAACAATGAAATTAATGGAATAATGGAATTTATAAATGGAATGGGAATATGATTTGAATTTTGAAAATATAGATGAAGAAATGAAGATGCCAACACGAAATGAGGTGAGATAAACGCTAATGATGAGGTTGAAATTGGTAGCAAGGAGATTGATGAAGGAGGACGATGAAGTCGACATCGTTACAACGGAAATGATTTTCTGAGTTACAGACGAAGTACAGGAGACGGATGTACTTTTTCAAAAAGATGCAACTGAATGAAGAATGCTGCTGCCAACCTGAATCTACATCGATCGCTTCTCTCTCTCTTTCGTTTCGTCATCACAGGAGTGCGCCAAAACCAACTAAAAATAATAATATTTAGTTTAATACTCTACTCGATCGTGCTCTGACCGCAGCCGACTGCCGCCCATAACTCCCGACTGCGACAAAACAAAAAACAAATTTGCAAACGTATAAAGAAATTGAAAGGTACCGGCGAGCGCGATGCTATCGCGAAATTATTTCCAATTTCACCGTTTTGCGTCTCCGTTCAGAAACGTTCTTTTTTATTTCTTAAATTTTATTTTTTTAAATTTTATTTCGAGCGATGGCCGTCGCGCTGGGCCCACTCCCATAAATTATAGTTCGGTAGCTCTCCTAAAGGGGTTTTTGGTATTTTTTATTTTTGTTTAGCCCTTTGAAGAATTTATGTCCCCGTCTTACTTAGTAGCGGCGGTCAGCCGACCTGTCTGCGTCTTGCGAGCCGAAGAAATGTTTTCTGCTTTCTGTCTGATGCCAGAAATATTGTGGCTTTACTAACTACAGTATATTTGCAACTGACCGGACGTTTTTTTACGTATGTAGGGTTTCTTGAGGGGTGCAGGCAATAGAACTTAGGTAGTTTTTGACGACTTTTAATTCGTATTACATTTAAAATTAAAATAATTATAGTGAGCCGTGTAAAGCGTTATCGATCGCGGCCATGTTCGAATTGAATTATTTTTTTCTTTCGTTCGCAAATTGTGCATAAGGATGATACTACACGAGTCCTCAACAACGTTTTAGGAAAGAAGACGAGCAAACGGTCCACCTGATGGTAAGTGGTCACCGTCACCCTTAGACCATTTCACCTGACCCTGACTATATTACGAAAAGGTTTTTTCGATGCGTTGCTAACTTTGAAATTGAAATCGTTTATTTAGCGCTGTAAACACCAGAATACAGAATACAGAAGTATACAAAGTTTAATACATGCAGCACAGAACATCTGGTGTGGTACAGTGCCAAAAAGAGTACACCAGCTCAGCATAATGCTGAGGCACGCCACAGCGCTGATTTTCAGCTGGCCCGTCAGAGACTGCACGGACGAAGAAAGCAACAGAATGTGCGTGTTGTGATGTATGAATGTGTTTGTTTGTATGAATGAGGATATTAGTGTGTATGTGAGGTACTGAGTGTGTGGGAGGGTGATGGCATGGTGCGGGTGGGTGTATTTACATGGTATTATGTGTGTGGATGGTAGTTCACAGTAGAGGCATAATATTAACGAGCACTTCCAGATTGTGAAGGACAGTAGTGACAGGGCACCTAAAGAATGTACGGAGCAGTGTCCGATTTCTGTAGATCAATTGTATAGATTTTAAGTTTTCTCCTTTGAAGACTTGATTGAGTGCCTCATGGGTCAGTAATTTCGCTGGCCCTCTTACGACCCTTGAAACCGGAACACAGCAATGCAGGCTGACAAATATTCCACCACCCACCACATAAACCCACCCTTTAATTCTGTAAGTAAGTGATCATGTAATGAAAATATTTTTTATTTGATTAGTCTTAACTTAATACTTATATGTATTATATTATATATTATCCCATTATTTATCTCCTTTCTGTCCTTCTTATGCTGTTATTTTAATAAAAGTTATTGAGCATTTACTATGTAAAATTTTTTAATGCTGTAAGATTTCTTGCAAAAAAGATACAATAAAATAAAATAAATCGTTAATAATTGATTAATTCATTTGGCCAAAAAATGATATCATTATCGTAATTTATAATGGGCAAGGGATCGCCGAATGATTTTTAATTACGAATTACTTTTACTTATGGTTGAATTTATGCACGATGAATCAGTTCACAAGTAACATTTAAAACTAATGCTGCCTTATTCATACAAATCTAGTTATGGTATGAATATTTTTATGCTATGCTAATAGACTATTTAAAATTAATTTGGTTAACCAAAAACCATAACTCTTTGCTCAAATAGACGTCAAGAGTTCTTCAACCTTTATAATTTTATATATTGCAGTTTAAATTAAAAGCATAAAAGAATCTCCCAAAAGTTTTACGGCACACAAAACGGATTCCAAATACTGGCAATTCGAATAGTTTTCAGTTTTTTTAAGTCATTTTAGTTGGGAAGGCATCCTAACGGTATTCACCAGAGACTAAACTCGGGACGAACAGCAAACTTTTTATGTTATTTTTACGTTGACCTAAGTCGGTCGCGTTCGATTTTCGAATCTAATTTTTTTCATTTGTTTATTTATGTTCGATAGGATATTTTTATAACCAACAAAATTAGATTTGGGTGCACCATTCAAGAATATTGACATTGATTTCTTCCGCATACCATTTAACAACAAACAAAACACAGACTTGCAGTTTTTTAAACTGTTACATCAAAACTTGATTTTGGTAATTAATAATCTACACTTCACCAAACGATGAATAAACAATGTAATGGCTGTTTCATAAATTTAATTAAAACTACGGAATAAAGAACTTCACAGGATTTCCAACGAGCAATGTTAAACATAATTTAAAACGTACTATTATCATTATCACCGCAGGGAGATTATGACAAAAAGTCATACTGGCAACTCTAATTGCACTCAACGCCGGTCAAAATTAAAAAGAAAAATCGCACAGCAAGAATCCCGCCTATTTTTAAAAATGGAACCCGACGATGATTCGCCTAATTAATAAACCAATCACGTACAGTCGAGACGCGGCGTTGAGGCGCGGCGGACGTGCGGGCGCGGGGGATGAACGCTCGGAAATTCGAATACTTACTATATTTTTTTCTACACTCAAACCATCGCAAGTTTGCTTGTAATTGGCTTGACGGCCAACGAAGTAAATTTAGAAACAAATTCATTATTCATTAGGTGCTCATTAATAGGAAATACGATAAAATAGTTTGTGTCAGAAAATTAATCATTAAGAGATATCTACGCGAGCCAGATTCTTATCCATTCCTCTAACTATCCAGTAAGAATGTGACAATACAAAAACTTGAACTCAGTTTTAATCGCGTCGAATCAATGAGGAATATAAAATTAAACTCCGATCAAGTTCTCAGAACGTTGTTATGAGAACAGCGGATTATATGACACAGCATTATGTTTTCCATTTTGATTGAATGGACATGAATGAAGCTCACATATTATTAACAAAAGAAGCTCCTCCAATATTGACACCGAAAAATTACGTGAAAAAATCTCATGCTTTGACTTTGGGATTGTTAGAAAAAATATCATTTATCAAATAAATGCATTCTCTCGTACGAGTGTGTCCTTGCGCAGCGTGACTGCAAAAACTAGATGAATAATAAATTCGGTTGGCAACACTGATAGCCGAGGAAGGCCGAAGACAGTCGAGGGACGACGACGGAGAGCGAGGATTAGCGAGCGCGCACTTTTTGTTTGCATCAATCGATGCGCCTGAGCATTCGCACGATGAATAATTCAAAAATTGACATGAAATGGCGTATGGTTCTTTTTTTAAATGAAAGGTGCCCGATTGAGGACTGTAACCGCTGACGAATTCATTGGTCAACGGCTTTTTGCGTTCAGTAGGTAATTGCTCTGTTTACTATGATTATGAAATGAAATTGCCTATTATGTAGGTACCTAAGAACCTACCCACGACTCGTGTGTCAGATGCAAGGTAGATATATTGGTGTCTCATTCCCAATCTGATAATACCACCTGCAGAAGTTGACATCTGATAGGACTCTAACAGAAGACGGATCAAGCTGAAATTATAGAAGTGTTTAATGAAGTGCCAGTACTTAGTAAATCCGTGTACTCCATAAAAAAATTAGTGATCTGGCAAGTCATGTCATGTCAGAAGATAAGGCTTATTAACAATATCAACTGCGGATTGCACGATGTTCACGTCACCGCAAAAGGGTATGTCATCAAACGAGTGTTACGTCTGATGACGTAAGTAAGTACCCTTGTGCGGTGACGTGAACATCGTGCAATTCGTAGTTGATAAGCCCATATTATTGTGCCATATGGCTATATCATCTTTTTATTCTAGAGATGGAAGCAATACTATAAAACGACAATGGGTCGAAAAATGCCGAAATCCTCGATTCCACTCATCAACTGTGCTAGAACTTGCATGCAAGGTGCTTGCGTGCGAGTTGTGATGTCTTACTTGCATGCAAGTTCTTGCGCAATGGAATCGCAGCAGACTATCAAACCATTGTTGTTTAAATAGTAGATATCATACTCCTAATAAGGGCCTCCGCTGCGTGACGCGGACGCACGCGGCGGGTGAATATCCATTGCTCGTTATGAAGTTATAAGTTATAGCGAAAGAACACGATAACCAGCAATGTACATCGATATCGACTCGCCTGCGTGCGGAGGCCGCTTATCGCAGCCTATCCTCTGGGCAACATAAAACTCAAATCTAAAATCACCTTGAGTCGTCGATTCTAACATGATGGACTCTTATTGACCATGAACAGAGTTGCAGTCGGCTATAAACTGGGATTTACTGTCAAACCGCAAATAAACTATCGCCTTGGACGACTTCAAAATATGAGTTTTTACGACGTTATTACATTAAATGATTAATGCCATATTAACATTATTTCTCGAAACGTGCAGTTACAAGATGTAAAATAATATAAAATCTGTCATTGAATAATTTGTCCAGAGATAGACCATGTTTTGAAAGTGTGCAGGGTCGCCTAGAGAGGTACAACCCTTTTTATGCCGCAAAACAGCAATGTTTGTATTGCTGTGTTCCGGTTAAAAGGGCTAATGGTAGGGCCAGCAAATGAGGTTCTTCAAGGTTGGCAATGCTTCGTAAATCCTCTTGCTCTTTTCAGTAAGATGACGTGTAGGTAGATATAGCCACCTTACCTTACTGAAATATTATATAAATAATGACGGTGACCAACGACCACTCACCATCATTTGGCGCGTCGGTCCGTCTGCTTTTCTTCAACATAAAAAAAAACAATTCCTATTTGGACACTTTAGAAAGTAACTAATGTGGTGAAGCATTGTGCAAGATATCAGTCTGTGCGGCTGTTTAACAAGTTGCCCGTTGAATATAGGACAGGCATGAGCCTCCATACATTTAGGGTCAAATTGAAAGCGCTTCTTTTGGAAAGGAGTTTCTATTCTGTAGAAGATTATAATGTAAGTAGACGGAAATATGATTAATTAGCAAATTATAATTTATTATGTTGTATTTGTTTTGACATTGTTTTTTTTTTAATATTTTTTGTGACATGGATTTTAATTTATTTATTTTGTAATTTTAATTTATTTTTTTATAACGCTTATACTGTAGCTAATATTGACACTGAAAGAGTTTAATTATTATTTTTGATTATTATTTTTAATTATTATTTTTTGGCATGTTTTTTTGTATTCAAACACAATTTATGATTGTTTATGAATAAATTATATGATATGATATGAGTATGCGTACTTCACTTGTATAGTTCACTTGTGGTCAGGACGTCATCGAAAGAAGTGTCCATTTAATGTTTCTACAAAATAAAAGTCTATGCTCACAAGAACGCGTAGCATTCGTTGACGGCGAACTTATCACCTGCACTAAGTTCTTAACTTATTGGTGGTCATATATTTGCTTTAGCGATTATACTAACGACGCATGATCTTACAATCTTTTTGGAATCTATTTTTTCCATACTTATCGTAAAAGCTAAATGGTGTCTATTTTTAATTATTTATCAAAGGCATGTATTTAATTTCAGGTACGATAATTATTATTTTGTCTTCGCCTATTTTCTAAATCGTAAAATGTGTCGCTGTCCAGTTAAAAAATATCCTGACCGGAAAACGTCCATCGGAAATCCACAGATCGAAAAATGTCCAGATCAGGAAATTAAGTATCCATACCTATATTCGAGTTTTCTCCCGCGCTTTTGTGGCGTCCACGTCAGCTTTGTTTCGTTTTGTCTTGCAAATTGTTTTACAGTAGTGCTTTTTTAGTAAGAATGGTGTTCGTTGCTCGAATAACTTCGACAAGATGTGAATAATGTGTGGGACAGTGAAGTAAAGTCAAATAAGACGCTGCAGCCCGATCCGTACTTGGCTGGATTTTGAAGAGCCATACTGCGTCCGGGACGCCTCTTCTTGAATGCGTTCGGATGGTGCAGAAGCGTGGTAGATTCTCCCATAAAGCATTGAAATGTGTCACGCCAGCATTTTAATGAAGACTTGAAAAAGTTGTTTACATCAGACATGGCTGTATGGGCTCGGTTCCCTTTGCCTTAAAAAAACAATATACCTATATTCACTCTGATATATCCTGATAACTAGAATTGGGTGCTCATAAAAACCAAATTAATTCCAGTAATGCCGTTAATGATACCCGATTCGAAAGCCCGTGACGATTTCCAAGTATAAGTAATCTTGTCATCTGAATTCTGGTTGTGATGGAGCAAAATATGTGCTAAATGGCTTCATCCACTACCTTACTCCATTGTCATACAGTTATGTTCATGAGGGGTTTTTACGTTCATTGACGGGCAACTATCAGCTTTATGGGAAGCCATTGAGTATCTTTGAACAAAAGAAGACGTGTAGCTTCTTGTTTAGGAAACAACCGTTTCTTCGTCAGATTAATATAGATCGATAATCATTTTAATTTGTTTTAACTACATACCTATTATAGGTATGAATAATTTTTTTCAGTCACTGTTAAATGTGAAAATAGGGATGGTGCCATCCGGTCTATAGATATCGATAAACGTCTTAAATTAATTATAATGCATTTACTTTCTTTCTTGATTTAGGCACCAATAGAAAATAGAGTCTGTGTCAATTCTTTGCTCCATGTTTTAGGCATCCGTACCCCGAAAGGGAAAACGGAATCCTATTGATGTCGCTAATCCATTCGTCGATCTGTCACTTTGGTCTAGGGCCTAATCAGAATAAAATATAAAGTTCAAAAATTTCACATTATACTCGTATATGTATTTATTCCCTTTACCGAAATCTGAAAATCTACTTTATAATATTGTTTTGTTGAAAATTTTAAAATAGCGGACAAAAAGAAAAGTTAGTCATATGTCATTTTGGCGATGCCGAAAGCTGAACTCCGCGTAGGGGAAGCCTGTTGCTTCCCCCAGTCTTCAAGCGCCGCAGACCACTAGATTTGGGCGCCCAGAAGGGCTAGTTTTACTTATAAACTATAAACACCAGCATCTGGTTTTTAAAATTTGATAGCGTTTTCACGATTTAATAGTATAGGTACTAGTAATATATAACGAGTGAGCTAAGTAATCTAAGGAAAAGTGGTTTATGTAGGTAGTTATGTAACCCAATGAATTTATTTAATTAAAAAGTATTACTCACTTATAAGATGAATAAGACATGTTGCTGTCCACGCAGGCTTGTTCGTCAGTTCCACTGGTCGTCAGCATGAGGGTGTTCATTCGTGAGTACTCGATGTTTATTCACAAATCAATTTATCGATATGAAGATTTAGCGACCGCGGCACAACACTAGCAGTTTTTACTTTTTAATGTCCAAAGTTGCGTCGATTTGACGCGGTACATTATTGTTTGTCACATCACTGGTGGTTCGTTGGTTCTTGAGGCATTTCTGAAACAAAAAAATATAATTAGAAAACAATTAGAACATGAAAATATTACGACTCTACAGCCTAATTAAATGGTTTAGTTTTCCATCAAAAATAATCCTTTGGATATTCAAAAAATTAGGGGATAATATCAATTTCATAAGATTGGAAACCTTTATAAAAGCAGATGAAAGTGTAAAATCTAAATGCAGACTCTTGATAGATGAAGTATTTGGCAAAATTTTAGCTACAGGATTCCATAAGGAAAATATAGTTCCGGCCATAACCTCGATTTTTAAGTGAATACCAAATAAGCTGTCGAAATGCGGCATACGAACGTCGGTGGCCTGGTGGCTAGGACGCCGGGCTCCCGGGAGATCCGGGTTCGAAACCATGCAAAGCTGAATGCCATGTACCAATGAGTTATACGGTTTTTTCCGAAGACTTACGTACATTTATCGACTGCTCTAACGGTAAAGGAAAATAACGTGAGGAATCCTGCATGTCTGAGGAAATGAAAAGTTTCCGAAGGTATGTGAAATCCACCAATCAGCATTGGGCCCGCTCGGTGGATCATGGCCCATAACCACTTGTGCAGGGGGAGGCCTTTGCTTCTGCACTCACTCAACCAATTTGCAGCTTGCGTGCAAGGTTACCTTTCTATTATTCATGTTACGTCTTCGGGAGGGATATCAGGAACACGATGCAAAGTGGTTCGAAATACTGGCGGCCAGGAGAGCAAACATACACCAAGAGATCTACCCGGTGCACCACTCGCTTGCCGCACGTGCGCGCGTGTATGTCGTTCCCGAATAGGTTTATTTAGCCACGAAAAACGATGCCTTCGCGACGCTACTTAAATCGTCTGCAATAGACGTAACAGACCTATGATGATGTAACCTGGAACTTACGCGCAAGTTCTTGTTCCAGTAATCGAACCGCGCCTTAAGTACTTGACGCCAATTCGGTAGTTTCCAAGTAACAAATATTAAATGCATTTATTAAAAATTAATAAATTAAGATTTATTTATGGTCAAATATGAAAACAGAATAAAAATTTGTTGAAAAATAAAGTAGCTACATGCAATAAAAAATCAGACGATAGAAAGAAACGGCAATATTATATTATGACGTCACTGTGTATTAGCGCCATACAAGCAGATCCTGGCTTCATATATAGAACTGTTTCGCTTAAAAAGGTTTTAAACTGGTTTTTTTTAAAAGGGGCAGAGCATCTCTTCAGTACTAACTTAAATAATTAATATCTCTGATGTTAGCATATGTTAGTTGAGATAGGTATCGAAAAACGAATTTTAGATCCTTCTTCAGGATGTTCAAGTAAGTTGATTGATGGAATATAAAAATTTAGTCAAATACCGAATTGTAACTCAAACTTCACCAATGCTACTCGTATATCGGCTCAGGCATCCTCTGCATCAAGATTTGACGAAGATACTGGCAGTCGTACAAACGGAACCGGCTTGGCCGCCATATTGAATCTGATTGACAGCTGTCAATGTTGGCGGCACTGCGACGCGTCGCCGCGCCTGCGCTCGGCTACACTGGCCACTAATTCGTTTAGAAAAAATAAGTGTTCGTTTTTTAAAAGGTTATTTTATGTTGCTTATTTTTTAATACATTTTGTTGTTGAATAAACATGTAATAAGTTTGATACTTTTTTCACAACAGCTATTAATTGAAAGTTGATGAGTTGACTGACTCGTCATTGTCAGAATTCGTGTCTTCGAAATTTCCATTAACCAAAGAGAAAGAGAGATTTCTATAGATTACGAGTTGAACGCTATAGCAAGCTATGGCGGGATCATTTCAACTCCCATTAACTAATAATAATATAAGCCTTTATTGCTGTTTTTTTACATATTTTCTTATTATAGGTATCTATACAAATTTATTTTTTCTTTTTACATAATTATATAGGTAATCGGTGGCCGTACTCCCATTAATAGCCGTTAATAATTAAAAAACCTCGCCCACCCACTCACCCGCGCGGGCACCTTCCAGAAACAAACTTTTTCTTTATATACGAGTAGTAAATTAGAATATTCCTAACAAATCTAACGCCCTTCCATATCTCAAAAGATCTTTTAAAATTATAATAATATCCAGGCTCGTAAAATGTGATTGTATTTTGGATAGAAATATCTTACTTCCCGATCAGGCACCTAACCCAAAACCTGCACATAATACAAGACAAGTGCACTAAGTACCCAGTTACCGAACTCATATGAAGACGTCAATAAATTTAAATTTAAAATTTTCAATCTCCATTTTGCCTTTCTTAAATTGAAAATATTTGAAAAGCATAGATAAAATGAGCAGAAATACCCCTAAACCAGCCATAATGTTAAACTCAAGTTACGTATAACTATTTACGTCTAATTATTCGTAAGGTCCACTCAGGACCTTACGAATAATTAGATAAGACAAAAAGACATCAAACATTTTGTACTTATAATTTATAATAGGTAGTACTACGGTACTAGCTATTATATGCATCTCTCTAATTAATAACCAATATTTTATGAACACTTTCCTTACGCGAAAAGAATAAAAATAGTACACTTTTCATGCATAATGTCGACCTTGATGTATTAAGTTTAATTAAACAAAAGTACGAAAAACATGATGAAGTTGCGATTTTTTCCCTGTTTGAGGTTAAGTGAAGTAACAAATTTCGTCCGTCCACATTGTTTTCAATACCCCAGTATTCTACTAATACAACGTATTCTCAATATTAGCCCCAAAGATTACTCGCTAGAGTAATCTAAGTTACTCTACTCGCTACTCGTAAGTTTTATAAGGAAACCCCGTCTGTCAGTTCGCGCATGCGATTTGAGTATTTTCCCATACGTTAGTCTAGCACTGAAATGTCATAATTGTTTGTATGTGTGCGCTATTGGAAATTAATTCTGTCTCTTTCTTTTCTTTGGGAAAAACAATTTTAATTATTGCATATATTTGCATGTATAGGTACATAATTAGCTTTAATATTATAAATATATATTAAATAAGTATACCTAAATATATAAATAATATATTTTATAAATTTATAATTGTCATATTATCCCATAGTTCCTATTTCCTTTAATAGTATAAAATAAACAGCATAAGCTTTAACTTAAATTGTAATTATTATTTATTTATTTGAGGGTAGTATATTTCATACGCCTTTTGCACCCGTATATCATATGATTTTTCCATCACCTGAAGGTTGCCTGGAAGATATCATATAAGGTCGCCTTCTGCACATTGTATTGTATCTCTCTTTATTTTTTTTTATGTTGTATGCTTTTTTTTGTCCCGGATGTGCAATAAATTATGTCTGTATTTGTATTGTAATTTTAAGTTGTAATTCTGGAATCTGAATATTAGATCATATCATATGTTATCACTTGTCAGAATGTTAAATATGAATCAATTTAGAATCTTACTCATTTTCTGATAATGTTTACATATTTTTTACAGATATTTTTATGTATGGTCTATTAATAAAGGCTTTTCTATTTCTATTGACACAGCTTGTAAAATGGTCAATGTGTGTATGAAATCTCCACGACACAGGCAACACCTAGTGTAGAGGTTATAGTTTAATTTGAAATGTTAATTAATATGTGGTAAAGGAATATACTTTTTCAATTTTTTCAATTTTTCAACTGTTTATCTGCTTGTATCCAGGCCTCACTCTAATAATAAATTGTCGGGCCGAACTACGTCACGAGCTTAACACGCCCATCCTGTTATTATTATGTTCCAAGTACAATATTAAATTTAATTAACACGTTGTCAATTAATGTAACCGTTAAATAGTAAATTATATATTCTGTGCAGTTAGCAACTACGCAAGTTGCAACGATAATATTTTCATAATTTTCCGAGCATCATCTGTACACGAGTAAAACCGCCCATAATTCAAACTAAATCACATTCTACCGTCATAGTTACGTCAGACGTAAAGTCTGTTTTTAATCAAATGCAGATAATTGGCACCAAAAATATGGTCATTTTATGTGATTATGTACGTATTATATATATTCACCTACGTATTATTATTACTTACTTATACCAGTTTCGTCATGTCCGGCTGTCTGTATGTCACATGCAGAGGGGGTTCCCTTCTGTAACTATTTAAATACAGTTACAACAAATCTGAAAATTACGGATAGTGTAATATCGTAGAGAGCTAGGCTGGGTAATAGTAGTAGTAGTAGTACCTTGTAGTAGATACCTACTTTAATCCTTCCTTCAGTTTCATCTTCATTACTAGCTTTGTTTCTTATTTTCTCTATTTTATACTATAATACCTACATACATACCTTCCTGTATTCTAATGTATAATTTAAAAATTAAGTACCGTCCTTCGTTTCCTAATATTTTACTTCTGTTTATTAATATTTTTAATGGTATTTATAACAACTATTCAATCTATAATTACTAATATCAATTTGTGTTCCGGTAGTGTATCGTTAGGGAGGGATACCCGGCACACAGGTGATGCCTGAAAATCAGCGCCGCAGTGCTACAAGCGCTGCGGCAACAGGCTGAGGCAGTCCCCTTTTTCCGGTGCTGCACACCACCTTCATCAAACTTAGTTACTATTGTTTATTTATTTTATTTTATCTTATATTTGTTTAATATTTTTATCTTCTGTACCTAATTATTTGCATGTGTGCGCTTTTGGAAATAAGTTCTTTCTTCTTACCTCTATAGGCGTTTATTACATTTTTGCTTTTGACATTGCATGCGGACGGTTAACTCGCACGCTTGATTTCTATTTCTGCTTGATGATTTGTCTAAAATAAACAGAATTTCATTTTGCCCTGACTACACGACGACGGTTCCTAGGCCGGTTCCAGCTTCAAATAAACTCAAACAAAAATGCGCTATCGACTACACGTACAACGGTTCCACTCGGAACCGGCCTGCTCGGTTCCTGAACCGAGTGTGTTGAATCATGAGTTTGAATGCAGTAGATCACACGGCCGGTACCGGTACCTGAACCGTCGCTGGAACCGTCGTCGTGTAGTCCGAGCCTTAAACCCGTAGAAAATCGCTCTAGAGACAAATCCCACCACTTGCTTGCTTATCGTATGGTTAGTGGCCAACCTATTTGTCAGAGTTGTTTAGGCCTCTGATATGGCTTAACGAGTGCTGTCGAACGACAACAACCGGCACCGACTGCTTAACGTGCTCTTTGAGGCACGCAGGAGCTCAGATGAAATATGCCACTAGCTGTCACCCATCCAGGTATCGACCGCGCCAACGTCGCTTAACCTGCATGATCACTTTCGGACCGTGCAACTAGGCTACGAGCTCCTCATTTATTTCATTAAATAGTATATACCCCATACCCTGTATTTATTTAAAAACGCCTTGGTTTTTGTTTTTATCTGGCCGGATAGCCTTTTTTACAACAACAACAAATTATTACTAACTATACAAAAGGCCCATAGATATATACCTCATAGACTAACATAACATACATAAAATTATATAAGTAAAGATAATTCATTTTGGTGCGGCTTGAGATGATGACGTATTTTTCACCGTCACCTCTCTATAACGATGAATAACCACCCCTTCAGGCCAGAAGTCCGCACTGAGGAATATTTGTTGGTACTCAGTGGGAACACGAATTTTGTATGAGTTGAAACGAATTTTGTATGAGTTGAAACGAATCTTGTATGAGTTTTCTGACCGTGCTCGTAACTAGGCTACGAGCTCCTCAATCCCGCCACTAAAATACTAACATAAACTCCAAACACGCCGACACTAACTTATTGACAGTTGTGACGTATTTTGACATTTCCAAAGTGACGCGACCCACTTTCGATTTTCGTCACCTGACTATCGATAGATCTCGACGGTTTATCGACAATCGCATGTCAGTGCACTAGACAGCACAACGATTACAATCAAGGCTGGACAGCATAGAGTTCGGATAGGTTTCCAATTAAGCGATTTTATTTAAGTTTTTCCTTGTGTTTTTATTTGAAATAGAAATTGTTTATTTACTTGGAATACTAAATAACATTTTTTTATTTTTTTTATAATAGCCTATAGGCTGTCCCACTGCTGGGCAAAGGCCTCCCCTCCTCCTTTCCATTTTTCCCTATCCTCGGCGTCCTTATACCATCCTTTTTGGAAGTGGTCGATATCGTCCTTCCACCTACGCCTGGGCCTGCCTCGACGCCGCTGTCCGTCTTGTGGCACCCAGTGCATGGCGATCTTTGCCCACATTTCCGGATGCATGCGGCACACGTGGCCTGCCCAGCCCCATTTCAATAGAGATGCTTTAGTTATTGCATCAGCGATGCGTGTTTTGGAGCGCAGGGTCGTGTTCCTGACGCGATCCGTCCTTTTCACGTTGAGTATGCTACGCTCCATAGCACGCTGGCAAACCTTGAGTTTGGACTTTTGATGTTTTGTCAGCGACCATGTCTGAGCACCGTAGGTTAGGATGGGCAAGATACACATATATAACATAAGATCTTATAATTTTATATGTAGTAGTAGTATTCAGCCACATTATGGCATGCAAATTCGAAAAATAATAATTGCAAACAATCCTAAAATCTAAGTAAATAAATTAGTTATAGGTAGAGCTAAAATCTCGTCCAAGTGCGAGTCGGGTCTCGCTATATCGATAGTACTATAAGTTCTATTTGTAAGTCGGTATTGAGTGAAAAAACTTTTCCCTTTGTTTACAAGTTACGAACTATTGCAGATGTCTTTTATTTATTATGCATTTCTCATGATAGGTATACTTGAATAAATTATAAAAAGTGGTGAAAAATTTCGCTGGTTCAAATCCTGCTCGCGGAAAAAAATTCCACCCCTTTTTCTATGATTTATTTGTTACAGATGTATTAAGTTTTAGTGTTTGTTGTTCAAATAGAGGATACCAATACTTTAGCCAATACTCAAGTTCCTAGCTAATACCGGTAAAAACCGTCCTCGTCAAAATTTTATTTAAAAAAATCTAATTATCCGTTAATGAAATAAAAGCTACAAATACTCGTATTAAGACAGAAACGCGACAAACTTATACGGCCCTCTTATAGTAAATGGGCGGAAGAAAAGTCTAGGTATGTTTTTTCATCACACCTGGCGAGTAAAAGCGCAACGTGTCCAACATGACTCGCTATGCAACAATAAAAGAATTAGTAAAATTAATACATAGTTACATACGAATACATACATAATTCTCACGTCCATAATCCCCGAAGGGGTAGACAGCGGAATCACCTTCATCATAGGTAGTTCCCACTTTTCGCCGTAAGATTTGGTGGACAAACGTGATAGGAGGCGAGCCTATCGCCGTCTACTAGGTGTACAATAGTATCAACTAAGATCCTTAGTCGCCTCGTACGACACCTACGGGAAGAGTTGGGGTGGTGTTGATCTTTATGGCCGGCATGACACGGCAAAATTAATAAAATTAGTAAATGATTCTGAATTGTAACATTCGGATCCAAAGATTTGGACGATAACGCACTAGTGCAAAAAGATCAACTTTCGATCGGCTCCGCATGCGCTGAAAGATGCTATTTCAAAACAGGAGTTATGAAAAAAGTTATTAAGTTCCACTTCCTGCACTGATTAAAGACGCGTTAACTAAAACAAACCTCGTGTTTTGGTAACCGTTAAATGGTTATAAAAAAACATCCGTGTCGTGGGATACCGAGTCCAATGTGTATGTTAGGACCGTGTTATGATTTTGCGAGGTACGACGGTGCTATTTTATTAATATTATTAATATGTCGCTCATACATTCTACAGAGGAGAAGCAGTGCGTATAACTGTTAGGAAACCAGTCCATATAGGACCTGCTAAGTTTTTTTATTGGACTGAAACGTTAATAACTATAAATTATGTATGACTTATCTTATCTTATGATAGGGGGCCGGGAATAATCCAGCGATACTTCGACCCTTGAGGATCTTTTGTGCCTACCCCATTTCACACACTGGTTATCTCAGTGTGCAGGTTTCCTCACCGTTAGAGCAGTCGGTAAATGTACGTAAGTCTTCGAAAAATACGAAAAACTCATTGGTACATGGCACGGTTTCGAACCCGGACTCTCCCGCTTGGGAGTCCGGTGTCCTAGCCATTGTGCCACCGACGCTCTTATGTATGACTAATATTTGTATTGTATTTGAAGGTGGTATAACCTAGTGCAGATTCAGCCTGGGGTGAAACCACTCTTTTACTAATTTCTACCGTAAATCAGCAATGCTTGCTTTGCTGTGTTTCTGTGAAGAGTTTAGCCAGCGTAATTACCAGCAAATGAGACACTCCTCAAGGTTAGAGCACATAGAAAACCCGTTAATAACATCATATTAAAATATAATATGATGTTATTAACGGTAATTTTTAAAAACGCATGCTAAAATGGTTAAATGTGCTGAACATTTGTAATTTGTAACATCAGTACCAATATCCACCACATTTAATGCAAATAAAGATATTTCATTTCATTTCATGAGGTGCTCAAGGAGAGCAGACGAGTAAACGGGCCACCTGAAGGTATATCCTGATGTGCAGGATCGTCTAAGGAGGTACCACCCTCAACTGTTTCTGCCGCAAAGCAGTAATGTCGGTCTGAAGGGTAGAGAGACAGCGTATTTACATGGGAGCACTCCATCTGTCGTCGAGGCTAACCAGCGCATGCACAGCGCGCGAATAATTTACTGGCCCTGCGTACTCCATCGTCGATTACCATCAGGTAAGATTGAGGTCAAACGTGGGTTTAGTGGTAAATAAAAAATTAAAACCATCGAAATCGTCGAGTCTCAACAAAAATTTATGACCGTTTATAGTTTATTTTATAAGTATCCTACTGGATGAAATTGACTGGAAAAAAATTTGGCATGACAGTGAATTAGAACCCATATTCTGATGATTTCGTCAAAATAATGAAAGTAAGGTGAGAAAATTTATGAATATTTTTTTTGTTGTTGAAATTTTTAGAACCCAGATGACACACATTAGTAATAATACCTATGTAGGTAACTAGTTAAAGCTCTGACCTGACAAGACCTATTAATTATAGGAATCAATATGAATTTTTATCAAACTTTTTGAATATTTATCGATTTTTGTATTTTTTATTCTCGGTAACATCGAGAAATCCTAGAGCAATATTATTTACATTTATATTTGCATCTACGGCACTTACATACCGTATTTTAGGGCTGATTTTCAAAATTTCTGGAACTGGAATTTTCAGGCAATAGCTACAAATGTATTTTGCTAAAAGAATTTACTTTTTTTTAAAGAAAAAAAACTATTGAGTAATATGACGTAGGTATAGGTGTGACTCCCGTTACAAAAACTAAGTAGGCAGGTAGGTAGATATATTATGTAAAGCAACTAATTAATGATACGGTTATTTTATTATTATTAGGTAGATACTTTTAATATTTTTTTATTTAAAATGTGTATCTAGATTAATTTTTAATTTTATTGTAATTATTAATTAGGTAACAAAAGAAAGCTGTTTAAAACTGTACGAAAGTTTATCTGAAAATTGAATTTCGAAGTAAACCTTAGACACAATAGTGTAACGCGAATTTTTCACTTTTTTACCGTGTCAAATAGGATAAGACAACCTTAAAAGTTGTATTTGACACGATTTGAAATGGTTAAAACCATCGGATTTCTATGCAAAAACTAACAACACCTGCAAAACTTTGCAATTTACTTCATTTTGTTATACCACACCCACACGGCAGTGTATCAGCCAAGTTCGGGAATTTTGATTAAAAAAAGTACCTAACCATACTCTGTTTTATAAAGTTGTTTACTTTACCAGTCATT
Source organism: Hofmannophila pseudospretella (assembly GCA_947369225.1). Taxonomy (NCBI): domain Eukaryota; kingdom Metazoa; phylum Arthropoda; class Insecta; order Lepidoptera; family Oecophoridae; genus Hofmannophila; species Hofmannophila pseudospretella. The sequence continues at coordinate 6,503,700 of OX376332.1, read as the reverse complement.
AAATTCATAATTGAGAATGTGCCTAGGATAGGTGGGCGGGCGGATCGACGAGTTTTTATTCTTGTTTTTCATTTATAACTGCGGTTGTGGACGGGAGCTAAAAAGGCCACGCCAAAACTTGTTAGGTACGGCTGTGAATTAATTTTTCTTTTCTTGAATTTAAAAGTAATGAAAGACAAAACTTATCGTTTTAAAATTTCATTCCACCACAGCTAACGTCATTTTTTGTACAAGTTACAACGTTGTTTTATTTAAAAGTTTATTCAACTTAACAAGTCTCGGAAATACATATTCAAACCGAGGTGAATAGGTCGAATTCGTTAATGTCCATCATAGGTACCTGGATTCTGGTGGCTTTTAACAAACCATAGGTGCTACGAGTAAATAAGTAGGTAGGTACTAACTTAAAAAAAACTTAAATAAACTATTCTTATTCTTAAAGATACGGCGTGCGTGAAACGACGATTGACTGTAGATGAAGCTAGAGAAGCGTGCCAAGACAGATATTCGTGGCGCTCTGTTCTCTCTGCCTACCCCGCATGAAGGTATGTATCCATCCAATCATGAAAACATCGGCAGGCGACGGTGCGAATAATTAATTTGTTGAAAAAATATATAATATTCAGTTGTTTTATAGCTTTGATGTGTAATTTATTTTATTTATTATAACAGTACTTGTTTTAAAAAGTTATAACGCCAATTACACAATAACTCAAAATTAATTTTAATTAAATATGTAGAAGAAATAGAAATAGAATTACAATATGTGGTTAAAGGCGGGTGTTTGCGTATGTGAAGGTGTGTAAGTGGGTGTGTTTGTGTGTGCTGTGTGTATTTCAATCTATGCCTAAACGCTCGGAAAGAGCCATTAAAGTTCTGATACAAGCAAAATTTAAACACAGTCCTAAATCTTAACATATCGACCCTTCTAAGATGTAGTAATTGCCATTTTGGCCAATGGTTTTTACCATTTTCATCCTAGAAGGGCTGGACCTACATACCTCATTGTACTTTGTGTAAACTGGAATTGTTCAAATTATCAAAATCAGCTTATTTTCCCCTAATTATTATTTTATTTCTATTTTGACAACAGTTTAGTACAAACAATAAGGAGATGCCTACCTATTTAGAAAAACCCATCGATAGTAGGTATAAAAAGGTCTTTGGAAAAACCTGACATAACGATTCAGAATTTTCACAAAGTTAGTTTATTTTTTCTATTGGAGTGTAGGTAGTATATGACCGCTTTGTACATAAATTTCTTTCGTATTCTTGAACTTTGACATAAATTAACAAACCTTAGTATTAATAGCCTGTCGAAGTTAATTACAAAGCATTTATTTTATTAGTAACGCTTATTAAATTACCTTGAATCCTTGAAGCAACAGAACTGTATTATTTTATTCACGATAATATTTAGTTTACTTTATCAATATGTTGTAGGTAAATTATTATAGAAAGGACATAAATTTAGTTTTATTGGATTAATTAAAAAATATAACGTGCTACAATAATATGGGGAAGAACCAGTATCTTAATAAAGAGTGATACAGAATAGGTAAATGAACTCAAAGCTAGATAATACTATCTAGTCCATTATCTACAGCTATATATTAATTTCTATATAAATACACACCTGCGCAATTATTATCGATGAAACTTGCGTTTAATTCAGATGCAATATTGTTTTTACTGGCACATCACTAGCCACGCACCTATTCCAAAATATTAAAAAAACACAAACTACATAAAATTCTTGCGAATATCCAGTACATCCACAAAGGTACGCGAATGAACTTTAACCGCAACTTGTCACATAAACTTTACTACATAACACAATTTACTCAGAAATATTAAAATCACGGGTTAGAACATTGCACTCTGACACTACACGTTATTTTAAATTTTGAGTCAATAGAACGGCACTGGGGTGAAAAGTCACGATGTTTTGGAAGCATTCGAAGAAAGTTCGAAGTTTAAAAATTTAAATTTGGAACGTGGCGCGGGACTGCGCGCCGGCGGGTGAGCACGATCGACTGGCGGCGCACGCGCACCTCCACACGGGCTCGCGCTGAATGCAGAGGTTGTTAACATTTCGAATGAAGTGCTGATTCTATGATTTATTGGATAGATGGGGGGCTACCTAAATATTCCAGCCAAGGTTTTAGAAAGGATTTCTGTTTTTTCGTGCTAACTTTTGCAATATTTTACGTAATATATTGAGGTTTCTCAACTTACAATTTTTTTCGAAAATAAATATACCTACTTATGCAATCAAAATTCGTAAGTACCATTTGACTATTAATTAGATAACATTATAATGTAGGTACTACCAACCGAAGAAAATTTAACAATAGTTTCATATCTACTTAAACAGAGGAAGCAATAAATACTTAGATAATTCACCAAAAGCTTCACAAAGGTAAAATCTGTGGTTTTGGAACCTGAGCCAAAAGTTTAGTGCTTCTGGAAAAACCTGTTAAGTCAGCGAACGTATGCAGCCAGAGCCTTCTCGGTCTTTACAAAAATATAACTGTCTCTTATCCTCTTATGGAATACTTATGCTATCGTAGAGCAGGACCACTATTTTGTTACAGGTGATCAGTTGCTCAAACTTCGTAGAAATATAAGGTGACAACTCCAATTGAGTTAAACTATTTGATTCTGTATTTTAAAGTCGCGTGATAAGGCATGATTTTGCATGTAGTTATCTCCAACTATTGTATTAAGCTAGCAGATAGCTGAAAATTGTATTAAATTTTGGTAATTGGAGTCAATAAGTTAAAATTTGTGTCTTTATTTAAAAAGGCTGAGAAATGCCAAAGTTATTCACAAAAAGTTGAAGAATTCTCGTCAAAATCGAGAGATAATTTCGGCGTAGGATGCGTAAACGCAGCTGGACAGTGGACACGTTTCATTAGCTGGGAGATCTCAGTACATCTCTTTCTATTACCGTGTCCAGTGGCGTGGTGGAGGGAGACAAACTCATGTTTACATCTGTATGGACCGAAATGGAGACGTGGCTATAATGGGATCTTCCCAGATCGGTTAATTTTCGTAGGTAGGAAATTGTCAGTTACCACTGTTTTACATAGCGGCTCGTTTTTATGTTATTTATTACGAGCGTTGAGATGAGCGTGTCTTTTAATAGTCATTTCATTACAAGATTATCTTTTTATTTATGTATTAATATGCAATACCTACAAACTTTTTGTACCGACAGATTTTATAAGGGAAGTGTACTTAGGTAATTCAAATAAGAGTAATTGTTGTTAAGAGCTTAATAGATACTCTAGACTGGATTCAGTCTTATCCTAAACGATTTAGTGTCTGAATTTTACAAGGTGAGAAATAGCATTTAGGACGAATTTTAAAGATACACTCTACTGAATCCATATTCATGCATGATGTGTGTATGATTAAAAGTACCCACCCACCTAAAAATATTATTTTAAATAGGTACTACCTACCTATCTTCTTCTTCTAAGTCGTATTCCTCATTTCTGAGGGTCGTGATCATTCTAAGGAATTAATCACATAGAACGACTCTCGTGGCAGATTTAATGGGGTGGTTTGCCATTGCCTTCCCCATTTCACACACTGGTCATCTCAGTGTGCAGGTTTCCTCAGGATGTTTTCCTTCACCGTCAGAGCAGTCGGTAAATGTACGTAAGTCTTTCGAAAAAACCGAAAAACTCATTGGTACATGGCTCATTGCCTGGTTTCGAAGTCGGACCTCCCGCATGGGAGTCCGACGTCCTAGCCACGAGGCCACCGACGCTCTACCTACCTATATTTTACACTAATAATATTAAAGCAAAACACTAAAAAATAAACTAACTTAGGTAATTAAAAATAAGCTAGTAGGTACGTAGGTAGGTAGTTATGTTTATAACTGAATTTAACGACTTGAGAATAACTTGGTTTTATATTAGTTCAAGTTTAGGGATCTCTACTTTTCGAACTAAGTACTTAAATAGTACAATTCAGTACTGATTTACCTACCCCTGAATTTTTAATTTAAGTTTTATTTACCTTCCTTAGTGATAAGCTGTGACATCATCAAAAAATAATTAAAGTTGAGATTTATATTATAATTAATTAAAAACCTATCTTTATTGTTAATTCTTATGTAATTTTATAAATTGAAACATGTCAGTAAAAATTTTGATGTTTTTGTTATCTTTATTATTATTTTGCTAATTTATTATGATTATTTTATTGATGATAATTTATGATTGATTTAATAATTAAACAGAAAATGTGTACGCTTTCTGGCAGAATATGGTGATACTGTAACACAATGTAACATCTGCATTACCCATATTTACAAATAAATGATATTTCTATTTCTATTTACATAGTGTAACAGAAACACCCTATAGAGCCGATTCCAAAAAAAATCGGCTGTTTCATACAAAAATAAGTTATGGATACGGAACACCTCAATAAAAAAAACAGAAAAACTCATTTGGCATTGCCTGGTTTCGAACCCGCATCTCCCGCATGGAAGTCCGACGTCATAGCCACGACGCCGCCGACGCTATCCCCTATATAACCCCCCCAAAATCGACAGCTTCCTATTTATGAACAAACTCCTAGAACATGAGAGTGGTATTGTTCCGACAAGTGGCGACGAGTGTGAAACCTGTCGAGTTGTCGGAGCACGCCCCAGATAGCATCTTGATTGTGTCGTTCGTCCGTATCGACGTAGCTCACGGAAAAAAATATCTCGTAACGAGAAATATTGTTAGGGATACACTGTCCCCCCGCTGTACAAGATTTCTCATTACCAATACGAGATTTTTTGTAATGGATGCTTCAAAATATTGTATATAAATACCTACCTACTTATATGAACAATAGTCCTGATTCCTCTATAGGTAGTATTATATACGATATATTTTTTCCGTGCGCCATTATTTGAACCTGAAGGAATTATCGAAAGGTTTCCATAAAAGTACAACCTGGACAAAGTTTACATAGATTTTTTTATTTTATTTATTTAGAGACATCCAATAGATATTACACTCATTAAATCTAGACAAAACATTAACCGAAATACAGACAGAAATCATAATAGAAATACAATTTTTTTCCATAAAAATAAAACCAGGGAAATGGGGGGTGGGGTTTTTGCGAACACTAAAATTAAAAACATTATTGTATCGTCTATGGCAAGTTACGTCACCTCCCCTCTTCCTTTTCTGTAATGGCGATTCTTACGTATGTAAAAAAAGCATGTTGTTCAAAATTTCATTGTTTTCATCAAAGATTCCAAGCCTTCCATTACTACAAAAGCACCACAGTCCGCTCTCAACACGGTTCAACTCTGAAAACAAGAACCCCCAGTCTCCACTCTAGAATCGTATATTATTCTAGGAGCAATAACAGGTTCGCCCCCTTAGTAATACTAGAAAAGTGGGTAAAACTCTCCTACACAACCCAGCCTCTTTCCCCACCCCATTCCTGTCAACAGTCAGAGAGAGAGAGAGAGCGACAACGTAGCGATGCCCTCGAGATGTGGTGTTAAAGAAGAATGCTGGAGATATCATGGACTCAATACCGCACGAATGCCTCCATTCTCGATGAGCTCGGCATCAAGGCGAACTATCTATCTATAATACAATCCAGAATCCTTCGATTTTTATCATTTTTTCGGACACGTAAAAGTTCTGACAAACCAGACTCTGAATGAATCCGCACGACAGGCCTCGACAAGAGTCAGGTGGCGCATGGTGGTACAACGTGCTGTTAGACGACATCTGTGACCACGACAGTATTCGACTTAGAAGAAGAAGAATTCCTGTCAACAAAAAAGTACTGCTACTGTATGGTGATTTGAGCTTTTCTCAATAGAGCAACATGACGTGAGGGTGTACACTAAACGCAAACGCGTGTGCATGTTTCGGTGGTCGAGAAAGTGGAAAATCGCTGGTAAATCGCGTTTCGCGGCGAACGTCAACTCGGTAAATATGTAATACCATAATAGCGCCATATGGAGATAGCTCAACCTATACCATAGCCTATACTTGAGCACAGAATATTTAGAACTTATTCCAGTACGCAGTACAGTTGTGATTCTATGTATTAGGAAGAATATATCTCTTCTAAGTCGTTTTCCTCATTGCTGAGGGTCGTGATCATTCTAAGGAGTTAATCACATAGAACGACTCTCGTGGCTGATTTAATGGGGTGGTTTGCCATTACCTTCCCCATTTCACACACTTGTTATCTCAGTGTGCAGGTTTCCTCACGATATTTTCCTTCACCGTCAGAGCAGTCGGTAAATGTACGTAAGTCTTTCGAAAAAAACGAAATATTCATTGGTACCTACATGGCTTTGCCTGGTTTCGAACTCGGATCTCCCATGCGGGAGTCCGACGTCCTAGCCACGACGCCACCGACGCTCTTAAAACGCTATAAAATATAAGTACTCGTAATTTTATTTATCTTTCATCTCGCTCAATAGACAAGATATAGGTACGACATATCCGGTGAATATTGATGACATCAAAATTACGAGTAAGTTAAGTAGAGGAACCTGTTGTACCTTGGACCTCTTTGTACCTCGGAACATCGCATGTTTTTAAATGTTCCTGCCTCTTATTTGATACTTTTGTATATGGTATTCGAAGCGTTATATATCCAGGTCCAATGTGAAGTTAGAGACATACAGCCAAAGCAAAGTGTTTTTATAGGAAGTGCGATTTTATATATTTCATCGCAAAAAGTAAGCTTTTCTTATCTGTTTGCAACCTCTCAATTCACTGGGTTACTTAGTTATTATCATACTATTGAATGCAATTGATTACTATGGTATAGAAGTATCAAATTGCAAAAACAGTTTTAACTTACACAACCTCGAAAGTATTTTTATTTTAATTTGATCCAAATTTGGTTGTACCTTGGACCGGGTCCTACCATATAAATATTGAGATTATAAATTAAGATACCAAGAGACAAGATTTTGGTTACTTAAACTAGTAGGTACACCTACTACCACCTTGCACACCTACTACCTCTTTCTCGATATCATTTCCTCTGCCCGAAATTTGCCTGGAAGAGATCGCTTTTAGCGATAAGGCCGCCTAAATTGTACTTCACTATTTCCGACTTATTTTTTGTTTTGAGGTTAATATTTGATTTATGTCGTTAACTATCAAATAAAATAAAATAAATTATACTTGATAACATTTCCTTCAAGTACATCGTACATGTTGTATCTTGGACACTTTTCCTTTTTTTTTAATTGTCTAAATATATTATATTTTTTCACAAATGTGCAATAATTAAAGGTACTCCAATACCTTATCTTTACGAAACTATATATTCAGTCATTATTAATTCTGTTTTTTTCTAAATCAAGCCATAAATAACTGTCTGACGTACAACAGGTTCCCCTACCTAGCCACAATTTTACGATCTATTCTATAGGTTAAGTCTTTAACTGTGACCATGCCATCGATCACCAAAAGAAACATCATGAAAAAACGGTAATAACAAACTATAACAAACTAAAATATCTGCTCTATAGCTCTGTGCTGTCCTATGTATAATAGATCCCATTCCAATCCAGTAATTGGGATCCTTTGTTCAGGGTACTACTGAGTGAAAAGAGGCCAACACAGATATAAGTACATAACCAATCCTCCTCCTCCTCCTCGCGTCGTAATCCTCAATGCTGAGGGTCGTGACCACCTTTAGGTATCACCTTCTGGCGGATGATCTTCCTCCATTTATTTCTGTCCCCGGCGGTGTGGATGGCATCGTGAATTGTAGAGTCAAGGGTGGTGCGGATTTGGTCGGACCAGCGCATCGGACTACGTCCTCGAGGCCTCTTCCCTTCCATTTTTCCGGTCACAATTAGTTTTTCGAGGTTGTCACTGTCTTTCCAAGCATAACCAATACAGCAGGCCATATACCCCTTGGTACTTTGTCGCTTTAACATATTTGACATAGGTATTATACGAATGTCACGAAATCATAAAAATATGTGACAGGGTTCCACAGAGTGTCTTCCCTTCCTGTACAGTATCACCTTCCTTTTCACCTATTTCTGCCGCAAAGCAGAAAGCATTACTGTGTTTCGGTTTGTAGGGCTCTCAGCGGAATCCGTATAATTACATTATAGTGAGGTGAGATGGACCTATGGATGCTAGGACGCCAGACTCCCACGCGGGAGATCTGGGTTCGAAATCATGCCCTGTACCAATGAGTTTTTCGGATTTTTTCGAAGACTTATGTACATTTACCGACTGCTCTAACGGTGAAGGAAAACATCGTGAGGAAACCTGCATGTCTGAGGAAATATTTAAAAAATCCAAAGACGTGTAAAATCCACCAATAACCACTGGGCCCGCTCGGTGGATCATGGCCCATAACCATTGTGCAAGGGGAGGCCTGTGCCCCAACAGTGGGGACATTACTAGGCTGCTGATGCTGATGTGAGATGGACGATGGTGACCACTTAACACCAGGTGGCCCATTTGCTAAAACAGATTGTACCTGGAGGTGGATGTTCACAGAGATACGAGTATGTATTAGCAACATTGCATTTTAGCTCATGCCCAACCATACGTAATCCAATTACCTATTTCGGAAATCGCCCAAGCAAGCTTAGGTAATGGAATTACCAAACAGATGTGATGTCTAGAGGTTGCACAACAGAGACAATATGGAAAGCCGCGGCAAATTGTGCGAGGACAATTTTGGCGAGATCTGTGCGCGCATGCGTCACCTAGTTTGTAGTGGTAGCAGATAAAATGAATGAAAGAAATAAAGAATTTATATCCAAAAGCGCAAACATAAAAACAATTAGGTACAGAAGATAAAAATAAATAAACAAAAGTAATTAAGTTTGATGAAGGTAAAGTGCAGCACCGGAAAAGGGGACCGCCTCAGCGGATTTATGGTCGAGATTCACTTTATTTTACTAGTTGAAAGCCATACCAAGCTACCGCGGGCCATTTCAACTTCACTCCATGGCTTTTTAAGCTCGCCCTTCTACCATTTTCTCGAATTTCTTCAATGGAATAGTGAAAATATTGTTTGAAAATTGAATTAGCCATCCTTTATTTTTACGAAAACAACACCAAAAATGCCCTGGTAGGTTAAACGATGACATTAAAATTTGTTTACTTGTAGAGGAGCGGTGATGTGCGTGGCCTACGGGTGTCCCACATACGTGTGCAAATTGTCACATTCCTTACTTGAAAAGCATGGTCTTTCAACAATATCTTCATATAATTTAAACTCTACCTATTGTTTGTTACGTACGTGTTAAATGGAAACCCAGACAGGATGTATCTAAATATTAAGCGAGCTCGGGTACCTACCTACATCCTCTTGTCACCAGTTGCCATTTACCTACCTATAACGCTTTTCAAAGCCTGGATAGCTGAGTTGAGACCCTAATCTGGGTAAGTAACTGTCAACTCTCGAACCAAAACTAGAGCGTCAGAGTCAAACCAGGTTATTAAGGTTTTGACTTGAGCTTTCTTATCGCTAGAGTTTCTGGCATCTATATAGCACAAGAGAAAAGCATACATACTCGTACATACTCGTTGAGGCCCTTTTCACAACAACAGCAGACCATCAGACATAATTTCAATATGTTTACCTTTGACTACATAATTATTTTATCATAATTATAACTGTTTCGGTTATTGCTGTGTGTGAAATAAACGTATTACTTACTTTTACATACATACCTAATTAAGTTTGCTCTCGCAGTAATCTGATACTACCCTACCTGTGCAAGAGATCGACAATTTCATTCGAATTTTACCGACTTTGCCAGGACTTCGTCCATCGTGATGTGTTTCCAATGCTATGACTTTGTGCAGTCAGCCTGGGGAGTTACCACACTTTTACCTATTTCTGCTCGTGTGATCCCAGAATTCCATTGCAAATCAATAATGCTTTTACTGCTGTGTACCATCTATTTCGTTGTAAGGTTAAGAGAGCCAGCATAAATCAGCATAATTTCCGCTATTTAAGTTTCGAATACCCTATTTTAATGGGGAGGTAAGATATCTATGAGCAACAGTGATCACTTACCACCAGGTGGCCCATCTGCTCGTCTACTTTCCTTAAACATAAAAAACCTGTGCATAAAAGACCAATAATTTGTCTTTTATGCACAGGATCTTGGATTTTGTGCGTTACCCATTTCAAACACTGGTAATTTCAGTGTGCAATGTAGGGTTCACCGTCAGCAGGCGGTTTTATGTACCCAAGTTATGAAGGAGCGAACTCTCGCCCCTATGGAGAGGAGGGAGAGTAATTTTTCTTTCATCCAAGATGTACCTACTTCGTAAAATCCGAAAAAACTCATTAGCTATACATGAAATGAAAGAGAAAAGAAAAAGATAAACGTTTATTTGTTGTCTGCAGCACACATGCAATTCCACTGTGGTAAGTATAGGATATATTATACAATATATCCTTAAACATCTAAATTAATAATGGACGGCGGCATAATGCCATACTCTAGAGTAGTCTAGCTCTGATCTTCTGCTTGACATGACGTAGGTACTACATGGTTTCGAATCCGGATGTCCCAGCATGGTAGTCCGACGTCCTAGCCACCACGCCCCAACGCTCGTACCATAGGTGATGTGTATGCTATCCCTCCAAGCCGTCTCTTGCGCAGCACCAAGTTCAGCAAGCGCGTGCGCTTCGGCAGCGTGAAATTGTCACACTCTTACTTTCTCGAGTCGCGCGACAGTGCGTCCTTCCTTTCGCTTTAATTGCGTATAAATGATTGTTATTGTCATTACCGTGCCTTTGGGGTGGTTAACCTGTGTCATTAACGTTTACTTAATAATAAGACTTCTGTAATCTAGCTACCTCATGTTAGACTCGCGCATGAAATCGTTATACATTACAAAAATGTTTAAATTGTTATCGTTATGGTTTTGGCCAGCCATCGGTCATGGTGCAACAGAATACCAGTGCTGGAGGCATTCTTGTCTGCAGCAATAAGCTGAGTTGAGGCCCTTTTCACAACAACAGCAGACCATCAGACATGGTTTCAATATGTTTACCTTTGACTACATAATTATTTTATTATAATTATAACTGTTTCGGTCATTGCTGTGTGTGAAATAAACGTATTACTGACTTACTTACTTATACAAACGTTATATTAAAGAATATTGTTAATATTTAGTAAACAACCGGTCGCGGTGAATTTATTTAAAAATAAATCAAATATAATAAATTTTGTAGAAATGTAATGAAATGAAATGAAATTAAATGAATTTTTATTTGCATTTATATACGTTATGAAGGATCTTGAAATTACATAGGTAGTTCCAGCATATCCTACCACATTGTGGTGAGCAAATTTATATAATAGATAATTTAACATAAATTAGAAAAAAAATGGATACGAAGCTAATTAACTAATACTCTTTAGATTACAAGAACTAAGTGCAATAAATAAATCTCATTTAATATTAAGTTTAATGAAGTTCTACCAAGTACCGACATGATGCATCGATAATATACATGTACGTATGTATAGCATTTCTAATAAAACGGGCAAACTACCAGATGGCGCTAGTTTCATAGAAGACTGATCCACATGAGATTCAATACCATTACGCTATGTACGAATTAATGATCCGCACTTCACGAAGTGGCTAAAAACTTAGACAGATAGTATAGAACTCGTCCATTACAATATCTGATTATTAGCACTTCGTGAAATGCCTACGCACTTCGTGAAACGCGCCATTTAAGTGTCTACGACATATACTCTTCGACTGGGAACAGCCGATATGGCGATTAGTAACGTTCGACATTCAAAATTTGAGCGAGTGTAAATAGGTATACCAAGAAAGTTGCATTACTAAGGTAAGTACCTAACTGGAATGGGATCTCCATAGATACAAAGTGGCCCCTTTCGAAACCCTGTTTAAAAAAAAGAGAAGCGAGATAGACTGGAGTAGGTATGCCGTCTCTTTTACATCGGTTATAAGGTCACTGTATTAAAAAGAGACGGGATACCTACTCCAGTCAAATTTTGAATGTCGAACGTTACTAATCGCCATATCGGCTGTTCCCAGTCGAAGAGTATAAGTATATGTCGTAGACACTTAAATGGCGCGTTCTTTTCTATTTTTATTTTATTTATTTATATATTTTCTATTAGGGAAATTAACAGACAAATAGACTTAGAATACATAAATAAAAATATGCTAATAATAAATTTCCACTTATAAAGATTCTATCTATGAAGATCTTATTCCAGTTACCTTCTTACTTTTAGTAAGTATGCAATTTCTTTGAGGTATACCTAATCGTGAACGAGATAAGGCTAATACCTATAGAATTCGACATTAGACTCTTGAGAATCGAACTCAGCCCAACCTCCTTTAGCCCTGAGCTTTAGCCACTACGCCGCCGCCGCTGAGGCGAATTTTTTTATTATTTATTTAAGTAGTAAAGTAACGCTATTGCATTTTATTGGCACTGCGTTTTTGGTTGAAAAATTAGGTTACGGTCGCGTAGTCCGATTGGACTTACTCGTAACTAAACCACTTACTTCACAACTAAAACGAATCGTAACGTTAAAATTGCTTCACAGTCACCAACTAAACGGTGGCGGAGCCGAGGGTCGCCGCGGAAGGCAATATCCGGTTTCCTGCTAACCCCTTTTATTTTAATTCACAATTATAGAGTTATTCGCTTGATTTCGTCAGAGCCCGCCGTTTGGAATACAAATTGACTGATAATGTGAAGTGGGGGTGGTCGTTGAAGAGTCTACCTTATAATTTTGAGACTGCTATAACCTACTAGTCGCCTAATACCTTATAGTCATATTTATAGGATAATAGAATCGTAAATTAGAGTGCGTTACAAAACCAGTTGAAATTATTCACGTTGACAGACGTACAAGTTCCATTGCTTGTTTTGAATATAAGCTTGATAAATTTTCAGCTGTTAACGCGGTAATGGAACATCACAGTTGTCTACGTGACTTATTTCAACTGGTTATGGAACACTATCTTAATAATATAATGATACCTACACTAGTTGTCCCAACTTACGTTACCGACTTTCCTAAAGGGAAAAGCAGTGGACCACTACCTTTTCCCAAAATGTTCACTTCATTCGCGGTCATTTTCAAAACGGTCATTAATGCAACCCAAGTACCTGCACAATGGAAATGCGCTGTTAAACGGTTATTTCTCAAAATGCTTGTCGAGAAACAAGGAAAATGTAGAGTAGACATACATACCTTCACACCATGCCATCACCCTCCCACACACTCAGTACCTCACATACACACTAACATCCTCATTCATACAAACAAACACATTTATACAACACAACACGCACATACTGTTGCTTTCTTCGTCCGTGCAGTCACTGAGAGGCCAGCTGAAAATCAGCGCTATGGCTTGCCTCAGCATTATGCTGAGCTGGTGTACCCTTTTTGGCACTGTACCACACCAGATGTTCTGTGCTGCATGTATCAAACTTTGTATACTTCTGTATTGTGTTCTATATTCTGGTGTTCACAGCGCTAATAACGTTTTCAATTTCAATTTTTCAATTTCTATGTCCCTTGCGGAGAGAATGGAGCGCCACAAATCTGTCTTGGCACGCCTCTCTTGCTTCCTCTAGTCATTCGTCGTTTAACGCATACTCGCCGTTTGGGTAGTCTGCTCTGTAAAGGCGCAGTTATATATAGTCGTTGACCGCTTCGGCGACCGACCTGCCGTGGACGACCTACGGTCACCGATCTCCGTTGTTTACACTTGGTCGTTCACCGAAGTCGTCTTACGTCAATCGCTCGAAGACAAGCGTCACTGACGTTTCGACGACTGGTAATTCACATAGAGGCGGTGACCGCAGGCTGTGACCGCCCAGGTGGTCGGGCGACGACCAGGTGTGCTTTTTATTTATTTTTATTGACTACTAAACCCGCATTTGACCTCGATCTCGCCTGATGGTAAGCGACGATGAGGTCGACGATGGAGCATGCGGGTCCCAGTAAATGCCTATTCACTCTGGCCTTGAAGATCCCAAGGTTGTAGGTTTCGGGAAATACAGACGCCGGCAGGCTGTTCCATTCCTTAGCCGTTCGCATAATGAACGAACCTGTAACCTCACCTTTACTCTGAAGATCAGCCTAGTACGACCCCGGCTTTAGGTAGAGTAGAAAGTGATATAATAAACAAAATCATTGTAGGTACAATACTTTAATTTCAACACAATTCGGTTTTATCTTACATAATAAATCGTTACATATATCAGAATATACTTTTATACATTTTAAATAATATTTTACTATATATTTAAGTTTTATACCTTTTATACAATTTTTTATGTCATCTTAGTTTTTACAGCGTAAAGACTTTAGGCATTCGTTAGTAATTATTTTTGCAAAGTGCTTTCGAATTCTATTAAAAAGCTGTCTTTGGAACAAATGCCTAAAGTGATAACTTTGATAAATTCAAAGTAGCACCATTACATGCAAAAATTAATTCACTTAAATGCTTTCATAATTCAAGATACAATATTTCTTGATATTATTAATGTAAGGAGCCTAGAACAACCAACAAGTTCTATTACAAAAACCCCCCCCCCCCCCCCCCCCCCCCCAAGCTGAAAGGTTCCCTAATCGATCCGGATATCCGGTCTCATAACCGTTTAATATCCGATCAAAAGATTTTTTTAATTCCGGCCAGTAGTTTCCGAGAATTCGATACCTAATGAATGAGTTGCCCTGCAAGCGATCAACAAAGCATTCTGGTGTATTTTTTGTCAATATTAGTTTATATTTTCTCTGTAAGTAAACTATGTTCTTAAGAGAAATAACATTCTTTAAACCGAACGAGTAAATATGGGCCATCTCTAATTGGGTTACACTCCGTATTTTTTAAAACTAAATCTAAGGCTCACTTTACAATTCCGCGGAATGGAATGGAAGCGAATTTTCGCAACGTAATTGTACATAGTATAATACACTTTATGTCAATATAACATACAAACTAAATACGAGCCAAAAAAGAGGTCGCGCTTCTTCCGGGGAATCCTCGCGCATTCTCGAGAATTCCCCTAGCTACTTTTCTTTTTTTGGCTCGTATTTAGTTTGTATGTTACACAATTGACATAAAGTTCATTATGCTATGTACAATTACGTTGCGAAAATTCGCTTCATTCCATTCCGCGGCCATGTAAATAGAGCCTTAGGCTAGTTTTAGACAACTAAATGAAACTATCACGCTCACTCATATACTATACTGTATAAGAGTGAGGAAGACGTTTCGTTTAGCGAGTTACACTCTGAAATCGCAACCACTGTCAGTTGTTCTGCGGCCCTCTGCATTTTTGTTACAAACCAATTTGTGACTTGTCAAATAAATAAACCTATTTTATAGGAAAAAAGGAATGTTTATAAATAAAATACTGTTATGGATGAGTAAGTAGTTGAGAGGTTCATTGCATACGTCATCAAGTGTTTTAGTTTTTAGGGTTCCTTGTTGCAACTAATACAGGTTGTAAAAAAAACCTTGTAAGTCGAATTAGGGGTGTTCTCAGTATAGATAAACGAACTTTTGTTCCGTCACTTTTATAGGCAAAAAAACGACTATTTACATTATGTGGTAAAGTCAGCTGATCGGTATTTTTAGTATGGGAAGATCGAATGTAGTTATTTTTTTGGTTATTTTCCAAAAGTTTTCAGTTATCAATACTGAACACCCTTGTTGGACTTACAAGGGATATTTTGTTACATCAGGAAGCCGATTCTCGCAAAGTTCGACATACAAAAGTCGAGCGCTACGAACGTCTTGTCACGCTCACATGTAATGTGAGCGAATGAGATAGGACTAATGTCAGATTCGACATTCCACCTGCGAGAATCGCCTTCCTGTATTTCACTAGTTTCATTGTTGGCAAAAGCGTGAAGGGTTAAAAATTACAAATCTGTTGAACAAAAATTGTAAGTACATTTTGATCATTAAAATGGAAACTAAAATAAAAAAATGCGAAATTTTTCTTGCAGGCTTTGGATGGGTTTTTTTTCTCATAATTCCAGCTTTCCCGAAATACAATGAGATTTCATTTCCCATGTTACATTATAATAAATTATAGTTTTACATAAGTACCTTATGTGTTAACTAAGTACATAAAATTAATTTGATATCCAGTTATTTTGGTTACATACAATACTATTTTTTAGTATTATGGCATCGATTCTTGCGTGGGCGCTAAGTTTAGCGATGATCGCTGAATGAAACATCCCTCTTGCTCTTACAGAATCTATTAAATAAATTTCATTTAGGTAGCTGTAGGTAGATCCAGCGCACACCATCGGACTTACTCCTATAGCAATTTAAACTAGAACTTAACGTCTTTCAAATACGGATCAAAATGGCGTGCTAATATCAAGCGACACGGGCGGCGGCAAGCGGCGCGAAGCGCGGAATTCCAGACTAGCCCGTATTTTCAAGATATTAAGATTTAGTTTAAATAGTTATCGTAGAAGTCGCTGCGCCTGCACTCTTCTGATTAACGCCAGGCTACTTAGCGGTCACGCGAGAATTGACACTGTTATCTAAAGAGGAATTAAGCTCGATTCGGAGTACGAATATCATCTCTAAATCTGAATTTAGACTTCAATCTCACTCTCATACTCTTACTCATGTTATTGAAAATGAGAGTGAGCTGATCTAAATTTACATTTGGACGACAATTTAGATTCGAGCCTGCGTGAAAATAAGGCTGTACAGTGGAAGGCACATCAGGCTATACTCAGTGGAACCCTGTCGCAATAAGTTTTTGTTATGATTCTTTGACATTCGTATGGATGTGTCAAATTAAAGGTAACTAAACGGTATAGCCTGATGTGTTGCCCACTGTACCTGCGGTGAAACTAGTGCCACTTTTTACTTGCGTTATACCAATCAATATACTTCATGTACATTAACATTTTTCTATAACAATGTATGAAGTTTATTTGGTAATACCCGTGGTATAATAGAAATATTCAAATGGTTGTACCACGGTTTTTTTTCTGCGATAATATTAAAACTAATTTTTGACCGTTTCTTCTCATCACGCGGCAGAACCAAATTTACTGATACACGCTTTTTGGACAGTTTCAAAATCGAATTGTACGGAACCAAATTTCCAAAATCGGATATCACGCCCACACCTTCGGGTTAAAATCTAACTTTAAGATTATTCATAATTCTACATCACAAACAGTTATATTGTAATCCTCATAGGAAATACCACTGGTATTTATATTCTATTAGAAGCTATTAAATTAGCAGAATAGTAAACTATTCGCAAGATAGCGTTTCTGACGAGTGCCGGTTACTAAATCCTAAAACCTTTTTTTTACGGCTAAACCCACGTTTGACTTCAATCTCACCTTGTGAGGATTTTTAGTAGAATTTAAAAAAAACTTATATTTAGCACTGACACTAGCTGTAAAATATGCTCCCCTACCCTTCCCTCTCCCCCCCCCCATCCATAACTCTCCTCCCCCCATCTCCATGTGCTATCTATGTAACTTTAATTTATACCTTTCTTTTCTTGTTATTTTATTTGTTCCGTAATTAGTTTTAACTGTAATCATGTTCCATCCTTTGGTTACTCATTACTTTATAATCATTAAACATTATATAATTGTCGGACTTATACCGTTAGCGAATGATAATTGTACTTAATACCCCGACGACGCCATCACGATCTCCATCGCGGAAGCCACTCCCCCACCCGATAGTAGTTCACACACAGCACCTACATACCGCCCGCGCCGGCGCGGGCGGCGACCCGCTTCTGGTGCTCACACGCGCTATCGGCGTATTCCAGGCCGCTTCTCCCGACTCCTCCCTCCCCAGCGACGTCCTAAGCCGAGGTCCGTACCCACCTGGGTGCCCTTAGGCAGTCGCTTTTTATAGTAGTTTTTAAGTCCTCCTCTAGGCTGGAGCGAATTTAGCGCTCGCCCCAAAAACCCCGGTGAAGCTGTAAAGGTCATTAGGACCAACAGCAATTATCAGTACGAAAAAAAAATGTACTTAATAATTAATACACTCCCCCCCAGGGCGGATATAACCCTGGGGTGAAACTAAAAAAAAGCTGTAAAGTATGTCTACTGCTTTTCTACTCCTAGTTCTATTTCCAGACACATTTGACAGCTAAATTCAGTATTGCTAATGTAAGATTTTTTTAAATTCTACTAAAAATCCCAAGTAAACTGACTTTTTAGGCGCAAGACAGATACAAGAGGCGCACCGTCGGCGCACCGCCTCTGTGTGTGTGGCACGGCGTCGCGTTCATCCATTTTATATGCAAGTAGATTGAAGAGGCGGCGGCATTGCGCTACCGGCGCGCCTTCTAGACACCTCTTGCATACAAAATGTATGAAAGTGAAGCGGCGCAACACAGACAGAGGTGGTGTGCCGCCGGTGCGCCGGTAGTGCGCTATCGGCGCGCTTCTTGTATCTGTCTTGCGCCTTAGACAGACCATGAGGCCGAAGATGGAGCACACGGGTTTAGAAAATACTTGCTCCTCTATAAACACTGCCGAAACACATCAACACCGAAGCGAAGATATTTGACGACAGACTAACTAAAGCTACATGAAACTGTCACGCTCACCCATATTCTAGATTGCGTAAGAGTAAGGGTGACGTTTCATTTAGTGATGATTACATTTCGCGAGTGACATCTCAGAATCGTGTCATCGTCAATTTTTTGAGACACTTCCGTTTCACTTCATCGCCTTGTATCTCGTAATAGGATAAGGTTTTTTTATAACAAGTTATACTTGTATGAGGTAGTACTTGTAATAGGTAAGTACATTATTATTCCGTGTACAGAGGACTCACATCAGGCTATAACTTTTAGTACTGTGTCGTTTTTTCAATAAATTAAATTAACTTATAGGACACATTCATTCGTATGTCAAGGAATCATAACAAAAAATTATTGCGACAGGGTTCCACATGGTATAGCTTTTGATGTGTCTTCCATTGTACAACCCGCGCCAAATTTTTAGATCGCTCTGAAAACGAGGCGAGTAATATAGGTATCACCGAGCAAGAGCGGAAGGCGTAGGGCCCCCTTCGGCCGTGTACGATACCAGACTTGTAACAAGTTACGAAGAAGGATTTTTTTTCTTTCTACGTAACCAGTTTCGATGGAGGAATCTTTATAATCCGTTTTCGTAACTGGTTACGAAAGTCCGGTTTCGTAGAAGACCGAAGGGGTGGGGCCAGAGCACGACTACATTCAGAGCGATCTAGACGTTTGACGCGAACATTTTTTTAATAAATTGGCTAAGACAAGGCAAACGGACCACATGACGGTTAGTGGTCACCGTCGCCTAGAGACACGTGGAACACCAGGGGTATTGTTTGTGCGCTGCCGGGTTTGGAAGGATAGGACTCTCTGTACGTTCTTTTTGAAGCAAAACGTTGGCGAATAACGGGTCGTGGTGGACCCAAGGTTCCATGAAAACAGTTAAACCTCTCTACTATAAAGCTAGGACTTCACGAGTCCGGTTCCAAACACTGTTCTATTCGCTACAGCAATCACATGCGCTCCCCCCTCCCCCCACTTAAAATCGGCACTTTGTGATTGGTTGCAGCGAATCGAACCGTGGTCGGAACCGGACTCGTGAAATCCGAGAATTACTGAACAACTTGTGGCCTACTGGTTTTAGAAAATTAGTACAAATTGAAGGAACAGTCAGGGTCACCCGAGTATTTGTGAAAAGTAACTTATGTAATTTATGTTACTGTATTAAAAAAATAATCAAATATGTCTAAATTTATAACATTGACCCCAATACAACTACTTTGCCCCTCTAGCGTGCCCTTACAATCGTACCCCTTGAGCGCCAGTACCCCTCTACGATTTATGTGGACCTAGTAACCCGCAAATCCAATATCCAACCGTACCTACTTAAGTAGTTAAAACTTACATACAGGCGAAATTCTAAATAACATGGGACAAAAGTTAGATTAGAAAATCCATATAAAATAAGGCTAAGAAGGCCTTTGGGGCAAAATTCAAAATGGACCCCAACAAAACTACCCTTTGCGTCCATCCATTATCCAGCCGTAAATAACTAGTTTGAATACTTACACACAGACAAAATTCTGAATAAAATGGGCCCAATATTTGAATTTAAGAATCCTAAGTCACCTATGGTACGAAAGTTTTAAACTTACATACAGGCGAAATTTGAAAATAATGGGGCCAAAGTCAGCCAAGAATTCTAGGTCATCTATGGAGATAAACTCATAATGTACCCCTATCAAACAAACTACATAGTAAAACTACTCTTTGCACCTTCTAGCGTGGCCTCAAAAACGTACAACTTGTAAGTCAGTACCCCACTTTATGTGGTGCCTAGTACCCCGCACATCCAAGATCCAACCGTACCTTGAATAGTTTTAAACTTACATGCGAAATTCTGAATTAAACAGGCCCAAAGTTAGTTTAGAAAAACCTTATAAAATGGGGCTAAGGTTCACCTTTGGGGCAGATTTCAAAATTGACCCCAATAACATTAACTACACAATAAAACTACCCTTTGCGGCCATCCATTATCCAGCCGTACGTAACTAGTTAAAAAATTTACTTCCAGGCGAAATTCTGAATAAAATGGGTTCAAAATTAGTCTATAAGAATCCTAAATCACCTATGGGGCTAAATCCAAAACGGACCCCAATGCAACTTTGTAAATTAACTACATAGTAAAACTACCCTTTGCACTTGCTGACGTGATCTTACAAATGTACCCCTTGAGAGCCAGGCACATCTGATATCCAACCGTACGTAACTAGTTAGAAAACTTACATCCAGGCGAAATTCTGAATAAAATGGGTTCAAAATTAGTCTATAAGAATCCTAAATCACCTATGGGGCTAAATCCAAAACGGACCCCAATGAAACTTTCTAAATTAACTACATAGTAAAACTACCCTCTGCTCTTGCTGACGTGGTCTTACAAATGTACCCCTTGAGAGCCAGGCACATCCGATATCCAACCGTACATAAATGATTTAATAACTTACATACAGACGAAAATCGAATTAAATGGGGCAAAATTAGTCTATAAGAATCCTATATCATCTATGGGGCTAAATCCAAAACGGACCCCAATCAAATTTTGTAATTTAACTACATAGTAAAACTACCCTTTGCTCCTTCTAGTGTGGCCTTACAAACGTACCCCTTGAGAGCCAGTACCCCTCTACACTTTATGTGAACCTGGTACCTCGCACACCATTCTAAGTTGTTGCAGCCGACTCCTGCGTCTGATAATGTCTTCAGTGCTGCTATGGACAGGAGGTCTGCAAAGAAGTAAGGTTTGTTTTAGTCTATTTTAAGAAGAAGGAAGGTATTTTATATATTTATTTATTTGCTCTTAGGGAAAATTACGGATAAATATACAGTTCATTTTTCAGAGTATGCCACTATTGTTATAAAAATATAAATATTCATATAAAAAGTATGAAAAAATTCTGTCCAGTTTGTTAGACCTATTGTGACCATTATTTCAGACCTCTCTATTCATATAAAACGTATGAAATTATAGGTCTTCCAAGACCAGATTGTTAGACCTATCATATCAAATAGAGAGCCTTACCCGGCGGGTCAGCGTGTGTCAATAAATGGACGTCATTAGTTCGAAAGAACGCATGTAGGGAAGGCGGTACAACGCAGCATATGGCCAAGTTGATTAAGGCTATGAACCATTATTTAAATACCTCCCTATTCATACAAAAGTATGAAAAAACCGGTCTTCCAAGACTGGTTTACTGTCCAGTTTGTTAAACCTATCGTGTCAAATATAAAGCCTTACCAGGTGGGTCAGCGTGTGTCAATAACTGGACGTAATTTGCTAGACATAACGCGTGTAGGGAAGGTGGTACAATGCAGCATTAGGCCAAGATGATCTGTGCTTTGACTGGCCAATATTTAAAGACCTCTCTATTCATATAAATAGTATGAAAAAACAGGTCTTCCGAGACTGGTACTATGTCCAGTTTGTTAGACCAATCGTGACCATGATTACAAACCTCTCTAGTCATATAAAAAGTATGAAATGATAGATCTTCCAAAACCAGATTGTTAAACTTATCATGTCAAATATAAAGCCTTACCAGGTGGGTCAATAACTGGACGTCATTAGCTCGACAGAACGCATGTTGGGAAGGCGGTACAACGCAGCATAAGGCCAAGTTGATCAGGGCTATGAACCATTATTTAAAGACCTCCCTATTCATACAAAACAGGTCTTCCAAGACTGGTTTTCTGTCCAGTTTGTTAGACCTATCGTGTCAAATATAAAGCCTTACCAGGTGGGTCAGCGTGGGTCAATAACTGGACGTCATTAGCTCGACAGAACGCGTGTAGGGAAGGCGGTACAACGCAACATGAGGCCAAGTTGATCTGAGCTATGGCTGGCCTCACCCGGGCCCAGGCGTGGAGTTTCCTGAGACAGCCACCGCCTACGTCAGCGACGCCTAATTGGTGGACGCGACCTGAAAAAGAAAAAAAATTGTAAGGTACTTTGGGCATATAAAATACTTTTGGAACCAAGCATTTTCTAGCGGGATCTGCTGTTGTGATGTGTGTGATCGCGTACTAGAATCTAGATCTAGAATCACTTGATAAGATAAGATTTATTGTGTAATAGTTTACGTAAGAATTACAAATATTGCAGATATAGTTACATAAACATGTCACACTAAACTTTACCTATACAGGCTGTAACATTAAGAACGGTCAGTATGGGAAAGTCTGAAACTATAAGACATACGAAGATCTGTTCTTAGGAACCATGTCATCAATTTTAGTAACAAGAAACACTGTATTCATACATTTTTTTAAAAACCTGCACTCAGCCTGGGAATCGAACCCGGTTGTTTTGAAAAAATATCCAACACTATGTCTATTTAGATATCGATTGTGTAGGTCTTAAGGAATAAATGTTAGTATGAAACGTGATGTTTAAAATTAATAAAACGCATTGTTTCCATATCTTTTAATTTATTTTAGTAGGTGTTCGAAATGACTACCATTTTGTAAAATACAACATTCAACTCGTTTAGGTAACGATCTTACTATTGAATGTTGTATCTTCAGGTGGTGAATTTGCGTTAAAATTGTCTCTATGGCTGCTGGTCTCTAGGTCTTCAATTGTGTCGTAGCTTGTTTTGTACACTTCATCCTTAACGTAATCGATATCTAAATAGAAATAGTGTTGGATTTTTTTTCAAAACCACCGGGTTCGATTCCCAGGCTGAGTACAGTTTTTAAAAAAAATGTATGAATACAGTGTTTCTTGTTACTAAAATTGATGACATGGTTCCTAAGAACAGATCTTCGTATGTCTTATAGTTTCAGACTTTCCCATACTGACCGTTCTTAATGTTACACCCTGTATACACTGAATTCACAAATTATTAAAAACATACATTTATACAGATTATGAGATGAAACAAAAAAGAAAAAAAGAATGTCATTCTTGTGAATCTTTATTCCTGCGATGTGTAATTGTAATTATACTACGTAAGTATAAAAATATAATGATTATTTATAATAAGGGAGCAACAAGTCCGGCGATAAACTGCTAAGCAGTTTAGTATACATTTAAGATATTATTGTATTTTATATTATATTAAAAAATTAAAAAATCAACCAGTGTGGCCACAGTGCTTATTGGTGGATAACACATGCCTTTAGAAAGAAACACTTTTTTCCTCTAATAACAGGTTTCCACACGATGTTTTCTTTCACCGTTAGAGCAGTCGGTAAAATTGTTTCGAACCCAGACTTCCCCCATGGCATCCGGCGTCCTATCCACTACGCCACTGACGGACTCTAGCCGAATATTGCTAATCATTGTTTTTATTTTAAATAACAGACAAGCAAACGGCCATCTTACAAGTATAATAAGTGGTCACAATAACGCATACGCAACATCTCAATTCTTTTTCAATTAGAAATAGAAATACAAATATTATTTATTTGTAAATATGGGTAATGCAGATGTTACATTGTGTTTCAGTATCACCATATTCTGCCCGAAAGCGTACAAATCTTTGTTCAATTAATAAATCAATCAATCATACATTATCATCAATAAAGTAATCAATCATAATAAATTAGTAAAATAATGATAGAGGTAACAAAACAAAATCAACAATTTTTTTACTGAAATGTCTCAATTTAAAAAAAATACGTAACAATTGCTACAATGAAGATAGGTTTTTAATTAATTATAATATAAATGCCATAATGCCTCATGTACCAGTTTATTCTAGTCGATGTCCATTGCTGGTTATCGTGTCCTTTCGCTGACGTTTTAACTCAGCGACATATTATACCCTAGACGAGTAACTACCAACAATATTCCCGTAAAAGCCGGCACCAAACCTCACGGCACTGTGTGCGAATTGAAAATAATGGAACACATTTCACACACAATGAAACTCAAATTAATATTTGAACAAAAATAGATCTTACGGCGATGTCACAAAGGATCGTATGATGCACAGATCGATTTCAAAATTCGAAGTCAAACGCACGCCGCTCGCACTCCGTTTTAAGCCCCGCCCACCTGAGTACATATTTTGTGGCGCCACTCGCGTGCGTCTATTACATTTCTAGGGTATAATATTTCGCTGTCTTAACTTCATAACGAGCGATGTATATTACTGTAGGAACATGTGAGGACATGAGATGACGTAATGTCAGTTGTATGAAAGGGAAATGGAAAGATCTTCCACCAGGCGGGGTGTTGTGCATCCAACAATGGATGTTTGGAACTCGTATATATATACGAAGTCCCAGGAAAAAATCGATAGCGCGTTCTACACCGATGTGAGTAGGTACTAAGCGTAGTGGCGCGCGTCATGGGTCTCCACATTACCTTTCTTGACATAATCCTCGAGTACGGCCCACAGTATCTTGATGCCGGGCAGTATGGCTTCGCATTTACGAGCATCTGCTTCGCTGTCCGCGTCCATTTCTGTGCTTGACAAGCGAGCTGAAAATAAATAATAAAGGAAATTAGTTATTTATTTTATATTTTATTCTTTTCTCGCAGATATCTAACAAAAAATATCGTGTCTATAACGTGCCGGAAGACCAAATCAAAATGTTTTTATTGTAAGTACCTTATAGTACATTATTTTAACGTAATTTTTTTACTCTACCACCGCTTCGTGAAGTGCTATAGCTGAAAGGAAAGAAGCGGCGCAAGAAACTTTCAGCAGCACATCTTTTGAAATAAATATATCTTACAATAATTATGAATACAATCATATATGTGCAGAGCTGGAGCTGAATTTAGGACCAAGCCTCTTTATCATTTATGAGGTCATTTATTTTATAATAACTCTTTTTACATAAGGTCCGTCTTATATGGGTCTTAAATTTTTCTCTGTCATATTTATTACAGTATCAGGTATCTTATTATAAAATCGTACACAATGACCCATAATTCATGTGTTTACTTTACTAAGTCTAAAGCGTGGGACTGCAAATATAGCTATCATATACAATATTTTATCCCCTATAGTTTTATACTAAAAATGCTTACCTATATTGCTTCCGAGAGATATGGGTGATGCCTTCGCATATGAGTTCTTAAAATTGGCTTCATCATTGGCTTCGTCCTTGGGAAGCAGGTCAGGGTTGTAAGCCAGTATCACGTTGTCGATGTAGTCAGTTTGAAGCGCCGTGAATACTGGAATATAGATATAGAAATACTTTTAAACCAATTATAATGATAATAGCGATATTGGAATTATTTCTACTTAGCTGATTTATATGACGGTGAAAAAAAAATTAATACACTATTGTATTGGTATTGTATTGTAGGGTCCTATGACCCTATATAAACTAATCCTTCCTGTTATAATTTATCAAAAACCACTAAACGCTTGTACTACTACATGAGATACAAGTAGTAGTACAAGCCATTAACTATAGCCATACATCATGCATGATTTAATTACATAATATCCTGGTTTACTCGCCTACAGTCCACCACGGGTCAACCTACCCAAACCGTCTTTGTTGAAACTAAAATAAACCATATTATACAGACATAAGGTGGAGATTTAATCCATGAAACTTGTCTGATGGTACTTTAGCTAGAGGTTGATTGTACCAGTGTAATTATATTCTACAACAGTTGCCTTGTAATACAATGTGACCGCTGTACACTGGCCAATTAAACGATTAATTAGTCAAGCATAGGTAGTTCTTAGATATACCTATATTCAGACAGTCTCTCCTTTCATTTAAATAGTAACTACTGGGGCCCAATTCGCCTAAATTACAACGTTTGTAGTTCTATTTCTATCCAATTTCAATTTAGTTTTCGTTCCAATTCTATTTGGACACCAAATCGCATTCTACTGACGCATAACTCTACCACTGCCACCTTTCGTTTTACTATCTATCGGGCAAAAGTACCTTGGGAGGAACTTATGTTCGATCGTTATATTTGACAGTTGAAGCGTTTTGTTACCGTTCAACTGCGATTCAGTATAAACTAAACGTTTTATTAGAAGGCACACATACGTTACTGTTCGATCGATCGTTGACGCGATCGGAATTTAACTGAAATTGGATCGTTAGTTGATAGTAGCATACGAAATACGTCATAAGGATGCAGTTTAGATTCTATTTAGTTACATTGTATTTAGTGGAATCGATCGATCTCCAGGGCAACTAGCAAACAGTGCAAAATAAATTAAAAAAATATATTTATTGATGCACAGTATCTTTTACAATTTCTCAGATATTCCACCACAACTTACCACCATAACTTGACTTGACCCGACTCGGTAGTGGATATTGATGAAGGATCAAAGGATTTCTCAGCTCCTACTAAACTGATTGAGGTCATGATTACCAGAATCACAACATTACATACATATACATAAACTCTCACGTCCACAATCCCGAGGGGGTAGACAGAGGAACCACCTTCAATCATAGATAGTTCCCACTTTTCGCTGTAAGATTAGGTGGACAAACGTGATAGGTACCGCCGTCTACTAGGTGTAAAATAGTATCCACTAAGGTCCTTAGTCGCCTCGTACGACACCCACGGGAAGAGTTGGGGTTGTGCTCTTCTTTGGGACCAGCACAGATACAACTTTGGATCATACTATCAGTTGAAAAAATTAACAGGTATAATTTAATTTTATTTATTTATTAGGTAAACACAACAGATTAGAAATTACAGAAAAATCAATATAAAGTTATGAGTAGGTCGTAACCCTTAACGTGTAAACACAGCATGGTTAGGAAGTAGAAAATTGATTGTTGTACATAATTGAGTTATGTAAAAATACTATTGAATGTAATGACTAAAAAACCTATATCTATTTGAAAAATAAAAATAATAAAGCAAAGACTATAAAGGAAATGGAATATCTGTGGACCTGGGCTAGCGATTGCAAAAATTGAAATTGATATTTATTTTAATCCATCTCGTTTCCTCACATAGACACGAACATATGTGTAAGCGTAACACGTTCTGTAAAAAGTCCATTCCCTTAAATAAGCTCTTTCAAAATGCCGCCCGCGCTCACGCCGCGCCGCTAGTTAAAGGATCCCGCCGCTATAACAGAGGACGCAGACAGCCGATTGCTTCCATTTATTAACTATTAAATTTCCTATTTTATATTTAAACACCAGCGGTCCCGCAATCAAACTTGGTGTAGGACTTCTAAATCAAATTGTAAACAAAATATCGATTTGTTATACTGCACCGTAGTAAGTTGGTTGAATGATTTTAATTTACATAGTGGATGTGTACACTTGCTAGATACCCATGATACTCACTTACGTACTTAAATATTAATCAAGATGACTGTACAACTTGCTTAGTCATGCAGACAAGAAAAACAGCTACACATTATTAGATATGGTTTTTTTAGTAACTTTTCTGATAGTTATCATGCAAGAATCGGCTATTAAATCATCAGAAAACCTATGCTAGGTTTTCCTTCAAATTCTTAAGGTATTTCGATTTGATATTATGGTAAGTATTGAAGATATACAGATCTTATCATAACAGGACCGCGTCACTTAACCCGATATATAACCAATAAGAGCCCGCCACTTTTTTTTAAATGTACAGTAGAATTACAAATGTTTATCGAAACTTTTGTATGAATAATTTTAAAGCACCTGTGTATTTACTTTTCAACCTCCATTCATCAATTATCATATTTTATCGTCTGTCCCTGAGTCATAGACAAATAATACGATAAATTTTACATTTTATTTTTAAATATAAACATCGTTGTTCAGACATGCTCATATAATAGTACGCTACATAAAGAGCGTAGGTGGCACAGTGGCTAGAATACCAATGAGTTTATCGTATTTTTCAAAGACTTACGTACATTTACCGACTGCTCTAACGGTGAAGGAAAACATCGTGAGGAAACCTGCACACTGAGATGACCAGTGTGTTAAATGGGGTTGGCACAAAAGATCCTCAAGGGTCGAAGTGCCGCTGGGTTATTCCCGTAATATCACAAGATAAGATGATAAGATAGTACGCTATGGCGGGGAAAAGTGACGCGGTCCTGTAATACTACATACTGTATACTTTTCTTTAGAATTCAAAATGCAACAACGATTCTAAATGAAATAAATACATATTACTTATATTATCAGTTCTACCATTCAATAAATATAAAAAATCTGGGAAAACATTTATCACTGAGAGTATTTGCTCTTGATAAGAACAAGTGGCTCTTCTTCTTTGATATACCTAATGATAAGATATATG
Organism: Hofmannophila pseudospretella; assembly: GCA_947369225.1. Lineage (NCBI taxonomy): Eukaryota > Metazoa > Arthropoda > Insecta > Lepidoptera > Oecophoridae > Hofmannophila > Hofmannophila pseudospretella. The sequence goes on along the minus strand of OX376332.1, from coordinate 6,474,884 downwards.
CTAATAACAACGCTGATAGTAATAATGATAAAGATAATACTTATTACTTATTTCCTGGTGCACATATCGTGATTAATTCGTGAATTGTATTGTATCATTTCTCTGTTAGGTACAACATGGTAACACCGTTTCTTGCCGTATGTAGATAGAAGAGCGTGGACTAGGCCACGCTCTTCTATCTACATACGGCAAGAAACTAGGCTAGGACACCGGACTCCCGTGCGGAAGGTTCGGGTTCGAAACCGTGCAGTGCTATGTACCAATGAGTTTTTCGTATTTTTCGAAGACTTACGTACATTTACCGACTGCTCTAACGGTGAAGGAAAACATCGCGAGGAAACCTGCACACTGAGATTCGTCGTCGTTGGCCTTTAACATCTTGACAGATGATTTACACAGCGTTGTGTCGGCATCTACGCTCATGGCTGAATAAGCCGATACGAGAGCGGCAAGTTCTGCCGCACGTGCAGCAGGTGAACTGCGAATCTGTTGGAGCAGGTGTTTCGAGGTGTCTGTGCCGGTTAGCTCGTTTGTCAGCTAAATTATGGAACCACTCGATGTCATGTGAAGTGCGGCCCTCGATCACCAGGCGCCTCCATGCGTCTCTATCCACGGCGAGTTTCTCCCAGTGACTGGTCTGTAAGTTCCCGCCACCCCACGGGAACAATCAACGCCGGGACGGACCAGGACCTTACTGGCCGGGGGCTGAGATTACCAGTGTGTATAATGGAGTAGGTACAAAAGCTCTTCAAGAATTGAAGTGCCGCTGGGGTTATTCCTGGCCCCCTATCATAAGATAAGATAAGATCACTTGTAGCCAATGAACGGCCCCATTGTTAGGGCACCAGGCCTCCCCTTGCACAAGGCGGGTACGGGCTGATTCCAGTGCTGATTGATGGAATTCACACGCATTCAGAAATCTTTTTTTTTCTACAGACATGCAGTATTCCTCACGAAACTCACGATATTTTCCTTCACCGTTAGAGCACTCGGTAAATGTTATCCTTTACCAATAGAGCAGTAACACAGGAGCAAAAATAAATTTAAGTTTTTCTCAAAAACTACTTGTAGTGATTCTTAAAATTCTGTTACTGTTACATAGATTAAAATTAGCACAACTAACAAGCTACTGAAAGAATTTTTAGAATTATTATTATATAATATCGCGCATCAGCTATATCTAAATGGTCCAGTAGTTTTTGAAATCTCAAACAAACAAAAAATAGTTACATATTGGCTCTGTATATACGATTTCTCTGTATTACGATTTCCTACGTATACGAGTATGTACTTACTTATACAGTGGAGTATTGTTCATTATGACGAAAACGCCAAAACATAAACAGAACCTAAAGAACTATTGCGGGAAAACACGCGCAACCCTCGCTTCCAGAAATTGGCAGTAAAGGATCTTAACCATTACCTGCTCTCCTACCGCCTCACCCTCACTGGAAATCTACTCAATCGCACGATTCGCACGTTGGGCGACTGCTAAGAAATAGGATCTTTTTCGACTGCGCCCAAATCACAGAATCGTCAACCTGTCACATATCTCATACTTGTTACCTGTAAGTACCTGTACATATAGACAATGTTACTTAACTAAAGTTGAAGGTAAACTCACCATTCTCCAAACTGTCAGTCAACGCCGCCGTACTGTCCTCATTAATAAATATCTTCACACCAATCTTTAGATTTTTCCTCTCCTCTTCGGCCATCTTATTTCTGACGTCATCGTGAGGCCTAGTTATGTTCAAGACTGCCTCTCCAGGAGCGGACGGGGCTGACGTAGAGACGACCATGTACTCAGATTGGTTAATCGAGTTCTGTGGATTGGATTTCTCGCATTTTTCTGAAGGTGAAGCTACGCCGTTTTGAACTGGTGCCTTGTTGAACTTGTTTTGGGTACCCCATTCAGAGAGAGTCAGCTTGATGCTTTCTGATAGCTGGAATGAAGGTTAATTTTTTATATTGGAAAGTTATTCACATATGCCTACAAATAAATGTCCTCAACAAGAGACAGATGGCGCATTGTGGTGCAGCGGGCTGTTAGACGATATGTGTGACCACAACTTCCACACTTCTCCATGTGCAGTAATATTGAAACTGCATATTGAAATTAGATATTTATCATGAAAGCCTTCAACAAAAGTAATTTATGTCGTGTTTCATAATAAAACGTAATGATTCTTCTGCAAATTATGTTTACATTGAATGAAACAAGACAGATAATCATACTATATATGTTATGAAATGTTACTATGTATATCACTATATAATAACAGAACTACCTGTTCGTCCCTCGCGGTGGAGACAACGGGTTGTTGGGGGGAGTAGGCGAAACAATTCGTGGCAGAGATTGGCCGTCGCCTCAGGGAGAGGGGCTGTGACCCTCGCTCCGGGTCGTACCTGGTGCAAAGGTTGGCCGTAGCGATACAGCGCGGTAACGCCGCGAGCGTTATGGGCACCTTTGCAGCGGGGACGACAAGGGGCGGGCTATTTGATTGACATTATTTCTTTATTGGAAAATTATTATTGTTATTATATGACATGTAAATTAATTTTATGAATAAATTCTATAAAATTAAAATAAATGTTTGTGAAATAACTAAATGGAATGGTGAAAAAAATAACTAAGCAGTTTTGCAATCTTAAAACAAAGCTATAATAAAATGCAATAGTTTATGCGAGCTCCTTTGAAACCAGTCCTCTGGTTTTATGTAGGTAGTATGCAGTGTGTATCTGGTATTGAAAGATGGTATAATAAAGGCCACGGTTTACACGAAGCACTTGTTATGTTATGTCAACAAACTGATGTGTCTTTGTATTGAGTATAATAGTTTCACAAACATAATTTCCTGGAATAAACTTTCTGATTTAAAATGAGAACAGTTGCTGTGTTTTGGTTTGAAGGGTAAGAGAGAGCAATATTATTACTACATCATGAGTCACTTGATCTTAGTTCTCAAGTGACAGCACATTAAAAACCCCTCTAATAACATTAGTGAGATGATGATGTCTATGGGAAATGGTGATCATTTACTATCAGGTGCACACGCAAAATAGGCGCTGAAGACGTCGGATTGCGGAAACCAACCCGTTATTACATTACATTACCATCAGGTGGCCTGTTTACTTGTCTGCTTTCCTTACATAAAAAAGCAACTGCCATATTATTATTAAATTTCGTATGGTAAAAAAATGTTTGATACATCTTTAGATGATTACGTATGATAAATAATTCCATATTTAACAGAAAGTTTATTCCAGGAAGAAAATGAATGTTGATATTAAATAATTTTTTTATTACAATTGTTCCCCTCAGTGTTAGGCATGTTCTTTGTTAAAACATATTTTAAATAAAATTCTACATTAGATACTAATTAGAGTATTATAATATATTTAGATATTATTATAGTTTAGTATTACTATAAGATACAATTTATATTAAACTGTGATTGTTTGTATGTTGGTTTCTGTATAGTTTATACATAAATATTTATTATATGTATAAGTTCCCCAAATTTTCCCCTGTTTAATATTATTTCGTCCGTCCATATTATGTACCTATGTGCCGTTTTGTGTTTGTTGTAGGTGGAGTTTCCGGACAATCTTGACAAAATGTACAAAATTCTAAATTTCATTAAACCAATTTCATAACCGGTCACTTTCACGATGTGTCTCCCTTACAACGTGAATTGGCAGAATTATTGTGCCTTAAACACAATACCATAGGCCATTAATTAAAAAAAAAAGATACAATTTGTATGTAAACAATGGTTAAAATAAATATTTTAAAGATATTCTAACCCTGTAAACTAAGAGCAATTACCAATTTGTTCAAAAGGGTCCTGAGTATGAACTATTTCATTTTCTTAGAATTTACATGCAGACAGACCGGTCTGCCGTTTATTACTTACTTTTTATAAAAAATAACACTAACTTTCTAAAAAAAATTTGTAAGGTCACAAAATTTATAATTAAACCACATAACAGGGCACTTTGATTAACTTTACGCTATGTAGGCCGAGAGAACGGAGCTCCACGAATCTCTGTCTTGACAATCTTCTCTAGCATCCTCGGGAGTCATTCATCGTTTTGATTAAGTTTCAACAAAATCAAAACATTTAACATACATTTGAAGACGAGAAATGCCAAGGTCTTTTGTTAGCTGTAACTATTCAAGTAGAAAGAGTTTCTACAAGGCTTAGGGCTAAAGGTAGGACTAAAGAAATTGATAATTTAATATATATGATTAATTTAATTGATCTGAGGATTATAGCCTTAGAAACTGTAAAGTTGTTCTGAAGCATTTACTAACCTCTTCAGTAACATTTTGCCCGGCCTTCTTCTTGATATCGATCAAGTTAAGTACATTCCCAGTATTTATTGTCACTTTAGAAGCACTCGTCAGCATCGTGACCCTCTAGATTCCACTTTTTTTCAACTATAATGGCCTTTCACGCCACTGCCAAGGTTACCGGCCAATGGTGGAGGAAAATATTATTAAAATAATTTGTAATAGCGACCGCGTGCCACAAGCGACGTCGAATACTGGCCTTGCCTGAAGATACACATAATTTTTATATCAAATCAGCTGAATTGTGTTACGCACTCGTTGCAATTTATGACGAAATTGTAGATAGCTGAAATCGTATCATCTTTATTATTAAAACCCGGTGGGGCAGGCGTGAAATGCTGTACAATAGTGAGTCGGCGAAACTAGAATTTTGCTTATTATTTCATAATTCTGTTGATGATAGAATAGGAGTGCTTCCAAAACCACTTGAAATTATTCACGTTGATGATGTACTTGTTCCATTGCTTGTGTCAAATATAAGTTTGATTAATTTTCAGCTGTTAACGCGGTAATGGAACATGGACAGTTGTCAACGTGAATTATTTCAACTGGTTATGGAACGCTCTCAAAAAGAGTGAAAAACACAAACGATGACAGTAGAAAACTGACGTGAGTGACGGCCGAAGGACTGACATTGACAGTTAGTGTTGCCAACTCAAATTACAAAAATATGCAGAAAAAGTTAAATTCTGTCAAATGCCTTTTGAATTCTGTTCGCTGCAGCCAATCACGAGGCGAGGCGAGCCGCGGACTTTCAAGTGGGGGGGGGGGGGGGGGGGGAAAGAACGGAACGCTGCAGCGAACCGTACCGGCGCTGGAACCGGTGCATGTAGTCCAGCACTTGATGAAAATCATTACCTACCATAAATTATTATCAATTTTTAAAAATTACTTGCTTTCGTTTGTATTATAATCCGCTGGATTTAATATTTTTTTGATTATTATAGCAACACTGCAGCTATTGACAGATAACATTACGTTTACAAAGATGGTTATCATCATAAGAACATACATAAATTAATGCACAGTTACAGCTTCAATTTCGTGATGGCCACCAAAAATAAAGTTAAAACTAAATGAAACTATCAGTCTCATTCATATACTAGATCGTGTGAGAGTGACAGTCACGTCCTCAAGACAATGGGGAAAGTCTACGAACGACTTCTCAATAATCGCCTCCATGACATTGCCAAGTCCAAAGGTTTAATCCCTGACGTCCAGTTTGGCTTCAGACCCGGACACTCGTGCGTCCAGCAGGTGCACCGCATCACGGAACTCATACTGGAGGGACTCAATTATTCGCGTAAGCCGATCCCCACAGGGGCGCTATTCTTCGACGTGGCGAAAGCGTTCGATAAAGTCTGGCACAACGGTTTGATATATAAGTTATACCAAATCGGGGTGCCGGATCGTCTCGTACTCATACTACGGGACTTCCTCAGGAATCGAACCTTTCGCTACCGCGTCGAGGGATCGCTCTCCTCCCCTCGCCAAATCAGAGCCGGAGTCCCCCAGGGCTCCGTCCTCTCGCCACTCCTCTTCTCGCTGTATACCAGCGACATCCCTCGCCAGCCAAAGGTAGAACTCGCGCTATTTGCGGACGACACCGCTCTCTACACCTCTGATAGGAACAGGGCTCGTATCACCCGGATTCTCCAATCCGCCGCCACCGCCCTAGGCGAATGGTTTCGGAAGTGGAGAATCGAGGTGAACCCTGACAAAAGCGCCGCCATTCTCTTCGCTAGGGGTCGTGCCCCTGATACGACCACCCATGTTCGGAATAACATAGGGCAACTCTCACTTTTCGGCAGACCTATCCCTTGGGAGAAAAAGGTCAAATATCTAGGAGTCACCCTTGATAGAGGTATGACCTTCGAGCCACACATAAAACGCGTCCGCGACCGCGCAGCATTCATTCTCGGCCGGTTACACCCGATGCTAGGCAAGGGGAGTAAAATGTCACTTAGAAATAAGTTGACAATTTACAAAACTTGCATCCGTCCAATCCTCACGTACGCAAGCGTGACTTTCGCGCACTCTTGCCACATTCGCCGCCTTCAGGTTATCCAAAATAGGTTCATGCGTAGAGCAACCGGTGCTCCATGGTACCTACGTAACGTAGACCTCCATCACGATTTGGAACTCCCCACGATCGCTCAATACATGAAGTTAGCGTCTCGACGCTTCTTCGAGCAAGCTCCCCACCACCCAAACCCTCTAGTAGTAAGCGCCGCCGCTTATTCGACTAACGGTTTACCGACATCCCGTCGACGACGTCGGCCTAGACACGTCCTAGACGACCCCGACGACGCCATCACGATCTCCATCGCGGAAGCCACTCCGCCACCCGATAGTAGTTCACACGCAGCACCTTCATACCGCCCGCGCCGGCGCGGGCGGCGACCCGCTTCTGGCGCTTTCACGCGCTATCGGCGTATTCCAGGCCGCTTCTCCCCGACCCCTCCGTCCCCAGCGACGTCCTAAGCCGAGGTCCGTATCCACCTGGGTGCCCTTAGGCAGTCGCTTCTTATAGTAGTTTTTAAGTCCTCCTCTAGGCTGGAGCGCATTTAGCGCTCGCCCCAAAAAACCCGGTGAAGCTGTAAAGGTCATTAGGACCAACAGCAATTATCAGTACGAAAAAAAAAAAAAAAGTGACAGTCACGGTTCGTTTAGCGATGTTTTAATTTAGCGAGTGGCACCGTAGAATCGGTGCCAATCTAGCATGTAGGTGAGCGAGACAGTTCCATTTAGTTTAGACGCATAGAGAATTATCACAGAAATCAAATATTATACATTATATTGGTAACTCTGTGAGAATTAAATAAATTATGAATATACCATATAACGTTGAGCTCCGTCCACCGTCCGTCCAGCCAGACGGAACTCAACATGATGATTCTTTAGGCGTACCAACCAAAGTTAACGACTTGAAACGAGAAAACTTTTGAAGCGACCATCGAAAAGTTTAGAACCGAACTGAGAGCAGGGTAGCCCATCGCAAGGAATCTGGTGTTTTCGGCTTGGATGTTGCTGCATTATTTAATAATTAATATTTACCAAAACTTGAACACTATTTATTATATATTTTTTATGTATTTGTATGTGTATATTATATATATTATTGTAAACGGTGCACAAACTGACTTTTTCTACCAAAATTACTCAACAAAAAGTTTGTCTGGAAGAGATCGCTTTTAGCGATAAGACCGCCTAGATTGTATTAATTGTTTCGTACGCACTATATAACATTAATTCTGTGCAATAAAGTGTATTCATTCATTCACTATCTATCATTATTATGTAAGCATCATGCCAGGACCATACTAATGTTTAATGCCATTAATTTACGCCTTATTTGACTTTAAGCGCAGAAGCGAAAGGGACAACTTTTTCTTTAGTTCGGATGGTGCAGAAGCGTCGAAGATTCTCCCAGATAGCTTTGAAATGTGTCACACCAGCATTTTAAAGAAGACTTGAAAGAGTTGTTTACATCAGACGTGGCTGTATAACCTTAGTTCCCTTTGCCTTAAAGAAACAAACATTATTTGTCGATTTTTTTGTTATCATAGAGTGAGGTTTTCATTCCTTAGTCCTTACATTCATTTCACTTTATATTCTATTTACGTCGAGAGTTGAGTGAAAGACGACGGACTGCCGATTTTATTTAACAATTAACTCAAACCAAAACAAATAATCCACTATGGGTATAGATATAATAGGTTTTGCGTATGCCGCCACCGTAGCTGCAGGAGGTATCATGGGCTATGCTAAAGCAGGTTAGTTTTGTAATTCATATTTTCATCATCACATATCTCTAACTTTGGCTTGGAAATGAATATACCTTTTAATTCAACAACCTCTATTGTATTTCTTTTTCATACTTGTGGTTAAACGAACACAATACTAGATTTAGCAGATTGTATGGACAATGTTATTTACTAGTAAGCCCAGTCCCATTTTTATCTCATCAACAGTAGATAAACAATAAAACGATAATAATATTAATCTGATATTCACATACCTAACTTCTGATAAACCAAGCTGAACCTACATATTTTGCGTGTTGTATTTATTTTACATGTCCAGTTACAATTCACATGTATTTTGAATGACTTTAGGGCAGTATTTAATGTATGAATGGATTCTGAGATCAAGACAAGTTCATCAATCCTTGTTAACACCTTTATCTCGAAGAATATTTGTATTGTATTGTAACTCTGAACTGGTTTCCATCATACCCAACTAGCAAAATTTAGTTGTAATGATGTTCTGTTAATCAATAAGTTTTTTTTATTGTAATTGGAAATGTAATTTATAATTTGTAAAATTTATATACATATAAAATTTATATACGTATAAAATTTATATACGTATAAAATTTATATACGTACAAAATTTATATACGTATAAAATACTAACTTTCTATAAAATACTACTAAATCAATAAGTTGTTTAACTGTAATATAAATGTCTCTATACTGGAGGTTTGGATGCAACTTAATTGTTTTATTATTTTACAAATGACATTTCAGTCATTTATCGGTGTAAGTTTTGATTTTTAGCTTAGTAACTACTAAATAATTCAACAAAATACTGCTATAGGACTGTATAGGAAGACAAATACTTTAATATGACTTTTTTATAACCAAACACATCTTTGCACTTGCTCTTATATGACCTTTTTAGCTAGTTTGGATTGCTCACATTCCAATACAATCAATTTTATTGCATAGTACAGTACCCATGGTATCCTAGAGATACACAAGAAGCCGAGGCAGACAGTAAAAAAGGTGGGAATACGATTTAAAGTATACAGCAGGTGCTATAGCACCTGCTGTATACTATATAGACTAGACTAGATATGGACTAGACGGGCAAAAGATCGGAAAGAATGGAAGTCATTAGAGGAGGCCCATGTAGGAAGACAAACTGTTATAGAGGAGGGGGACGGAAGATAATTCGGACACCGATTGCCTAAATAATTATTAAAAAGAAAAAAAAATATGTAGGTATAAGATAGATATAAGAAAAAGTGTATTAAAAAAAACAGCAATAAAGGCTTAAACTATTATTATTATTACTACAGTACCCATAACTGAAATAGGTATTTTTCTCATGTAAAATGTAGGTAGGTGAGCTACTCATGCTATAATTGCATGATGATTGCATGTTATAAGAGCTTGTTTAATGTGCATTACAATAACATTAATTGTTATTACAAGAAGTTTACAGTTTTGATTAGCACTAAGTACCTTTGCTATGTTTATTTTAGTATAAATCGCTCACCAAAAATATACACGCATATTGGAGGCGAAAAAAGAAAAAATATATTGGGTGCAAGTTTGTATGGGATCCGCCCAAACTCTTTTAGTTTCAGCTTTGCTTCATATTCTGACCCGTTCATCCTATCACTTCATGTGGTGGCAGAAAAGCAAAACTGAGTGCATACAACTGTTGCATTTAGTACTGAGACAGTTGCCTTTTGCTGCAACATAGATTGATTTCTTAATTAATATTTACCTATTTTTAATATTTATTATTTGATGGGAGTTCAATGTTGCTCAAAACCACTTGACAGGTTTTTAAATAATAGTGGACTCAATTGACTATGAACTCAATGACTACATGCTATAAGTGAATTAACTATAATACACCAGCTTAGATTTGGGCACATCAGCTATAAAGCTGCCTACTCATTAATAAATAAAAGGTATTTTTTTAAATTACTCAACTTGTTTCAGGATCCATACCATCACTGGGGGCTGGCCTCGTTTTTGGATCCATCTTAGGTGAGAAATGTTTTAAAATACTTAAATTAATAATTAATAAGTACTAAATAATAATATAATATTAAAGTAAGTTTGTAAAAATATTGACATACTTAACCAAGACTTCCTGGTGTCCCTATGGTTGTTGGAAGACCATATGTTACACTCATGTATCTGTCGCCGGGAAATAGCCAAATCCCCCAGGAATTTGGCCAAGACCAGCGAAAACTGTTGCTCTCAGGGTACAAATCACCTTTGGTGGAAGGTGGAGGGTATGAAGGAAGGGCGGGTTCTCCGGGGTTCTTTCCTCCATATTACCTACTATGTACTATAAGTTTATTGTCATCTAACTTAAATAAATTACATTACAAAAAATCAAATAAATCTTAAACTAGCAAAAAAAAAACAATTAAAACCAGAACATAAATATAAATGAAAGATGTCAACAGGTGCACGCTCAGCTGTAGTGTGTAGTAAAAGAGGGGGCTTAGTTCCGCTATGGTATGGTCCCGTTTCAGGTACTTACGTACACGCAATATTTACAGCCTCCAATTAATGTCATAACTTATTATTATTTGTTAAACAGTTTTTAAGGCAACCAGTAAATCCCAAATCCCGGGACTCAGCTATTTCCCTGAATTCGGCTATTGCCCTGCGACATATCCACAAATCTCGTTGCGAAATACCAGCGACAATTTGTGCCTTCCCACGCTATTAGACAATTTGCTATTATTTAATTGTATTTTATCTAATTTTTCAGGTGTTGGCGCATACCAACTCAGCAGGGATCCATCAAACTACCATCTTATGCTCGGCACAACAGCTGCTTTGGGAGGTCTGATGGGTTACAGGTAATGTTACTCTTTTAAACACGAAATATTTAAATACAGCTAGGTTCAGACTTGGTACAGACTGTACCGTACTGTCGCCCACAAGTAATGCCATTTTTTAAAACTTTTAAATTTCAAACTTACGTCTACGTAATATCTTGTATTACTGTGTTCTTGTTTGAAGGGTTAAGAGCGTAATTACCGGCACATGAGGCATTCCACCTAAGTTAGCCTGATGGTAAGAGGTTAACATCGCCCGTAGACATATCACCTCACAAAAAACATTGTAAAAGTGTTTTTGATGCGCTGCTAATTCAAGGTATTTAGACTTAGATGGAGTATCTCATACGCCGGTAATTATTCTGGCTCTCTTACCCTTTTAATTATAATACATCAATGCAAGCATTGCTGTTTTGCGGCATTAAAACCCAATTTAACCTTATCAATACTAGAGTAACCCCAGTATTAGATCTCTTTTGATTGCCGTCTACGTTTTATTGTGACAAAGTCGTTCAATTTGTTAAAGTCGGTCCCAAAATTAAGGTTTGTGACTGTACAAACATCCCCAAACTGACTGCACAGAGTCAATCACCATCTTATCTTATGATAGGGGGCCGGCAATAACCCAGCGGCACTTCGAACCCTTGAGGATCTTTTGTGCCTACCCCAGTTACACACTGGTCATCTCAGTGTGCAGGTTTCCTCACGATGTTTTCCTTCACCGTTGAACAGTCGGTAAATGTACGTAAGTCTTTCATAAATACGAAAAACTCATTGGTACATGGCATTGCATGGTTTCGAACTCGGACCTCCCGCATGGGAGTCCGGTGTCCTACCCACTGTGCCACCGACGCTCTTTTCAATCACCTTCAAATCCTGTTGTTGTAAAGTCGAAAGTTTGGCAATGCTGTCAGCCAAGGATTTCAACGGAAACATTTTGTTGTCAGATTCTACAACGGAAGAAAGTTCATGCCGGCTGGCTTAGTTTTCATTCTGTCCGTTGGCATGATGGCAAAGCTCGTCATGAAGAACGTAGGCGCTGCGAGCCCGGTGCCCGTGAAAAGTAGTTAAATAATTTGCATTACCTCATTTTATATCCCTGATAAATAACCTATAGGTAGATTTTTGTTTCTGGGGCAAGAGAAAAAAACCTTGAATGAAAAAAAAAATCCCCCCCCCCCTTCCCTCTTTATTGTAGGAAAGTACCCATGCATAGTATATACTAGAAAAAATTGTGGATATCTCATTTTTTAACTTCTCAATCTTCAATACAGATGGATAGTTCGAGGACTTTTTATCTGAATTTATCTGACTAGTAATTGAGATTTCGGATTTAAACTTGTACTTAGGATTAGGATTGACTATTTTACGTATAAAGGGCTGTTATATCAGGGATATAAAGATAGCCTAGAGTCGTAGTATTCGATAAAAAAAATTTTTTGTATATTTCTGTAGACGTACCTGCTTTTTTGGAGTAATTTTACCAATGTATACTTGTTGAATACATTTTTAGTGTTCATTTCGCATTTATTACTCGACAACTTTACTGTGAGCCCATCGTAATAATTCCTGTAGATTATATTTCCAAATTGAAGGCAGTTTTAGAAATGTGCAGATTAGGTTGGGTTCTCTCTAAAGTTGTCAAGATATAATTATGTGTTGACGTAGTTGTTAATTAATAAGTAATAGGTAGTTATTTAATTTTTACCAATTTCATTTGTTGCTTGTAGGTGAAAATGAAGAGGCGTTTGGATAATAATAATTTTATACAATTCACAAAAATATAATGGTGTTGGGATGACAGATTTTTTTTTATTTCTTAGCTAATGCCTAGGTTACACAGTGCGAGTAAGCGTGCGAGCTCGACTGGTCAGTTACTGCAGTGCAGCTACTCGCACCGTGTATTTCATTATTATTTTTTCATTTATTTTGCCATAAATCGCGTGTACTTATATTGTGGGTCTTATAAACATATACGTTTCAACACGATTTTACCCAATGGGGGTAGCAAATAAAGATATAATATTGATTAATAAAATTGAATTTAAATTAAGTTATTATATCAAAAATAAATATACCTAATGAATATAAAATTAAATTATGTATCCAAATGAAATAAATCGCAATAATTTCTATTTATAAAACCAAATGTCAAATCATAATAATATTATTAATTACCATAATGTCAATTTTATCATAATGTCAATCATATTGTAAATTCAATTTTATCATAATGTCAATCATATTGTGTGACCAAAGTATACGAGTTACTGTCATATTGTGTGACCAAAGTATACGAGTTACTGTCATATTGTGTGACCAAAGTATACGAGTTACTGTCATATTGTGTGACCAAAGTATACGAGTTACTGTCATATTGTGTGACCAAAGTATACGAGTTACTGTCATATTGTGTGACCAAAGTATACGAGTTACTGTCATATTGTGTGACCAAAGTATACGAGTTACTGTCATATTGTGTGACCAAAGTATACGAGTTACTGTCATATTGTGTGACCAAAGTATACGAGTTACTGTCATATTGTGTGACCAAAGTATACGAGTTACTGTCATATTGTGTGACCAAAGTATACGAGTTACTGTCATATTGTGTGACCAAAGTATACGAGTTACTGTCATATTGTGTGACCAAAGTATACGAGTTACTGTCATATTGTGTGACCAAAGTATACGAGTTACTGTCATATTGTGTGACCAAAGTATACGAGTTACTGTCATATTGTGTGACCAAAGTATACGAGTTACTGTCATATTGTGTGACCAAAGTATACGAGTTACTGTCATATTGTGTGACCAAAGTATACGAGTTACTGTCATATTGTGTGACCAAAGTATACGAGTTACTGTCATATTGTGTGACCAAAGTATACGAGTTACTGTCATATTGTGTGACCAAAGTATACGAGTTACTGTCATATTGTGTGACCAAAGTATACGAGTTACTGTCATATTGTGTGACCAAAGTATACGAGTTACTGTCATATTGTGTGACCAAAGTATACGAGTTACTGTCATATTGTGTGACCAAAGTATACGAGTTACTGTCATATTGTGTGACCAAAGTATACGAGTTACTGTCATATTGTGTGACCAAAGTATACGAGTTACTGTCATATTGTGTGACCAAAGTATACGAGTTACTGTCATATTGTGTGACCAAAGTATACGAGTTACTGTCATATTGTGTGACCAAAGTATACGAGTTACTGTCATATTGTGTGACCAAAGTATACGAGTTACTGTCATATTGTGTGACCAAAGTATACGAGTTACTGTCATATTGTGTGACCAAAGTTTTTTATTAAATAAGGAGAGCAGACGAGCAAACGGGCCACGTGATGGTAAGTGGTCACCGTCGCCCATAGACATCTCACCTCACTGTATTAATATTAGAGGGTTTTTGATGCGCTGCTAACCTTGAGGACTAAGATGGATTGCCTCATGTGCCGGAAATTACGCTGGCTCTCTTACCCTTCACACCGAAACACAGAACTGCACGCATTTCTGCTTCACGGCAGAAATAGATAAGAGGGTGGTACCACCCCAGGCGATCCTTCACTTTAGGATCTACCACTACATAATATAAGTATACGAGTTACTGTCATAGCTCGCAGCCGAGTTACTACAACATTTTTTGTTTTCACTTGCCACTCGCCTTCCCCCACCACGGCACAAGGCAGCAGCTAGCGCGTCACTCGCACGATTTTACGAAAGGTCAGCACAATATATTTTGTTGCGACATCATGGAGATGATTGCTGTCTAGGACAGTGACTGTGGTTACTCACAATATCCGCTACTCCATAATGTGTTATATATATTGTGAGTAGGTATATATATTCATTTATTTACGATATTTATTATCATTTATGTGTCATGGTAAATGTAGGTATATATATATATATTTTTAACTTACCTATCTTCAATTAAATTTATTTGTGTCGTATCTCTGTCCTCTTGGACAGGTTTTGGCCAGCCATCGGTCACGGTCCAACAGAATACCAGCGCTGGAGGCATTCTTGTCTGCAGCAATAAGCTGAGTTGAGGCCCTTTTCACAATAACAGCAGACCATCAGACATGATTTCAATATGTTTACCTTTGACTACATAATTACTTTATTATAATTATAACTGTTTCGGTCATTGCTGCGTGTGAAATAAACGTATTACTTACTTACTTACTTACTACTCTCATTGTGTGATCGGCCGAGGCGAGTCGAGCTACTGGCATTGCGAGTTACCGATGGCAGTAGCTGTCTACTGTCAGGTAAGCAGCCCTCACTGTGTAACCTAGCCTTAAGGATGTTGGATTAAAATAATAAAAATAAAACACAATATTCCATATTTGTTATTTTCTATTCTTCTCTTAAAATTTAGACAATTTGTGAGGAAATAAGTATCGGTTCATACATAAATAGTACGTACAATAATAAATAGTTTAATACCAGGCAAGTGATGTATAGTTCCTAGAACCACAGTTTAGTGTCAGTCAACCGAACTAAGTTGTAAAAATTTAATCTATTGGTAACTTTAAAATTAAAGATCTATGTCACATAAATAGGTTTTTGAAATAACAGACTTAAATTAGGTATAACAAGAGTTTTTATAATTTTTTTTTAATGTAAAATGTCTATTTTTTTTAAAACAGAGTGAAAATCACTTAAAAATATAAAGTACAACTAAAGTTGTTCCGAAAACCGCGAACCAGTCGCTCTATAGTCAAATTTTACATACATATAATACTTATTTTTTACATCTTAGAAATTACTGTATAAAAGGCACTTTGTGGCAGTTTCTTTTATGTAACCTTAGAACGATGCTATTTTTACAACCATTTTACAAAACAATCATAGGCTAAGGAGTATTTTATATCCAAAACCGAGAAATGATTCGGATTCCCGTGGAACTCCAATATTTCCTGATGACATTAACATTATCCTAAGTGTACTTATAGTTCAATAATAGTAACACAATCACATTGTAATATCACTCACAAAACTGAGTCTGACACTTCAAAAGTTCGTCTTCAGACACATTTATTTATCTCACACTCGCGCGACGCACCCTCCCGTAATTA
This sequence comes from Hofmannophila pseudospretella, assembly GCA_947369225.1. NCBI lineage: Eukaryota > Metazoa > Arthropoda > Insecta > Lepidoptera > Oecophoridae > Hofmannophila > Hofmannophila pseudospretella. Next base: position 6,458,830 of record OX376332.1, on the reverse strand, counting down.
CCCGCTGAATATTTGAAAATTACACGACGAATATTTGAAAATCACACGACGAATACAGTAATACCCCGCTTTACGCGACCCCGTATTGCGCGGATTCGTTACAACGCGAATTTCAAATTTCGCGCTAAATGCCCCGCTTTACGCGATTTCCTGCAAACACTGACTGGGGAATACACCACAGATTAATTTCTAGTGCGACTTGCCTCCTTGTATGTTAGCTCTGAATAGGGTATTCCCCAGAAAATGTTTTCCTTTGCGCCTTGCCGTCTTTATGTTGGCTCTCCAGGTAGGTAGGACAGAGATAGACGATGTTTGGAATAGACTTTGGACGTGTATTTACGTAAACCAATGCTCATATTTTGCAATAAACAAAATTGATTTATTATGTTTATGTATTGTTTTTGAGCAGACCCCGTTATACGCGAATTTCGCTTAACGCGATTTTCTCTGGAACGTATCCCTCGCGTAAAGCGGGGTATTACTGTATTTCAATATTACACGACGAATATTTGAATATTACAAAATGAATATTTGCATATTACACGATGAATATTCGTAAAGAAATAAAAGCAAGCAAAGTGTCATTTCTGCTTGCTTTTATTCGTCGTGTTCGAACATGCTTGTAAATAAACTGTAAACTAAAGAATGACTACAAACACTGTATTACACAGCAAATGTTGGCAATTACATGGTATTACACAACTAATATTTATCAAAGGGTGAATTAATTACACGGTAAATATTGCTGGCTACACAATATTACAATTGTAATATTCATTTAATACGGGATGTGCGCGCTAACGCAATCTGTAGTGTAGTTAGGGCTGAAAGGACCGGCCCAGGCGTGATGTAGGTGACCTATGGTACCTAAATCCTAGCCCTTTGTGGGTAGTCGATCCAGCGTGGCAGTCTTCAGGGCTCGACCCGCGCTTTTCGCTAGTGGCGGCTGCTGGAAAACACGACAATGCATTAGTTTTGGAACGGATTACAATTACAAATAATGTAAAGGAAAATTATATGGGGCGTTATGATTTGTGACAGAATTTTAAACAGAATTTTATTGGAATTTAGTTACATTACGCTGAGATATTCGTAATATACAGGGTGTAACATTAAGAACGGTCAGTATGGGAAAGTCTGAAACTATAAGACATACGAAGATCTGTTCTTAGGAACCATGTCATCAATTTTAGTAACAAGAAACACTGTATTCATACATTTTTTTAAAAACCTGTACTCAGCCTGGGAATCGAACCCGGTTGTTTTGAAAAAAAATCCAACACTATTTCTATTTAGATATCGATTGTGTAGGTCTTAAGGAATAAATGTTAGTATGAAACGTGATGTTTAAAATTAATAAAACGCATTGTTTCCATATCTTTTAATTTATTTTAGTAGGTGTTCGAAATGACTACCATTTTGTAAAATACAACATTCAACTCGTTTAGGTAACGATCTTACTATTGAATGTTGTATCTTCAGGTGGTGAATTTGCGTTAAAATTGTCTCTATGGCTGCTGGTTTCTAGGTCTTCAATTGTGGCGTAGCTTGTTTTGTACACTTCATCCTTAACGTAATCGATATCTAAATAAAAATAGTGTTGGATTTTTTTTTCAAAACAACCGGGTTCGATTCCCAGGCTGAGTACAGTTTTTTTTAAAATGTATGAATACAGTGTTTCTTGTTACTAAAATTGATGACATGGTTCCTAAGAACAGATGTTCGTATGTCTTATAGTTTCAGACTTTCCCATACTGACCGTTCTTAATGTTACAGCCTGTATACAGGTACTTATTTTAATATAATTTTGAAACAATAAAATCGTTAGATAATATTCTTTTGTGGATAATTGAAATGACTAATCAGATATTATTATAAAATCAGTTTTATATGATATTTGATCATAATTTGCATGCACAAGGAAATAATTTACATACAAATAGTGAGACATGTTTTTGAAAATATACTGTAGAATATGTATAGAAATATATTGAATTTTATATACACATGGTTACAGGAAGTACTGTGTTGAAATAAGGTCGGTGAAGTATAGTATGGGAATCATAGTTTCCTTTTACGTTGGTTGATATAATGTTGATTGTATAGCAAACGTCAATCTAAAAGAACTAATGATTAACCATTAGTTGCAAAAAACGTCCTTAATGTTAAGACTTTCTTAAGTCTTGTACCATCGAAGAAAGGGATAGCACGTAATTTGATGAAGACTTAACTTTAACACAATCACTGTCCACCATACAAACACAAAATCTAGTCCCTCAAGTCCACTCCAATATTCGTTGTAACTTATTATTTTATAATGGATTATTATGTTTATTCTTTTATTTAGTCATTTTTATATGTTTTAGTGTGTATTTTACAAATGTATCCAAATGGATACTGGCACTTGAAACTATAAATATGTGTGAATCCACTTGGACGCACTTACACCTATTACTAACCTGTTCTAAGGAGTACTTATGGCTAATCAACCAATCTTTTTGAGGACCACTTCAGATGTTCATAAAACAGTGATTACGAGTTTTCCGATAATGATAGTTGTACTCCTGATAACAATTCATGTAGCCATTTTGAGACTATCGGTGATAATGTATCAAAATGGATACATGGACTTATTGGTGACAATTAAAATGTATACACTTGGATACACTTGGGATCAAATGACCACAAGTGGCATATGTATACGTGTAAGCATCACATCACATTGCTCAAATAACTTTAGACATCGAGTTTCAGACGCTACATAGGTACAAATTTAAATAGATTTTACAGATTACCTAGAATTCAGTGCCAATGCATCCTTTTGGATACATGGACTCCACGGTAACCCTGTTTTCGTATCCATTTGGATACCGTGGACAGTGAATGTGTTAAGGATGTTTCGTGCGCCTGACGGTTAGTGTGTAAAATAATTTAGATACAGAAGTCATGAGAAACTGATTGAAGAATATGACGCCTCGAATGACAGATGACTTAGAAGTTGTGACGTCTGAAGACTGAAGGATGTGATGACAGAAATCCATGACGATGTGGAAGAAATGACTCCAGTACGATCCGTTGATATCTTACCAAAGTTTTGGCACATCTAGTTTTGTACTATCTCCCCAGTAGTTAGATTCCTTTGGTAAGAGAACACCAATCTCGCCGGCTCTATATGAACTTGCTGGGAAGCGTCGGGTCTTATTGAGTTATCGCTGGATTTCGCTTGAGAGTAATATGTACCAATCTTGAATATTGACTTTATGCCCTTATCTGGATATGGACTTTTGGTCGTGGATCTTCCAAAATAATTGTCAAACTCGTCTTTGCTGTAGAATCCTCGTCTGGGCTGATCATTTCTTTCGGTCACTTTTGTAGTTTTTGCCAAGAAATCATTGAAGTTATACGGACTCTTCGTTGTACTTATAGAGTATTTATTTACTGATGGTGGGTATGTTACACTTGATGGTTGAGTCACTGTTGATTTCTCTGTACTGTATTCGAAAGGTTTTCTAGTTGTAGTATAGTGGTATTTGTAGTAATTCTCTGTTGTTGAAGAAGTGGTATGTTCTTGGTTTTTGTAACCTGAATATAGGTTTTGTACAGGCGTCGTGCTAGATATGTATGGCTGGGTGGTTTCTTCGTAACTGTGTATGTTTGTAAGAGATAAATTTCTATTAGTACTTGTGTGGATGTTTGTACTGTACACATGTACTGACGATAAATGAGATTGTGCGGTAGTCTCATTTTTTTAGTCAGTATTGTGATTTGATTATTGTCCTTATTTTACTTCGAAGAACTAACAAATATTTGATCTATCGAGTGTAAAACGTAAATCAAATTAGGTAGGACGCTTTCTGGTTCAGAATTAAAATAATTATGTCTGAGAATTTAGGATACATTGGCGTCTATTCTGGGATGGTCACTAAATCTAAAAGTAACTGATACTGTCTCGCTCACTCACGTGCTAGATTGTGGGAGTGAAGGAGACGTTTCATTTAGCGATGTTGTAATTTAGTAAATTATAACCCAGAATTGATGCCAGTGCCACTAACCTAACCTAATTACTAAAAACTATTAAGCATCATCATTTTGTAATATTAAACTTGTAACACAAAATATATCAAACTGTAATTCGAAATTACAAAATTGTAATTCGAAATTACAAATTTGTAATACAGATTTTATATAAGCCCGCTTGCTGCATTTTCGGTCTCAATTTACCATCAGGTGAGATTGAAGTCAAACATAGGTTTGGTCGTAAATAAACTAGGGAAAAAAACCAGACTAAATGATTTCTGATTCTAATTCTGACCTTGTAATATTTCCGTAGAATGGGCTAGTCTCTGGACGCACGTAGCTCGGCGTATGTTGCGAGTAGTCCGGTATTATATTCTCGTGTTCCGTTATACACCGCCCGTTTATGCAGTACTGGAATTTGAAAATTACAATTCGTCGGTGAAGTTCTAACACCGCCTAAATCAAAAATTGGCGGTTTTGACCTTAATGTCATTCGACGGAGAATGATGACGCGCTTCGCCTGACCAATCGGAAGTAAGCATTTAAACCAATGGCGGCGCGTTATTCGCAGAAAACTAAAAGCGCCTAAATCAAAAATTTGCGATTGACCTTTTAATGTCATTTGACGGAGAATGATGACGCGCTTCGCCTAACCAATCGGAAATAAGCATTTAAACCAATGGCGGCGCGTTATTCGCAGAAAACTAAAAGCGCCTAAATCAAAAATTTGCGATTGACCTTTTAATGTCATTTGACGGAGAATGATGACGCGCTTCGCCTAACCAATCGGAAATAAGCATTTAAACCAATGGCGGCGCGTTATTCGCAGAAAACTAACACCGCCTAAATCAAAAATTTGCGATTGACCTTTTAATGTCATTTGACGGAGAATGATGACGCGCTTCGCCTGACCAATCGGAAGTAAGCATTTAAACCAATGGCGGCGCGTTATTCGCAGAAAACTAACACCGCCTAAATCAAAAATTTGCGATTGACCTTTTAATGTCATTTGACGGAAAATGATGACGCGCTTCGCCTGACCAATCGGAAGTAAGCATTTAAACCAATGGCGGCGCGTTATTCGCAGAAAACTAAAAGCGCCTAAATCAAAAATTTGCGATTGACCTTTTAATGTCATTTGACGGAGAATGATGACGCGCTTCGCCTAACCAATCGGAAATAAGCATTTAAACCAATGGCGGCGCGTTATTCGCAGAAAACTAACACCGCCTAAATCAAAAAACCGGCAACACCGCACCGCGTATCACAGTCAGTGCCGAACAGTTTTAAGGCTCTCCATGAAACTGTTCGGCACTGACTGCGAAGCCGTCTCGTCAGTTTACTTTGGAAAAAGGGTAAAATTGCGCTTTTTATTTGTTGATAACAAAAGTTTACCTAAGAAACCAAAACAAGCAAAATGAAGTTTTTGTTTGATCTCCTGAAAGTTGCACGGCGGGTCTGTACGCGACGTAGTAGCCGCTCGCCGTCGAAGCAGAATGACCACTGTAAATGACCACTCGGGAGCTATGCTCACCTGTCCGTCCCCGCAGGGCGAGCCCTCCGCGGCGGGCCTGTACGCCACGCAGTATCCGCTCGCTGCGTCGAAGCAGAAGAGCTGTGCGCACACGCGCTCGTCTTTGAAACATGCGCTGGAATGCATACGTTTTATGATTAGCGGCCACCCTTTTATGTAAAGTGTGTAATATCTTCGCTTCGGCGTTGATATGTTTCTACTGTTTACAGATTTTTCCTTTTGAAACCCTTTTGGTACTTGAATTTTTCTATCAAGTTTTTGCCAATAAAAAAATGATATAGCTGTTGCCCGCACCTTCGTTCGCGTTCAATAATAACTTTACCCCCACATTTGACCCATTTTTAAGTAGAATTTTCAAAACGTCTATGGCCTAGATGTCAATCTGGACGAATATATCTTTGAAAACTCTATCCAAATCCGTTCAGTAGTTTTTACGTAATATGCGTTCAAACAGACAAACAAAAATTTACCTTGTTTGATAAAGAGGTTTGGTCCTAAATTCAGCTCCAGCTCTGCACATTGTGTGTACATATATGATTGTATTCATAAATATTGTCAGATATATTTATTTCAAAATGTCTACTGAAAGTTTCTTGCGCCACTACTTTCCTTTCAGCTATAGCACCTCACGAAGCGGTGGTAGAGTAAAAACAATTACGTTGTAAAAATGTACTATAAAGTACTTACAACAAAAACTTTTTGATTTGATTTATATAAATAGATAATAAAAAACAGAAGGGTATCTTACCTAGTCCCTCTATCCTTCCGGCACTGCGCATCTAGTGTCAGCAGCCGACCTGGTAACACTCGAGGTAGCGAATCGTCTTCATGCGGCGAATTAAATAGACACGTGGCTGTGTCCCCGCTGTAAAATTACAAGAAATTACAATTACAAGAAGGTACCTAATCTTACGGTTGTAATTACTTTCGAATTAAAAATACTTTGTGTTGGACATTTTCTGTTAACTTGTCGATATAGAATGAATAGAATATCCTGTTCTCACGAGTTTTGGTGGTCTATTCACGGGCTATTTCAGAAATAAGCGATACAAAGAAAATACCACCGGTGGGACTTCTGGATTTTCTTTCGAATTTGAAGTAAATTCCAAATATAAAGAATACAATTTTTGTGCTAGTTAGAATTATAAACCTACTGATCAAATTGACCAGAAATCACATTGGATACCTACCCAGCATTTTTGCTCAATGTACCTGTACCTCAGACACCATAGATCGCCTGGACCACCTAGGTTTAAGGGGGGTAAGTAATAGCCGTGGACTACTCCTAGTCTGGTGTTTACTTCAAGAAGACCATTCAGGAAGATTATTAACTTCAGGAAGCTCTGCACTCTGTATGGTATACGGCGACCATCTGAAGACATTTTTCTTATGCCGCAAGTCAGAGATAATGAAACCGTCTTCTGAGTGGTATTTCTCAACATTCGAGTTTTTTTTAGTCTTTTACTCATTTCAAGAAGTGATGGAAGGCACTGTGCAAGGCGACCATCTGAAGCCCATCTCCATATTCCACAGATCTGACGTGATGAAGCCGTCTTCCCAGTGGCATTTGTCAACGCCTAGACCTCCTATTTTCGACATAGGAGGCTGAAACCATCTGTTCTACGGGGTATTCTAATCTGTTACTCACTTCAAGAAGTGATTGAAGCTCTACACACTGTAAGGCGACCATCTGAAGCCCTTCTCCGTATGCCGCAGGTCTGACATAATGAAGCCAGCGACATTTCTCAGGGCCTGGACTCCCTATATTCGACCTGGGAGGCTAATACCATCTATTCTAGGGGGTATTCTAGTCTGTTACTCACTTCAAGAAGTGATGGAAGCTCTGCACACTGCATGGCGACCATCTGAAGCCCTTTTCCGTATGTCGTAGGTCTGACATGATGAAGCCGTCTTCCCAGCGACATTTCTCAGCTCCTGGACCCCCTAGGTATGAAGGTGGGGGGCTGCCGTCATGGACTGCTCCTAATCTGTAAGGTAATGGGGGCAAATGTCTACAGATATTTACTTTTACCTAATTGATCAGAGGCTTGATATTGGCAACCTTTGGTTTTTGCCTTGTGTTATTTTTTCAGATATTAACAGGATTACAGTTACGGGTGAATTGATATTGATACTAAACAACTTTTGTTCTAAGACATTTGGAAATCCGCAAAAAATCTATTGACTAGGTACCATCATCAGCTCGGGTTTGAATAGGATAATTTTACAAGTTTTTTATGTGACTGAAACTCGGTTGATGTCTGAGTCACTTGTAAAAAAAACTGAAGATGAAAGCTAGCTAAGCTAATAATATAAATACCGCAGTTATTTTTTTAAATCTATTTGTTTTTGAGGTTTCAACTCATTATAGACTCGTGTGATATTTATTTCAAAAGATGATGTGCTGCTGTCTTGCGCCGTTTCTTTACTTTCAGCTATAACACCTTATTATCTTATCTTATGATAGAGGGCCGGCCAGCTCCAGTAACCCAGCGGCACTTCGACCCTTGAGGATCTTTTGTGCCTACCCCATTTACACTCTGATCATCCCACTGTGCAGGTTTTCTCACGATGTTTTCCTTCGCCGTTGAGCAGTCGGTAAATGTACGTAAGTCTTCCATAAATACGAAAAACTCATTGGTACATGGCACTGCATGGTTTCGAACCCGGACTTCCCGCATGGGAGTCCGGTGTCCTAGCCACTGTGCCACCGATGCTCTGCTATAACTCCTTACAAAGCGGTGATAATTTGAACCTTGTTTGCAATTTAAAAAAATTGAGTTTGAGTTTGCACGCCTCATTGGGAAACTAATTTAAAGATGTGCTAAATCTTCAGGCTGGTAAGAAAAGTAGTAACTTACAAATGTCCAACTTCATGCGCCGCGACGATGATACCCGAGAATCCGCCCGTGTCTTCGATTATGGCTACCGAATTCACTTTCTCCAGTCTTTTGTTGACTACGCATGCGCCGCCGACGTATGCGAATCCTGGACATTATGCTAGTATCAATATTGAACAGTATACGAGAGAAGAAAATAAAAAAAACTTAGTACAAGTTAACAGAGAGTGTGCGGTCTAAATTGGTTGTTAAGGGTTTTTCCTAGGCAGTTGAGTTGAAAGCATTTTGCAAGTAACATGGGGCGTCCTAATAGAACGCGATTACACGATTCGCGCGATCAAACATACTGATGTCGAATAAGAGAATAAGAGGGTGTCCTAATTGACAGTCGCGCGATGTGTTTGAAATAGCATCGCTTCGCGTGGTCGCGTTGTATTGGACGATCGACCCTCAGTCTTATTTGGAGTGTGGAGTCTTTATATATATTCATATTCGTATATTCCAAAACAATTTACATTGTGTAGGCAACGTTGGCACTAAACCATACAATTGTGCAGCGTTAACAAATATTGAAAATTAAGTTTATAAACAGAAACAGAATAAACAAAGATAAAATTAAAATACTGATAATTAAAAATCAAAATAATTAGGTACATAAAACAAATAAGAGTCAACAGTTGCTTGCTTGCTTATCGTATGGTTAGTGGCCAACCTATTTGTCAGAGTTGTTCAGGCCGCCCGTAGGCCTCTGTGCCTCGCACAAAGGAGCTCATATGAAATAAGCCACTAGCGGTCACCCACCCAGGTACCGACCGCGCCAACGTCGCTTAACCTGCACGATCACTTTCGGACCGTGCTCGCAACTAGGGCGAGCTACGAGCTCCTCAAGAGTCAACAGTAAAGACCATGACTGTTCGAGAAACTCATCATCCGAATAGAAGCATTTTTTCAATAAAAAAGCTTTCAACAAATAAAATGAAACCTATTCGACGAACACTCTCAGTTACCTGTTATATACTATAAATTATTCAGGATCTTAGGTAGGTTGTTGGAATTATCAGAAAGAAGCTACATACAGATGATACTAGAATGATCCTTTATACTACTTATAATATAAATACCTACACCCGGAATATTGAAAATCAAGTATAATTTGTGTGTACATACATAATAATTAAATTTTTACTTGGAATAGGTAGGTAGTTTACTTACACATAAATATTAAAGTAGGTATGGAAATTGTAATACTTACATCGCAGATGAGGTAGTGGAAAAGTAGGTAACCTATTTTGATATTTTAATAAAGCCAGCCAATTGTGTTTTATAGTGCAAAAAAAAATTAAAGTTGCCAATTGATGTTAGTTGTGCTAAAAGCAATACATATACTACATGCATGCATTCCATTCGTCAGAAAGCGATAAACTTGACATAAATACACAAATAGGTAGGCACTCAAGGTAAAATTCGGATCGTACAGCCGACCACTAGCTGAAGTATACCATCTGTCAAATTTCATCGATGAAATCTCAACCCTAAGTCCGCGTAATATGGTTTTATTTCAGTTTCACAAATTTTGTCGTTTTGGGTAGGTTGAACTGTGGTCGCCTGTACCTATATTAATTTTATCCTAGGTATTTATCATCTACCAGGAGAGTGTTCCATAGCCAGTTGAAATAATTCACGCTGACTGTGCATGTTCCATTACCGCGTTAACAGCTGATAATTTATTAAACTTTTATTCACAACGAGCAATGGAACGTGTACAGCTGTCAACGAGAATAATTATAAACTAGTTTTGGAAAGCACTCCAGCTTTTCAAATATTTATTATAAAATACCATGTAATAAAATCAAGTACCTACCTACATAACTCGTACCTACAAACATGCAAATCAGAGAGCGCTCCAAAACCAGTTGAAATTAATCTCGTTGACAACTGTGCATGTTCCATTACCGCGTTAACAACAAAATTATCAAATTTTTATTCAAAACAAGCAATGGAATGTGTACAGCTATCAACGTGAATAATTTCAACTAGTTTTGGAACGCACTCTAAATAAGGAGGTAAACGAAAACAAAACTTTTCTCGCCCGCCATTTTTCTCTATCGATCTTCGTGATTGATAATGATTGATCAACTTGTTTTTTTTCAACAATTAGCGTTGCGATATCTTGTGCCTCGATTATACTTAACTTACTATATAAATAAATAATTAATTTCAACTTTTTGGATACCTACAACATCTAATTATATTTATCATGTCGGCAGCGATGGTATGTCATTTAGGTGAGGTAGGGCCATAGGGTCAACCGGTCCGGTCCCATATAATAAGTGACTTTACGCAACTTTCTTGTTAATGTAGGTACCTACTGCAGAAACAAGTGATCTTTTGAATTATTCAATAGCAGGAGGCCAAACGATATTACCAAAGTGATTTCTATAATTCAATAAAGTTTTTATTTAACTTGCTACGTTAAATTTTGTCATGCATTTAATAATTAATTTAAATATGCAACTAAAATATAATAGTTGTATGAAGCAATATTATTTTTTTCTATTTAGTTTACCTATTTTGACAGGATTCTACTCTTAGCAAACGCGTACATACACAGAATAGAGGTAAACCTACGAAGAAGTCTGCAATCTAGAATAGAAATTAATAATTACATTTAATTGTCATATATACATGGACGTATTAGCGTTACTGTAACTTGAAGAATATCGAACGATTCTTTTTATACTAAATACAAGAAAAGGCTAATCTATATAGTATATTATTATGTACATAGTAAGAACTACTTTTGAATTACAATAGTTCACAGAATTTAAAGTGTGTAGAAGAGAGAACGGAAAAGATAGAATTATTATTCACAAGGTGCGAATGATATTTCGGATTTTGGATAAGGGTATAGAACAGATGGGTCATCCCAATGTGAAATATTGTATAGGTAGGTATATAAAGGGTGAGGGACTTTGATGAAAGAATCAGGCGTGCTCATGGGATATTATTAAGTCTTTGACACACGCCTACCTGCAGTCCCTCTATTGCACGCATCGTTCGCATACTGTCTCCTGCACATGTCTAGTCTGAAAGGGCACGGAAATATATAAAATCTTAATAAAATTGCAAACAGAATCCCCATTAGTCTCTCAATTTGAAACTAACTATCTGTGTAGAATACCTAATTATTTATTTCACTTCGAAACATTCGAAGTGATATAAATAAAATTATTACATTGCTACATTTCGAATTATTTAAAACTAAGTTTATGCTAACAACTGTGTAGTATAAGTAAATGCAAATCAGATAAAACATATTCAGCGCCATTACCAAATCCTTTACCTCGTATATTAAAATTATAAAGCGAAATTAATCAACTCGTAAGCTTGTTAATGCCGAGATTTGTCATTACCACTCGCAATCCATCCTAAGAGCTTTGTTTTAAAATTAATTTACCAGCGGTGCCTTTTGTACAGCGACCACCCTTGCGTCGTCGGCACATGTCATACCTGTTGGTCAAATTATTGTTTGGTGTCTTCATTTCAGCTGTTTGACCATCACCCGTCACTTACTATCTAAACACTAAACATCAATTTTTATTTTTAACTAACTTAGGTTTATTGAAACTTGGAATAATGGCGCCAAATTAGTGGTTATAAGTTTTATTATTATACTTAGAATACTTACGGTCTTACCTGAAAACATCCAAATACATGGTAAAGGTGTAAAAGAAAATATTGTATTTAAATCGGACATTTATGAGTGTCTTCGTAATAAAGTTAGGTGCAAGAAACAAATAAGAGAACCAACTTATATGGAAATAAACTGGTCCGGTTGGGGACAAGAATCAAGATTACGGTCCTAAATGGTGACCAGTATTTTCCAATTTGTCTTTAGAAAATACTTAGTGCAAATACAAAACTTTTTACCATCTCGCAGTGTTTATGTTAAGAACTGTCAGTATCAACCACTAAGTAGGTAACTTTTACCAACAAAGCTGTTGAAAATCCCCCAAAAAAACTTTCGTCTTTCCAAATATTTTGCACATATCAATTAAGGATTAGGTACGGGGAATGTTTTTTGATTTTTGAAATGCTTAATTCTTATTGTAATTTACAATACTGAGTTGTACCACAGGAGGTCAAACAAATACTTTGTGATGTTATAACATCGCAAAATATACTACACATCCACGCCTGAAGGCAGCGGATGAGCCTGTACTTTGAAATCAACTTACTTTGTGATGGCAACGGCAATATCGTAGACGGGCAGTCGTCGCTCTCTGAACAAATACTTGCCCATGTCAGTGAGCGCAGCTGCAGAGTCGATTGCATCGCGGCCGACTCGGTTCCTTTCGAGGTATGGCGTAGCATCCCGTCCCTGAAAAATATAAGTAAGTAATTTATCGTAGGTATGACTAAATTACCTCTACAACAAGATATCAAATTTATTACCATTACTTTAGATTATTCAATGTGGCTTATATTTTTCTTGTCTAGAGCATAAATGGTGACTTTATATTAATAGACTTTATATTATTTACCTACACCTGTTCTAATTTATACAAATGGAATCGTTAAAATATCAACAAAAATATTTTAGTAGTTTTATTGCGTTTAAAATATGTAAAACAAATTCTCTTTTATATATAATATATAAAAGAGTCGCGTCAGAATTCCGCAAAATCGATAATTTAATGCTTGCCCATCACTAAAATTGTTAAAAATATTTTATCAATCATAATCAATCACTATTTTGATATCATGTTATCCATGACTGTTTAGAGGCAAAACATATGCAAGAAACGCGCTACCAGCGTGCCCTCCCTCAGCGCAACGCCTGTCTGTTTTTGCACCGCTTCACTTCCATACATTTTATATATAGGTACATTTTGTTTGAAAGTAATTTGAAGAAGCGTCGATCAGGCGTGCTTCAGGCGCAACGCGCGGGCACGGTACAAACGCGCCGCATAGTAGACTTAAATAGAGCTTCATTTATGAAAAAAATTATTACGCGTAATCGATGTATGAAATATTATACTGACGATCAAGGCGAATTATTTGACGCATTTGGATCTTTGACTTAAAAATGCTAACTCCAATTTTTTTTTTGCTTTCAATGTTTGTTTTTTTAAGTAATTTTTTTAATGCACCCAAGATCGCCAAATTAATAGTTTTTATCGTTTTGTGCAAAAATAGTCATGTACCTAATAGTAATGTCGGGTAAAATAGTAATTTTCGTTATTAGGGTCTTGCATATTTTTTAGAAGCAATTTAAAAACTGTAAATATTATCGTTTATGGTCTTATGGAGGAATAGGTAGTTTATAATTTTGATTTCTAAAATCTTTTTTTTTTCGTTCGAAGCAGAATAGCTACTTTTTTTTCTCTCCATACAATTTCTAGTCTGGCGAATTCTCATGGCCCGCCGCAGAATCATAGAGTAAAACTACACAACGAACCGTTTGTAACGTTTCTAACGAGAAGTTTATTTTAAGAGTTCAACACATTGTCAATGTTAATGACGATTGCTAGACAAAACTACACCGATTATAGCTATCAAAATCACCAGAAAACAATTTTTGAGCAATAAAATAAACACCGTAGAACCTTCTGCGCTTAGCGACTTTCCCGCCAAAACTCCTCATTCCAAACCATTCCAAGAGAGCGTTCCATAACCAGTAGAAATAGTTCACGTTGACAACTAACTGTACGTGTTCCATTACCGCGTTAGCTGGAAATTTATCAAACTTTTATTCAAAACGAGCAATGGAACATGTACAGCTGTTAACGTGAATAATTTTAACTGGTTTTAAAACGCACTCCAAACAAAAACTAAAAATAAATTAAAATTTGCAAAACTTTTTGTTGTTTTGTTTTTTTACGAAAAATTCGGAAAATAGTTCATTAGAAATGGCTGGTGAAGCAGTTTTAAAATACTTAGTAGATACAAATAGACCGTATTCGTGTGTGGATGTGACTGTGAACCTACGAGGAGCTTACACGAAGACCGCAGTACAAAAAGCTTTGGACGCCTTGAGTGAGAGTGGCAAAATAAAATGCAAGTTGTATGGAAAACAGAAGGTGTACGCCGCCATCCAACTTGATAATGACGAAGGTGACACGGATATGGCAGGTACGGTTTTAATTATTATTAACTAAATTAAAATCTAGAAAAGAGCAGATAGTTTTCTTAAATAAATTGTCGGTCAAAATGTCGTTATGTGGGCGCAAAGAGAAGTCGAAGGAGCCCTGCTTTGCGTGGTTGCCATAAAGGTTTCTGTTCATCTTTTAACAAATCAGAATTTTTCTAACACTCCGTCAGTGTCTCCTAAAGTTCTCCTAAGACTTCCGATGATCGCGGCCGATGCGGCTGACGCGTGCGGCTGACAGCTGTCGCGACAATAGTAAACACTAAGAAAATGTATGGCGCCGCTTCCGATCATCGCGGCCAATGTGGCTGACGCGCGCGGCCGACGTCAGTGGTAGCCGTGCGCGATCGTGTAGGGACCTATCGCGCGCGTTAGTATATTCTTCTCGCTTCCTTATATGCGTCTCGCTCATTCATGTCGGCCTGTTTTGACAGCCGCGCGCAGCTGTCAGTCAGGCCCTGTCACTGCAGTACAAATGAGCAAGACGGAATATACTCACGCGCGCGACAGGCCTCAAAAAGATTGCGCGCGGCTACGACAGACGTCAGCCGCGCGCGTCAGCCGCATCGGCCGCGTGATCGGCAGCGACGCCATACATTTTCATAGTGTTTAGTATAATTGTCGTGTCAAACCTACGTCAAATAAATAATAAAGTAGAGTACTATGACAGGGAATAATGGGGAAGCCAATGGCAAACCACCCCAAGAAGGTCGTTCTATGTGGTTAATTCCATAGAATGATGACGACCCTCATTAATGAGGAATATGACTTAAGAAGATTTCTAGACTTTATTTTTTTGTTACAGACTACGACTCTCAACTGAAAAGCCTCACGCAAAATCTGGCCGACACAACTAGTGCCTTGAAAACAGCTGAAACGAATCTGAAGAACCTCACCTTGACTCCTACTAACGACTCAGCCAGATCTCAAATAGACGAGGCAAAGAAAATAATGGAAAGTCTTAAGAAAAAGTTGGAAATTCTGAGAAATTCTACTGAAGTCGTCAGTGCAGAGGAGAAGAAGGTGATTTTGACCGAGCATGACAAGTTTTTGAGGGAATATAGGTGAGAAAAAAAAGAAAAAATATATCTTTATGGTACTTTTCTACAATAATTTAATAATCAATTTATCATTACATAATACTTATGTTTTTTTTGGTCTAGAAAACGCAAAAGAATTTGTACCGACATGCTGGAAACGTTATTGGAAGGCTACCCGAAATCCAAGAAAACTTTATTAGAAGACCTTTGTATTGAAACAGACGAAATGGTTGATTTTAAAGTAATTATTTAAACTGTCAACCAGTACTTAAAGTAATTATTTAAACTGTCAACCAGTACTTAATGTATTTTAAATAATTAGCTGATATGATTTGTTATAATTGTATAATTTATTTATTAATTCCTTTGAGGCCTCTGTTCGCTTGTTATATAAGATCTCATCATCATCATCCTATTAATGTCCCCACTGTTGGGGCACAGACCTCCCCTTGCACAAGGGGGTACGGGCCATGATCCACCGAGCGGGCCCAGTGCTGATTGGTGGATTTCACACGCCTTCGGAAACTTTTAATTTCCTCAGACAAGCAGGCTTCCTCGCGATGTTTTCCTTCACCGTTAGAGCAGTCGGTAAATGTACATAAGTCTTCGAAAATATCGGAAAATCTCATTGGTACATGGTATTGCATGGTTTCGAGCCCGGACCTCCCACACGAGAGACCGGCGTCCTAGCCACTAGACCACCGACGCTCTTATAAGATATAATGTAAGATCTAATTTAAATAAACATACCTAGTTTATCTTATCATATTTTTTATTTAGTTTTAAGTTTTCAATCATATCAACTTGTATATTATTATCTATTTAGCTTTACCTAATACAAGCAGTACCTATTGCTATATTTGATGGGTAATGAAAAACTTAATGCTTCAATTTTAAGATTATGATAGGCAAAAAAAGTTAGGAAGCACTGCCTTCTGTTAAGGCTTCCTTAAGTCTCGTCACTCGTGTCACCTCTATCTATAGCTATGGCGTAGAAAGGGATAGCATGTATTTTAATGAAGACTTAATTTTAAGCATGTTTCGTGCAACTGACGGCTAAACTCTTATGACTTTTTTCTCTTATAAATAACTCTAAAGCGGTCTAAATTAAGAATTCACTTGATACCAGAAATAATACCGATAATATTACACATTTCCGGAAGAAAAGCTTATATTTTGGACGCGAGCATTTAATATCGATTTACATATAAATATAATCCAAAACCATTTGAACAACTCGGTGCGTTGGGGTAACTTCCCGACGCTAGCTATAAAGCGCGTTTTGCCAGCACTATTAATACCGCTAGATTCAGCAGGAATTTGATTTCAACGAACTTACAATGCACTCTAAATTAGAGAAAAAATCTAAATTGATTCCCTTAAATAGAAAACTTAAATGTTCCACTTACCCTAGATATAATGATACCAGCAATGGATATCCGTATTCTAGGCCCCTTGAGCAATTTGTATCGAAGGTCGACGCCGTTCCAGAACGACACGAAGTATCTTTTTATCTGCACGTTGTCACCGCCGTGTAATCTGTGCAAAACACGAAGTAACACGTTGACAAGTTAGCAGAAAGTGTTTGTAATTGGTACGGTTGGTGAACAGAGCTTGCATAAATCGTCTATTGCAGTTATATTTTATATCTAATATTGTATTAAAATATCTTTTTTGATTACCTATTCCGAGAACTAAAAAAACATTTATATGGTTGGTATAAATTATTACAAATGTGGGGACAAATATTAACAGCCCATGAGTACAAGGTAAATTGATTTTTCTTTTAATCAATCAAAATAGGTTTGAACCTCATCCCCCACCTCTCTCAAAATCTCGACTCACATAGAGAAGAAATTCCCCCTCCCCCCCTCGAACCTTAAATGCGACGCACTATATGTACCTATATATCCACTCCACCCCAATCTAAGACCTCGAAAACAACGACCCCTCATCATCCAAGACCTTACCTATACCCATCATAGTCTACGATAACAAGGATCTCAGGGTATATCACGTAGGGCGCGTCTCGTTTCGCTCTTCTATGGCCTTCTGTCGAGCGTTTCCGTCTGAACCTCTTGCTGAGGTGGTCTGGCTCCATGAATGCTGGGGAAGAAAAGAAAAAAATAATTAGGTACCTATATATAAACCCGGCCTGACCAGGAACTGAAAAACCTAAACCTACCTTCCTTCCTATCACGGAATTAAATGGTACTATCTTTTAAATTCATTATATAATATTTAAGAGCGTCGGTGGCGTCGTGTCTAAGACGTCGGACTCCCATGCGGGAGGTCCGAGTTCGAAACCATGCAATGTCATGAACCAATGAGTTTTCGGATTTTTCGATGGACTTACGTACATTTACCGACTGTTCTGACGATGAAGGAAAACATCGTGAGGAAACCTGCACACTGAGATAACCAGTGTGAAATCGAGAAGGCAATGGCAAACCAGCCCATTAAATCTGCCACGTGAGTCGTTCTTTATCAGCAACGACCCTCAGCAATGAGGAACACGACTTAGAAGAAGATTGTTTTTAATGGTGTACTCCGTAACAGATTATAAAATTACCAATTATTAATTAATTTGCCCTCTTGACAGGGTTTTTTACTTCCTGGTCAGGGTATACATAGATATGAAGTTTTTTATTTATTTATTAGACCTAAGTATTTATTCCACCAAAGCGGTGTTTTATGGCATGACGTGATGCGTTACACTGCACACATCTATTACATAAAGTAAGTAGGTATAGATGATTGTGTAAATAGTGAAAAACTACAGATGGTGTGAATTCGGTAACCTAACCTCCAATTGCAATTGGAATGCAAGGCACTAGGTATTCCTAATGCATACGACTCTCCCATAATATCGACGTTGGTAAACTGTTTTTTTTTTCAAAACAGACACCAATACGTTCGAGTGATTTTCAAGATTTTAACACGGTCATTGGCCAAATTGCAGTGTGTACACTAGCAGGCGCCATAATTAAACAATAAAAAAAATAAGAATGTTTTCCGTTGAGGTATATGTCTTCTTCACCTCCTCTAGAAATTTACAAATCAGTTTCCCAGATTTTCTCCGCTTGTCAATAAAATGACATTCTGTTCTTCCAATTACAGACGAACAGAATCGTGGCCTTTTTAAACTCCTTACAAAATAATTGCAGTAGGTAGGAGTAATTATCGCATTAATGAGGCAGTCTGGCTCCGGATTATAACTACTTACCTACTAATTTTAAGAATTTTTTCGATATTTTATTCAAAGATGACGTAACTTGGCTTGACCTAATGACCCAGACCAATAAAATTTAGATTTAACATTTATATTAGTGTGTGATACACATAATTTAATACCTACTGGAAAAGTCAGAAATTGGGAAAGATGCCACTGGGAAAAAACAATGCTAAATACGGTGGTAGAACTAAGGTATTTTCACATAAATATTGTGGATTTTGAAAAATGCCTTGACCAATCTCGCTGTCAGACGGTCAGGTGTTTCTTTAATTAATGTACCTAGTACAAAAATTAAAGAGACATTATCAATTAGCGCATAATAATACAACCCGATCTATAATCGCAGATACCTAATACCTAAATCGATTAAGGAAATGTCTGCGGCGCTCAATAAATTCGCCGATGCAAACGAGTTCTGTTCGCCATTTTGCATAATCAATGTGATGTGCAGGTGCTTTTCCTTTCGTTGTGCGTGTGCGCACATGTGCTCTATAAAATCACGTGTTGGATCCAGAGATCCAATGGCAACGTCTTCTTGGCGTGTGGATCAGGATATTTGTTTTATTCGTAAGAAACCACGGTTTTCTATAAGGAAAAACAATTCTTCCTACAAAACCCGGTTATCTAAGAAGAAATAATTTTCCTCGTAGATAACCAATTATCAAACTTGATTACCTACAAGGCCGGAGGAAGTCGCCGGTTAGTAAGCCAGCCAACCTGCATTGTCAGAGTTGTTCAGGCCGCCTGGAGGCTTCTGACATGACCTAACGACTACTTTCGAACGACCGACTGTGTAACGTGCTCGCAACAAAACCAAATAACCTTATAAATGACGAATTATTATCATTGTAACTGGTATTTTTCCAAGTTATTGGCGCTATGCTAGGTGTGTCCCTCCTGGACAAAAAATTAAGACTTCCGAAAAAAGCGCACTAAGGTCAGCGATCTTGTTATGAGCATAGCGACTTTTAAGTGGCTATGGGCGGGACACGTGGCGAGGTGCTGCGATAACCGATGGACCCACAAAATCCTGACATGGAGGCCACAGAAGTGTGGGACGACCGGCAGCTAGGTGGTCCGACGACAATAGAACCCGAGTCGGTCCCACCTGACTTAGAATGACTGCACAT
The DNA here is from genome assembly GCA_947369225.1 of Hofmannophila pseudospretella. Classification (NCBI taxonomy): domain Eukaryota; kingdom Metazoa; phylum Arthropoda; class Insecta; order Lepidoptera; family Oecophoridae; genus Hofmannophila; species Hofmannophila pseudospretella. The sequence continues at coordinate 6,438,883 of OX376332.1, read as the reverse complement.
AGGGCGAAGTGGAGAAGCATAGGAGAGGACTACATTCAGTAGTGGATGGAAAGAGTCTGAAGAAGATGGCTGGACAGCGGCATCTTTTCAAAAAACATGTAATTTTTTTGTATCCATCAAATAAATTTGTTTAATCACAGTTAACAGGACGTGTGACCTTACTCTAAATCATAATCACTTAAACAAGATTGAGAGCCAGTACCTACCGTAAATTATTCTAAGGCACGTTTTTGATATCATTTTCTGAGCAAATACTCGTTATGTAAATGCGACCATCCATCTAACACTACCTAAATGCCATTTTATCTGTCGATAGTGTCGTATGGAATGAAATTACTCGAAATACATATTTAATTAGACATTTACATTCTACGAAACTCGTGTATGTTGTACCTACTGTGAAAATATAGAAATATCTATAATAGAACAGTGGTCCTAACACAGTTCCCTGAGGAACTCCAGGGGATTAAAGTAGCTATGACTTTCAGTTCTCCTGCATGAGACTTGCGCACAAATAATTTCAGTCATAGATCTATCTATCACACGCATATCTGAGAATTCGGCTACCAAAATACTTATTGAGGAAATCTAGACTAATCTAGTTTGGAGTAATCTAAATACCAGCAATTACCTAAATTTTTACAGGAATAAAGACATAAAGTTAACAATAAGCATTACCAATTTAAATGACTAAAAATATTATATTTTATTAGCACGCAATAAATAAGCTTCCAAAAAACTTGGCGCCATTTAATTGATCATCAACAAAGATTATAGGAATGCAATCGACCTAATACGCAAATAGGTAAGTACCTACATAATGGAAAATATTGAAACATCTAAACATCTAACTATTCTTCTTATACGTTGCATGCATATAGAGTACTTTCGCTGTACTAATAAGTTGGTTTTCAGTTTAAGCAACAAAATATAGGCTTGGCTAGCGACCACCCTTCGATGAAAAATGTGTAGTGAAATATCTTCGCTTCGGCGTTGATGTGTTCGTTTATACATGGTTTATACCGACACACAGTAGAGCCATCCTGTCTAAGTCCTTGTGCTTCATCTTCAGCCTAATCGTCACTTACCATTTTGGTGAGATTGGGGTCAAACACGACACGTGTTTGATCTTTAATAAAAAACATCGATCACCCACGGCATTTTTCTGTCTCTATCTATTAGTTTAGTAGTCTCTATTAATCGTAACTGCAGACGCACAATGCACGTGTTTTCATCTTTGCACGTGAGCTATGCAATGTTTTGACATGTCTGATTTATTTACTATCCTTTGATCGATGGGATGTTACTGTTCATGTTCGTCGCTACCGTTTGTCTTGATTTATTATGTTATGTTGGATTTATCGTTGTTTACGTACATAAAATTTGTCTTTATAGACGTCATCAACTTTATCGAGCGGCGATCTTTGATGTAAATTAAACAGAAATAATAATAGTTAAAAAATAAAATAAATTAATCAGAATATTGTTGATAATGTTCATTATCCACCAAACTGGTTCCGAATTTTATGACTCGCAAGTCATAACCTAACGTTTTCAATGTCGTCCGCCAAATTCCTTATATCTTCTGTTCTAATCTGTTCTTTGCCAATTGCTGTTCATACTGGCGGGTATTAAGCATATTATTTAGCTGTGACCTAGGTATAATAAAGCGTATAAGTCATAGCTAGCTAAATATGCTTAGATACCAGCCTGAAGTTGTGCATTACAATCCTTATCACTTTGGCTATACTTACTTATAATCATGAAGGATTAGTAGGGTATCTGAAGTCTTACCATAATCATTTGAGTGATCTCCTTCTGCAGGATCCCTTTTGATAATGACATGGTGAGCTCCATTCAAGGCTCGTCTCAGTGTCTCTTGGTCCTCTCTTTTTCTCTTAACTGAAATGAAAAGAGAAACTACTTCATTCTTAGATCCAACACTAAGTAAGTAGGTATCTATAAGTTAGATTCATGACTATTATTGTAAAGGTTTAGGTTATTACTTCGAGATGTAAGATGCAAAGTGAACTTGTTATTTAATTATATCATTGTCTTGGGGATCTTAAGATTCCACTTTTTCGAACTTACTCCCTCCACTTTTGCGAACTTTCTCCCCCGAAACTTACCACTCCTCATTTACACCCTAAACCACAGAAATCGGACTACTAGCGCCCTCTCCTCTAGAACAATGACGTGAGCAATGACAGCGAGCCACGGAGTTGACCCATAGTCACTTACTTTCATACATTTGTCATTTCAGTGTTCGACTATTGTATGGGTAGAGAAAAATCTCAAATCGCATGCGCGAACCGGCAGACGGGGTTTCCTTATAAAACTTCTCTAGCGAGCAAAACATAGGGAGAATTTCAAAATCTTTGGGTCCAACTCTTAATCATCATCAGCCACTAACTCCAAGCGATAGGGGTTTATAGTTTTTAAGAGGACTCACCAATAGGGAGGCCGGTGTCTATGGAGACCATGTCAGCCATGCTAGCTGGATCCATGAACATCTCGTCGTCTTGAGCGGCTGAAGTCATCGAATCGGGGATCGGTCGGATCACTAGCTCGTGACCGATTGAGCCTTCCTGTCCAAACAGAATTGCATTTTATTACAGGAATACATAAACAAAGTGGTGCAATTTTTAAGCAAATCTGTTAAACAAGATCAGGTTTAAGTAACTATCGCTGAGTCTATTAAGTACAAGGATATTAACTTAACCCCGGTAAGATCTTATTGGATATCTGCTCTGCCTCTAAGTTAGCAAAAATTGCAAGAAATTTCCTGGGTACAAAGTAGAGTGAAGTGACATTATTTTCTAGATCTATGACATAGAGAGGGATAGAAGTTTATATTTTACACAACACGCACACACTGTTGCTTTTTTCGTTCGTGCAGTCACTGAGGGGCCAGCTGAAAATCAGCGCTGTGGCTTGCCTCAGCATTATGCTGAGCCGGTGCTGTACCCTTTTTGGCACTGTACCACACCGGATGTTTTGTGCTGCATGTATTAATCTTTGTATACTTCTGTATTGTGTTCTATATTCTGGTGTTTACAGCGCTAAATAAACGTTTTCAGTTTCAATTTATATTACAATTTTTAACTCAGTTTCAATTCTTAGGACGTTTCTTGTAACGTGAGTAATTTGTATACCACTAAAGAATATTATGATAATAATGATTATCAACATAATTAATTTCAGTTAAGTTCTTCGACAAATTAGGTACTTAACAAAATTTAAAAACACAAAGAAACTACTTACTTCCTTCGGGCTCGTAAAAATAAATGGGTACCTAAACTCATACGGAACCTATCTACCTACACTACTCTATAATCATTGCGCACTAATGATTACTTTGTAATCGTAATTAGAAAATAAGCACATGTAACGTAAATGATTTGAGTTTTTGCCATCTATTGAATTACGAAGCCGATGAAGAAGGAACAGGAACTTTTCATCCGTTCTTGAGTATCAAAACTGAATTTGATTCTGTATTATAAGTAATTATATTCGACGATGTATATGACGGAATATGTGGACAAAAGCGAAAATTTACCTACGGGTATCTACAGCAACTGAATTTCTGAATTGAGGAGCTCGAACCGTAGTTGCGTGCACGGTCCGAAAGTGAACGTGCAGGTTAAGCAACGTTGGCGTGGTCAACACTAGATTCTAGTGGTCACACGTTCGGGTGACCACTAGTGGCATAGTTTATCTGAGCTCCTCCGTGCCTCGGAGATCACGTTGAGCAGTCGGTCCCGGTTGTTGTCGTTTGACAGCAACCGTTAAGCCATGTCAGAGGTCTACGGGCGGCCTGTACAACTCTGACAAGCAAGCAACTGAATAAAGTTACTTGGTAAGCCAACATATTCTCAGTGTGTTATTTCTGGGTACGGGCAATACCCATCACCTACCAACAGGATCATCATTTTGAAGCCAAACTATTGTATTTTGGTTTGGAGAATGATATCGACTTTACCATTTTACTCGTCGACACGAAAGAAGATTGTTTTTGGTAACTTTACTTCTCTCCGGGGCCTCTTCTAACCTAATCTATCATCCGAGTCGGATCTGCACCGAAATATCGAGCTCGCATCGCGCACTCTTGCATGGCCTTCTAACTTTATCCACCATCTGTGTCGGATTGATGTTAGAGTTACAAAATCTTATTAGCCTAGGATGCCTGGTACCCCGAATCAGGCCCTGCTTCTCCATCAAAAATCTTCGAATAACTACAAATAAAAGCCGAAAATTACTAGCGAAATTGGTAAACGCGCCTGCTACGGTTAAGCCGAAGGTGACAGTGGGTTCAAGTCCCACCGGTATTTAAGCGATACAAAGAAAACACCAGAATTAAACGGCTTAATTCTGATATTTGTACAAAAGACATACAAATCGACGCCTCATAATAACTCAATAACTGCAAACGCCATAAGCCTCGCAGATACGCCATCAGCAGAACAATGGCGTCGCCAAGTAGACTAAGGTCGCGTCCGGCGCTTGCGCAAGGCGGCGACAACCGACGTGTACCGAGATAACACCTTAACAATGTTAATGGTATTGTGAGTGGTTTTGAGTCGTACCTAACTTTGATGTATTTATTACCTAAGTAACTAATTGTTGGTCGGGTATGACGGGTACAGCGGTTTTTTGCGCGGAGTGCAAATCTATGACTGGTCTATCCAGCCTACCTCAACTATGACAATAGATTTATCGTAGAAACTATAACCAGTGGTGGAAATCGTCTCTATCTACCAACTATCATTAGACCAGCTTAATCCACCTAGGTCGAATCTTATCCAACTTTATTAGATAAGTAAATATGGTGGACCATTCCTAGCAAAAGTATTTTAGCTACCTACAATTGTAGAGTCAAAACTACATAAAATAACGTCCAGACTCTAGACAGGATGTAAATTTCTGCATCAATTCTGAAGTCCCATCACGTTCCAAGGTCGTCAAGAGTCATAAACTCAGTCTTGATTGGAAGTGGGGTACGTGTTTAGCCAAATTATTGGATAAGTAGGTATTCAAATCTGATACTATGTAGCTACTATTTACATACTCGTATTAAGTTGTAATTTACATTGCATACATGATGGATTAACCTATTGACGAACCAGTAGATGTAGTTAATATCAAAGAGCTGTTTTGTATGATCACGAACGACCTGTCTGAATCTAGCTGCAAACTTGACCTATATGGCACTAAGGTTTAACACTGCAAAATTTGAAGAAATTTGTACAATGAGTTTATACTCTACACACACATAGAAATGCTAGATTTTAATATTTTTTGTTTTCGATGGGCTGCTAACCTTGAGGACTTAGATGAAGTGGGAGTAACGTGCCTCATGCACTTGTAAAAAATTACGCTGTCTTTCTTACCCCTCTGACCGAAACACAGCAATGAAATAATTGCTGCTTTGCGGCAGGAACAGGTAATAGGATGGTACCACCCCAGGTGATCCTGCATTTCAGGATCTACTACCATAACTAAAACTTTGGGTAGGTTATATATTAGCAAAGTTAAGTAGCTTACCACCACGAGTTTCCCATGTGTCGGATGTCTTCTGATGAGCAGAGCAGCGCCGTTTTCTTCATCTTGAAATAACTCTCCCAGCTCCTCCTCACCTTCCTGTAAAAAAAGACTTAATTTAAAAAAAACGACTTTGACACTGTACCTATTACAGTTAGCTCTTTCATTCATGGCATCTACCTAATTGTGGTTATTCTGCCAGTGTCTATGTGTTCAAAGGCGCACTAATTTTCTTTCACGAATTTTTGAGTGTCTAAGCACAATGACAAAACATAATATCACGAAGTGTTAAACAGTAACGAACCTTTTAAAACGCACATTTAACTCAATAATCCGATACAGTTGCATTGATAATTTGATTATTGCCATATATGGGCATGACTTGGGAATGTAATTAGCAAATTTTTGCATGAACATTGCGTCGAATGACGCGACATCTTTTTTAATTGCCAGCACAATCGACGGAAGGAACTCTAACGAAGGCTGTTTACCAAAAAATGTAAGAATGATTTGACTTCGGATACTGACATTTTAACCCTAAGAAAGGTTGTAATTGTAAGAATTCGACAACATGATTGAGATGATGATAAGTGTTAACGTTTTAAGATCATAAACATAAGATACCTTTAAACATGGAGTACCTTATCAAAATTGAATATTCATATCATAAATAGTTAGACCTATGTATAAATGGAACAATGACAACCTGATGACGACGGAAGTTCCAAAATGAACGACAAGAAGAATGCTATGTTTCAGGAACGCATATTTTAACTTCGAATTAGATAATGATATGCGACACTGAATCATTCGAAGAAAAATAATAATCGTTTACATTATATTTCAAGAAAATCTAAAATATCTTAAGTTGTTTAAAAATTCTGAAATGTTAATCCCATCGATAAAATAGAAGTACCTACCTAAGTAGCCCCTGATGTTTCAGTTTACGGATACAAGCTGCCTATATCCATAAACTAAAACATCTACATCTAGGGGATCTCTACAAAGTCATAAACAAAACCAACAGTATGAATTTTAACGTGAAACCTTTTTGTTAACAAACGCAGATTTTGTCCCAACGTGCGGTAGATCGTGGGAAGAGCTAAAATCGTGAGTTGAATACACCAATTCTACATTGTCTACGATAAAAATATTTGTATTGTGCCTCGTGGCTTTGCTCGCTGTTAATTGAGTGTACTTTGGAAAACCTGTTTGGCAAAACACTACTTAGGGTAAAAAAATCCTATGCCAATGTTAAGCAATAAAAACTTAAATAGAACAAAAAAAGTTTTCACTGCTTTGGATATAATATCGATCCTTGTATGTATATATATAAGAGTTGTATGAATACAACTCTTGTAAAAAAACTGAAAGATCTTTTTTCAGATCTAGCAACACATTTTCAGACTAGAAAAATTACAACAAATAAAATTACTTACAACAATTATAACAATAGAGGATTATAATATCTATACGGAATGAGGAAACCAACTGACCTAAAGGACAAAATAATTATCTGTAGACCCTAATTAAATTATTACCTAGAGGTCCTGTGTCATCTTTAATAGTCTTTGCATATCCATAAACAATCTTACAGAGACATTAATGTTATTTATAGTAATATTTTAATGGCATAGTGACAGTATTTATCACATCATTCTGCATATATTACGCAAAGCTATAACTTCCGCGGTCTGTCGATGCATATCACTCACGACCACGCTAAAGCGTTTCATAGAGATGGCATACCTACTGATAGTGTTTTATGTTATTCTTGAGAATGTAAAGGAATTTACATAGAACTATAAGATATTGTAAGCCATTTCTACATACGAATCACCGGAAGTTTGAATCGGAAGTACACGCATCAGTCATTAATATAAGGGGTGCTGCAAGGGAGTGTACTTGGACTACTTCTTTTCAATTACTGTTCAAGTTTTCCATGGATTTTAACATAAACAATTAGTAGTAACTCATTACAATTATATAGAAATAGATACCGATGTAGTCGTTGATGTCACCAGAAATAAACATGGAAAAACAATAAATATATAATTGCGTCGCCAGATAGGATCTTGCGGTTATATGCCTCACTGACCGAGGTTCTGTGCAAGCATTATGATAATTCTAAATAATTAAACGATTGTTTACTAGCCGTTTACTCACGTGAGAAATGACTATGTAAACATCTACATCCTGACTTGCTACAACGAGTTTTAATTTAAGCGAGCAATGAGCACATAACTTAATTTGTAAATTGTAGGGGTTAATTGAATCGAATGTTGTAAGAAGTATGAAGTGGAAATTTAAGTTCGTACGGCACATAAAAATCTAATTAAGTACCTGAACGAACACTAAAACACCACAGGTCTAACCTGGAATAAAAGCATGTTACCTACATGCTTTTATTCCAGGTCTTAGGTCAAGTTTTTAACGGTCAAGATCAGAAGTCTTAATTCCTTTGTGTCTTTATTTATCTGTCTAATTCTTTATAATGTACGTACATTTATTTAGCTTTCCGTTATTTCCCTGTCTAAATATACTAGTGAGATAAGATACATAACATAATTATCATTAATGCGTACAAATAGGCTATTTCAAATCAGTTAAACACAATTTACATATATAAAACAAATTAATATTCATAAGCAAGCAAGTCTAATAATAATGTAGTTATTGATTAAGGATATGTACCTACCATTAGAATACCCTTCATACTTTCATAATACACAGATAATAGCATATAAATGCAGCTATATCATTTAGTTGCCTACTCAGTCATGCATAAAACTGTCCCAACGCATGTGATCTACGATGACGAAGATCAAGATAACAGGATGGAACAAAGTATCTGTATTTAACAGATTGAAGGGTTACTCAACTTTAGCAAATTTATTTTCTACGCCTCATAGAAATTCGCTATCGAATTACAACCTTTGTTTTCGATCTCAACGATCGTCAACTATCTCTTACAGGTTAATGTATGGAATTAGACATAGTTGAGTAGCTGCAGAAAACCTCAAACGGCGGTATTTGAGCCATTTGGGGTTGAGACATTGGGAGCCTCGGCCCCGGGAGCTCTTTAAGGAGCTCGGAAATCTTCTAGTCCACTCGTCGAAAGACCCAAGTTGGCTTCTATTTAGCCCAGCAGATTAGCTTAATAAACGGGGCAACGCAGCCAGTTTCTTGGGTACATTCCTGGACGTGGGGGATTTAGCTCAAACTTCTTATCTTTATTCTTGTTTCCTCTTTTTATTTATATCTAGGTTTAGTAGTTTAGTTTTAGGGTGATTTATGTTGTTATAAGATCATTTGATTTTATACATCTATACACCTAAACTGATACAAATAATTATGCTGGATCTTTATCCAGTTTAAACTTTAATACAGTTCAAAAGGTTTTCTCATCCATCACAAGACGAAATGCTTAATATCTATTTTATTTTATTCTTACTACAAGTACCTACATTTTCTGTCACAGGTTTATTTAACAGCTCAATTATGTTTCGGTTTATTATTTTTCCATGAATTTACCTACCCTACAAAATTCACAGCTAGGAATTCCAAATTCCTTTGTGAAATCATTATTTCATTTATAAGAATCGAGAGACGATATCATTAAAGAGAATTCTCAAGAAGAATATATATACCTACGTAGTGTCTATCGAGAGTTATGTCAATTGTTAAAAGTTTCACTTTTTCTGGGTCAAGGTCAATCTTAGCAACTTTAAGAAAGAGTTAATTAATTATCGTTCTGTATCGGAAACATTTAGAAACAATTGATTTCGAATTATCTCATTGAAAACTTGAGTCAATTCCAGCTAATTTCAACTCAAATCAATGTACTTCTACGATCTAGTATAATTATGATAACATTCTATATTGTAACTCCAAACTAAATAGAATTTCGTTATAGGTTACAGGTCAAGTTCGTATTAGCCAGATCGGGTCACATGTAAAAAAATTCTAGACCTAGGTATGTCCTTGACCAAATACATTACAAACTACGGTCACAGGCTAAAATAGCGTATTATTTAGGTCACAGTAGCCTAAAGTCTATAATTTTGCGAACAGTTTTGAGATTTCGCGAAAAATCGGAATATCGCATAGAGATAGACTCCCTATAGACCGAGGTGGCCCTACTCTATCTGAAAACCTTTCCCGAGCTGCAGAAATCCTTCAGAAAACCAATAAAATTCTTTAAATTTTTCACAATCTGGGAATTCTGGTTTAGAATTTCTTTTTATCATAAGTAAGTATTAAACTCTGAATTAGAATATTAGAATATTTCACTTTTCTGTACTATAATACTGCCGGTAACCTATTAATAATTGTTCTATCGCCTAGGTTGCTTGGAAGAGATCTCTCTGAGCGATAAGGCCGCCTTTGGACACTTATTCTGATTCATTTCCTATGTAAATTTGTTGTGTGCATTAAAGTATTAATCTATCTATCTAGACCTAGAGTCAGTCGGAAATACAATTATTCATTTTATAAGCAATGTAAAATATCTAAATGTTTATTACTTATGCACTATACGATAACGAAGGATAGCATTGCTATTGTCGGTTGAATTTTAAATCTTTTATTATCTAGAGATCGGAATAACCGTGTAAACGCCGGATTTCCCTTTTGCACACATGTTTGTTAGTGGGATCATTTAAATTCAAGTGATGTAGTGGTAATAGTCCCTGCTACAGACTCTCCATATAAATACAGTTCAATTTGTCGTCAAGTAGAAAAGGTATTTTGGAAGTGTTGAGCTTATATCATACCTAGATGTCCCAGACTAGAATTTCTATAGATACAGTGGCGGTTAGAAAATGTTACTAGTTTAGTTTAGTTAGTTTAGTCTTTTTATTTATCTTTTGACAACAAAGTTACGCTAAGATCCGTCTTGGAACAATTATTATCCGTTATATTATATTATAACATTTAAATTATTACATGCTGCTGTAAAAGGGCATTGTCGAAATAAAAATATGACTGCTGCATAAGGCATTGTCAAATAGGAATGTACATTATGTTATAATAGGTTTGTACACAATTTCAAATTTACTTAACGCTACTAGCTGCTGTAAAGGGGCATTGTCAATACAAACTACCGATATAATTCAGTCAGAATAAAATAATAATATTATTTATAAAATGTCATAAAATTGAATACCAAATATCCAAATCAAAAAATTACAATCTAATATGTATTGTTTAGCTCATGTAATGAGTAGAGTTCCATGTTTATTACTACCCTAAGATTTTGTTGAAATAAATTCGAAATTCACTCAAAATGTAGGTAATCTATAATGGCTTTTTGCAACCGCTATGAGAAGAAAATATTTTTTTAGCAATAAACAAATTTTATTTCATAAATTTAGCAAAATTTTGAGGCGATACTAATAGTGAGCTTTAGGAGTAGGACAAATGAATAAAACGCGTACTTAAAAGAGACCAAGACTATTAAACTGAATAAGTACTAGTGTACCAATAGCGTTTTTCCTCTGCAAACCAACTGACACACTTATAAAATGCGATAAAAGAGCCACCATTCGTGTGAAATTCCTACAATTGCACAATTGCATGGTTCTTTAGTTAATCCTTCATTAATAATCTGAATGTATTTCGAATGCGTTTGTTAGCTGCAGCGGCTCTTAAATTGGGTTGGATGAGAGTAGAATCCGGAAATCTGGTTAGTAATTTATTCAGGCGACTTTTTTGCAGTAGGACAAAATAAGACTTATACGGAGTCTTATAAGGACTTATAAGACTGTCTGGAGAAGTCTATAGACTCGTTTTGATTAATAGATTGTTTAACGAAATCTCTTCGAAAAATAACAATAAGCCATCGTTAGACTTATACGATCCTAGGACATAAGTTTTTAAAAGACGGGTTGAGGATGTCCTCAAGTAACCTATCCGCGCACCAACTTTATAATTTTTATTTTACAATAGGTACTTTTTAATCATTATATTCACTAGTATTTTTTGCTTTGCCAACTTAATTTTGTACAACAATCAATTTTCTACTTCCTACTACTACTTTCTACTTTTTTACTTCCACAGCATGGTTATGCTGTGTTTACACGTTAAGAGATACGATCTAGCTCATAACTTTATATTGATTTTTCTGTAATTTCTCTGGTTTTAGTCTGTTGTGTTTACCTAATAAATAAATTAAAATTAATCGATATGTAATTTTTACATTTTTCATATTTATTCTTCTTCGAAATGTCCAAATCTTCTACTACACTAACCCTATATGCCATATTTAAAGTCTTCCAGTATACATAAATACGCACTTAGTAAATGCTATCATGTCATTCCTTACTTATCGCAGTTGTCTACTTTACCGTAGTTATGCAATGCATTACCAAACAAATGTATCTGTTTACTTAAACAGTAAATCATTGTAAAACCGTTTTCGGCTTTGCGTTGCATACATTAACATAGCTAAGTTAATTATGTAGACCTAGAGTGAGAACTGCAACCACGGACTTATTAGAGATAAGTTACAAAGTGTATTTACCTCTGTGGCTTAAGTATATTTGTGATAATTTAGTAATGGCTATGACCAGTGTATGAAGGATAGGTGTTTACCTATATAGGTAGAAGAAAAATGAATAACCCTCTTGGATTGAGATTTAAAAAAAACATTTATTTGGCACTGTTAATTCCAGAATACAGCAAGTATACAAAAGGATATAATATATTCAGCACAAAAGATCCGGTGCAGTACAGTACCCAAAAGTGTATATGTACCTAATAAATTTGCTGTATGCAGTAAAGTCTCTGTTAGCTGACCTCAGTGAATGGTATAGACACTCTCTCAGACCCATAAACCCAATTGTTATCATCACAAGGAAGCTAAATCCAGCTACATATTGTCATCCATTTTAATATAAAATTATAACGGAGATTTGACCACATAATCGTGTTGTGTCCCGCGACCTGCGCTCCATCTAGCATGTTAGGCGAGACCTGAAAACCAGCGTGTCGCTGAGGTCTCGACCATTTCATTCTACACATAGGTCAATGCGTGTTATATACAGGCTGTAACATTAAGAACGGTCAGTATGGGAAAGTCTGAAACTATAAGACATACGAAGATCTGTTCTTAGGAACCATGTCATCAATTTTAGTAACAAGAAAAACTGTATTCATACATTTTTTTTTAAAACTGTACTCAGCCTGGGAATCGAACCCGGTTGTTTTGAAAAAAAAATCCAACACTATTTCTATTTAGATATCGATTACGTTAAGGATGAAGTGTACAAAACAAGCTACGACACAATTGAAGACCTAAAAGCAGCCATAGAGACAATTTTAACGCAAATTCACCACCTGAAGATACAACATTCAATAGTAAGATCGTTACCTAAACGAGTTGAATGTTGTATTTTACAAAATGGTAGTCATTTCGAACACCTACTAAAATAAATTAAAAGATATGGAAACAATGCGTTTTATTAATTTTAAACATCACATTTCATACTAACATTTATTCCTTAAGACCTACACAATCGATGTCTAAATAGAAATAGTGTTGGATTTTTTTTCAAAACAACCGGGTTCGATTCCCAGGCTGAGTACAGTTTTTTTTAAATGTATGAATACAGTGTTTCTTGTTACTAAAATTGATGACATGGTTCCTAAGAACAGATCTTCGTATGTCTTATATTTTCAGACTTTCCCATACTGACCGTTCTTAATGTTACACCCTGTATATATATTTTGTTTATAGATTAAAAATTAGAATAATATAACAATATTGTACCTTTTAACTCATGTGTGAATGAATAAATACTCTTTTATTTTATTTATTATTTATTATACCAGCTCAGCATAAAGGTTATCGCACACATATCGCCTGATCGCCTCACTGTCAACCAGCGTCAACTCAGAGGTGTCGCCGCGGCAAATTAAAACGGCGCCGTATATCGCGTCTACTTGACATGTTATTGGTAACTATGGAAACCGTAGTAGACATTTTGAAGTATTGTCGATATCGCGCAGGCGCGGGTGTCGAGTTTTTTTTTAATGGCTGTAGTACTTGGTTACTACAGCCATTAAAAAAAACCAGTTGGCCAATGAAATATAGTGTATTTAATACGAAAGAGTTCTTGTATGCACAAAAAATGCCACAAAAAATGAAAAAATTACATAATCCAATCGAAAACTGTCATTTAATATTTCATTAAAACACTATTTTCCCACGACCATGACGAATGAACTTCTTTGAACGAAATGGGAGTAGAAAAATAAATTTAGAAAACCGTAAAATATATTTCTATGAGTTCGGTCCGATTCCGTTCAAAATCGCTGCAGTGTGCTTAAGACATTAAAATTGACGGGAAAATTCGCGGGCCACGTCTAGACAATTCATAATATTTACTTAAATGTCTGTTTTATAGACCTAGTCAAATTACTTCAAATACCTCTGTCTAGGTAGTAAATATCTTGCATATTTAAGGCATATAGAGGAAGCAAGAGTATATTTGCCCATGCCCGTCAATAACTATTGCCCACGCGAACCAATAAAAATTGTATTTGTCTGAACTCTTCAACTCTTCTCTTCTCTTCTTCAACTCTTCTCTCTTTTGTCCCTTAACTCATAAGTATCGTATCAATGTTTTTTTTCTTTGAGTGGACAATAACTATAACCATTTATAACTTGCAGCGTCGGTGGCCTAGTGGCTAGGACGCCGGACTCCCATGCGGGAGGTCCGGGTTCGAAACCATGCCATGTACCAATGAGTTTTTCGGATTTTTTCGAAGACTTATGTACATTTACCAACTGCTCTAACGGTGAAGGAAAACAACGTGGGAAACCTGCATGTCTGAGGAAATTTAAAAAAACCAAAGGCGTGTGAAATTCACCAATCAGCACTGGGCCCGCTCGGTGGATCATGACCCATACCCTCTTGTTCAAGGGGAGGCCTGTGCCCCAACAGTGGGGACATTAATAAACTGCTGCTGATGATGATTGTAACTTGCAGACTGCAGTTAGCTGTCTCGGTTGGATGGACGATCACTGTACTTTTAAAAGTTTTAAGATAGGAAGAGGCCGCGGGAAGAGCGATCAATGTCACTTCAGAAAAAAAATCTAAAATGATTCACCTTTTATCTTTTTTCTTCTTTTCATTATTTAAACTTTTGCACGCGTCAGTTACACAACAATAACACAATGTCTTATGTATGTATGTACTAACGAAGGGTGTACGTAAGTAACGCGTTAGAGAGATAGATAGATAGATAAAAACTTTATCTGTTATTACAATAAGAAAGCTTACAAACTACATACATTATGCAGTTTGTAAGCTTTCTGCATGAATTTAACAATACTATATCGACAACAACAAAAAGGCGCTTACTCAGCATTTGTTTTTTTTTTTTGTTGCTGTGGGCGCACGATGGCATTCGCAGCGCTGATCTTCTGTATTAATCGTTTCGTACACAATGTATCACACTAATTTTGTGCAATAAAGTGTACTCATTCATTCATTCATTCATTCATAAACAACATGTTTATAATAATTGACAATTCATTAATGATTAATTACTTGTCAGTAAGTATAACCATAAAAATGGACAGCTCAGTCAAACTAGCCCCCTCTCACCGTGTCCCTCCCAAAAGTCCCCATAATACTTACCGCATTGCCCCGCTGGATTGTGATGGAGAATTGTTGGGCGAGGAAGTGTCCGGACCGGGGGTCGCACCCCTTCTCCCTCAGTTCCCCAAGTCGCGTATGAAATCCCTTGCTTCTGAGCCCCACGTGCCCGCCGTCTCAACGGAGATCGGCACAAAGTCGTAATCATTCATTCATTCATTCTGTTAGAGCCATTTTGCATGACGTCACGGCATCGCATCGTCGCATGAGAGCTAACTCAAAACATTTTATGGGATGACTCAGAACGATCAAGTTCTTTCCCTGATTTTAATTAAATAACTGAACTGAAAAATATGTTATTGATAAGTGGTCGATCACTGGTTTGTTTCCCCTACCTGTCATCCTGTTAAGGGCGTACTACGTCATCTCAAGGTTGCCTGGATGGATTGTTTTGTTAGTATAATTACGGTCCTAAATTCCGAATAGTTTAGAGGAAAACGGAGGACAAGGTACAATTTGAAATGCAATCGGTGGTTTGCTTGACAATTTAATAGAATATTGGTAGGGTCATTTATGACTTACTTACTTACTTACTCCGCTGGCGCAGCGAGCCGAAGTAGATCTTGGCCTCCGATACCAAAGAGGGCCATCGCTCTCTCTCCTGCGCAGTCTCGAGCCAGCCAGGCGCCCGGAGCTCCCGCAGATCCTTCTCCACTTCATCGCGCCAGCGGTATCTGGGACGTCCGACCGGACGTCGTCCGTTAGGGCGTCCCACATACGCTCGTTTAACTGCCCGATCCTCCCCCATCCTAGTGATGTGTCCGAGCCATCGGAGTCGAGCCGCTTTCGTCTCTCTTATGATGTTCGGCTCGTTCACCATCTCTTCCATCTCCCTATTATTATTTATGACTTGATATCGTCTAAACCATATAATTGACCGTTTAATTTGTGTGATTTCTATAGTGTACGAGTAACTTATACACATATTAATAGTATTTATTTTTTAAGATGGCAATAAATTTCATTTTAATTTTTTTTTCATTCATTTCCATATATTTACTTAAATTAATTAGAAAAAGGGATGAAAACGTTTCCTCGAGCAGGATTTGAACCTGCGGACCTTGCCTACATGGAGAAAGGATTGAATAATTTGAGAGTGGCAGGATGAGCTGCGATACTAAGCTGGTTAGAGCAGTGCCATGGAAAACTCGCAGGTTCAATCCTGCTCGCGGAAAATTTGTCATCCCTTTTTCTAATTAATTTGAGTATGCCTAGAATGGCTACTTACCTAATAAATAAATAAATATTAACTTTTACCAGTTTGACAGAGTATTGACGACCCCAACTGTGAGCAAGCGTGAAACTACGAATGACTGTAGTGTATATATATATATATATATATATATACGAATGACTGTAGTGTATATATATATATATATATATATATACACTACAGTCATTCGTAGTTTCACGCTTGCTCACAGTTGGGGTCGTCAATACTCTGTCAAACTGGTAAAAGTTAATATTTATTTATTTATTAGGTAAGTAGCCATTCTAGGCATACATATATATATATATATATATATATATATATATATATATATATATATATATATATATATATATATATATATATATATATATATATATATATAACACGCATTGACCTATCTATGTGTAGAATGAAATGGTCGAGACCAGGTTTTCAGGTCTCGCCTAATGTGCTAGATGGAGCGCCTGGTTGCGAGACACAACACGATTATGTGGTCAAATCTCCGTTATAATTTTATATTAAAATGGATGACAATATGTAGCTGGCTTTAGCTTCCTTGTGATGATAACAATTGGGTTGCATAAGAATTAACCACATGAACGACTTTTTATATACGGGGTAGTTTGCCAATATATTTTCTATTTTATAATCTGGTTACCTCGGTGTGCAGGTTTCTTCACGATGTTTTCCTTCACCGTTAGAGCAGTCCATAACTTAAGCCATAATTTAAGTCTTCAACAAACCCCAAACACTCGTTTTGGTACATGACATTGCTTGGTTTCGACAATACCACCGAAGTTATACGTACAGTAGAAAAATGAAAAACAATGTAATTCAGATTTGGGTTAAGGGAAGTAGGTACTTAATATTATTAATATTATTCTATATAATATAAAATAATACTATATATTATATAATTAGATCATATTATACACTAGTAATTTAATTTATAAGCCTTAAAATCACGTCTACCGTACACACTTAATTACAATAAGTGTATCCTGCATTTCCCTAAGCAAAGTGGATTGTATCCTTTTTTAGTGAAATAAATGTCTTAAACCGTAAACCGTAATATTGTAAAAAAATATTTTTTTTTTTAAACACTGGTTTTTCTCCCATTAGTGGGGTGAGTTTACCATACTGTCGCGAGCTTTTGGCCAATTATTGTCATTATTACTTTTTTTTTTCATTATGTGAAATTTTGAAGACTTCATCTTTATTTTGTTGTTCAGGCGCTAGACCCGCGTGACGGACGGACGGTTCGAACGGACGACGACGCGACGGAGCGACAGCAATAGGGCTCCGTTTTCCCCTATGGGGTACGGATCCCTAAAAGATAATACTACAAACGGAAATCCGACTTAATTGCATTTAGTACTAAGCCTTTTATCGTATCTCGTGATACACTACGCTATGACGTTACTGAGTGCATCATCTGACTTCATGGTTAGATAAGACGCCGTGAGAACCCCGCTTTCACCCACATTAAAACAGGTGCAACGCTTTTTTGCGATCTGACGAGAACAATTGACGAACGCTGGGGCTACAGAGGCGGACTTAGGGCGCATAATGCCTCCTTATTGATATGTTAATATTATAAAAGCAAACAAAATAAAAACATCAGATATAAATACGAGTAGCTAACTAAAGTTAAGAAATTAATCCCTTTTAAGTTATCTTGAAAGATCTAAGTGTTTAGTGAATTAATTATCTACTAGTCAACTATTTAATTTAATTTAAATAATTTATATATTATGGACATTTGATTATTCATTAACAAATTATTGAAAATATTTGTATGTCAAACGACGGAGCATAGTGATACTTACTCATTTAAATTGTGTACTAATACTACTAGTACTAATACCTATGTTCACGAATAAATGATTGATTGATTGATTAAAGTACTTATTGTAGTTATATTTATTAAAATAAAATTACAAATAATGTCAACTTAACATAATAATAATAATTTTCCAATAATGAAATAATTATCGTCAATCAAATAGCCCGCTCCTTGTCGTCCCCGGTGCAAAGGTGCTCATAACGCTCGCTGCGTTACCGCGCTGGATCGCTACGCCCAACCTTTGCACCAGGTTCGACCCATTATTTATTATTATTATTATTGATTAAAGTTAAATAAATGTAAAAGTTAAAATCAAAGTATCAAAGGACCTATCATCTCTACTGCATTGACTTTGTCAATCAGCTGACTATGTTTGTACGAAAAAAGTTTTTAATTTCCGTTTAGTGGATCGCAGGAAGTATAAGTACAAAACATTGTCAAAAAAGGATGATACGGGACGATTTTTACTGTTGCTGAAACTTTAATTGCTTACGCTTAGGTTAACCAAAGTAACTGCTAATTCCATCAAATTGTTTAAGTTAGCGCCCCCCTAAAGCTGGCTCTGTCTCTACAACTTAGTTGTATAACGTTCGATCGCTTCTGCTTATTGTTAAGCCTCCGCCGGTTGTCACCGCTGATCGGTTTTCGCTTTCCACTCGCTAATCATGTGTTGTAGTATATGGTAAAAGCTGATGCTTATCATATGGGAATCCAGGTTTCAAGCACACTGTTCATTTGAGATTTTATCTGTTTTGCGTGAGATATAGACGTCGGTAGGCAATTGTTTCAAGAAAATGCATAAAATGTAGAAAATCTGAACCAATTTGTAGAGACACGGAACTAATGCTACGGAAAGCACGAAAAACTTGTACGTTTTTTAAACGGAATCGGGTCGAATCTATGGAAATACCTATATGTTTCGGTTTTCTAGATTTGTTTGGGTTTACTCAAAACCCGTTTCCAAATTGCTGCAGTGCATGAAAATAAAAGTAAGTAAGAAAATGTATAAAAAGGTTTTTACAATAAAACCTAAATATGTAGGTATCTATTATATCTGCCAACAATTTTGAAGGTTATAACATTTGTACCATATGTATTATCTTTAACGTTCCTAGATGAATGGTCGCTTGTATCTGCCATTTCAGGATTTTTATGCTCCCATTCCTATATAATTCCCACATTAGTAATCGTGCAAAATCAAAAAAAGACTTACCGATTCCATTTCCTCATAATCGACCCCATGCGGCTGCGACTCATTCTTCAACGCCCGCCACACCTTTAGCCCGTCTTTCTTCAATAACCCCTCTTGTTTCTTCAGTGTCAGCTTCAACGGCTTCCCGAACGCCTCCAACTCGATCTTATGCACATCATCCAACACAGCATGCTCTTTATCACCAGATTCATCACTTACACTAGCACTATCACTCTCACTAGAATTAACACTGAATTGCACGCTAACTGTATTATTGAGATCTCCAATTATGTCGACATCCTGTATATATTCTTTCGCTTTTACGAACATCTCGTCGTTTAACAGCGAAGGTGGGCTCGTTTCTGTTTTCCATTTGTGGTTTTTCTCGTGGGGTATTTTCCCCGAGTTGAGAGAATAGGAGTTTGCGTTGTGGGAAGTGGGGATGTGCCTTCGGGATAGATGGTGGGTTAGGTGGACTAAGTGGTACTCTGGCACGTGGGACTTGTGCTCGACGTGGAATACGTTCCGGAGCTCCTCCGAAGTCATATGCTCATGGATCTGAAAAGAAGAAAAGGTATGGATTAGTGCAGGTTCTTTCAAAGTATAAGCCTTTAGCTCTAGGAGTTTCATGATTCTTTAAAGAATCTTGGGTCTGTTTTATACTCAGATAAAGGGCTCTTATAACTTCCAAAAACTTAAATTAAACCACGCACTTAACGAGATCGTACGGCGTGCTCTGGTTTCGGCCAATGTTCCCTGCGTGCTGGAGCCTCCTGGATTGATCCGTACTGATGGCAAGAGACCTGACGGTTTAACGTTGGTGCCTTGGGAGAAAGGTAGATTCCTGCTGTGGGACGCCACGTGCGTAAGCACGTTCGCGGCTTCCCATCTAGGCCGCACCGTCCGGGCAGCAGGGTCGGCTGCCGAGTGGGCGGCCAAAAACATTTCAAGTACGCTGGGCTCGAAACGTCTTATATTTTCGTTCCACTCGCTGTGGAGACCACGGGCGTATGGTGCACGGAGGCCAAGGATTTTGTCCGAGGTTTGGGCCGACGACTGAGAGAGCGCTCAGGTGACCCCCGCGCCGAGTCGTACCTGGTGCAGCGCATCTCGCTGGCTATTCAGCGTGGAAACGCTGCCAGCGTGATGGGCACCTTCCCGCCGGGTGCGACTCGGGGCTGTTTATTAGATTAAGGATTTTGACCCATATAATATGTTTATATTATATTCTAAGATTATATTTTAAGATTATATAAGTACTGGATAGATGAAATGAAATGAAATTAATTAAACTTAAATTGTATGTATTGATTCAACGTGTTTTGTGAACATTTTAAAGAAACTTCAAAGTTCAAGCTAATTTTTAACCCCCGACCGATCGAGGGTGAACACGCCCTGTGTTTATAAGTTTGACACGTTTTTCTGTCGGTCTGTTTCTCAGTTTGTCTGTGGCATCATAACTTAACAACAGATGGTCCGATCTGGACCTGGTTTTTTTAATTTAATAAATAATTTAGTCGAGAGTGTTCTTAGCTAGGTCTGATAAAAATAGGACCAGTGGTTTCCAAGATCTTGGAGTATCTTTGTTGTCAGGTGGGATCTCTCGAACGGTAATAGCAAGATTGTTGGACTTTGTGCTCAAATATTTAGGTTCATGGTGCGTTTCCGACGTCTGTAACCTTAAGGATCTGGTGATTACCAGGAAAATTAGGCGAACTTCAATTTTACAGTACGAAACATTGAAGAATTTAAAGATTATCAGCCTACCGAAACCATAATAGTTAGATGGTGTCTTCTCGATCTAAAGTTGTAGGGAATCCTAAGACCTTTCAAGAGAAAAAATATATTAAAAGATGGCGGCCAAAAAAAAGATTTGTAGAGAGAGGGATTTTAAGACAGCCATGGCATTGCACGGCAAGGCCGAAGGTCGAGCTCCGCGTAGGGCGAAGCACGGAACGTCGAAAGGCGGGGCCTTCAGTATTCCGCTAGATGAAAACAGGATTAGTAGTTCTAAGATCTTGAAGTATCTTGGGATAATGGAGTATGACGGGATCTCTGGAACGGTAACAGTTAGGTGGTTCGAGTTTGAGCTCAAACGGTTCTTTTCGAACAACAAGTTCATAATTCTCGATCCAGTTCTACGCACATCCGTATTGCAATCTGAATGTCAACGGCTTCGGCTTTGACTCGAAAACCTTGACGGCGGTCAATAGTACGGATCATTCTCGAGGCATTATTCCAAGACGGATTAAAAGCCACAGCAAGCTATGACAGGGCTATTTCAACTTCTATCCACAGCCATTGACGTTTTAATATTTAAGGAAACAGATATGACGGACGGGCCTAATTCGCTTAAATTACAACGTTTGTATTTCTATTTCTATCCAATTTCAATTTAGTTTTCGTTCCAATTCTATTTGGACACCAAATCGCATTCTGCTGACGCATTACTCTACCACTGCCACCTTTCGATTTACTATCGATCGGGCAAAAGTAGGTACTTTGAGAGGAACTTATGTTCGATCGTTATATTTGACAGTTGAAGGGTTGTGTTACCGTTCAACTGCGATTCAGTATAAACTAAACGGTTTAGTAGAATGCACAAATACGTTACTGTTCGATCGATCCTTGACTCTGAACTTAACTAAATTGGATCATTAGTGGATAGTAGCATACGAAACACGTCATAACGATGCAGTTTAGGTTCTATTTAGTTACGTTGTATTTAGTGGAATCGATCTCCTAAAAGGGTGGATTGCATGGGGTGGGTAAGTGATGGGGAAGCTCAATGGGGATAGTGGGACGCATCCTCACGATCGCCCACAAACATCTCACCTCACAAAAATATTGCAACAGGGTTTTCGATGAACTGCTAACCGAAAGCGTAATTGAAGGTGAAGTGCCTCGTGTGCCGGTAAATCCGGCACTCTTACCCTTCACACCGGGACACTTTGTAGCAGAAATCTCCAGATCCTAGTAGGTACGAGTAGTTCCATTGTTGCCCAAATGGGTATACTTTCTCGCTTTAACTCATTTTGACACTTTCATATGAATGTCACGAAATAATAACAAAAACTGATTGCGACAGAGTTCCTTATAGTACAGCTTGATACTGATATATTTATTTCAAAAGATGTGCTGCTGAAAGTTTCTTGCGCCGCTTCTTTCCTTTCAGCTACAGCACCTTAGGCTCCATTTACATTGCCGTGGAATGGAATGAAGCGAATTTTCGCAACGTAATTGTACATAGCATAATGAACTTTATGTCAATTGTGTAACATACAAACTAAATACGCTTTACCGCTAGGGGAATTCTCGAGAATGCGCGAGGATTCCCTGGAAGACGCGCGACCTCTTTTTTGGCTCGTATTTAGTTTGTATGTTACACAATTGACATACAGTTCATTATGCTATGTACAATTACGTTGCGAAAATTCGCTTCCATTCCATTCCGCGGCAATGTAAATTGAGCCTTAAGAAGCGGTGGTAAAGTTAAAAAAAATGACGTTGTAAAAATGTACTTACTTACATTAAAAACTATTTTGATTTTTGATACTGTACCTACGTAAGTAACATAAATAAATTCTTATACACAGTAAAATTAGTTAGTACTTATAAGTATTTTGTTATAGCTGGTAGTACCTTGTATATCGTATGAACAGTTCCTAATAAGATGTATGAACAACATTCCTATAAAACACCTAATTATAAAATCAAATGAAAGGTCAACAATGCCCCTCATTATCAACAAGATTCCAGTACTCCGGAAGTATAACTCTACTACTCTACGTGGGATGCCGTTACTATTGTTTAGACGTAATGTAGTACGCTTAGCATCCACGCGGCGGCCTCGCTCGAGTTGTTTAGTTATCATTCATTATGTAATGGATATGGGCTCGGTTTTCGAGGAAACAATCCCGCCCGCCCCGGTGAACTGGGTGCTGCACGTTTGAGGCACGTTAGTTCGTAATTTTAAAGGTAGACACTGATTTAATTATCGACAAGTTATCGATTTAAAAACTCATTACTTATATGACAGATTTAGAAATATAGGGTCCTATTTTATTAGCGGCAAATATTTCTAGGGTGTCATCTATAGGTTATAACAATAACTATAGGGCAAAAAAATTTTTTTCTTATCAAATTTCCTAGGAAAATTACAATAATGTTTGTTTGAAAATTATACAAATGAATGAATTATTGCTATTCTAATACTGAAATAAGAAGTATGAATATGAAAAATAGTATGAGTATGAGTAGGAAAATCACGATATGGATGAGTTTATGCCTCCAAGGAACAAAATAATGGGGTTTATTTTTCTTTAGAATAGAAAAATTTCATACTAGTAACAGGGTAATTTTTTCGTGTAAAGTGGTACAAATGACCTCAAAATATTTGCTACTAATAAAAAAGGACCTTATATAATATCCAAAAAATATATATTAGTGTCATCTCTATCAAGAGCTATAGTGTAGAATGAGAATAAGAATAAGTGTATTTGTGCGGTAAGACGACAAAGTATTCATAGTCCATACACCAGTAGGAACTTAAGCATAGGTTATATTAAACTAAATAAAATTAGTGAGCAACAAGTTAGTTTACAATAAACGCTGACCTCCGAACTAGGAAGTTCCTGTATCTCGGAGGACAGGTCTCTTCTGTGACCAGTGAAAATGAACATGTAACAGAACAGACGTTGGCCAAAGCCAAGAAAATGTAAAACTGATAAAGCATGTATGTTTAAGAAGACTTAACTTTAAGATCGTTTCGTGTAACTGACAGTTAGTAATGTTGTTAAACTCCGTTGACAAGAAATATGAGATAGTCAAATAGTTAATTTATACTATCTCCAACACGCGGCGCGCTACTTTTTATCGTCTTGTGCTCGATTTTGTTATAAGTAACTTATAATAAAGATTTGAATGATGTATATCATTTCTAATGTGAATAAAGGTATGGTGTAAAAAAATTTCTTATTGAACGTAGTTCGTTACGTAATAAGCACGTGTCTACAAGTGCCTCACGATATTTTAATGAACTTTTTTTATGGTTGTAGAGCAGACGAACAAACAGGCTACATGATGGTCATGACATTTCTTTGCATCAGAGTCAGTCTGAGGTGGTACCACCCATTTACCTATTTCTGCCGCAAAGCAGCAATGCTTGCATTGTTGTGTCTTGGTTTAAAGGGTAAAAGAGCCAGCTTAATTACTGTCAGATGAGGCAGACTAGCTAAGACCTAAAGGTTATCAAAGCATCGAAAATATTCTATAAGCGAAGATGACCACTTACCATTGGTGGTCCTTACCAGTGGTTTGCTCGTCTATACTAGGGATGTTACGGAGCTTCGACTCCGTTTCCGAAAGGTCCGAACTTCCGATTGATTTTACACGTCCGACTCGGACTTCGGCTCCGATAATTTTGAATCGGAGGTTATACCGAAGATTTGTGAGCAAACATATTCAAAGATCAATATTTATTTGATGTATTAATTTAGTGTAGGACTACATAAAATAACATGTATTATAGCCGAAAACGTCATCAAAAATAAATTGGCCCGTTCAGCTATAAAAATTAAAAAACGGTTTAAAACATCCCTCTTCTGAATATCTCTCTTCAACCTCCGCCTCCGGCTCCGGTTCCGACTCCGATAAATCAAATTTAAAACCTTCGGTTTCGACTCCGGTTCCGGTAAAACCACCTCCGTAATATCCCTAGTCTATACGAGTACAATACTCGTATACATCTCTTAATAAAAGTTAGAGGTCGCTATAGAACTTCGGTAAACACTGACTTTACGAGTATTCTGTTAAAATATCGTAGACTTATTAGACTTAAGTAGGTATTGACATTTAATTAAACCTGCCAGTTATTTCCTGGTCTTTGTTATGTGGAAACAAAATAACAATGCTATCTTTTACTTGTTCGCAAAATTCAACTTCCAAACGAAGATATTGAATAACTTGTAATGCAGTATTGTAATCTCATTGTTCTGCAAATAGGTATATGTAGAGATAATAATAAGTATAGGTTAAAGTAGAACGTATGGAGAGCACGAGCAAACGGGCCACCTGATGGTAAATGGTCAGCGTCGCCCACGATAGACATTTCACCTCACTATAATGTTATTATAGAGTTTGTTCGACGCTTCTAACCTCGAGGATTTGGACTAAGATGGAGTGCCTCATGTGCCGGTAATTACGCTGGCTCTCTTGCCCTTCAAAGAGAAATACAGTAATACAGTAAGTTTTGCGGCAGAAACAGGTAAAAGAGGTGTACCTCAGACTCTTACCAGTCTAATCAGTTCAACGAACACGTTCAAACTCCCGAATCGTCTCCAGCGATGTAACCTGAACCTCAAGGCAGGAGAAGTGCCTCAGCCGAGGCACCTCTGCCGATCCCTGATGCTTCCTCAGTGGAGAACGAGAAAGAAAACTGCTATGAGGAAAGACGAAGGGAGATCAAGGCGTCGTCTCTTTCTGAATCGTATTACAAGACGTATATTGCTGCCCCAAGCTGACTCTGTTAGTCAGAGTTATTCCAAAGTTACGATAAGGTTTGTTTTATCGAGAACCAAAGAGTTAAGCTTGGTGGAAATTTTTAGTCTTGGTGGTTTTGGAAGTTGTTGGTTTCTTTCTTAGAAGTCGTGTTCCTCATTGCTGAAGGTCGTGATCATTCTAAGAAATTAATCACATAGAACAACTCTCGTGGCAGATTTAATAGGGTGGTTTGCCATTGCCTTCCCCATTTCACACACTTGTTATCTCAGTGTGCAGGTTTTTTCACGTTGTTTTCCTTCACCGTCAGAGCAGTCAGTAAATGTACGTAAGTCTTTCCAAAAATCCGAAAAACTCATTGGTACATGGCATTGCCTGGTTTCGAACTCGGACCTCCCGCATGGGAGTCCGACATCCTAGCCACTTCGACGCCATCGACGCTCAAATTTTTGGTTACGTACGATATTTTCGGGAGGAGGAATTTGTAAATTACAATTGAAACATAGTATAAATAGCTTATCTGTGCGATTTTTCCTTTCACAGCTTACCTTGTACAGTATTTTACCTAAAACGTTGAGGTTTTCTCAAAACCGAAATGATCCAACTAAAAAAATATTTACTTGTATACAATTTAAACTGTATAATGTATGTATAATTTCTTTAATGTCTATGTGTTCAGTATGTGAATTAGTGCTCCAGGTTCTTGCTGGATCAGATGGATGATTAATAAAAGAGTCCAAATTAGTTTTACCTTATATTGTCCAGAAAGTACACTATTACAATTTCGAACCTATTAAACTTGCTACAGTCTGTACTCTAGATGCCGGCTAGCAGGGTTCTAGGACAGTGCGCAGATGAAGTAATAGAAGAATTTGGTAATAAATAATATATTTTAAGGAAAAGAACACATAAACAGTAACACAGAAAATAGGTAGTAGTAGGAAATAAAAGTGAACGGGGAGACGTTCGTTCGAGACAAAATACAGAGAAAAAGTGAAAATACAAATAAAACAATGAAATTAATGGAATAATGAAATTTAGAAATGGAATGGGAACATGATTTTGAATTTAAATGAAGAAATGAAGATGCCAATACGAAATGAGATGAGATAAACGCTAACGATGAGGTTGAAGTTGATGGCAAGGAGGTTGATATGGACGATGAAGTCGACATCGTTACAAACTTAGCGGCTGCTTAACATTACGGTACGGTGGTTCGGGAACACTGGAACGCCAGCCACGTTAAGCTGGGTCAACATAACGTGACTTGTGTACCTACATCATTCTCAACCCATTTTAAAAAAAATAATTAATTATCTAAGTTACATACAAAGTCGAGGCGCACACAGTGTATGGTTTCTATAATCAAACCACTAGTTTTTTGAGAAAACCTCAATGGTCTAAGTAAAGGGGGGTCGGATATTTAAGATAATAGACTGTACACCAAAACACACCTATATTATTCGCAAGAACAATTCCTTGGAATTCATATTAATAAATTTACCGTCGTGTAAAGCTTTCTACAGACACGACCTTGCACAACCAGTTCAGTTCCGACTGTTATCAGCTAGTGAGTCAGCATCTACGCTTAAATCTATGCTGCGGAACTATTTCGTAACAATGGTAACACTGTAGTACCTTGAGTTCTCACTCGATATTCGCTCTTTTGTAATCCAGTGACCACTGTTTTGGTAACATGATTGCTGCGAAATAAATAATTATTTAACGATTCAATTCGACTTCAATTTGTGATCTTCGGATAACCAAAGACAAGTATAAACTCTTTTTTAGAGATCCATACCCCGAAGGGCGAAAGCGGAGCCCTATTGCTCATCCGTTTGTCAGGGGGTTCTAGGGCCTAAACTAAATAGGATACAGACTTCCTTGACCTAAATCGGAATATCGACTTTAAAATTTTAGGGTTTTTTTTAGAGGGATTAATGTAAGCGTCGGTGGTATAGTGGCTAGGACGCCGGACTCCCATGCGGGAGGTCCGGGTTCGAAACCATGCAATGCCATGTACCAATGAGTTTTTCGGTTTTTTTCAAAGACTTACGTACATTTACCGACTGCTCTAACGGTGAAGGAAAACATCGTGAGGAAACCTGCATGTCTGAGGAAATTAAACATATCCGAAGGCGTGTGAAATCCACCAATCAGCACTGGGCCCGCTCGGTGGATCATGGTTCGTACCCCCTTGTGCAAGGGGAGGCTTGTCCCCAAGAGTGGGGACATTAATAGGCTGCTGATGATGATGATGATGAATGTAAGTAAGTCAGCGACTGGATGAGAAGAGCCGAAGATCGGGCTCAATGGCGCGCCCTGGGAGAGGCCCATGTCCAACTAGAGTTGGCTGCTGATGGTGATGATGAAAGTAAGTAAGTAAGAATCTAAACATACAAGGAAAGATAATCGATTTTAAAAATATATATTTTTGAACCCTATCGTGTCCGTGGTTTTGACAGAATCTAGACCTTTTGAACTCTCTGATCACTAGATCTGACATAGAGACTGCCTATTTAATATCCACCATCTCACGGGCAAATCCAGAAAAAAATTGGGGGGAGGGGGCATCGGTTACTAAATAATATCTTACAAGTTTTTTTGTGTCAGTGGCGGATCAAGGGTGCGGGTAGCCCCCCCCCCCCCCCCCCCCATCAGTCACTGACACACTTGCTACGTAATTACACGTAATAACTACCTATTACAATAAAATTACGTAAATTACCGCAATATGAATTAAAAAGTGTAACCATTGCACACTGGTATTAAAAATGCAAGGTTTTGTAGCACAATAAAATATTACACAACGAAAACTTTCTCATTTCCTAGTCAGTAGGAACTGTCTTGTCTATATCGAGAACAAAACATAATTCTGGTTAAACAGGAAGCCTAGTTAGGTAACCTAGTATCTAGAATCTACATATACTTGTAGGTACTGAATTGTACCTTACGAGTCTCAATTCTTTTGTATAAATACAGAATATTGTACCTAACCTAACAGTTGAAGAGCGTCGGTGGTGTAGTGGCTAGTAAGACAGTCCATTGCGGGAGGTCGAGGTTCAAAACCATGCAATGTCATGTACTAATAAATTTTTCGGTTTTTTTGAAAGACTTACATACATTTTACCGACTGCGCTGAGGGTGACGCAAAACGCTGCCAAGAAAGAGGTTCTTGAAAGAATGACTTACGGAGCCGAAACGTGGACACTGACGGTGCGACTGGTTCACAAATTGAAAGTCGCTCAGCGTTCTATGGAAAGAACTATGCTCGGAGTATCTCTGTTGGATCGAATCAGAAATGCGGAGATCCGGCATAGAACAAAAGTTATCGACATAGCTCATAAGACTAGCAAGCTGAAGTGGCAGTGGGCCGGTCACGTCTGTCGCAGAACCGACAACCGTTGATGTAGACGAGTTCTGGAGTGGAGACCGCGTTTGGGCAAACGTAGTGTGGGATGCCCCCCTGCTAGATGGAGCGACGATCTGCGCAAGGTGTCTGGCAACGACTGGATGAGAAGAGCCGAAGATCGGGCTCAATGGCGCGCCTTGGGAGAGGCCTATGTCCAGCAGTGGACTAGAGTAGGCTGCTGATGAAAGAAGTTCTATGTGATTATTTCCATAGAGTAATCACGACCCTAATCAATGAAAAATACCTCTAAGAAGATGAATGCATCGTAACTCGAATTGAAATGTCCCCGCCATAGCTTACTATGGCTTTCAACTTGTACTTATATAACTACCTTAAAGTAAATGTAAATGTAAACATTTAAAAGAAGAAAAAAGCGCTTAACTTCGCTGCCATAAAAAACCCAGTTTTGATGAGATTAACCAGCTTTAACTAGAAAGCGGATAGTGTCTAGGCCGGGACACCAATACACAAAGAAACGAATCATTTGAATCGTGAATAGAACTATAAGTAAGTAAGTAAGTAAGTAAGTAGTAAGTAAGTAAGTAAGTAAGTAAGTAAGTAAGTAAGTAAGTAGTAAGTAAGTAAGTAAGTAAGTAAGAAAGTAATACGTTTATTTCACACACAGCAATGACCGAAACAGTTATAATTATGATAAAATAATTATGTAGTCAAAGGTAATGTCTGATGGTCTGCTGGTCATGCTAAAAGTCAGTGAGAAGTGCATGAAATGCTTCTTGGAGTTACTAGAGAACTTTGAAATTATTATTTTATTTATTTTTATTTTATTCGACAATCAACAGCGTATATTATAGTTTTAACAAAGTGAATTAATTATAATAAGGCAAATAACAGACTGCCTCGTAGTTACTAAAGTGGCGAGTAGACAAAATAATGAAAACTAGGTGCTAAAATAGAAAAGTGCTAAGTGCTAAAATAGAAAAAGAAAAATAGGTGCAAAAAGAAAAAAAAAGATATTTTTTTTATTAACGGTTTTTTAAATGGGATGATGTTGTTAGAGTAATTAATTATCACTACCCGAGTTTCCCATTTCTTCCCTGAGTCATCCTAAGGCTGACTATCACTTTGTCGTGTACCGAAATCTCTAAAAAAATATTTCAAAAAATCTATAAATTCTGGAATAAATAAATTCCATCGCTATGAAACTCCAACTGGATTTTTTTAAATACTGGGGTATTTAAACCAACACCGGATATCTGTCAACTCTGACGAAGCAAGTTGTTTGCCTCGTGGTATGGTATAACGCCTCTTACAAGGCTGTTGCATATTTGTAGATTAGTATTTACTCAGCGAAGGACATTTAAGTAATGGTTTGTTCTTTTAATAATAGATGTACAATATTGTATTGCCTTTTCTTGGGAATGACATATTTGCACAAGTAATCCTTTTATCAACAGAATCTTCTATCGTGGGTGGTAGGTGGTATACCTATGATCAGAAACTAAAAACCCTCGCCATATTGCGGAGTTAAGGTAGACGTACACTGTATCCTTATCGCATCGCATCATTATTCTCCAAAGATACCTATGTCTTTTTATATTAATTGTATGCACCCTGTTGTAACAACATGTTGTTGATGTTGTTGATATCCCATCTGCTCGTACGAAGCGATTTGCTTCTTCGTTCATTATGCGAACGGCTAAGGAATGGAACAGCCTGCCGGCGTCTGTATTTCCCGAAACCTATAACCTTGGGATCTTCAAGTCCAGAGTGAATAGGCATTTACTGGACCCGCATGCTCCATCGTCGCTTACCATCAGGCGAGATCGTGGTCAAATGCGGGTTTAGTAGTAAATAAAAATTACACATTTTCCGTGACCTTTTTTCTTCTTCCTCCGCCAACAAACGACCAATAATGACAATATCCTCGTCACTATCCTCCATAATGCGAGTGCACGTCGTCGATGTTAATACGCGAATGGTATGAAAATGCAGATGCGAAAATCCGTATGTAATGGACGCACCCCGGCAATTCCTAAATACCGTTTCTCCGTTCGCAGCGTACGATGCGATGACGATGCAGTGGACGCATACCTTTAACTGTTGCTATTTTTTCATAGCGAACTCCATACACAGATTATATTTATAAATCTAATAATATTTATAATATGACGCCCTCTTGACTGGATTTTTAGTTTTTGTCCATAAATATTTTTTTCAACTCGCATTTTATGTGTCGCCATCAGTATTAAAAAGAATTGATTACTCAACCAGCGGTTCTATATGTAACTTGTCACTAATCATAAAAAGGGTGTCTCGCTCTTTATCACGCTTTCATATCACCAATTTTTGAAAATTAGACAAAAAAAGCGTGATACCTATTAGAGCGTTTTATCACTAATGACAAGAAACAGAGCCTCTGTTATATTTTTTAAAGTCTATACACGAAATAAATTTCATATTTTTTTCTCACTGCTAGCAGGTAGTTTGTGAAATACATTTTTTTTATTTTTTTTTATTTACTACTAAACCCGTATTTGACCTCGATCTCGCCTGATGGTAAGCGACGATGAGGTCGACGATGGAGCATGCGGGTCCAGTAAATGCCTATTCACTCTGTCTATTCTTTCTCTATTCATATAGTAAGTACCTATAATAAAAATAAATTAAAACTTTATTTAGAATAACAAAATGCATGAGAAAGATTCAACATCTCGACTCTCAAACTAGGCGAGCCTGCATCTTGGGAACCAGGAGCCATTATCATCTACTGCTCTTCCTTACGGAGAGAAAAATCTTGGATGGATGGATCTTGGATGAAGAAAAACATTGTCTTAATGGTACGTTAATTCCTTGCTACAGATGTACCTTTATAATGTCCCTTACACAATAAATTGGTCCTTTGACACATGAATGGGCTCAATCAGCTGATTGAAGCGGGCAATTAGAAAGTAAGTCCAAAACAATAGCACGGTTTGTATGAACCGTTTGTATGTAGTCATACAATTAATTGCTACACATACACTCTGAGAACGTGATCTTAAGTTGCATTATTATCTATTGACTACGATAGAGCGCCATTATTTTTAATTTGCCTTTATTGAATAAAATGACACAACACACTCAAATGGTCAATAGGGTATGTCACTATTTTTTTTTAATTCCATCAATAAACTTACATGGACATCCTGAACAAGGAACTATAATTCGTTTTTCGATATCTCAAGTAACATGAAAGATATTAATGGTTAAAGTTAATAGTAGGGAGATGCTCTTTCCCTTTTTAGCAAAACAGTCCTTAATATGTAGCCAAGGACCTGATAGTATAGCGCTACTGACCAGTGACGTCACTCGTATCTATAGCCATCTCTTTCTACCGTCTAATTTCTGATTTATTTTTCAACGAATTTTAATTCTGTTCTCACATTTGACCATCAATTTATGTATATTTCTTAGTTTTTAAGAAATGCATTTAATATTTGGTACTCGGAAACTACCCTATTGTAAAGAAATTGCAATCGTTTCTCATGGTAAGTCCTTTGGTATACCAGCAATATCTTAATTTTTTGTATTGTATAAGGAGAACAGATGAGCAAACCTGATGGTAGTTACCATCCCCCATAGACATCTCACCTCACTATTGTGTTATTATATAGTTTTGAATGCGTTCCTAACCTTGAGATCTTAGATGCAGTGCCTCATGTAAGTTGGCTCTCTTACCCTTCAAACCTTAACACAGCAATGCTGCTTTGCAGCAAAAATAGGGAAAAGGGTGGTACCACCCCAGACCGACCCTGCGCCACCACCACCGTTGATGTGCATGTCTTCCACTATACATTTTAACTGTAGTTAACTTCACTGTACTATACTCTATGATCTATGGAACCTTGTCGCAATAACTTTTTGTTATGTTTCTTTAAAATCCGTATAAATGTGTCAAATAAGTTAAAACGACAAAGTACTAAAGGTACCCCTAATGTATTGCCACTGTACATTGTACCCTGACAAAGTACTACAGGTACCCCTGATGTATTGCCACTGTACATTGTACTCTGACAAAGTACTAAAGGTACCCCTGATGTATTGCCACTGTACATTGTACTCTGACAAAGTACTAAATGTACCCCTGATGTATTGCCACTGTACATTGTACGCTGACAAAGTACTAAAGGTACCCCTGATGTATTGCCACTGTACATTGTACTCTGACAAAGTACTAAAGGTACCCCTGATGTATTGCCACTGTACATTGTACTCTGACAAAGTACTAAAGGTACCCCTGATGTATTGCCACTGTACATTGTACTCTGACAAAATAGGTTGGCCACTAACCATACGAAAAGAGGAAGAAGCAAAATAGATGTAATATCACTTGAAGTGAGATAAGTAAAGTAAAAGTAAAATACACTTTATTACACAAATAGGAAACAACAAACAAAAGATAGAAAAGGAAATAGTGAAGTACAATTTAGGCGGCCTTAACGCTAAGAGCGAGCGATTAGACAGCCTAATAAAAGCTTATATCATTCAGAACCTATTTCTGCTAAGTGCATCACGAAATACTACTTAGATTACCCATCACTATTTACTAAAACGAATGATCACATTTGAAGGCAAAATATATTAATATGCATACCTACTATCTTGTTCGTTCGTGATCCCATTTCAAAATTTCATTCGGTCATCCGTATTAGCAAATTGTACATCTATAATTTTATTTTAGCTTTGGCATATTATGCTCATATCAATATGAGTATGTCAATGCCATTCTCACGATATAATGCAAATTTGAATTTGGTTCGGTTTATTGTGTATTTCCGATCAATTAAGAAGGTACCTACTAAATAAAACATACTCGTAACTTGTCACACTATATCGATACGTTACTTTCAAAATTAACCTAACTGCAATTTAAAATTATTTTTCTACTCCCTTTTCGTAATTTGTTCAATAAGAAACAACAATCACAAACATAAAGAGGGTCATTCGTCATGATCGTGTGAAAATAGTGTTTTAATGAAATATTAAATAACAGTTTTCGATTGTAATATGTATTTTTTTCTTTGTTGTATGGCACTGCATACAAGAACTCTTTTGTATTAAATGCACTACATTTCACTGGCCAACTACTTGGTACTATAGGCATAAAAAAAGAACTCGACACCCGCACTTGTGCGATGACGACAATACGTTAAACATGTCTGCCGTTTCCATAGTTAGGTACCTACCAATAACATGTCAAGCTGTAATTTGTATTTTGTGTTTATTTATACATATTTCATGGTCGTATAGAAAAAGTATTTTATACGATTTTAAAACTCGAACGATCTATTACATATAAACAGTTCTCGTGTTAAAATCGCTATCATTACGTGGCCGTTGCATAAACTACTATTATATTACATTATTACAGAATGAAGACTAACAAAATATATAATAGAAAATGTACAAACTTAAATATTACTTTAAAATGTCTTAAATGGTACGTACTGGTGGTAAAATGCTGGTTGATGGTTTACAAAACTTCCCAATTTCCCTAGGTCCCAAACCTTAATATGGAATATGGAAGCCATAATTATAATATTACAAATTATTATTTTCAAGTAGGTATACTTATAGATTATATATTGTATATTCTACATATTATTCTTATAGTTAAACAGAGCGTCGCTGGCGTCGTGGCTAGGACGTCGAACTCCCATGCGGGAGGCCCGAGTTCAAAACCAGGCAATGTCATGTACCAATGAGATTTCGGTTTTCTCGAAAGAAGAAAGGAAAACATCGTGAGGAAATCTGCACACTGAGAGAACCAATGTGTGAAATGGGGAAGGCAATGGCTAACCATCTCATTAAATCTGCCACGAGAGTCGTTCTATCTGTCTAGAGTCGTTCTATTAATTTAATATAAAATTATAACGGAGATTTGACCACATAATCGTGTTGTGTCCCGCAACCAGCGCTCCATCTAGCATGTTAGGCGAGACCTGAAAACCAGCGTGTCGCTGAGGTCTCGACCATTTCATTCTACACATAGGTCAATGCGTGTTATATATATATATTTTGTTTATAGATTAAAAATTAGAATAATATAACAATATTGTACCTTTTAACTCATGTGTGAATGAATAAATACTCTTTTATTATTTTATTTATTTATTATCTGATTAGAATGATCACGACCCTCAGCAATGAGGAACACGACTTAGAAGAGACACTTATAGAACTTTACAAAAAATATCAATACTAAAATGACATAATTTTACGAAATGTTATTCGAATTTTAAAATGTTTTATTCAAGATTGATTCATGTTCTTGTGTATTTCGAAACAAGAATAACATTAGGAATAACGTTTAATAAAATAATTGATCCCGTTGATCTTTTTTATAAAAAATCTACTCGTCTAATATCCAATAAAAAATGTTCCCTTTTAACTTACCAATGTACTTTAACTGCACTACATTGTAAAGCTTAAATTGTATTGTGTAACATTTAGTTCAGTTCCGAAACAATGAGCTTACGATTCGGTCGTGATATGGCGTTTGTTGAACGAAAGTGCGCCTGGGCGTGGCTTGGGTTTTTGAGTTATGTGTTTATTTATACGACCTTATAATATTATTTGGCTCTATAAAGATAATTTTATAACCGACTTTAAAAAAAGGATGTTCTCAGTTCGACTGTATGCACGTCTCTGGCATTTGTAAACCAATTTTGACGATTATTTTTTAGTTAGAAGGATATAATCTTCAGAGTGGTCCCATAAATAAGTCAAGATCTGATGATGCACTTTGGAAATGGACAATGAAAGTCCTTAACTGATGACAGCACGTCACCACAGAATAAATAATACGTCAACTACCTACATTTAGGAATTTACTGAAGGGCCAGGCGTACAAAGCTTCTCCATCTCGCATTAAATACTAAAAATTGAGAATTAAATTAATTTTAATAAAAACAGCCTTCAAATTCAGTTATGTCGGTATCTGACAGCAGTCGTTAGGCCTTGTCAAAGACCAACGAGCGGCCTGAACAACTCTGATAATACGTTGACCCTAAGTTGCCCACCAACCAACAAGAAGAAGAAGAAGCCGTGAGATATTAGCAATCAAAACAGAATGTCAGGTCAATATGTATTACAAAAAACCTGTTTCGACCTAATGACCCCTCCAACGATCGATCGATTAATATTGCAATTTGCTTTATTCCTTTCTTTTTTATTTTCTTAAGCAACCCAATACATCGAAGTTCCGACAGCATATTGCAAATATTCGCTCATCAGTTTGTTTTTTCACACGAACACTGTAATTTGTGCGTCCGTTCAAACTAGCGATCGGCCGACCTTGCTGCATTACAAAACCTGTGAGAAACCAACGAAAAAAAAAAACTCTTACTTTTATTTCGGACTGGCCGGTTTAGATAATCACTAAGTTTGATTGAGAAAAAATTGAAACAAAAGAGCGTGAAAATCCGATGACAGCGGATTTGGCGCGAAAGCGTCTGACATTCGCCGCCATATTGCTTGACGGCCATCTTGAGCCGACCTTGCTCCAGAAACGCACCGGTTTGTTTCGCAATTTACTGGTGGGAAAATTCGTTGTTCTATTGATTTAAGTCATTTTTAACTTTTAGTTAATTAAAATGCTATTTAACGGTCTTTTAATGTAATTGAATGATTGGTTTATGGATTGAAAAGTTTAAAAGAGTTTTATAACTATTTTAGAACGTTGAGCCAAGTTTTTTGTTCGATCACGAGTCAAGGTTTCTAAAAGTTGAATAATTTTACTGGAAGCTAAATGGTAGGTAGTCAAATGGTAGCCATATGCCCCGTTAGGTACAAACATATTCGGGCTCTGTCTTAGCCCAAGTTTAGGGGAGGGGTGTCCCCCTTTACATATAGGAAACTTCGATTGGGTGTCATAATGGTCATAATATAGGGAGTTGCAATTAATTTAAGGTTATCTTTCTATGCAGTTATTTTACGAGTATAAATGAAGAGCTGGGCGGTCATGTCACCTTCACCTGCTGCGACCGGGCCTGAAAATGTACCCACAATATGCCTACAATATTTACCATGATATTACTATATTAAGGTTATATTTACCTATATTATTTTGTCTTTGTCTAATACAAGCAAATTCTCCAACTAAATTCAATTTCACGACGTAGGCTCAGTCATCTGCAAATCTAATTCTATCGTCCATAGAGCCTTGATTGTCGTATTGTTCCTTTCATTGAGCCTGCCTAATAAACACGGTCCAAGCATTGTTCCTTGGGTCATTGTCTGCGAAACACGTTTTTGCATCGAATTCCAATATTTACATACAAACGAGTGTTCCCAGGCCGTGTATAAATTATGTAAACTATTACTGGGCAGTTGTGAGAGGCAAAGTTAAAGATTGTGCTATAATTTGACCCAGAATTGAACATACTCGGGGACTATATTTGGGACAATTAACTATTGGTACTGGCAATACTATTAGAAAGAATCATCATCGATCGGGTGCCATCTTCAACATGAAGTTTGGAGAGAAGTGGACACAATCGCTTGCCATCCTATTCTGTGCATCCTTTTAAATCATGGTAGCTTCTCCTTTAGATTATCCAGCCTTAAAAACAATAGGGCTGGTTTATTTTACAGTTAAATTTATACTTTCTATATTGCTAATAATAAACAATTTTGGGTATTTGGGTATGAAAGGGGGGAAGCTCATTATGTACAGTCACACGATTTTTTTCGTTTGAAAATTGTGAAGTGAGTTTAGGTACATGTGCGATTCTACTCTAGCTGTTAGGTCTAAAATATCCGCTTTCCAAAAATTACAATCCCAAAATGATCACCATGAATTGGAGAAGGATCTGCGTGAGCTCCAGGCGCCTGACTGTCTCGGGACTGTGCAGGAGAGAGAGCGATGGCGCTCTTTAGTATCGGAGACGAAGATCCACTTCGGGTCGCTGCGCCAGCGGAGTAAGTAAATAAAATAATCACCGTTTTGCTACACGCAAACATACTTAAGTAATCGATTTTCCTCATCTGAGATCGATACTATTGATAGAGCGGTACATTGTAATGTTCATTGCATCAGTAAATAGGTAACCCATATTTGGATACAACAATGAATCTCTACTTAGTCAGGACATTGACATCTACCGGTCTCAATTATTAGTATGTGCGAAAGATTATACCGTGTGGGTTTTAGACGTTTTATTAACAAGCTATAATCTGTGGAGCCATGTCATAATAAGTATTTGTTATGATTTCTTCTTTGACCCTGTAGTGTTGGCCACAGAATATAATAATCTATGTACCTACGAGTACATATCCAAAAGAATTAAAGCTAAATATTAAAAGTAAACATGTTACCCATATTTGGGCTGGTTTTCAATTTGGCTACTGCCACTAGGTAAACGCTTCAACCCTAGGAAGCTTGCTTGGTGGTAAGGTATGCCAGTTAAGCTACCGGCTATACATTATGAAGTCTGCGCCAAATGTCCATCTCAAGTTATAAAGGAGCCTTCTTACACCCCATGCGCTCCATCATCTTCGGCTTCATCGTTCATCATCATCAGCCTATTAATGTCCCCACTGTTTGGGCACAGGCCTCCCCTTGCACAAGGGGGTACGGGCCATGATCCACCGAGCGGGCCCAGTGCTGATTGGTGGATTTCACACGTCTTCAAAAACCTTTTTAATTTCCTCAGACATGCAGGTTCTCTCGCGATGTTTTCCTTCATTGTTAGAGCAGTCGGTAAATGTACGTAAGTCTTCGAAAACATCGGAAAAACTCATTGGTACATAGCATTGCATGGTTTCGAACCCGGACCTCCCGCATGGGAGTTCGGCGTCCTAGCCACTAGGCCACCGGCCTCATCGTTACTTACTTCGAATTTTATATTATACTCAACACCAATTTCGTTTGTCAAAAAGATATAATGAAATAGTCTATCTACTAAAACGATTGAATAATCGTGAGTAAGCATAAAGCATACTGCCTCTCAGGGTATAATATGACCTATTGCCACCTTCGGCGACCTTTGTCTCTCTATCGAGTCAATTCCATTCGTTTATTGAATGACATGACGTTTTGACAGTTCTATCTTATATTAAAAAGAAAGTATTGTAAAGATGAATTCCCACTAAGTATATGGTTTTGACTCATGTACAGTGGAAGACATCAAGCTGTACTCTGTGGAACCCTGTCGCAATATTTTTTTGTTATCATTCCTTGACTTTCGTAGTAATGTGTCCAATAAGTTAAAGCTTCATCGTCCATATCAACCTCCTTGCCATCAAATTCAACCTCATCGTTAGCGTTTATCTCATCTCATTTC
This sequence comes from Hofmannophila pseudospretella, assembly GCA_947369225.1. NCBI lineage: Eukaryota > Metazoa > Arthropoda > Insecta > Lepidoptera > Oecophoridae > Hofmannophila > Hofmannophila pseudospretella. The sequence goes on along the minus strand of OX376332.1, from coordinate 6,399,230 downwards.
GTATTGGCATCTTCATTTCTTCATTTAAATTCAAAATCATGTTCCCATTCCATTTCTAAATTTCATTATTCCATTAATTTCATTGTTTTATTTGTATTTTCACTTTTTCTCTGTATTTTGTCTCGAACGGACGTCTCCCGTTCACTTTTATTTCCTTCTACTACCTATTTTCTGTGTTACTATTTGTGTTCTTTTCCTTAAAATATATTATTTATCACCAAATTCCTCTATTACTTCATCTGCGCACTGTCCTAGAACCCTGCTAGCCGGCATCTAGAGGACAGATCGTATCAATATAACGAAAAGGGAAAATAAAGAAGAAATTGAAGGGATATTGATTCACAGAAATTAGGAACGATTTGAGAATAGTTTCGAATAACTGGAAAGGTGAAATACTTATGCCCTTTATATGAAATGCAACAGATTAGTATTTACATTAAGAAATCACTTGCCTGTGGATAATTTCTTCTCTTCAATTAGCTTCATCATACTTTCAGTTTGTTCTTCGGGGCTTTAATAATGAAGACTTGAAAATAGTAATTTAGACTGAAATTCTACAACAGAAATCGATAGGGAAGGAATGGTAAACCACCCCATTAAATCTGTCCCGGAACTCGTTCTATGTGGTTAATTCTAGAGTGATCACGACCATCATCAATCACGAACATAACTGCTATAAGAACAAGTCCTATTCTGACTATTAATTAATGTTCCAAAGTATTAATAATACCTATGTAGCCAATGTAACCTCTCTCTTACACGCATGTATTGTATTTAGATAACAATAAACAATAGAAAGCAGTTATGTAAATTATCAAACTTTATTTAACGCCTCTACCCGGGGATGGGCGACCGCTAGTTTCCGGTGTCCAAATGTCAGTTGTCAAATTATCACATCTGTCAGGATGTCAGGTAATGATATAGCTGACATTATTATATACTAGTAAAGACACATCAAGCTTCTGTGAAACCATGTCGCAATAAGTTTTTGTTATGGTTTCTTGACATATTTAGTAGGTACTTATAAGAGTAGAAATGGAGGGATCTACCGATAGAATTTAGTGCATGACAATGGAAGTGTGGTAGCTAATTATAAGATTAGAATAATTATAGAATTATAAGAGTAATTTTAGCAATTCGATCAATTGTACTAGAAAATCTACACGGAAATTAATACATATGTTACATTTGCATTGATTACCTACTGATTACAAAAAAACTTATGTAAGTATATATAGATTATAAATTAAACAGAAAATATAATATAATATAATACTAAAATAATACTAAAGCTAAAACTAAACTAAGGCTAAGAAATACATCCGGCAGTGTACCCGAGAGTCTGGCTGCGTTGCCCCGTTGGATAGCTAAGCTAATCCGCTGGGCCAAATAGGAGCCAGATCTTGGGTCTTTTGACGCGTCGACCTGGCGCTTTGCGAGGTCCTTGAAGACGCGGTGTGCTCCCGGGCCCCAGGGTCTCAATGTTTCAACCCCAAACGGCTCAAATATGTAAGTTTCACCCAGATTGGTATATTTGCGCCGTTTGAGGGTTTCTGCAGCAGCGGCCGCAGAGCCGGCTCTATAAGAAGTGGCTGGAAGGTGAGACGGAGCAAGGGTGTCGACGCAGGTGACGTCCCACACCAAAGGCCGTCCCATCTTTCAAGGTACTAGGGTCATTCCGTCGGGCCTCTTGCCATCGTCGCGCGTCAGTCTGCTCGGACTAGATATAGATATATAGATTTGATCGAGCAGTTTTTCGAACGCTCCAGGCGTACTCTTGGTTTTCGTGTAGTTTTGTCGATGTAATAAGAAAACAAATTCTACAATTAATCCCCAGCTGAGAATAGAACCGGCAACCTTGGCGAATAATAATTGTCAATCACTGAGCTATGACAATTATTTCCGAATCAATTTATTAGAAATACGAATATACCTACGACTTTGGGTTTACCAATCACATATTCCATGTCTGAGAATAACAATAGTGTTATTTTATTATTGCAATTTTTTTTTATTGTACTGTACTTCCGCAAATTCTGCAGAACGGAACCGAGAAACCGCATTCATGCGCTAATTATATTTCTGAATCGCGAATGTCACGGACCTTGGTCTCAGTGGGACTTAAAAAAGCTTACTGAATAAGATTACTGATAATGATAAGGTGTATTTATCAATAGCGGCAAAAGTTCACTTGATATGACATTAGATTAGTCACCCGGTTGGATAAGCGGAGGTCCTGGATTTAGTTGTTATTTTATATCCTAGTAAGTAATTGCGGGTCTTAATTATTTAGATCCGTGATTGTAGAAATACTAAATAGCACTTATTGACAGATTAAACTCAGTACTTAAGCGCTTATACAGGATGTAATTAATACTGTATGGGTTATTGACCTATTTTAGGTTGATTCAGTGTCGATATATAGTGTGTGAATATTTTTAAGCGTAAACTAAGAGCTGAAAAGTGAAAAGTGTTGCTATTCGATAGAGGACTTTTAATTAGTCTTTGCTTAGTATGTGCATACCTAACATTGCATAATGGACTTAAATTTAAATTTTTACTTTGACATAATTTATTATTTAACATTATTAGATACCTACTTAGTTTGACATCTGTAATTATTAAAATTTTAATTAATCTTAAGTTTTAATTCGCACACAATGTATATTGTTTTTTGAATAAATTAATTTAACTAAATTGATAAGTGAACAACATTTGGTAAGAAACAATTATTTTTGAGTCCGCTTAGAAATCGATCATATATTTATGCACTTTTAATATTCCCATAATATTTTCTAACTGAAAATAACAATTTTGATGCAGTTTTCAATTACAGTTTCGTGGAATACCAGAGATAATTCTAAGATAGGTTAAGGTATATTTTCCATAGAAGCAAAATCGAATCACAAGTCCACCCAATAAGCAAAGTTGACGAATAATAAATCGCTTATTCAGCTAACAATCGTGAGACAATCGTATAAAATTTGGTATAACTGTAAGTAGGTAATATGAGCGTCGGTGGCACAGTGGATATAACACCTGACTTCCATGTACCAATGAGTTTTTCGTATTTTTCGAAGACTTGCGTACATTTACCGACTGTTCTAACGGTGAAGGAAAACATCGTGAGGAAACCTACATACTGAGATGACCAGTGTGTAAAATGGGATAGACACAAAAGATCCTCAAGGGTCGAAGTGCCGTTGGAATTATTCGCGGCCCCCTATCATAAGATAAGATAAGAGTAGGTAATATAAAAGGGTTCTTAAATAAATCATCTAATCGTGTAATGGTATGAATTGTGTTTAGCGCTGCTAGAGTTTTAGAAATGAATTGTTAGCCAGTTTATTTAAATTAACACCTAAATTCAGCGAAAAATATGTACAGTGGAAGATACATCAAGCTTATACTTTGTGGATAAGTCTTTGTTATGATTCCTTGACATTCGTAGGAATGTTTGCGTCCATTACATCAGCATTATTACGTACTCTGCGAACGGAGTGTGAAATTAGTGTCAAATGCTTGGTCAAAATACTGACATCCGGCCGGGATTTTCCCCATATAGTGAACACAGTTTCATAGGAATCAATACAGATCATACTTAATAATTGTATGTTCAGTGAACTAATCCGTTCGCAGCTAAAAGCAACAAAATACTGATATAAATAGCCTGTTGTTTTGTCCACTGTACGGCCCGCTCTACAATTTATTTTATTAAAATTTTGTTTTGACTTACTGAACCTTTTTGGTATGTAAGTATATAACAATATCATAAAGTAATGTAGTTCAACCCACTGCAGCCATGCCGGCGGCCCACTTCCCTACCACTTTCGTTCTCTATAGAGACCACTTTCGTATTCACAGCGCACGCGCAACGTAATGCGTGACGTCACAGCGGTAATAATCCGCGCTAATTTTGTTTATTATTAAAGTAATTAGTGAGACTCGTGAGCAGGTGTAGTAATAAAGTTAGGTCGGTGTTACGAAAGGTGGCTGGTAGCGACTGGATGAGAAGAGTCGAAGATCGGGCTCAATGGCGCGCCCTGGGAGATGCCTATGTCCAGCAGTGGACGAGTGGAGTGGAGTGGAGAGTAGGCTGCTGATGATGATGATGATACAGGTTGTAACAAAAACACCTACAAAGTAGAAAGGGGTGTGTTCAGTATTCGTACATAAATAACTGAACAATATTTGTTCTACAATTATTTCATTATCGCAAAAAAAGTAATTCGATCCTCCATACATTTTGATCATCTGATTGATTTGTAAGAATAAAATAATTAAAAGACTATTTAACTATGATTTCCTCACACCAACACAAAAAATATATAAAGATACAAAAATAATGAATATTAAACAGTTGTATAGATTCAAAACATGTTTGCTTATTCGTAAAATTTTAACAGAATACAGAAATAGAATTTAAAACTGGTGAAATGGGAAGATACCGCACTCGCAGAGCAAACTACCTATGCACGCGCCCACCAAGAACAAATTATGGTAAAAGAAATATAAGATTTGAAGGAGCACAACTATATAACAATCTACCGGTAGATATCAAAAATACAAAATCTTCCGATTTATTTAAAAGACAAGTGAAAGACCATTTTATCACTGACTTGTCTTTGATATAGTACTTTTTGCAACTACCCACATATCAACATTTATTTAAGTTTTAAGTTTCTCTTTTAAGTGAAATGTAATTTCTTGGAGAAATTAAATGATCTTTAACCACAAGAAAAGTTTTTTGTGCAAAAAATACAAATAAGTAATACTGTTTTATAACGATTTTTGATAATAAAATTAAGTCTGTTTCGTGTTTGGCATTTGTAGCAAGTTTAAAAATAATAATTAGTTCGCAAGTTGCTTCCTAATTGAATATTAAAAGTTAAGGCTAAAAGAAGGAACTAATCTATAGATTATAGACACTCGTACATCCCACTTCATGTATAGGTACAGTCAGTGTATTTATTGTAAATCAATGTTTGAAAATAACTCTCAATAAGGTTTTAGAGGTAGGTAGGTAAGTATATTTATAAAAGGTTACATGTAAGCATGTATTTTTAATTCGCTAAAACCTTGCAAAATTATAAAATCAGCAAATAGATTACGAATAATAATGAGGAAATAACAGTGTATCGTAAATATGTCAAGTGATTTCACATAAATACGTTTTAGCACTACAATAAAATAGTGACACTTGAGCTAAAAATATAGCCTTTTTGTTCCGGTGCTACCCGAGACTGAGATATTGCGACAATGGCAGAACCTTGAATTATGAAAATAAAATATTTCCACTGTCCATAATTTCAAAATAACCAATGAATTTTAAGTTCGATCACAGATACCAGATGATGATTGTTGAGTCACTTGCCTTTATTTTGGTCGGGATACATTAAGAAAAAAACGGTAAAATGCGAGTCGAACTCGCGCACCGACTCCGTTCTCAAATGAAATATTTTACGTTTTGTAAAAATATAATTTAATTTTTTTTGTCAAAAATAATAAATGTTTAGACTTCAATTTATTTTTCCCGGCATACATACAACACCATCTATAACTACTAATTATTTCAGATTTTTTTCTAGTTAAAAAATAAAAATAAAATTTTTTTTAAACTTAATTTTATTTTTCCTGTTAACTATAGCTGGTTATCTATGAGTCAGAATTAATTCAGATTTTCTCACATTTTTGGCCATAAATCAAAAACTAAATGAGTTTGTGTAATGTGCGAACTAAGCCCTTTCATATGACACCCCACTTGCCCCACTTGCCCCGGTTGCACCACTTTCAGATTTCGATTTCGGCATTTTGTACCCCATTTCCAATAAAAATAAAATTATTTCCAAGTTTCTTTTACTTAGAATAAATGCGGGCAAGCAAGTTCTACAACTGTGCCAAATTTGAAATCGATAGATTCAGTAGTTCCTGATAAAAATAGCTGTGACATACAGACGGACGGATGGATGGACGGACACCGAAGTCTCACCATAAGGGATTCTTTTTTACCATTTTGGTACGGAGCCCTAAAAACAGCTTGTTTGATTCTGAGCATATAATAGTACATTATGATACAAGTGAGCTAAGTTGGTCATTAATTACGTCCGAGGCTGGATTGCATCCCAAGCCGAAGGCGAGGGTGTAATGGAGCCGAGAGAGTAATGACTTTACTTCTCTTTGACACATTCATACGAATGTCTAGAAATCTTAACAAAAAATTATTGCGACAGGGTTTCACTGTATAAAAGTATTTTCACAAATTGTCTGACCCGATATGTGAAAATTTAATGAAAATACACCGATTTCAAATAAAGTAATATGAATCCGCTCTTGACTCAGTAACCAAATTCATCATTCATACTTTTTATTCTCAAATCCATAATAATCTTATATATAGGATGGTAACGTTAAATGTGTCAAGCCCATAATTTCGTTAATTTAAAAGATATTGCAAAACTTTAAACTGATAATCTGCGTCGTTTAATGCAGAAAATGACAAAAAAAATAACGCCATGTGTTCAGAATTTGTACATTTGCGGCTCTCATACATTTAATATAGCACGATTTATCAACTACTTAGAACTCTTAGATGTGAGATTCAATAAAGTTTATTTTATTTTTATTGTTTGTGCTCCATGCGTTCCTATACCTACAATTTATCCGATTGAGATGAAACTTTGGTAAGTTGTTGTGCTCACGCCCGGCAAGGTTTCTGAGTAACAAAAAAAGTCCACGCGAGCGAAGCAGCCGAATCTTTAGTAGGGGTAACTCTCTGTGATAATAGATTTCCTTATTAACCATGCATGATTAAATTCCAAAATTATTATGTTTAAATGTAGTTTCAGATAGGTTTCAATTCTTCCCGTGAAGTTCAGAAATGTCATGAGTATAGACGTAGAGAACTTGCAGGCCGATCCTGAAATCGAGCAGCGGCTCGGGAACCAAGTACAGGATCCAGTACGGCGGGCAGTCCAGTGCATCCAATCCTTACCTGCGCAGCTAGTATATCAATAAATAATCATTATACTCGTAATAGACAATAGCTCAATGCCTTATTTTTCCTTTCCACGCAAATATGCAAAGATCCATTACTCCGTCAATCAAAGTGATCACAAGTGGTGGCAGACATCACATCACAGAGACAGTCGCGTAATGCTCACAGCATTACGTAACAGTTCCTTCCCGCTTCCGACAGCTCTGCGAGTCTGCGACGCCCGCGCAACATATTGTATTGTATTTGCGTTCACATCACTGTGATCAGGATCTCTAGACATCGATGTACGTATAAAGTCCATCCCCTCAAATAAGCTCGGTACACCCAAACAGATTGCGGGACTGCGGGTGTTTAAATAAATAATAGGAAATTTAATAATACACAAACGGAAGCAATCGGCATTTTGCATCCTCTGTTGTCGCGGCGCGGCGGCGGTGAGCACGAGCGCGGGCACATTTTTAAAGAGAGAACTTATTTAAGCGAATGTACTTTACAGCCAATGGAGTCGATTCTGGGTGTCAGCAAAATCTAAAGCTAAACCTAAATGAAACGGCCAATCTCTCAATTCTAGATTGTGTATCTCGTATACACAAGTGAGCCAGACGTTTCGTTTAGATATTATCGCTAAATTTAGCGGCCAACCCGGAATCGTTGCCACTGTACAGCTTATTTTATATTATAAGTCCAAATACATTAACAAAAACCGGCCTAGTGCGAGTCGGACTCGCGCACCGAGGGTTCCGTTCTCCAAAAGAAATAAGTAGTTTTAGCCTAGAAAAAATAAATAATATAACAGTTTTAATTTTTTTCCCAAAAATAATAAATATTTTTGACTTTATTTTATTATTATTTCAGATTTTTTGTCGATAAAATTAAATTATTTTTTTAATATCTCAAAAATAAAAAACTTTTGAAACTCCGTATTATTTCTCCTGTAAAATATAGGGACTATCTATGAGTCTGAATTATTTAAGAATTTTCAGCTTGCAAACTTCGGAGATAAGGACGGGAACGGTAATTTTTTGCCCATTTTTGGCCATAAGTTAAAAACTATAGCACATAAAATAAAATAAAATAAAAAATAGTTTTGTAATGCCCAAATAAAGTCATTTTATATGATACCCCACTTACACCAGTTGCCCCACTTTCAGATTTCGATCCCCATTCCGAACCCCATTTACAATAAAAATAAAATTATTTCCAAATTTTTTATCAAGCAAGTTCTACAACTGCGCCATTTTTAGTCTGTAGTTAAACAGTTAAACAGTTGTGACATACAGACATACAGACAGATAGACGGACGGACACAGAAGTCTTACCATAAGTGTTCCTTTTTTACCATTTTGGTACGGAACCCTAAAAACGGATTCATGAACAAAAGTCATTTTTTTACGAACAAAGTGCAATCACATCTGACTCTTAACTTGTCCCAAAACAGTAAAAAAAAATTAAAAAGAAATCGTGATCCTTCGCATAAAATATGCACATATATACGAGTACATACACACGAGTTTAAAATGTCTTTTTTTTGGGCAAAAATGTTCAATCTTCAACGTGTTTTATGTCATCATACTCATCAAGAGCCCGAAGTTTTGAATGTCAGTTAAATTAAGATTTCTTACACGAAATAACAGCCGTTACCCGGTTGAATTCGAAATTATAAAAGAAATCTCACAAAATTTTAAGTTAATTAAAAAACTTGAACGCATCTCTAATGAAAGAAAATCAATACAGCAAAATAAATTACAAAAATTATTAAATAGATAGGTATTTGATGCAACTTTTAATGAAACATAATCTGATATTTCATTAAAAAGTTAATATTATATTCAAGCAAACGATTTCTTAAAATTATCGAAATCGATCTGTGTAAAGAGTATCGAATTACACTATTTTAAATAATGAATTTTCGTAATTTTTAATGAGTGTTAACTTCATTAACTACATTTTAGAATCGAGTTAAGTAAGGTTATTTGTTTTAATTCTTGCGCCATTGCCAGTTGATTAATTAAAAAACAAATTTGTCTATGGTTACCGCCCGCGAAAAGGCGTCAATCATAGAAAAACCGCGGCTGAAATGAATTGTCGTTTATTTAACTCAGCACGTGGCGAAGTAATTTAATAGTTTAGCTCTTTGCGGCACGTCTGCCCTTTACCTAGTGACACAAATAAAGAACTTAACCTAACCTTCTGTCAACGTCAAATTCCCACCATACCATAAACGACTGTCAGCTACTTTTTTAAAACCTAAATTTCCTTGTATGTAAGGATACAGCGTCGATTTAGAAACGCGACATTTGACATTGAGACAATGTGTGAATCGAATTTTAAACGCACTTAGATTACTGCCATTCAATCTGATCTATTATGACATTTAAATCTTTTGTTTTAGATAATTAAATTGTCTATGGTCGACAAGGCTGAATAAAATTGTTCCTAAGTCTAGAATTCCGTTTTTTCCGCGTTCCACGGCCAAATGCATTGTTGTGTATAGCCAAATAAACAAAAGAAAGCTAGTGACAGGCTTGACAAGTACACGACAAGCGGAAATAGGAAACCCTATTGTCAATGGTTGTTATCTAATTTCCGGTGCCATGGAGGTCAAGGTCAAAGGAATATGACATGAGATTGTTCTGTTCAGTGCAGTGAAGCACGTAAGATTTAGTGGCGAAGCAAGACAAAGATCTTGCTTATCATTGACACAGATATTCTATGGTGCTTCAAATTGTACTACAAATAATTTCAGCCAAATCTAGGTCATCTATACCATTAGAAGGATTTTGGTAAATACTTATTAAATGAATACAATTAACTTATTTAATATTAACTTATTAATAATTACCACAAGTTATTAATAATTAAGTAAATACTTAGTAGCGTTTTAGTTTATTTAGACAACAACCTTTTAAGTTTAGGTCTCACTGTTTGATTGACTGCATAATCCAATTTTTCATACCTGAAAGAAGAAAAAATAAAAATTAGTATTGTATTAGGTACCCAAATAAAACCAATGGTGATTAATCTTCGTTTCTGCTTTTACATTTTCAATTTCGTCATTTTACGAAGAATGTAAATTTTACGAAGTATGTTAACTTTGGCGTTTACATACTTTTTTTGGTGTAGGTGGCGTCGTGGCTTTAGGGCGTCGGACTCCCATGCGGACGGTCCGAGTTCGAAACCAGGCAATGCCATGTACCAATGAGTTTTTCAGATTTTTCGAAAGACTGACGTACATTTACCGACTGCTTTGACGGTGAAGGTAAACATCGTGAGGAAACCTGCACACTGAGATAACTAGTGTGTGAAATGAGGAAGGCAATGGCAAACCACCCCATTAAATCTGCCACGAGAGTAGTTCTCTGTGATTAATTCCTTAGAATGATCACGACCCTCAGCAATGAGGTTAAGAAACACGACTTAGAAGAAAAAGTAAACTGGTGTATCATTCAATGCATTACGTTAGATGCCATGCCAGTGGTGTAGTGGTTAAGAAAGCTAACCGCCACCATGTGGGTCGCGGTTTGTGATCTCGGAAGTAATAGCGAGGTAAGCGGCGAAATTGCGCCGTAATTAGTTTCAATTCTGATATTACTTGCATTATTAGACTATGTCAGCCTTCCTAACATTTTTTAAACTCGCACCCTTACATCAATGCTGATCATCACGGACCTCTTGAAAATGAAAATAAAAAGGTAAGGGGGGGATAAAAGTGCTTAAAATGGTCCGGTTTTTATCCGATTGAAAAATACTATACCTACTATACCCCTTCCCTCAACTTCTATATATATTGCCATAAAGTCCGCTCCACATAGTGGCTCCAATTACCGGAGATGCTGTGTCACTCCGAGCTTCTGCCCGGGCACGAGGTTCGCCTCAAGACTAGCACTCCACTCACCCCCCTCAGGGTTCGAGTGACGATTCATATAGTATACTATACTATATGAAGCTTGGTTTTGAACACGCACTGTGGTATAATCAAAAAGATGTCAAACAATCAAATTTTATTATAGAATGGTAACACTCTGATCGAGTCAAACACACCATATTTTAATGTTTTGTTCAGTGTCACGAATTTGTCTTGCGTGCTCTATCCTCCTATTCCAAAGTGCCTTTCCAACCAAGACTTAAATCTGGAAGGCCTAGTATAGTAGGCAAGCGCATTACCGGCTAAATAAGAGTCATTTAACCGTTGGATTTTTTATTTACGACTAAACCCGCGTTTGACCTCAATCTCACCTGATGGTAAGTGACGATGAGGCCGAAGATGGAGCACATGGGCTTAGTAAGTACTATAGTACATAGCTCTTCTATAAACACTGCCGAAACATAGCAACGCCGAAGCAAAAATATTTAACTTTTTCTCAATACCTATCTAATTTTTCCAGGCCCTCAGAAGGTTATGACCTCTTTACCTCTAACAAGAAAACAACATTAACAACCTGCGGTACAATCCATAAACAGCCTTAACAATTTATTGATTGACTCTGCAAAAAATGCTGATAAAAACTAATGACCATCGACCCCTCGACGGGTCATAGTACTCGCAGGTAAACTTCGAGAACAAGATGGTATAATACCCATGGGGCAACGCCTCTTGGACTGGTGGTAATTTGCACCGTTCGTTTCTTAATTTAAAAAGTCAATGTTGCGAACAACGTAACCATAAAAGCTCATATTTATAACACAGCGACGGATTCAGAAACAAAGGGGTTACTGAAATCTAAAAATATTAGAGAAAAAATCGTCATGGGCTAGGCTAGATGAACTTTGTGCCCCTAGGGATCTTATAGGTTTGAGGGGAGGGGCATGAATCCGTCACAGTCTGCGCCCAAAAAATATTAAGTTCAAAAAAATATTTTATAATCGATTCAAACCATGTTTCAAATTAACTAGGTACACTATAACTTTGTCGAGTTTTTTCACGACGTTATTTTGATACTGCGTCAGTTATAATTATTATACTACCAGTATTTTTTTTAGATTTCTGGTAGGTAATGAATTTCAAAAGTTAAAACAGTTTAGGTGTAAATTATTCTCTTTGTAACACGGGCAATATAAAAACCAGGTACTACCAGGTACTACTTGCAATCATGATGCATATATTATGGGGATAACCATATTGTAAGTATTCTAAATATACTTGTACCGTACATACTAAATAACTCAGGTACAGAAAAACTACAATAGGTCTCTGTCTATTTGGCGCGATATTCTATACAAAAACAGATGAAACAATATTGGTTCAATATTATTGACATCGGTTTTTCCTACCAATTATTGTGAATGCACTAATTCATCATAAATAGGTAAACTACTGTTAACGCCATATATTGTTATTTTTAAATTACATTATACACATTTGTACTTATCTAATATTCATATAATTATACCTGTTCCTTTCCTAATTATCACCTAAGAGACAAGACCGAAAGAATACGAGCATCGTGATGACGTCACAATGTCATCTGCCAAACAAATTCACTCGTGAAATGACTTCTGTCGCAACGGTCACGCAAAACAAACGCTCATCGGAATTAATTAATTTCCACGCTAATTACTCTAATATTGTAACTGAACTATCGCCGCGAGTGCTCAAGTGCTCAACCCTTCAAACTTTGGTGGAAACCAGAAGAAACCAGCCGCCGGAGATCAGATCCAGGAGCTGCTCAAGTAAGTCTTGTCTTATCTACTTCTAGCTCTCTGCCGCATTTTTTTCCACCACCTACCTACTTTTTTTTGTCAATGACTTTTAAGGAATATTGTTTTCAACATTGATGCTAACGTCACGAATTCACATTCAAGTATTTACTTTATTTTTTTGTTTAAAAGCATAAAACCAAGACTCGAAGAATAAAACAAGAGGTTTTTGACCGACTACACTAATGCTTTTCACAAACATTGGAAACCCAAAACATCATGCTTAACCATTATGACTGTACCTTTTTTAAAAATTAAATAAGGGGAGCAGACGAGAAAACAGGCCATCTGATGTTAAGTGGTCACCGTCGCCCATAGACATCTCACCTCCCTGTTTTATTATTAGAGGGTTTTTGATGCGCTGCTAACCTTGAGGACTAAGATGGATTGCCTCATGTGCCGGTAATTACGGCTCTCTTACCCTTCGAACCGAAACAAAGAAACGCAAGCGTTTCTGCTTTGCGGCTTAAATAGATATTAGAGTAGAAAATAGAAGGCAGAGAGGTGAACCTCTTTTATATCCCCTCATAATTCAGCGATGTACTAAATGGAATCCTTCGCTCTCTGCTTGCTTCTCCTATAGATGTATTTCCTGATAAACAAAAAATATTTATAGATACAAAATCTCGATTGCCGAAAATTTTATAGTCCACGAGTTAATTCTATAAAACCCAAATACAAACCGACAGACAGAATATTTCCATATATTATATTTGCATCATTTGACCTCCAGCTTCACTGGAAGAAATTGCCGCAACGGAAGAAATTGGCGATTGTTGGTGCCAGTATGGTCCACGAGACGAGCCAATTCTTATTATAATAGAACTATTTTCTATTCATTCTACCCCATCCTCCTTAAACCAGAACCTCGAATTTGGTTAAGGACCATCCTTCCCAACCCCTAAACAATAAATGTGTAAGTACCCCCATGCAACTATGTCAACGGACGTACTTACTTAATTTTTTAATGTTCTTCATTATTCCACTCCCACTAGGCTGAAATCCCTGTGCTAAGAGTGGTCCACCCATTGAATTAATGTCATTGGGTCCACCATAATGGTCCAATGGTGGATTCGGTCACCGATGCTTGCACCGCAGTCACGAGCCTTGGAGATCGATTTCACTAAATACAACGTAACTAAATAAAATCTAAACTACATCGTTATGATGTGTTTCGTATGCTACCATCCACTAACGATCCAATTTCAGTTAAGTTCCGAACGAATCAACCATCGATCGCACAGTAACGTATTTGTGCATTGTACTAAAACGTTTAGTTTATACTGATTTGCAGTTGAACGGTAACAAAACGCTTCAACTGTCAAATATAACGATCGAACATAAGTTCCTCCCAAGGTACTTTTTCCCGAGTTATGCGTCAGCAGAATGCGATTTGGTGTCCAAATAAAATTGAAACGGAAACTAAATTGAAATTGGATAGAAATATAACTACAAACGTTGTATTTTAGGCGAATTGGGCCCCTGATCCTTTGAGTCATTGTCTCTTCATTCTTGTTGTCAAGGTTATAAACATTTTTTCATGTTTTTAACTATTTACAGACAAGAAGATTTATAGTTTACGATCTATAGACAAGAAGATTCCCTTCGTTCTATAAGTACCACACTAATGATTAGACGTTTTCTCCTAGTTCAAAACGCCTATCTAGGTGCCGACATCCTGTGAAACCTAACGGACTACTTTCGATGTATCGTTCAGTTCTCATTTGTATACGAGAGACACTACGAACTATAAAATATAATACATAGACTAATTTATAGTAGGTCCAATGAAAAATAATGAACAATAAATTCATATGTAACACTGAGAAAACAATAGGAAACAAGTGACTAATTTGCTTGTTTATCGTATGGTAAGTAGCCAACCTATTTGTCAGAGTTGTTCAGGCCGCCCGTAGGCCTCTGACATGGCTTAACGACTGCTGTCAAACAACAACAACCGGGATCGACTGCTTAATGTGTTCTCCGAGGCACGGAGGAACTCTGATGAAATATGCCATTAGCGGTCACCCATCCTGGTACCGACCGCGCTCAACGTTGCTCGCAACTAGGCTACGAGCTCCTCTACTAATGCAACATCTACATTGTATTAAACCACTTTTGCTAATTTCAAATAAACTTTGGCCTTGACAAAGTTTTGTTATTTCTGAAATAACCGAAGATAGATAAAAGTTTACTGGTTATAAAGTCTATCTAACCTTTTACAGTAAGATTTCATCTTAGTTTATTTCCTGTAAAGATAATTTACACGCTTAAAAGATTTACCTATTATAAAATATGAGAATAATATCTAAGAATGTGGTTATTTATCAAACAAATATTATCTCACGCCATTTATAAAATAGATAACGAAACGGTAAGCCAAATCGGAAGTGGTCAAACTGACCGGTTGTCCGATCTCGGAATCACGACTCTACTAATCGATAGGCGTAATCGATTTCCGAAATCGATACAATCGGATGTCTGTGTTGACAAGGTACACGCCATTATTAATAGCTGTTTTGTTTGTCGGAACATTTTATAGACATTGAACGGATAATACATATCAGTGTTGAAAAAAGTCATGCAAATGTTAAGGTTTCTCTGAAATTATTAGTGAAGCGATAATTATGGTTCAAGAACATAAACGTTCACTAGATCGATCTCATTCCCACGTCTATTTATCGCTGAATAATTATTCTGAGATGGATCTTATCATTACTAAAATCTGACCAAATATAGCGCCACGTAGTTTCATTTAATTTCATAATTGTGGAAGAGCTGTCATTATTCTGATCGGGCTATATATACTTTAATATTAGCAGAATTAGTTAATAATATCTTTGGTAATGGGCTACTTTAAGCTACAAAGGCATTCCCAAAATCTAATTCACATTTTGTCACCTTGCAAATCAACTGCAAATGAATAGCCAACAGTCACTAATAAAACCTATAGAGTGGTGTTACATTAATTACGCAAAAACCGTTTTATATCGCCGCAAGCCTTCGGGTCTGATCTTGGACTGGATTAGGTCTTTTGTCATTCTGCACGAGGTGTCTCGTGACAATGTCGTTTGTGATGCTTGCTAAGGTCGAAAATTGACTGGTTTCGGTGTATGTAAAGTGTAAGTTTTAATTGAGAATGCGTGAGGAGCATGCGCGGGCAACGGTAACGTACAGAATTTTGTGATTTTTTTTATTAGGTAGAGTCTATGACTCCTTTCTCAAATGTTGTTAAATGTTGATGGTAAAATTAGTATCGTAAAAAAAATTAGAAACCATTTGGTTTCCATGCAATTTACTGAATTTAGAATAGTACTTTCAGAATTTTAATTATTAATTTTAAATTAGGTATAATCAAGGATATTGTGAGTTCTTACTTACTATGTACCTACTTGGTATACAATTTCCTTGGGTAAGTATATGGTATATCAAACATTTATAAATTCCAGGTAACATAATACCTATCCAGACTTTATGTTGAAGACATGTACGAGCATGTAAATCAGATATCAATTAAAATATCAAATTTTTCGACACATTTGCAGCTCTTATAAAAAATTCGATTGGGGTTCAAATTATTCAACATTACCTATAGACCTACCTGCTTCCCTCTGAGTAATAACCACTGATCGGTGTAGGTAGGGCTGTTTGGGGTCAAAGACCTCAAAAGCTAGATTAGTGCTAGGTTAGTATGGACATCTGTAGACGTCATAGTGAAGCGAATTTATAATTCAATAGAATTTTGTCGTCTATTTCATTTCTTTCAAGTTTGTCTAAATCCGGGTTTCTTTAGTAGTTTTCTAGTCTTCTTTTAAATTCCGGGATTTGTTAATATATTTTTTTAATGGCATGTCCATAGTATGATGATCGCAGGTTGGAATTACCAAAAGTAGCTCTATCTACAGCGATTTTTTCAATTCCGGAAATCCCGGGATTATCCAAATATGGTTTATAAGAAAGCCGTATCCATATCATGACCACAGCTTGCAAGTACCAAAAACAGCCCTACCTACTCCGATCGCTAGTAATAACTCATCAACAAATCTCCAAGAACATGATTACCTTTTAGCAAATAACCCATTTAAAAACAAATTAGTATCAAAAATACCGATAAATATAAGTTTTGATCACTTTTGCATAAAGCAGAATTAAATAAATAAAATTTTCATTCATAAAAATATAAAAATTGTATTCAGGTCAAACATAAATAAATTACCTACTGAATTACACACCGTTTATATTTGTCTATAGAACATAAACATCACACGGGCACGCTGCTAGACAATGACTCCCTGAGGGTGGCAGTGGCACTTAGGTTGGGCTGCGACGTCTGCGAGCCTCATCGGTGTGTCTGTGGCGCAGCAGTGGAGACCAGCGGTCACCACGGGCTCGCCTGTTCTCGTAGCGCTGGCAGAATACCCCGGCACCAGGCTATAAATGAAATCATCAGGAGAGCCGTGGTGTCCGCTGGTGTGCCCTGCGTGTTGGAGCCGCCAGGGTTGTCTCGCTCGGACGGCAAGAGGCCCGACGGTCTGACGCTGATCCCGTGGCGGAAAGGTCGTTGCCTGATCTGGGATGCCACATGTGTCAGCACGTATGCGGCATCTCACCTTAGAGGCACCCAACGCAGCGCCGGTTCCGCGGCTGAAACAGCGGCTGGGCTAAAGCACGCCAAGTACGCAAATTTGGAGGCGGCGTACGACTTCGTGCCGATTGCCGTCGAAACTGCGGGCACCTGGGGCTCAGAGGCAGGAGGCTTCATTCGGGAGCTGGGGAGGCGGTTGAGGGAGAGGGGGTGTGACCCCCGATCGGGATACTTCCTGGCCCAGCACCTTTCTCTCGCTATTCAGCGAGGAAATGCAGCATGCATAATGGGAACATTTGGGCGGGGTGCGCTAAAAGGCGGCCTTTTTGACTAAGAACATAAAACCATTTTTATTGGCATTATTAATATTAATTTAATTCACAATGCATTAACTATCAAATTGAATTTATATTGACCCAAAAACGTATATTAATATAACCGTTGCCTAATAAATTTATAGTAATCGATTTAATTGAAAATAGTAATTGATTACGCACCAAAATGAATGACACGTACTATAGGTACTTAGGTATTTACAGTTCTCGTTTTTTAAACTAATGTTATGTAATGTATGCAGTAGAAAATTATGAAAAACTTACATTTTTTGCGCTAGTTGTAAGTTGTTTTACTTTAGTTTGTAACGATGTCGACTTCATCGTCCATATCAACCTCCTTGCCATCAATTTCAACCTCTTTGTTAGCGTTTATCTCACCTCATTTCGTGTTGGCATCTTCATTTCATCATCTATATTTTCAAAATTCAAATCATATTCGTACGTAGGTAGCATGTAATCTAACAAAATATCTCATTTGAAATTGTTTATGTTATGATCACTTATACAATACAACACAATAAAATATAATACAAAAGTATTTATTTACGTAAAAGGTCTTGCAATTAAAGATTTTGAAATCCACCCCTATGCAGATTGCTCGCTAGAGAAGTTTTATAAGGAAACCGCGTCTGCCAGTTCGCGCATGCTATTCCAGCATTTTCCCCATACATTAGTCGGACACTGAATTGTCAAATGTATGAAAGTAAGTGACCTATGGGTTAACTCCGTGACTCGCTGTTATTACTCACGTCATTGTTCTAGAGGAGAGGGCGCTAGTAGTCCGATTTCTGTGCATATGCATGCATTAAACCTCAAAATTAGTCTCTTTTGAAGCTAATTCTTCGCTTTTGAGTCCGCAGTGCTAACATAACAAAAGAGAAAATGGAAAACTTATTTTTAACAGAATTAATGCGAGGAGGATAGGCACTGTACTAGTACCTACCTTACCTTTAAGGTGTATCCCTTAAAAGCTTCCCTCGAAACCCCCGGAACTAATCAATTTCAAGCTATTCACTATTCAGCTTTGAAATCCTTACAAAAAAACTTTAAAATTCCTTGTAAATATTCGTGACACCCGCTCGTGCTACCCAAAGCAACTACTTATAGCGTGCGCAAACGCAACAGCGTGGCGTATCAAATTCAAAACCGCGCAATTATTGTAAGGTAACGCCAAAATGGCGCATTGCACGGAGTTGCCAAATTCGCTGTGACGTTTCGTGCTAATGACCTTATGTCTGGCATGGGGGGGGGGGGGGGGGGGGGGGGTTAACCAAGCCCCTCTTCCCAATTCATTCATGCCCCGAAACTTCAAAATCATAGCTTCCAAACCTTCAAAATCATAGCTTAAAACCCTAAACCTTCTTCCTGACACATTAAAACCAATTTTTTTAAAAAGGAGACCTATTGGAAGTTTATGAAAACTATTTACTTATTAAAGTCTATTCGCTCAAATCGACTCGCTCTTTGAAAATGCGCTAGCGCCGCACTACGATACCGCCACGGCAACAGAGGACGTCGACTGCAGCGTACCGTGAGAGAACCGACTTTTCATTATAGATATTTTTCAAACTTAAACTACACTTATACCCGCGTTTGAAGCACACGGACTTAGTAATATTCATAAATAAATGGATAAGTTTTTACATAATAGATTGAAATTAAATCGCATTCTACAAAAAGCTAACCTTCAATAAACTGTTTTTTTTTAATAATGACTATAGGGACTTTATACTTACCATGTTTACGCCTACGTAATAATTATTAATTGTGATTGATACACGTAAGTTCGCTTTGACAGCTTACTCTTAACTATAGGTGTTTAATTAGTGTAATTCTCTAATTACTATCTTCTACAAGGTGACCTACATGTTGGGAATGTCATGATAGTCATGACATGATTCATGAATTAGCATTAGTTACGGTTTAAAAAAATGTAGTGCACGGTGAAGGACGATTGTAAAGCCACTTTGCCAAAGTCGAATCAAAGGTCATGCAGCATTATCAAATATCGATTGCCGCCCGGGACCGACTATTTAACGTGCTCCCCGAGGGACGGAGGGGCTGAGGTAAAAATTGTTTTTTATTAACTTTTAGGATTTCGGGAGGGGGGATTTAGATATACCTTAAGGACTGGTTACACAATACGAGCTGCTGACGTGACAGTAGACAGCTACTGCGACTGTGTACTCGCATGCCAGTAGCTCGACTCGCCTCGGCCGGTCACACAATGAGAGCAGCTGATATTGCGAGTAACCACAGTCACTGTCCCTAGACAGCAATCATCTTCTTGATGTCGCAACAAAATATATGGGCCCGAGCATACCAGCTACTGACTTTTCGCAAAATCGTGCAAGTGACGTGCGAGCTGCTGCCTTGTGACATGGTGGGGGAAGGCGAGTGGGGAGTAAAAACAAAAAATGTTGCAGTAACTCGGATGCGGCCTACTGACCGACTCGCACATGACAGTAACTCGTATGATGCGGTCACACGATGGAAGTAGCTGCACTTCAGTAACTGACTAGGTCAGTACGCATGGTGACTCGCACTGTGTAACCTATGCCTTAGTTAGACCGGATCGTAATAAGAATTCTTGCTCTACTAACAATTAGCGGAGTGGAGACAATATTGTTAAGATTCAGGATCTATCTTTTTTTAGGGAATGCTGTACCTTGTTATAGGTATGATGGGTAGGTAGGTATGTCCCTGAGTAAAGTCCTTTCTAAACATCATTGGTCAGTCAATTAACATGTTTGAAGTGAAGTGACTGGATGTGTTAAGTTTCATGACTAATCTAAACGGTTTCTCAAATGTTTACTGTTAATTTTTTAAACAAGGAAAACGGGACTTAATCGCGGCGGCATTTATTTTTGAGTAATTAAAAAACATAAAATTTTTTTTTTTAATATAAGAAACAAAATTTTTAATCGAGAGGACGGTTTCAAATTATGGTCTTCATCGTACACTAAAAGAACACATTTTGCCTAGGTACATGTTTTATTAAAATATGTGTAGGGAAAACACGGCTATGATTGCCTACCCACAGCTATTTCCCTCGCAAAAAAAGCCTAGTCTGAACTCTTTTCATAAAACTCATGTAATGTTTAACTTAAATTCCGTTGCTCTATTGATGAATCTACCCTGAGCAAACCTGCGTGTCTGAGGAAAAAAGTTTATGAAGGCGTGTGAAATCCACCAATCTGAACTAGGTACCCACCGTGGTTTATGACCCGTACCCTTGTATAAGGAGAGGCCTGAGCCCCAACATTTGGTTCGTTAGTAGTCTGATGAGAATGTTTAACTTCTTTAATCTGTGTGGGCCTAGGCAATAATTGTTACTTGCACTAGACTATTTTTTACATATTTGGTAAAATCCTTAACGGGATAATGTACTATTTGTTGTGGTTGTTCCGTAAGCGGGCAATCACTATATGGTTTACATTAAATCAGTCATTTTAATAGCGAGGTTATTGACTCTTTTACGGAAAATGGTAATTTAGCATACAATTTTACAGGTGTTTATTTAAAATCACACTACACGCTGTACTAATAGTAATGGTCGAATATTATAAGCGGATTATAAGCGAAGCGGAAATATTACAAGCGGATAGCAACTTATTTATTTCTCCTAATTGTTATACGTACTAACCTACCATCGTTCGCTATTGCACCTTTAATCTTGCTAATTAAATCTTTTTCTAGAAGGTTCGAGCATGCTCAGAAAGGGTTCGTGTAGGTAATTAAGATGCAACATTATTTTTGAACAGCGTCGATGGCCTAGTGGTTAGGACGCCGGATTCCCATGCGGGAGGTCCGGGTTCGAAACCATGCAATGCCATGTACCAATAAGTTTTTCCGATTTTTTTCGGAGACGTACGTACATTTACCGACTGCTCTAACGGTGAAGGAAACCTGCATGAGGAAATTAAAAGTTTCCGAAGTGAAATCCACCAATCAGACTAGGCCCGCTCGGTGGATCATGGCCCGTACCCCCTTGTACAAGGGAAGGCCTGTGCCCCAACAGTAGGGACATTAATAGGCTGATGATTATTATTTTTTGACATACCCTAGTGCTCTGAAAGTTCCTTCAGGTTAAACAAATAAGTATGAATATAATCAGCCTGGGGAACCATCTATTTCTACGTCAAAGCAACAATGCTTACATTACCGGTACATGAGGATGAGGCACTCAAGTCCTCAACGTCAGAGCGCATCGAAATACTCTATGGCGACAAACTTTATGGCGTATCTGAATATAGGCACGTTTCAGTACATGTACTTAGGTGTCAGCGGGACGTAGAACTGTCGTAATGATTAATTAAGTACGAATAAGTAGTAATTTAGTACAGTCGAACCGATAGTTAAATTACCGTCTGTAAAACATCAATCAAATCACAACCTTAAAATCAAAATGTTTTTATTGTAAGTAAGTACCTTATAGTACATTTTTACAGCGTCATTTTTTTTACTCTACCACCGCTTTGTAAGGTGCTAAAGCAGAAAGTTATGTTAGCATAACAGGGTTTATTTAAGACGTGTTCGTGAAGTGGTCATTTCTTAACTGTTAATTTGTAAGTGCATTGATTTTGAGGCATATGAAATTGAATTAACTTTCTGAATTATTTTTTATATTATAACTTCTCTCACATGTGTGTGAGTATCACGTGCTGGAAGACCACATGTTGCATAGTGAACACAACAACTCTCCTTCGATTTTACCTTTTCTATAGGTTGATTTGTGTGTTTTACGTACCTACAGGAAGAACACGTGTACTATTGAACAATCACAACAACTCTTCTTCGTGTCGTGTTGCGACATAAGCACTCGGTGCGACAATTTTCCTCCCGCACTCATTATACAATGTATTATTGAGTTTCACAGATTTTTACCTTTTGTGTAGGTTGATCTATGGTCGACTGTACTTATCTGGCACCTTTCTCGCGACCTCACCACAAGGGCGCAGTCGGTAGAGCGCGACAAGGAAACCGAACCAGGTCTCGCAGGTCAGGGTTCGAGGTCTCACTGTCTCAGGGCAGGGCAAGCCTTTTGGTATTCAATACAATCATTGCCCGCGACTTCGTTCGCGTGGCCTGCAAGGCGTGAAAAACATTGACCTTTTCTTACTCATATCTTACAATCTAACTTAAATCTTAAATCAGGGCAACTGGTGTACCTAAGTGGGAGAGCGTCAGTGGCACAGTGGCTAGAACACCGGACTCCCATGCGGGAGGTCCGGGTTCGAAACCACGCAGTGCCATGTACCAATGAGTTTTTCGTATTTTTCGATGACTTACGTACATTTACCGACTGCTCTAACGGTGAAGGAAAATATCGTGAGGAAAGCTGCACACTGAGATGACCAGTGTATAAAATGGGGTAGGCACAAAAGATCCTCAAGGGTTGAAGTGGCGCTGGGTTATTCCCGGCCTCCTACCATAAAATAAGATAAGGAGTAAGTGGAGTATCATATGAAAGGGCTTTATTTACCCATTAGAAAACTATTTTTTGTTTTATTTTATTTAGTTTTTCACTTATTCCCAAAAATGTGCGAAAAAGGACCTAAACTTGATACTTTTCTCACTCACAATTTTACAAACTATTACAGATTAAACGATTAATAAACGTTTCCTTCCGTCTCCGAACTGAACACCCCATTTGGGTCCATACATATTTCCGACGGGTAAAGTTTCATATTAACCACACAAAGCCTGATAAACGGTGAGCAAAATGTGCTAATGAATTGATATCTTATCTTATGATAGGGAGCCGGGAATAACCCCAGCGGCACTTCGACCCTTGAGGATCTTTTGTGCCTACCCTATTTTACACACTGGTCATCTCAGTGTGCAGGTTTCCTCACGATGTTTTCCTTCACCGTTAGATCAGTCGGTAAACGTACGTAAGTCTTTGAAAAACACGAAAAACTCATTGGTACATGGCACTGCACGGTTTCGAACCCGGACCTCCCGCATAAGAGTCCGGTGTCCTAGCCACTGTGCCACCGACGCTCACATGAACTTGATATAGTTTCTTATGTATCTTAAGTGTTACATAACACAGTAATAAGACTATAGTCGTGTAAATACGTGCGCAAGCGCCGTTTTCGTGCCAGTAAATATTCATGCTCTTTCCGCAAACGACTCTAGGTCAGTTTGTAGGTAAAGATTGTGATTTATTGCTTTACTTTCTCGTTGCTGTAATTATCTAATCTCTACCTAAAACCATGGATAATAACTGACAAGGGGAATATGCATGTGATTCAAATATACGTCAAGTATATGTTTTTTGTAATATTTATTACTACAGGATTATACCTATACATTTTTATTTATTTAAACGCTTTTTAATCGCGGGCTTTTGGCCAAACGAGAGTGGGGACGAAACAAAATTTATTATTATGGTAATTAATAATATGATTTGACATTATGGTTTTAAAAATAGAGATGATTATGCTTGATTTGATTTGTATAATTAATTTAATTTTATATTCATTATATTTAATTTGATTTACTTACTTAATTAAAATTTAATTTTGTAATTAATATATTTTTGTTTGCTACACCCATTGGGTAAAAATTATGTTGAAACCTATGTATATATTTATAAGACCTACAATGTAATCTTATGTTAACTTATCTATTTCTGCCGTGAAGCAGAGATGCTTGCATTACTGTGTTTCGGTTTGAAGGGTAAGAGAGCCAGCGTAATTTCCCGCACATGAGGCAATCCATCTTAATCCTCAAGGTTAGCAGCGCATCAAAAACCCTCTAATATTAATACAGTGAGGTGAGATGTCTATGGGCGACGGTGACCACTTACCATCAGGTGGCCCGTTTGCTCGTCTGCTCTCCTTATTTAATAAATAAAAAATGTACCTACACGCAATTTATGGCAAAATAAATGAAATGAAAAAGAGTTGAAGATCAGTCTTAATAGCTCGCCCTGGGAGAGATCTATGTCCAGCAGTGGACTAGAGTATGCTGCTGATGATGATAATGATGACGAGGTAGTAATAAGCCCCAAATCATTAGATCTAGGTAAGTTAGTACTGACGTTACTGAATCTCAAAAAAGATTGAAATCTATATGCTCAAGCACACAGATTTCCTCACGGCCTCTTACTCAAAATCTGTGTAGGTATATTTCAAAAGAATTATGATTCGTTTCATATAAAAAGTTCAAGTAGTTTCTACATTAGACAACATTGCGTGAGATTTCAGCGGTTGCAATTTGTGGTTGCATAATTAAGACCGTTGCAGTTTAAATGTGGCTAGGCTAAACTAAATCTAGATAATCTATTTAAAAATAATAAAATAAAACATTAATGTTTTGCACATTAGGTAAGTACTTGTACTGACGTTTTTATTTTTATAAACCACTCTAATAACTAAATTGTAATAAATAAAAAATAAAGAAGCTATGAGTG
This sequence comes from Hofmannophila pseudospretella, assembly GCA_947369225.1. NCBI lineage: Eukaryota > Metazoa > Arthropoda > Insecta > Lepidoptera > Oecophoridae > Hofmannophila > Hofmannophila pseudospretella. The sequence goes on along the minus strand of OX376332.1, from coordinate 6,374,196 downwards.
GTTTAGAAACCGATCCAAGTAAAATGCCGTTTCCAAGATCACTTCACTTTTTCATCGGTGTATAAGAAAAAGGTGAATGGAAGGGTTGGGAAGGGGAGACCTAGAAGGACCTACATCGATCAGATTGCGGACGTTCTAAAGAAAGGTCAGGTGAGGTCAACCACTAACCGAAGAGCGTGTATGAAGCGATTGATGAGTGTAGAAGAAGCGAGAAAAGTTTGTCAGGATCGTTACAGGTGAAAAGTCACTGCCTACCCCTGCGGAAAAAAGGCGTGAGTTTATGAATGTATTATGACCACGAGCAGCGAACCCAGGTTGTCTGTTGCGGAGATAATCTTCACAATTGGGGGTTTTCCAGCGATCAAGTAAAGTGTGAGTGTGGTGTGTCCCCTCAAACCATGGAGCACTTGCTCTGCTGTCCCGCGTGCCCGACCACCTTGCTACAGTCTGCCCTCTAGGTGCCGGCTAGCAGGGTTCTAGGCCAGTGTGCAGATGAAGTAATAGAAGAACTTGGTAATAGATATTATATTTTTAAGGAACAGAACACAGAAAATAGTAAACGTAGAAAACAGGTAGTAGTAGGAGACAAATATAAACGGAGAAACGTCCGTACAAGACAAAATACAGAGAGAAAGTGCAAAGTACAAAGAAAACTATGAAATTAATGGAATAATGAAATTTAGAAATGAAATGGAAATATGAATTGAATTTAGATGAAGAAATGAAGATGCCAACACGAAATGAGATGAGATAAACGCTAACGATGACGTTGAAACTGATGGCAAGGAGGTTGATATGGACGACGAAGTCGACATCGTTACACGCGGGAGGACCTTTTCGAGGCCAACCTATCGATGTGGCTGCCTTCTGGTCGGGAAAAATTTAGTTCGGATCATCGAAAGAAGAAGAAGACGACTGTTAGTTTAGTTAAGTTTCAAAACTGTTAGATCAGTAAAATAAGCATTAAGATAAGCAATTACTACAAATAATAATAATATTGTCACTGTAACCTCCATTTAGATAAAGTTAGTTGACATTCAACATGCTTTATCATGTAATATTTAATACAATAAGGAAGTGCAATTTCCTAGAAAATCTATATAGTCTTAAATACCTATATTTTTGCATGCGTGGGCAACGTGAAGGTTTATTGTCATTTCGTCACCTGCATGTCATGTTTTTGTCATTTCGCGAAACGGATTCTGAGGATTAAGGCTTTGGTGAGATGCCTTCCTAAAATAGGTATTGAAGTGAGGAAATCTCAGAAGATAATGGGCATTTTCACATTAGACTATAACGACACCGACACGACTCCGATATGTATGGTGTCGTGGACGACATAGCGTGAAAGCGCCTGGAACTAAATGTATGAGATTAGACAACCGACGATATCGTTGTAGCTATCGTATAATGTAACCACGCTTAATAAGGAGTCATTGACATATAAAATTTTAAAAAATATGGTTTTACTTCATCTATTCAGAAAAGGGTTTATTAATCCCTGCGGAGAAGGACTTTTTTATGTATTTCCAATTGTGAAAAAGCATTTCTGACATACGGAGCGGAAACCTGGACACTAACTGAACAGGCCATTGAAAGGCTCCAAGTGACACAAAGAGCGATGGAGCGTGCCATGATAGGCATTTCCCTCGTGGACAGAGTGCCAAATATCGAGATCCGGAAAAAGACGAGGGTGCCGGATATAGCCAGTATAGTGTCCAGGTCTAAGTGGAGATGGGCAGGACACGTGTGTAGAATGCAGGACGATAGGTGGCCCCGAAGACTGCTCGAGTGGCGACCCCGAGTGGGGCGCAGAAGTGTTGGTAGGCAGCCCGCGAGGTGGACCGACGACATTGTAAAGACGGCGGGGAGGATGTGGATGCGAACGGCTAGAGATCGAGGAGAATGGCGTGCACATGGAGAGGCCTATACCCAACGATGGGTTACGTTAGGCTGAAAAGAAGAAGAAGATTTCTGTCGTAATTTTGTACCCTATATTGTTACTATAAAGTCATGCTTTTTTACTATCGCTAATATATAAAAACCTTTAAAATATGATTAAATTTCAACTTTGAATATGTGTATGAACACTTCAAGTGCATAAATAAACCTTTTAATAAAATGAATTGTAATATATTTTTTTGTTTTAGCGACAATACAATCACACAATTGTCAAAATGGTAAAAGTATTTCAGTTAAATATTGAAAAAAACATTCAAACAATTAGGTACAGAAGATAAAAATAATATTAAACAAATGTATTATAAAAATAAATAAACAAAAGTAATTAAGTTTGATGAAGGTGGTGTGCAGCACCGGAAAAAGGGGACTGCCTCAGCCTGTAGCACTGCGCTGATTTTCAGGCATCCCCTGAGTGCCAGAGATTACTCCCTAATGATACACTACCGGTAAATAACGGAAATATTAATAAACAGAAGTAAAATATTAAGAAACGAAGGAAGGTACTTAATTTTTAAATTATACATTAGAATACAGGAAGGTATGTATGTATGTATTATTGTATAAAATAGAGAAAAAAAAATTGCACGAATATGACATGAATGTGTAAAATGACTTATATCTAATTATCTTTTTCCGGTGGTGGTGCAACTTACAAGTAATTTTAAAGTAATTAATTATACAAGTGCAGTGTTTGAGTGGAAATAAAAATGTATGGAGCGAGACACTTTCCTCTATGGATGGATTCCTGATATCCCACACACAAGGAAACCTAGTTAGAAATCAGATAGCCAGACATTAAGTGAGTGCATCTTTTGAACCCTGAGTTAGGTTACATCTTCATATACCTATATCTTACCTGTACCTACTTGTGTATGTGTAAATAGAATAAATTGAAATTGAAAACCAAGTCGTAACGTTGCACCAGACGGTTTGTGCAACTGATGTTAACTCAGATACTCGTATTTATAGCTCCATATTATGCGGAAGAAGTTATAGCACCGGGCCTTATAACCTTTACGACATTGTTTATTTCTTCTCCAAGGGTGCAAGTACAAATCGTGACCACAAGTAAGTATACCCTGACCACAAATATAAAAACCCTCGCCATATTTCGCAATTAAATGAAACAATTTTTTTCACAGGGCAGTCCATAAATACAGACTATAAAAGTACCAGTATTATTCCTGGTCAGGGTATATATTGTTGGGCTTAAGGTAAAACGGGTAAAATATTCATTGTTAATGTGAAGCTACATCAACTGTGTGTAAAAAATAATTACTTGGGGATTCCAGAAATGATTCATAGTAGGAAGTCAACCTCTTTCAAAACTTGGATGAAGAAAAAAATTACATGTAGAAGAAGAGAGATAGGAATAGGAGATAATGGAGTAATAAAATAAAATAAATATTAAATTAAATGTCCTTATTATCAGGTAATACAAGTAATAGTACAAGTAATAGTACAAGTAAAATACAAATACAACTAAAATAAAAAGGATTCGAGAGGAGCTCGAAGTCTAGTTGCGAGCACGGTCCGAAAGTGATCGTGCAGGTTAAGCGACGTTGGCGCGGTCGGTACCTGGATGGGTGACCGCTAGTGGCATATTTCATCTGAGCTCCTCCGTGCCTCGGAGAGCACGTTAAGCAGTCGGTCCCGGTTGTTGTCATTCGACAGCAGTCGTTAAGCCATGTCAGATGCCTACGGGCGGCATGAACAACTCTGACAAATAGGTTGGCCACTAACCATACGACAAGCAAGCAATACCCTGAACATATAGATTGCCGTTCATTGGTGATGAAAGCCAAGATCTTCTCCAGTTTGTTCCTCTGATTGATCTCCAGTTTGATCCTCACGAGCTGAGTATAGTAAGAGTTTCGTAGACTTCATGTTCGCAGAGCAGGTGGAGAAAATAAAGTGCCCCCTATTTCTGCCCTGACACTATCATAAATCACAAAGGTTAGTGACCTTTTTCAGGCCACATTATGCGCAATGTCATAAAGACTAGCCTACTTGCATGTCATTTAAATTTCATTAGACAAAACGTAGCACGTCTGGGTTTTAGTGATGGGATACTGCAACAGGATTTGGTCTTAATTTAACATCGAACCGTGATTTCGGTCTTGGACACAACTTTACCTATAAAAACAAAAGGGAGATAGATAGATAGAAACACTTTATTGTATACAAAATCAAGAAAATTAAAAACTACAGGAATAATAATACGATATGTACAAAGGCGGCCTTATCGCTTAAAGCGATCTCTTCCAGGCAACCTCTGAAGTTAAATGGACATTAAAGAGATTAGCGACAATGTAGTGAAAGGTTACTATTACTTAATATACAGTAAATATAGTAAAATAAAAGTAATATGATATACATAGAGGGAGGCGCAAAAGTTACAGAAATACTCGTACCTAAGGAATGTAATTTTGTTTTTAAAATTACTGCATTGAGATCTCGGTATTGATAAGTTGATAAACCAACCTTTGATTTTATAGTGCTCTAATTTGTATAATAAGGTTGCCATGCCAACATAAAGAAAGGGTGTTATTACAATTTTTGTGTTTAATTTCTTTTATTTAAGAAGAGATACAAAACGTAACATAATCAAACGGTTCGTGATTGTTGCATACGAAAAACGTCAAGTCACTACAATTTAGTTTATATATAGATTTGTATTAGTAGAATCGTCCAAGCTATTGCTGCTTCGGTTTTTAAACCAAGACCAATACCACAAGGACCAGAATTTAGCACATCACTATGTTTTACATTTTGATTGATTATTTCTTAAAGTAGTTTAACGTGGGACCGTTAAAGGTTGTAAGGTCATTACTCTTTAGTCTGGCATGACATTTGAGAAGACAGATGGACCATGTAAATTAGTGATGGGATGAGTCACTCATTTGTATCATTTGGTCAAGAGCATCGGTGGCACAGTGGCTAGAGCATCGGACTCCCATGCGGGAGATCCGGGTGAGAAACCATGCAGTGCCATGTACCAATAAGTTTTTCGTATTTTTCGAAGACTTACGTACATTTACCGACAGCTCTAACGGTGAAGGAAAACATCGTGAGGAAACCTGCACACTGAGATGACCAGCGTGTAAAATGGGGTAGGCACAAAAGATCCTCAAGGGTCGAAGTGCCGCTGGGTTATTCCCGGCCCCCTATCATAAGATAAGATAAGATCATTTGGTCAATTTCGGCAAATTTCTTATAAATACATACATAAACTTAAAGATGAGTAATCGGAGCACTTAAGTGGTCACCATGGCTCATAGAGATCTCCATAACTATAAATATTACTAAAGGGGTTTCGATGCTCTGGTAACTTCATGTGCCTGACGCTGGCTCTCTTACCCTTAGAACCTAAAAACAGCAATGTGCATTTCAGCTTAGCGGCAGAAAAGTTGATTAAATCGTGTTTTAGTTTTACAATGTCCTCCAACCTTCTTTGTCAAAAAAGATCTGAAGACATTAAACCTATAGTGTGGGGGCTAGAGTTCTTCAAGAATGTAATTAATTATGTAAGTAGGTGTCTACCTACATTTTTACTTATTTACTAAATATTTCTATTTACTAATAAACCCGCGTTTGAATTCAATCTCACTTAGTGGAAGCTTGGTGGTAATTGACGATGAGGTTGAAGATAGAGCATACGGGCTTATCTTATCTTATGATAGGGGGCAGGGAATAATCCCAGCGGCGCATCGACCCTTGAGGATCTTTTGTGCCTATCCCATTGTACACACTGGTAATCTCAGTGTGCAGGTTTCCTCACGATGTAACCCTTCATCGTTAGAGCAGTCGGTAAATGCTCGCCTCATGTACTACTTTTGTGCATTAGTGTTAAATAAATAAATGTACGCAAGTCTTCGGAAAATACGAAAAACTCATACATGGCACTGCATGGTTTCGAACCCGGACCTCCCGCATGGAAGTCGGGTGTCCTAGCCACTGTGCCACCGACGCTCTTAGAGCACACGGGCTTAGTAAATAGTCCAAACCCGGTTATTACATATACGATCTTTCGACTTATACCGCTACCATGTCCCGATAAGGCTTTCTTTTTGGTTACAGTAAATATTCTCATTCCTTCTAATCTGTGATTATGATTACGAAATCGAGGTTGCTGAACCATTTCACGGGTATTAAAATCATAATTTATTATTCATTCATTCATCTCGCGCCCGCGGTTCCTTTTAAGCATCTAATTTTGTACTCTGAAGACATTGCCTGTTTAGAATTACCATTTCAATAAGTACTTGGTATACCTGAGGCGCTACTAAAGGTTCGTTCTGTACGTTGTTGGTAAAACTCGGTTCGATTACATTTCTTCTAGGAGGAGGAGTATTTCCCGAAACCTACAACCTTGGGATCTTCAAGGCCAGAGTGAATAGGCATTTACTGGACCCGCATGCTCCATCGTCGACCTCATCGTCGCTTACCATCAGGCGAGATCGAGGTCAAATGCGGGTTTAGAAGTAAAAAAAAAAGGAGTTCGTAGCCCCGTTGCGAATGCGGTCGTAAAGTGCAGGTTAAGCAACGATGGGAGCAGTCAGTACCAGGATGGGTGACCGATAGTGGCATCATATTTAATCTGAGCTCCTCCGTGCCTTGGAAAGCACGTTAAGCAATCGGTCCCGGTTGTTGTCGCCAGAGGCCTACGGGCGGCCTGAACAATTCGGTCAATAAGTTGGCCATTAACTAACCATTCGATAACCATGGTCCAACAGAATACCAGCGCTGTAGGCATTCTTGTCTGCAGCAATAAGCTGAGTTGAGGCCCTTTTCACAACAACAGCAGACCATCAGACACGATTTCAATATGTTTACCTTTTACTATATAATTATTTTATCATAATTATAACTGTTTCGGTCATTGCTGTGTGTGAAATAAACGTATTACTTACTTACTTACTTACTATAAGCAAGCAAGCAAGCAAGCAAACAACATATTTTGTGGGCAATAGGGCGGATGAACCAGTTTTTTTATTTTTAATAACGGGTGTGGGTAGATGGGAGTAGAAACGGTCCTGACATAGCTTGCTATGACTTTAAACTCATAATAACTATTAAAAATTTAAGTAAACCCCAACTTATTGTGGAGATCCCCTTAGTTTTTTTTAGTCATCATCAGGTCCTCAAGTTTCATCATCATCAATCAGGAAGGGCATCATGATCCTAAATATTTGAGCTCAAACTCGAACCACATATGGACGAAACAAAAACCTCAAAACGAAGATGTAGAAATTGATTTCAATGCGGAAAGTTTGTTCTTAGTAGGGGCCAAAAACCATGCAAGCTTTTATGATTTCGTATGCAGAAAGGGCAACGGCTTATAATTGTTAGGACCCACGGACCCACATACAGCCTCCGGTTCATTCGTTCTTTTTTCATAAGTGATCCAAAATCCAAACGTATTTATCCAGTCTGAATTGACAAAAACATTTTAATATATTATTTTTACAGAGGGCCTAAGCCATGTCAGAGGCCTACGGGCGGCCTGAACAACTCTGCCAAATAGGTTGGCCACTAACCATACGATAAGCAAGCAACAGAGGGCCTATCCCGTAGGATTCAGTATGACAGGTATGAAACGAAATTTTGACACCGGGTATCGTAAACCAAGCTCCATATACAATAACGCCACCAGTAGTCTGACTGTAACAGAATTTCAGGCTAGTAGGCTGGGGGCAGAGCAGACTTCACGCATACAATGGATGGAGGATTGGTTTGTGATGGTTTCCGTAAGAGATCGGCGACTGTGTCTTTTTCTTTTTGTCATAATTATGCTAGACGATAGAGACGAAGTGACCAGAAAGCCAAGCCTTGAATACCCAGTATATCAGTACATATATTATTATTAGTTATTGTGATCTGCTTTCTATTAGACAACTTTACATATTGCATACTACGCTCAAAAAGCATAAATCCTTGATCCCTGACCCTATTATATTGACAAAACGTAGGAAACATATGGTGGCCCAAACAACTGCAGTAAGGACCACTTTTCTATACACATCTATACAATATCATCAATAAAGAATTAGACATTTATTTAATAAAATACTACCACTGTAAAAACGTCTTTCTGATTGGCTAAAAACACTAAACTATGAGGAGATCGAGAATCTTCTTAAATACTAGTATTTCTCCCCTTTTTACCTTAAATGAAACGTGGTTTACACCGAGCCCAAGATATTTTTATCGCAGTTTTTCATTTAACATCTCTCACTCATTTTGGCATGGAACACCATACATCACTCTTGCACACACACATTCACCCTCTCACACACCCTCTCTCTCTCTCTCTCTCACACACACACACACACACACACACACACACACACGTTATTATTATTATTATAGTAAATAGGTACACAAATAAAGAGGTATGGAAGAGCGTGGCCCTCTGACACAGGTGTTGTCACACTTAAAAGACGGCCTCCACAATTGGAAAAAAAATTGTTTGTACCTTTTTGTTACTGAATAAATCTTTTTATTTATTTATTTATTATTTATCTTAGATCTCATTTTCCGAGAGAGATTTTCGTTTCCAACATTTCAAGTCTCATTAAAGCAACTGGAAAAGTTTTAACTGCCAATGGTAGGAACAGAATTGCCTCTCAATATTTGTCTGAACTATGTTCATAACCTCTTTTATTATTGTTTTAGTTAGCTTTCTGAATTCAAGCGGACATTCGATGTAACCTGCAATCACCAATATTATTATATATTCTATGGAATCACTGCACTTTACATTTAGTTATATATTTGGTGAAATAATTAAATCATCATCAACAGCCTGTATTGTCCCCACTGTTGGGGCATAGGCCTCCCCTTGGTCAAAGGGGTTATGGGCCATGATCCACCGAGCGAGCCCAGTGCTGATTGGTGGATTTCACACGCCTTTGGAATTTGTTTTTATTTCCTCAGACATGCAGGTTTCCTTACGATGTTTTCCTTCACCGTTAGAGCAGCCGGTAAATGTACAAAGGTCTTCGAAAAAATCCGAAAAACTCATTAGTACATGGCATAGTTTCGAACCCGGACCTCCCGCATGGGAGTCCGGCGTCAATTAAATAACTGGACGAAATAATATATAATTTATTGTGGTTATTTGTAAAACAGGCAATCGCAGTATGGTTTCCCCTACGGACTTTTAAAACACAAATTGAAACCTACAAGAGTGCGAACGTTCACACCAGCACAAATGCTAAAGGAAACCATTGTCCTTCATATTTATGACTTATTTATGACCTTTAGTTGACGATTTATGAGTTTATGCTACTACAGTCGTTCACTTTATCGGGACAGCATACGAGTACGATTGAATATTCGCAATAGAGCAAGTTTACAGCAAGTTTCGCTCCAAGTAATAGCGGATAAGTGGTAATGTGAGAGCGTCGGTGACACAGTGGCTGGGACACCGGACTCCCAACGGGAGATCCGGGTTCGAAAGCGTGCAGTGCTATGTACCAATGAGTTTTTTTGTATTTTCGAAGACTTACGTACATTTACCGACTGCTCTAACGGTCAAGGAAAACATCGTGTGAAAATCTGCACACTGAGATTACCAGTGTGTAAAATGGGGTAGGCACAAATGATCCTCAAGGGACGAAGAGCCGCTGGGGTTATTCCCGGCTTTAAAAAGAAGATAAGAAGTGGCAATGTCCTTCTGTGCATCGATTTAAACAACAGGATAGGTATGCCAGCCCATACATTTTCGTTCGTGCTACAAAATGTTCCATGTCTAGTCATATCTTTACTCTAGTAAAAAGTATGCAATGTCTTTGTTTTCAGTTACTTTCCGTTACTCATATTTTGTTACGTACTCATATTTATAAGTACGTAGGAAAAAAAGGCGTGAGCCAAGCAGTGTCTTAGACATAAGATAGATAAGATAACATGTATTGATAATGTCAGCCTTATAATATAACTAATATAAACAATATTTCTAAACAAAAACAAAGATTAAAAAAAACTTCTTTTTATTCCCAATTCTTATTTATTTTTGGTACACCCTCAGTACATGTCCTCATACATGTTAATAATGTAACTTATTACAAGTTAGTTAGTTTTTTATCTTTGTTTTTGTTGGGATTTGAACCCGGTACCCACGATTACGACAACTTGAGAGTTCCTGTTGAAATTAACTAATATAATTTGAAAGATGTACATAATTTAATAATAATTTATTGTGTGAATTTAGGTATACATTGTAGTTATTAGAACAATTTCCTACTTATCACTAAATTCTACCTTCACAGGCATACACAGTTTATACACGAATATTGTTATATATATCATTATAATTGTTGAGTATGTATTTTATTTATCTACTATATAATTATTGTAATTTATTTATACTGATTTATTGTACTCCATACCCATCATAAAAGTAGTCTAAACTCTCCTAAATCAAAGGTTGGCTGGAAGAGATCCCTATGGGATAAGCCCGCGTTTGTACATGTTTTTATTACAGTCCTTTATTCTTTTGTTTCTTATATTATCCCGTTACCTATCCTAATGGCGCTGGTGGTAACCGAAAATACATTGTGGCATACAGTGCGATGAGTAAGCACCTTGCGTAAACTGACGATCATAAAAACTGGCCCACAATTAGGTCGGTCATGTTGACCGCTCACGCTGACATATGGCTGATTTATTCGGTCACAATAAGGCTTGTCGATCGTGATGAAATGTCAAGATGACAGGAAAATTGGGTGGTAAGGTTAACCGGTGGAGAATCGGGGATAATTTATCAAATAGTTGCACAAAAGTTTAAAGCAACAATGACTCAAAGGTTAGGTTAGTGAATGCGGTGCAAGGGTCGCCGGATCGGATCCACCTCTAGGCCATTGTAGTAAATCACTCCTAGGATTAGTATTTTAGTCTAGTTGAAGTGGTTATTGAAGAATATTGGTAATTTGTAACCTTTCCAATATTTTATATTTTAAAAAAGAGGGTGTGTATGACCACGCGACTGAAGTGAAAATAAAAAAAAAACACGCAAAGCACTAGAGTCGAGTATACGCGATTCAGCGTCACCGACCCAAGCGCGCTTGATGTCGAATGGAGCCGAGTATACCCGATTCAGCGTCACCGACTCAAGCGTGACGGTTCAGTTTGGTTCAATGTTCAGAAAGAGCGCAAGGTGCGCCTAAAGAAGTTTTCACTTCAAAAAGTTTAAGATACTTAATGTGACTACAGACCTATACCGCTTAACTTGTTTGTTAGATAGAATTAGGGAAGGGTGCGATTGTATATTGATAAGATAATATTGACAACTTGTATGTAAAATTATAATTATGTTTGATTTAAATACCTATGTAAAACTGTCCAATAACATTGTGTTATTAATATTAATATGAAAATAAATAAATAAAACTGTTTAATTTAGAACAAGCAAAATAAAATGTAAATCAGTAATCAGAAAATTCCATAAATTTAAAATAAAGACATCAATGTATCTGAGTTATGGGAATAAAACCAAAAATAAATAAAGATAGTACTGAATCTCTGTTCACCGCGCGAGGCATTCGCACACCTACACGCCGCGCGCTGTCGGTCGTTCATATTTCGTATGGTATAATCGAGTTGAGCTATATTTTGAAGGTTGTCAGGTCAATAGCCTCTGATTAGCTACAGATAAACCATCTCATTTTGCACGTGGACGGGCACAAGGGACAACAGAGAAGGATATACGGACTGCGAGACATCATACTCGCACTATCACTATACCTAATCAGCGTTCAAACCTCTGATACCTCTGCAGCATGGATCTAATCCGCAGTAGATTTAATGTCCTCTAAGTTGGCTATGGGGGTATAACTCCTCGTGACAGTCTATCATCCGGAGGAGTGAAGCAGTCTGTGTATGTAATAATGTAACTATCATCAAAGTTTGCATATTGCCTTCGATAGGTCCTCGTTTATATGGGTAAGATCTTCTTTATCGGTCCATCAGAAGCTCCGCCAGCGATGTACATGGCGGCGCTCTACGGATATCTCTCTCTTTTTTTTCTTCTTCTTTGAGATTGCTGCTCTCATGATCTGCGATGCGTTTTCAAGTGTGAATGCAGGCCAATGCGGAAAAGACATCGACGGATGTACTTGTGTCGTAGGAACCATAAGCTTCCCTTCTGTACTTGTTTATTTTGTGTTAAATAAAACTGAGTCAGTTCGATTATGGGTCCATTTTGTCACAACTAACCGGTTTATTATGAAACCTCGAGGCGTGGTGTCGCCCTGACGAAACCTTTATCGATTCCTGCGTTTAGGTAAGTATTTTATGTGTAATATTTTATGAATTTTCTTCCCTACCTATTGTTAACGCTATATATTGTTATTTTTAAATTACACTATACACATTTGTACTTATCTAATATTCATATAATTATACCTGTTCCTTTCCTATCTATCACCTAAGAGACAAGACGGAAAGAATACGCGCATCGTGATGACGTCACAATGTCATCTGCCAATCAAATTCACTCGTGAAATGACTTCTGTCGCAACGGCCACGCAAAACAAACGCTCATCGGAATTAATTAATTTCCACGCTAATTACTCTAATATTGTAACTGAACTATCTACTATAAACTATAAACTAGAAAAAAACCAGCCGTCGGAGATCAGATCCAGGAGCTTCTCAAGTAAGTCTTGTCTCATCTCCTTCTAGCTCTCTGCCGCAATTTTTTCCACCACCTATAATTTCAAATCTCCTAGTTAAAATACATAGTTTAAAAGGAAGGGGTGTTATAAGCTTTGTGTCACTTAACTCAAGTACGCTACACCCTAAAACCGTAACCTAACCATACGATCAATGTAATACTTCTTCGTAGTCGTATTCTTCATTGATGAGGATCGTGATAATAATTCTTTGGAAATAACCAATAAACCAACCAATAACCAGTTATTTATTTATTTATATTAACAATAAATGGAAAATACATGTCAATAATTAGATGTCAAAAATATAAAAATAAAATAATAAAATCAATATCATACTATAATTAGGTAAAATTATATAATATAATTTCAGTCAAACAGCCCCCCGCGAAGTGCCCCGTGGCCGAAAGTACCCAGGATACTCGCGGCGTTCCCTCGCTGAATGGCGAGGGAAATGCGCTGTACTAAAAAGTGGCCGGCTCGCTGATCACCTCCTCTCTCCTTAATTCGTCTCCCCACAGCGCGAATCAGATCCTTGGCCTCGGAGCCCCATGGTCCCGCGGTTTGAACTACCAAAGGCACGAAGTCGTTTATAAATAAATAAATAAATAAATAACCAAACCAACCAAACCAACCGAAGATCGGGCTCAATGGCGCGCCCTGGGAGAAGCCTATGTCCAGCAGTGGACTAGAGTAGACTGCTGATGATGATGAACCACATAGAACTACTTTCTCGGCAGATTTTTATTAAGGTGGTTTGCCAGTACCTTCCCCATTTCACACACTAGTTATTTTAGTGTGCAGGTTTCCTAACATGATTTCCTTCACCGCAGCAGTCGGTATATGTACGTAAGTATTCAAAAAAAAAAACGCATTGGCACATCACATTGCGTGGTTAAGAATCTCCCGCATAAGAATCCGGTGTCCTTATCCACCGATTCTCTTTAATGTAATCATCATCAACATCGGCTCACTCTAGTCCACTGCTGGACATAGGCCTCTCCCAGGGCGCGCCATTAAGCCCGATCTTCGGCTCTTCTTATCCAGTCGTTGCCAGCCACATTGCGCAGATCGTCGCAACATCTAGCAGGGGGCGTCCCACACTACGTTTGCCCAAACGCGGTTTCCACTCCAGAACTCGTCTACCGCAGCGGTTGTCGGTTCTGTGACAGATGTGACCGGCCCACTGCCTCTTCAGCTTGCTAATCTTATGAGCTGTCGATAACTTTTGTTCTTTAATGTAATAAATAGGTTAAATTAAAAGTCAATGACACCTATCAATATGAAGTTAGCGTTTCCTAGTGTATAAACTATCGCTTCTGTAATACGCGATTTTTTTTTCGGAAGTGGCGGCATTCCGCGCCATAGTAACATTACATACATAATTCATACAGCCAAGTTACCTCATGACTTTCACTGTATCTGCGGTTGGCAGCGCGATTCTGAGATGGTATTGCGAATGTGCGAATTGCTATACTCTTTAGCTTCACGTTGACATTGGACTCGATTCTGGCGTGGTCGCTAAATCTAAAGCTAATACTAAATAATCGATGCTATCACGCACTGTGTAAGGGTGATTAAAGATTGCGAGTGGAATCTGCACCATTACTGTCCAAATAAAACGAAAAATTTGTTCTGGTCTGAAAAAGATATTCCATTACTTTTTCCTGGTCATCATCAGGTCCACAAGGTTCCAGGTGTGGGACGGGCATAATGGAACATTAAAGATACAACATTATTTAAAAAATCCGCGTCCAAATCAAAACATCGATAGATAGATAGATTAATACTTTATTGCACACAAATAATTGACATAGGAAAGGAAACACAGAATAAGTGTACAAAGGCGACTCAGAGCGATCTCTTCCAGGCAACCTAGATGATAGAAGAATGATTGAAGCAAATTGAATTTGTGAAGCATCGATTGTTGAGTATGATGTCAAAAACAAACAGACTAACAGACAAACGCATCAAACTTATACCACCCCTTTCGGCCGAGGTTTAAAAATGAAATATAACGCGACGTAAGTAAGTTCTTCGTTGAAAGCAGACATCCTGACGTTGGATTTTATAAATATAGGGTTTTCTCATCTTATACGTAAAAAATACGTATCATAATTTTCCCAATACGCATCGTAAACCGCAAAATTGATGGTTTCTTTCGATTCCATCCTTACATTCGGTTAACCTTTTATTTGTGGGCCCACTGACAAGTGTTTAAACTTTATAACAGCAGGTTTTTGTGTCAACTTACGTCATAGTTGATTTGTCACGTTTCTTAGAATAAAGCTTGTTGTAAAATGCTCTCATCGATCGTTTCTAATCAAATATTTTGACAAAATCGATCAAAAAGTTAAAATATTTACTTATAAGCGTAGTAATATTATTTATTCTGTGTTATATATACGTTATATATATTATATAACACAGAATAAATAATATTACTACGCTATACGTTATAAATAATATATATCATCAGCAGCAGCCTACTCTAGACCACTACTGGACATAGGCCTCTTCCAGGGCGCGCCATTGAGCCCGATCTTCGGCTCTTCTCATACAGTCGCTGCCAGCCACCTTGCGCAGATCGCCGCTCCATCTGGCAGGGCGGCGTCCCACACTACGTTTGCCCAAACGCGGTCTCCACTCCAGAACTCGTCTCCCCCAGCGGTTGTCGGTTCTGCGACAGATGTGACCGGCCCACTGCCACTTCAGCTTGCTAATCTTATGAGCTATGTCGGGAACTTTTGTTCTATGTCGGATCTCCTCATTTCGGATTCGATCCAGCAGAGATACTCCGAGCATAGCTCTTTCCAAACAATATATATAACACAGAATAAATAATATTACTACGCTTATAAGTAAGTATTTTAACTTTTTAATCGATTTTGTCTAAAGGGACGATATCATCCAACGATATTATCCATTTGTTGGATGATAACATCCCTTATATTCACTACTTCCTAAGTAATTACATGGCATAGATAGAAGTCTCTAGCGCTTGATACGATCTTTTGATAAATACCTATAAGTAAATATTGAATGAATGAAACCATAATCTCGCCAGATTCTAACAAATCGTCTTAATTAATTCTTTAATGACCCTTGCGAATATTAATTACAAACAGGTGGTTTATTGAAAAATTAAAGTAGATCTCAGATTTTGCGATATTTTTTTTATCTCAATAGAAAATGTTTAATTATCCCACATTATAATGACTAATCCTTATAGATCTCGTATATTAATTAGATATTTACTTTGAAATGTTAGAGTAATAAAATGGGAACTCGTTTAAAGGAAAAATAATACTTAAATCGGAAATAATATTAGATAACCATAAAATGTCCTCGATCACAGTATAAGGTATAAATATGGTACAGATAGTAGAGTAAGGAAAGAGGTATCAAGTGAATGATATAGTAAGTAATCTAATTTTAGGGTTTTAGCAACATTCTAAATTGTAGAAATTCATTCATTCTTGCTTTATTTTATTTTATTAAGCCAATGTTTTATGACAATATTTTTATCTAATTTACCTATTAATAATTTGACGATCATTCTACAAATAAGACATATATTTTGATGTGTATATTTAAAATTGTGTAGTATGAAATAAATAATTCTATTCTATTCTTTTTTTTTTCGTACTGATAATTGCTGTTGGTCCTAATGACCTTTACAGCTTCACAGGGTTTTTTTGGGCGAGCGCTAAATGCGCTCCAGCCTAGAGGAGGACTTAAAAACTACTATAAGAAGCGACTGCCTAAGGGCACCCAGGTGGGTACGGACCTCGGCTTAGGACGTCGCTGGGGAGGGAGGGGTCGGGGAGAAGCGGCCTGGAATACGCCGATAGCGCCAGAAGCGGGTCGCCGTCCGCGCCGGCGCGGGCGGTATGTAGGTGCTGTGTGTGAACTACTATCGGGTATTCTATTCTATTCATTAGTTTAAAAAAACAGAATTCTAGCAAACCATTCATGAATAACTCCAAATGAAATTCTTCCAAATGTCTTGCCATTGTGAAAATCTGCTTACTTTTCCTGATCATCAGATCCTCAAGATGTAAAACGGGCTCGATGATCCTAAACATTTGAGCTCAAATTCAAACCTCCAAACAGTTACCGTTCCAGAGATCCCATCTAACATCAAAGATACTCCAGGATCTTGGAAACCTCTGATACAATTAATGACAAAAAAAAATCAGCGTCCAAATTGGATGATCAATTGTTGAGTTGTGATGCCACAGACTAGCAGACATACTCGCGAAACTTATAGCACCCCTTCGTTTTAGTCGGGGGTTAAATAAAGCTTATATTAAGTTGTAACTTATTGTACGTTTATTTCAGATGTGCTGCTGTGGTCGATTAAAAGAGATGAAATGAATTTTTAATTGCAAGAACATACGTTATGAAGAATCTTAAAATTACTTAGGTTGTTCCAGCATATCCTACCTCATTGTGGTGTGCAAATTTATATAATAGATACATTTTACAAGCAATTTAAAAAAAAATTGATACAAAACACACACACACACACACTCATATACTCCCATACTATCATAATATGATAACGTTATAGATATTAAGCACTAAAGAACCTTTCCGACAGCAGCACACACAAAGAAGCAACTTAATAAACCGATATGGTGGACCGGAAGCAAATGATCCCTACAGCACAGGGCAACCTATTGTAGGTATCAAATGCAAACATTTCACCCAGCCTAAAAGACTAGACACGGCCAACTTTTTGGAATTCAATAAACTCTGTTCGGATTTAGATTTAAATATTTTAGATAAATTTCATAATTTATCTAAAATATTTGTCATATTTGAAAATAAACTCTATAAAAAAACTAATTAACTCATACTCCTTAGATTATATGTCAGACAAGAACTCTTACAAGGATCACAAATACCAATTCATAATAAAGATATATTTTATGAAATAGAGTCGATGGATCCGACAGCAGTGAACTTTTTGACTCACCAGCCATCCTTGAGGGCCCTCTGATGGTCTTCCAAGAGCTGGTTTCTTTTTGAATCTTGTCCAGATCGGCGCTAGAGTGGGTTTTGTTGATTTTGGAGAAGTTTATTTACGTGTGGCACGAGATTTTGGGTTTTTAATGAATAATTTTAACGGAGCGGCGCGGCGCCATGCTCTTCTCTCGATCTTTTTTAAGTTTTGGTTTTTTCCCGCTAGGTGCGCTGCTAGTTGGCGCGCTGAGAATTGTTCAGAGCTATCTGTTTTGAAGCGCGAAAGTTTAATTTTGAAAAACTTTCTAAATTGGCGCAAAGACGAATACGAAACAATATAAGATAAATATAAAGAATCACTTTGTAAAAATGTACTTTACAATTTTGATTGATTGATTAACTGTACTTACTGTTGTTTAACACTGTGTTATAAATGATACTTTAGCATGATTTCGGTGATGCTTATTGGACTTTGCATATAATTTGAATAATTAAACTGGTAAAAAATCCTGTTTGAAATACAGCCTGATGGGAAAACACTTGACGGTGAGCTACCAAATGGCTATTATATTCTAAATTCTAAAACAACTAAACTAAAACTACATTCTGGCATAGTAACATCAGCAATCTATATGGGCGAAATGAATACGAACTTGACTCTTTATTTTATACATAACTAAATATAAATAAATATAATTCGCGTCGGTGGCGTCGTGGCTAGGACGTCGAGGCAATGCCATGTACCAATGAGTTTTTCGGTTTTTTCAAAAGACTTACGTGCATTTACCGACTGCTCTGACGGTGAAGGAAAACATCGGGAAACCTACACACTGAGATAACCAGTGTGTGAAATGGGGAAGGCAATGGTCTACCATCCCATTAAATCTGCCACGAGAGTCGTTCTATATGATTAATTCCTTAGAATGATCACGACCCTCAGCAATGAGGAACACGACTTAGAAGAAGAAATAAAAATAAATGAATAAAAGAGTATTTGTTCATTCACATATTAAAGTAAAAAGGTACAACATTGCTATTTTATTCTTAACCTATAAACAAAATATATCTACCAGCTTTATGTGTCTAATGAAATGGTCGAGACCTCAGGCCTTAAAAATGGTCCTGCTAGCCAATTTAAAACTAATATTTCCAAGTGGCTTCTAGACAAATGTTATTACTCCATAAAAGAGTATCTCAACGACACTAACAAATAGCAGAAAAGATTTGCATACCGTTGTCGGTGGAACATATGATACCTATGCTTTTTAAATCACCTGTAATTTTCACTATGTTCTGGCAAATAAATTTCATTTCATTTCAGCGACACGCTGGTTTTCAGGTCTTGCCTAATGTGCTAGATGGAGCGCTGGTTGCGGGACACAACACGATTATGTGGTCAAATCTCTATTATGTAATTTGATATTAAAATGAATGTCAGTAAGTAGTTATATGCAGCTGGCTTTAGCTTCCTTCTGATGATAACATAATTGGGGTTTCTGTGTCTGAGACTAACTAAGGAACGGGAAGGAGACTAAGGTAAGGGGTGAGCACAAAATATCCCTGAGGGTCGAAGTGCCGCTGGGATTATCCCTGGCCCCCTGTCATAAGATAAGATAACTAAGTACCTCTAATCATACGAAATTATATTTACTGTATTTTTGCACTTAAATTATTTCTGCTTCATTATTGACCGCTTTCAGAGCTAAATATTTGATTTTTTTCTTTTTTATTATTTTTTGTTCATTTGTTTTAAATTTTAATACAGCTCTTTTTAAATTAAATGAGATTCAAAGCATAAAACCAGTTTTTTTTGTCTATCTATACCTACTACAATAACTTAGTAACCCATTAGGCATATAGTAATAAGAATAAGTGAATTAAGTAATTATTAAAACTCACCTTAGTGTTTAGGGTGTGTGTGGAGAAGAAGGAGCAGAGAAGGACGAATGCAGACAGCCAATGGGGCGACACACATGGTGCCGACTCCATAGTGGAACTGCAACAAGGAAACAATAAATAGACACTTTATCCACTTATACGCGCTTTTACGGCGCCGTAGAACTAAAAAAAAACAGATTGTTTGAGTTTGTATCGATACAAACGCGCGCAAGACGCTAGTTTAAGGTGCGTTTGAATCGAAGAAAACGCGCGTAAACGCAATACAGACGCGCGTTTAAAGTGTATTTTTTGAAATTAAACAAATGAGATTGGTTACGGATCGAGGTAACAGCGCGTTTGTATGGATACAAACGCGTAGAGACGCGATACAGACGCGCGTTACCTACTACATATATTTAAAAAAAACTAGCAGTGTCACGCTGATCTTTCTCTATCAATAAGACAGTACAGGATCTACTAAAACCTGTCATGTGTAAGCCGAAACTAAGCCCGTGTGCTCCATCTTCGACCTCATCGTCACTTATACCACCAGGTAAGATTGCGGTCAAACGAGGGTTTTGTGGAAAATAAAAATAAATACGTCCTGATCCTGAATTGAAATTAATGTTGGTAATTAATGTATCCTTCTATTCCTGAAGCATGATAAGTAATAATCCTAACATTTTCTAACCGATCCAATATCTTCCAATTCTTAAACTTTCCTAAATAACTTACAGCACTTTTGTTAAAAAAGTATAATTGAACGATGTAATTGTAATTTTATGCACAATTTTTGAAAACTATTTGTTGTATGTATACCGGGGGTGTAACAAAAAACCCCTATAGAGCCGAAACGGGGGAGTTCAGTATCCATAACTGAACAACTTTCAATAGGGCCAAATCTATTTCATGTATTTCGGTCGTGTATTTCAGAGATGGCTCCATAGTAAAAGTATGGATATTGTACCCCTCTTTCGGCTCAATACAATTTGTTACATTCATAAAACAGAAACAGAGTTGTTTAATTTAATCACCGTGTAGTAGACGATCAGTAGGACATTTTGATATCGTGTACAGCCTCTATCTGATCCACAGATAGACCGACATAGAGATAAGAGCGAAAGACATAACGTGCTACAAATTGGCACGTACGTCACGTAACGATCGTGTGTGGTGCGATCGGAAGTGAGCGGGCGGCGGCCGCGCGGTCAGGCCTTCACCCGATCTGATAGTGTCAGCTGTGAATGTAGATTTGCTGAGTTGTTGTTTTGGTTTCGTCAAGGGTTGTAAATAATAAACCTTATTTTAATTTCTCTTCTTTATTAAATATATAAATAACAGAAATAAATAATCTTTATTTTGAACAAAACAATAATATAATTATGCGAACGGCTAAGGACTGGAACAACCTGCCGGCGTCTGTATTTCCCGAAACCTACAACCTTGGGATCTTCAAGGCCAGAGTGCCAGAGACCCGCATGCTCCATCGTCGACCTCATCGTCGCTTTCCATCAGGCGAGATCGGGGTCAAATGCGGGTTTAGTAGTAAATAAAAAATAAAAATATAGGTTGAAGCCCTATAGGCTAGCGTCATCATCATCATCAGCCTATTAATGTCCCCACTGTTGGGGCACAGACCTCCTCTTGCACAAGGGGGTACGGGCCATGATCCACCGAGCGGGCCCAGTTCTGATTGGTGGATTTCACACGCTTCGGATTTTTTTTTAAATTTCCTCAGACATGCAGGTTTCCTCGCAATGTTTTCCTTCACCGTTAGAGCAGTCGGTAAATGTACGTAGTCTTCGCAAAAATCCGAAAAACTCATTGGTACATGGCATTGCATGGTTACGAACCCGGACCTCCCGCATACGAGTCCGGCGTCGTAGCCACAAATCCACCGACGCTCGTAGGCTAGGGTAGTTTGGTCATATTATTTATTCTGTGGTTCGGCTTCGTAGGGGTTTTTATTGGGTTTTTTTGTATGGTTTTTTTTACATCCCATTTATCTTATCAATCTATATCAATTCTAAGAAACACGTCACTGATCGTTATTAAGAGCATAATTTATATTGATTTAAGTAATTCAAAGCAAAAAGTCTGTCGAAAATAGTTATTTATCGATCTCTGCTACCTACCAACACTGCGAAAGTTATGGAAAATTATATGCATTTATTTTTATTGCCTTATTTGTTGGAATAATTTTATATCTTCTAGATCATTTTTATAGTCACCAGCTGTTGCCAATTCCTTGTAATTAATTTGACAAAAAAATATAGAAACCTGTGCTTATTTTACAAGTTCCAAGAAATAACACAAATCACTTGATTTATTACGGCTGGCAACACCTAATTAAAAACCATAGATTAAAAAGAAGGTCCATAGATTACAGCGACAAGTTCTGGCCATCTGGCCATAATGTCCATAAACAAACAAAAAGCGAGCGGGGTCGACGACCCGACGGAGAAGGACAATGTCTTTTCTCAGAAGCGTGTGCGCACGGGACGAAATATTAAAAAGTCTTCGGCTGGAGTCCCAGTGTTTCCGCGTCCGTGAGCATTGACCGAACGGTAGGGTTGCTAGCAGAAAAAAAGTTGTATATGTCGTCGCCGTCGTTTTAAGTTTATTTCGTCATCACATCAGTTTTGTTTAAGCCGAAATAAAGGCATGTAAAGTTTATAAATTATCATGAAAGATTTTTCATAAATTTTTTCCGAGTATTTATATATATTTTTTCACAAAGTGGGTAGAACTTTGACTTTCCGTTCCAGAGTAGGGCAGTTATAATTCCCAGTTTAAAAGAAACAGCCTTGTGAAAAATATTTCTGGCAATGTATTTCGTTTATTAAAAGTACAAGAAGTTATACCTAACACTCGATCCCGCTACAGCGCGTGTATTTTGCGCCGGAGTTCCTTTGACTTCCTCTGAGATCGCCTGTACGCGGAGCCCGTGTTCGCGTGAGCCGTTTTCGCGCGTTTGTATTGAGCGGACTTTCTGGTGTATTCTGTGCCTTAACCAACAGTGTATAATTTCTTTTTACAAAAAAAGTGGAAAGTAGAATTTCTTTTCGTAGACTTTTGCAGCGAAGGAGAGATCGCTCTTAGCGATAAAGCCTCTTAAATGGTACTTCACTAATTCCTTTTATATGTTTTGTTTGTCGTTTTCTATTTAAGCAATAAAGTGTATTTTACTTGTTACTTTACTTTTTAATGTAAAGTCCAAATAAAGAAATCCTTCATTCAAATATTCCCTAACGTATTATAGGAGCTCGCGTTGTGTTTTACACAAGTACAGGAATAGGAACGTTGACAACCCTACTAAACCTCAACCAACAATGTAATCGCATCTTTACCTTCTTTTGCAGGTGTTCGCAAATAAACACCAAATAAGCGAACAAAGGACAGTGCTGTGCAGTCTTAGTTTATAATCTAAGAGTACAGTACTTAGTTCGATCGTGACCTTTATCTTCTTCTTAATGGGTCTTATTTGGGTTGCTATCATTATATGAAATTAAACACCTGGACTTTAATGATTTGCTATCGCCTTCCCAATTTCATACAGTAATTATTTCAATTATCTCAGTTTCTTCACGATGTTCTTTCATCCCCGTTAAAACATTCAATAAATGCGTACGACGTGGTATCAAATTCAGTTACCACTGTTATATCGATCTGTTCAAACGATCAACGACGAAGTACCAGATTGAAGGTGGAGAGTCAGGCCGGGATGGTACCACTTCTGGCCCAAATCAGCATTGCTTGTATTACTGTGTTCCAATTTGAAAGGTAAGAGAATAAGCGTAATTACCGGCACATGAGGCAATCCACCGAAGTCTTCAAGGTTAGCTGCGCAGCAGCGCATCCCCTCTAATACCATTATAGTGAGGTGTA
This sequence comes from Hofmannophila pseudospretella, assembly GCA_947369225.1. Lineage (NCBI taxonomy): Eukaryota > Metazoa > Arthropoda > Insecta > Lepidoptera > Oecophoridae > Hofmannophila > Hofmannophila pseudospretella. The sequence goes on along the minus strand of OX376332.1, from coordinate 6,350,821 downwards.
ATGTCTATGGGCGACGGTGACCACTTAACATCAGGGGTACGTATGCTCGTCTGCTCTCCTTGTACAAAAAAGCGGGAGATATCAGGTGGCGGGAACTAAAAGGTAGCGTCCAATTACTGTCGCAGTACTGCTTAAAAAATGTTGTATAACTGTTTACATTAACATAAACGAACATCGTACGTTAAATGTTAATTCTTTAAGAGCAGCACGTGACATGTTTTATGCAGTTGCTGCATATTTATGTGTACCTTTTCGATAATAGTGACCTCCCGCGGAGCAATCTGCATGGAAACGTTCGAGACGTGGGAAAACCATCTATATATTTACTTGCCTAATCGCTCAAATCAGTAGGTAACTATGGTATACCTTCTTCATAGTTATCTTATCTTATCTTATGACAAATTTGACAGTTATTTGTGACGGGTATCTGCAGCTAACGATACTAGTTACGGGTCATTCCTCGTACTCCATCTGGGTTCTCCATCTGGGTGGAGCACGAAAATTGTGTACCAAATAAAAATAACAAACAAAAAGGTTTAAATTAAGTACCTACTTATTGTGAGCCAGTGCTCGATGTACGCCTGACATGATAGCTTGACATGTTATTGGTAACTATGGAAACTGTAGACATGTTTGACGTATTGTCGACATCGCACAGGCGTGGGTTACTATTACTGTTATTTACTATTTCATTAAAACACTATTTTCACACGACCATGACGAATGGACTCTTTATCTTATTAATTGTGGTTATATCTTATCTTATCTTATGACAGGGGGCCAGGGATAACCCCAGCGGCACTTCGACCCTCAGGGATCTTTTGTGCTCACCCCTTACCTTAGTCTCCTTCCTGTTCCATAAAGATGCTTTGCATCAAGGACGCTATACAGCTTACAGGAAGGAGCCTATAGTCCTCTGGTTTCGGGTAGGCTACCCCCAGAAGACTCATACGCCCTCCAGCCAGCGAGTCACATTCGCACAGCAAGTGTTCCATTGACTCAACGGTGTCACCACAGGCTCTACAGGTGGGATTGTCTGCCAGTCTCATCTTGTGTAAGAGGCTCTTAGTGCCAAAATGGCCTGTGAACGCCCCTACAATGAGACGGGTGAGACTCCTGAGACTTCTTCATAGTTAAATTCCTCATTGTTATGGGATCGTGATTATTCTATGGAAAAACCCTTTATAACGACTCTTTTGGCAGATTTAATGGCGTGGTTTCCCACTGCATCCCTTCCCCATTTCACACACTGGTTATCTCAGTGTGCAGGTTTCCTCACGATGTTTTCCTTCACTGTTAGAGCCGTCAGTAAATGTATCTTATTCCTTTTAGGCTTCAAAGCCTTTCTAATTATTAGGAATGCAAATACAACAATAGAAAATGCAGGAAATGGTCATAGGAAGTGGTCACCGTTAATAATCTTTAGCTTTGACTAATTAGGTTTCTAGCCTTGGTGTTTACTATGGGACGATATACAAATATTATTGTACAGTCTACCACACATATCTCTAGACAACTTACATTTTACATTCACCTGCGGTCTACTATCACATCCTTTTTTTATTGTTTAAGGAGAGCAGACGAGCAAACGGGCCACCTGATGGTAAGTGGTCACCATCACCTGTAGACATCTCACCTCACTATGATATTATTAGAGGGTTTTAGATGCGCTGCATCCTAACCTTTGAGGATTAAGATAGAGTGCCTCAATGTGCCTGGTAATTACGTTGGGTCTCTTATTCCCTTCGAACCCGAAAACAGCAATGCAAGAAATGTTACTTTGCAGCAGAATTAGACTGAATCTGTCATAACACCTTCAAACAATCCTGATAATCATTCTTACTTACCTTCCTATATTTAAGTATTGCTTCCAAACAAAGACCAAATCTCAAAGCACCATCTTGCAATTTTTTTGCGAAGTTGCATGAAAGCACCACTTAAGTATTTCTCGATTTGTTACAAAACCTATTGTGTCAATTGATTTACCAGTATCTTCTTTACTTACAGTATTACAAACAAAAAATCTCGTATTATTACAAAAGCATTGCTCACCGTGTGAACTTTAAGAGTAAGTATAGATCTTACGACACAATGTGTCCGATTTTGCGTAACTACAAAGAGAATCTGCGTACAGTGTAAAGTTACAAAGATATAATTTGTCATTGCTGTCATCCTCATTTCGGTGGTTTATGTGACAATATTGCATGTGCATTTGGCAAGGCGGGGACAGATTTAATGGCAAGAATTGCCCACCTATTTTAGTAAAAGTTGGTGGAAGCTGCAAAGTCTGGAACATCGGCGCAAGGTTGCCTGTTATCGGTAATTTATAGGATACATTTCGGAGAGTGCGCATCGGTATTGCACTACCTTATTCCAGCATCTCAGTTCCGCTTTCGGACTACCAGGCGCGGGGAGGGGTTCCATCCTTATGTTGTTGATATCCCATCTATTCGTACGAAGCGATTTGCTTCTTCGTTCATTATGCGAACGACTAAGCAATGAAACTGGCCTGCCGGCGTCTGTATTTTCCGAAACCTACAACCTTGGGATCTTAAAGGCCAGAGTGAATAGGCATTTACTGGACCCGCATGCTCCATCGTCGACCTCATCGTCGCTTACCATCAGGCGAGATCAAGGTCAATAAATATCTCAGGATCAGGCTGTAAATAACATACTAACCATACTGAATGCATTTACACTCAATTCAGTTAAACTGAATTCGGTCAAGTCATTTGATGCAAAATATACCTACTCAATCCAAAAAGCGTCAATTTGTGAATGAGTTTTCGGAGGTTGTCTATATGCCCATGCAAAATGTTTCTTCATACATGCAGGTTTCCTCACCTTCGACGTTAGAGCAGAGCAGTCGGTAAATGTAAATTGATCCTCGACGTTGTATGGTTTCGAACTTCGACCTCACGAATGGAATCCAGACGTCCTAGCCACTACGACACCGACGCTCCCCCGCCGTGCAAAAAACATACACATCTGCAAATTGTTGAAATACCGTTAAAAAAAATTTTAAACCGTCACCGAGTTATTCATGTTTCAGAACATGTAGGCACTTTGTATCAGCCGGAATTTTTACTAATTGACCAACAAGATAAAACCCTGGTTAGTCTTTTGCGGCGGCGATTTAAAGCACCAACGGCTAAGTAAAAAAAGCTCTTTTCACTCCTTGACGATTATTTATATAGATAAAGTTGCCTTAACGAGGTCGTTGAACTCGTGATATGGAAGTACTGCTATTAAATCTTTACATTAAGATGTGGTAAATGACACGTTAATAATTAACGTAACAATCCCAATTAAAAAATTACGCTTGATTTGTTACTTTTTAACTTAATATCGAGTTATGCTGAGTTTTTATTTGATTATGTAACGAATGTCTTCGATTCTGCTCGGATGGATAAGGCTCTAGGAAAACTGTTCCCGTACTATTACGGATAAAAAAAATATACCGTAATCTACTCATCAACTTTGGAGTTCATACATGAGAAATAAATACTGTAAGACTAGACTAGACTTAGAGTATTACAGAATATTTTTTTCAACATTGATAAATGATTAATCGATAAATGGTTAATTTTGATAAATCGAACTGACAGTTTTAGAAAATGGAACTGACATTTTAAAACTCATTTATTTTCGACATTTTCATTATACTGTAGGCACGATATAGAACGAAGTTTTTTTTATTTCTTTAATGTTTTACCTATTTATAAGCAATAACATTATTGTATCAAAGCCATTGAGATCTCATTCGATCAATGTAATATTGGAACTAAGATTAATAGGCACCTATACTTAATATAACAGCTCTCACAGATCAAAAGAAATAAATTGAAAATGTACAAAAAACCTTTGACAAAAACAGGCAATTGTCAGTTTATTTATCTAGTGGCATTACTTCCTATTAAAATTATGTCGCATTCGACGAACAAGTTTGGTTACTATTTTTAATGTAATGTCAACCATAACACAAGTTTTTATAAAAAAATATTGATACAAAATAAATATTTCATAGCGTTAAATGATCATGGATTTAGTTTTACCCTTAGTTTAAAGAAATTAGGAAATAAAAAGGCGAAATTAGGAAATAAGTAAATTAACAATATTTATTTGATAATGAAACATGAGTTAACATGACCATAATTATAGTTATACCATAGAATATATATGTTATAATTTTCAGGGATCCGTACCTCGAAGGGTAAAAGGAACCCTTGCTAATTGTTCCCTCGTCCGTCGAACAGTTCGTTTCATCAAAAAATAACCACATAAACAACATATAAGTTTGTTTCGTTTGACAATAATTGTTACCAGTCGAAAAAAATGAAAATTTAATAATATATAAATTTAAAATGAAATAAAAAAATTATGAATTAAAAATTAATTCTTTTTCATCTAATTTTATTTTTATTTTATTGTATTTTATTTTTGGATTTTTTGTCCAAAAGTCCCCTGCGGTACACAACGGCGCCGCACAGGGATTTGTCTTAAGGGGATTTCTGGAATAAGCCTAACTATTGGGCAAAACCAATTTATTAACAAAAATATCTATCTAACTAAATATAATACGAGTATACTCGTACCTGGATACCATAAACATTCAGATTTCATCACAATACTTTAATGTCGTTACATAAACACCATTTTCAACTTTACGAAATCCATTTTTTCTCACGTCCAAAGTCGACCACAGACAATAAAATCACAATTCCAACAAAATACCTTACTTTACGTGACCTTTATCATTCACCGCACAAAAAAAATTACCGTTCCAAAGCAAGCACGAATCGATTTAAAACGCGGGATTATGCCGAGCTAACTCATATGTTTGCTCATCGAATTTGAATAAAAATATCATTGGTGTATAAACAACCGTGGCTACCATAAACCCGAAAACGTTTTAGGCGGGCGTATCGTCGGATATTCATGCCCTTTTTCCGATATAGTCAGATTCGGGATGGGTACCGGTATAGGGGACCGATACCACTAAATACAACGTAACTAAATAGAATATAACCTGCATCGTTATGACGTGTTTCGTATGGTACTATTCACTAACGATCCAATTTCAGTTAAGTTCCGATCGAGTCAACTGTGTTTGTGCATCCTACTAAAACGTTTAGTTTATACTGATTCGCTGTTGAACGGTAACAAACCGCTTCAACTGTCAAATATAACGATCAAACATAAGTTCCTCACAAGGTACTTTTGCCCGGTCGATAGTAAATCGAAAAGTAGCAGTGGTAGAGTTATGCGTCAGCAGAATGCGATTTGGTGTCCAAATAGAATTGGAACGAAAACTAAATTGAAATTGGATAGAAATAGAACTACAAACGTTGTAATTTAGGCGAATTTGGCCAGCAAAAGATGCATCGGTCCGGGCGTTGATGGCGTCAACGGTCAGCAAAATTTGGTATTACCACCCCAGGTAGATTCTACACCAGCCATGTAGTCTCGGGCGACAGTCCTGTAGTTTCGGGCGAAGAATAGAGCCACGGTAACTCCTGCCTGTTGTAAAAGGCGACGAAAAGGAGGGATCAAGCTCGCGGACGGTCAAAGTGGGGGCTTTGGCCGTTCATAGGTAGGTGATATGGCCGCACGCTGCTGTGACGGGAGGAACCGGAAGGTGGAATGTACACCTCCCAGGAAAAGCCCAAGGCAAATGCTAGGGCACCGGTGCGTTCCACTAGAGAACCCGGAGCCTTCCGGGTTGCACGAGGCCGGTCATCGAGGGGGTTTTAGTGTATAAAAATCTCACATAACCCAGTCTCTCCCCCAGGAGGCTTCGAAGATTTCCCCCGTTACCAAAAAAAAGGTCGAGTCATCACCTCAAATCCTCCATCTCATTGGTTAAAAAAAACTCAGATTCCATCTGTAAAATGCCGGATAGGGACAGTGCACACACACTAACGTCAAAAAGACCGCAGCGAATCTTCATAATACCCCCCACTGTTAGGAACCAAGACATTACGCGATTGTTGACCCCTTGATAAAATGCTAACAGTCCCCTCCCGTTATGCAATAATGCGAAACGAAATTCATTAAACGTAACTACATAATACATACATATAAAAGTCCATTCGCTCAAATAGCCTCGCTCTTTGAATATGCCGCCTTCGACAACAAAGGATACACTTTCCCGCATAGATTTTCCTATTTTACGATATTTAAACACCCGCAGTCCCTTTCGTTTGGGAGTACCGAGACTATTTGAGGGAATTGACTTTATATCTTACAGCCTTATAGGACTTTATCTCTTTGTAAAAACACGCGTTATTTCGTGCGGCGAACACTATATATTTTTTATTGTATGATGAGAGCAGACGAGATAAAGCCTCATGATGGTTAGTGATCACCGTCGCCCATAGACATCTCACCTCACTATGAAGTTATTACAGGGTTTTCGATGCGCTACTAGCTTGAGTATTCGTAATATTATTATTGTGTCTTCCAAGTGACAAAGGGACGTGATGAAAATCAACGCTGTGTACTCCGTCCATAGCATGAGCTGAACACGCTCCCTGTTGCCACAAATTAGTTTATGTACAACATTGTATAGATATGTACCTGTAATATGTATTTGTGTGCAATAAAGGGTTTTGTATTGTATTGTATTGTATTGAGGATTTGGATGGAGGCCTCATATGTATTACGCCTGCTCTCTTCTTCTAACTAAAACACAGAAACGCAAACATTACTGCTTTGCGGAAGATATAGGTAAAAGGGTGGTACCACCTCAGGTTTACTCTGCACAGAGTCTATACTACCTGCAAACTTATTTTCTTTTCTTTATGTAGGAAAATATTAAAATAATATATTTTCTTCTTTTTTTTTCTTTATTTCTTCCACCTCCGCTATCGGACTAAAGTATCAAACAGCTTAATTTAAATTTGATATCACGTTATCCTGATCAAAATTTACGATTCTCTCGTGTCTTAACAGCGTGATCTCTTCAATGTTTGGTAAAACGTGTTACGGTCTCTTTGTATGCGAAACGGCTTTACTGAATGGCGCGAATTTTATTTTTAAGTCAAGTGCATTTTTGGCAATGTTCTTTACTTTGTAGATATTAAAGACCGACCAGGATTATTAGAGCTGTCAAGAGAGTGTTACTGGTACTTTTATAATCTGTGTTATAGGGATCTCTATTTCATATCAAATTTTGCAATAAGACGCACTCTGTCTGATAGAAAATATAATATGACAGAAAATAGATAGATAATAGTGAAGTCCTAAAGATTTAAATTAATTATTTTTAAATTAATTAATGTATGACAAAATCACGAAAAATGCAGAACCCAACGTGATACATCCTAGTAAAAATACCCATGTAAATACGCCCACCCCAATCGACCCCAACGCGATGTAATCATAATAGATCATAGCACGAAATGCTTCCCGCGTTACCTCCATCGTAGCGATTGAAAAATGACAGACATGATTTTTTTAACAATTAATTAAAAAATAACTAAAGTTCGCACGCAAGTAATATTTGGCTAATGAATTTGTAATAAAATTTGCCTCCAAGGGATAATAAAAGTAAAACAATGAGGTTGATAACACGCCGTTGACTAACAATTTTTGGACCGCCCCTCGTAAATACTGGAACTTTTTTAGTCTGTCAGAAAAAAATGGCATGTAGAATTAGAGCAGTAAACGATATTACTCTGGGTCATTCTCCATTTAAAAATTTTAAAGGCGTTAGCGTGAAATATTTTTTTTAAACCGGACAAGTGCGAGTAGACTCGCGCCCTGAGGGTTCCGTGCAAACTTAATTAGACTAAAAAAAATTAATGGACCGCCCTTCGTATTTACGAGTATGGTCAGGTTTTACTAAGATTTACTCCACTTTCAAAATGAGTAAGTTAAGAAAGTAACTTGAAATTCTAGACACAAAGTTGGAAGGATACAAAACAGAATGTATTATATTCACGCACATGTGAAAATTGACCGTGTGGTGAATCTCTAATGGTTTATTTGGTGTGAATAATATATTGAACACTTTCTTCCACTTTTATACTTTATTCACGAGAAAGTCGAATAAAATATTTTTTTTATTAACACGTTTTTATTAAATTGTAATTTTAAACGTTTATGTAGCACTGTAAACACCAGAATATAGAACACAATACAGAAGTATACAAAGATTAATACATGCAGCATAAAACATCCGGTGTGGTACAGTGCCAAAAAGGGTATGGTAAAAGGGTATTAACTTCGATTATTTATGTTTACACTATACATGGGATTCTTACTACGATTTGGGGTTGTTTTGAGCTCCCGATATTTCAGCGTAGTTCAAAGCAACCCCAAACCGTGGTAAGAATTTCATGTCTAATTATAAGTGTACTGACAATAAGCACGATAACTTAAAAAGTTATAACTTATAAATAAGTATTCAATTTTATTGGTCAATTTGTTTTATGTGTTTGAAGATGGAATCGGAGGGTGGTCAAAGGAATTAGTTAACGGCTAATAGCAGACCCACAGTATTTGATTTAGTTTCACTACTCTTGGTAAGAGGCGATGGCCAGAGTCTGAAGATGGTAAGTATCGAAAGGTGGTCACCAGTTCATAACGTCTAATGGCAGAGCAATTGACCACACGGAAAGAGACTCATAAGTCACTCTATTGTCATTTAAAGGTAATGCTAATTTAATATTTATTATTATTATATTCTTTATTGCAGGAAATCATACAGCTTATAAATTTTTTACAACAAGATTCCATATATCAAATTATAAAATTTTCTTAAATAACACACAGGTGGAAGGACGATATCGACCACTTCCAAAAAGGATGGTATAAGGACGCCGAGGATAGGGAAAAATGGAAAGGAGGTCTTTGCCCAGCAGTGGGACAGTAAATAGGCTATTTTTAAAAAAACAGCATAGGGAAAGAAGGACAGAAAGAAGAATATTAATAGGATAATAAATAATACTTGTACGTGGTAATTTGGTAAGTGATGTATGTAATAAAAGTTTATGATAATGATTGCGTATAGGTAGGTATATTGTGTAATTTCTAATTCTTGACAAATTATGACCACTTCATCTCCAAATTTGTAATAAAATTGCAAAGTTTCACCAAAAAATCAATAAGATTGTAGGAGTGATAGGAATCAGCTATTTAGAATATTAGAATAGGCATTTACTGGACCCGCATGCTCAATCGTCGACCTCATCGTCGCTTACCATCAGGCGAGATCGAGGTCAAATGCGGGTTTAATAGTCAATATGGCCTCATACATTTGTTCCATGTTATAATTTTCAATCACTAAGATACCTTAGCGACTAATTTATATGTCTTTTGGGATGCTTATTTCGGCAACTATACTAAGAAATAGTAGGTATCGAAATGTTAGAAAGTCAATTTCTAAGGTGACTATATGGGTATTTCCTTGTGGTCTTTTGAAACCTGGTATTTTATCTCAAAACACAAGTTTTCCTGTGCAAAAGTTTATCTAACATTAATCATTATGGTAATTACCCAGCGATTTGAAACACATGAGCTTAATATACCTACGTGCTTGATCTAGGTATTCTGTGTGATTCTTTTCACAACGTAGAAATCGCCTAATGGCAAACCACTATTCACCACTAGGTATGCTAGATAATTGATGATGTTATAAAACATCATTGTATTTGTATTACGTATGACTGTCTGTCTGTCTGTATGTCGCTTCAAAGAAAGGTTATATCACACATTTAAGATTACGATCAATATAAGTAACGTGTCGACATCCGACACGATAAAAAATCGTAGATGATAAATGATGTGATATTGTATCTTTCATTTCTATAAAATAACAACGCTAGTAATACTGTTGCTTTCTTCGTCCGTGCAGTCTCTGAGGGGCCAGCTGAAAATCAGCGCTGTGGCTTGCCTCAGCATTATGCTGAGCTGGTGTACCCTTTTTGGCACTGTACCACACCAGATGTTCTGTGCTGCATGTATTAAACTTTGTATACTTCTGTATTCTGTATTCTGGTGTTTACAGCGCTAAATAAACGATTTCAATTTCAATTTGTTCAATTTCAATTTTAGTACATACTTAATTCTGTTCTAGGAATTGTGGATGATGTTTATGTGTCATTGCGGGATACATTAAGGTCTTCAGTAAAGGTTGTCTGGAAGAGATCGCTTTTAGCGATAAGACCACCTAGATTGTATTAATCGTTTTGTACGCATTACTTACTTACTTACTCCGCTGGCGCGGCGACCCGAAGTGGATCTTGGCCTCCGATACCAAAGAGCGCCATCGCTCTCTCCCCTGCGCAGTCTCGAGCCAGTCAGGCGCCCGGAGCTCCCGCAGATCCTTCTCCACTTCATCGCGCCAGCGGTATCTGGGACGCCCTAACGGACGACGTCCGTTAGGGCGTCCCACATACGCTCGTTTAACTGCCCGATCCTCCCCCATCCTAGTGATGTGTCCGAGCCATCGGAGTCGACTTTGTACGCATTGTATCACACACATTTTGTGCAATAAAGAGTATTCATTCATTCGCATCTTATCAGTTAGAGGCGCTAACATCGACACATCACTATGCCTACTGCGCCTCGCATTTACGACGATCGAATAACTCCGCTAATTCCATAATAGATTTAAGTATTTATAGTTTATTGTCAATTTTTGGAAAAGTAAATAGGCAATAATACGACCGATTCTTTACTGGCACACAAGCCCTGTGGCTTATGCCAGTATTATGTTTTAAGATATCATTAGTTTTATTTAAATAAAGGTTTAAAAAAAATATCAGTACGGAATCCTCGGTGCGCGAGTGCGACTCGCACTTGCCGTTTTTTTAATAAGGAAGTATTTTGAATAAAACTATTTGCAAAAACACTATGCCTTACAGGTTATGCTGCAATAAGATATGTATGTATGATAAATTAAACATGGTAGAAATTATGATTTAGATACTAGGTATGACAATTTGGCAAAAACTGTTTTATAAACGCTTTCTTGTTTAACAAAATACTTTGGCAAAAATATGGCTTAAAACCCTCTCTGATGAGTCCTACCACTAATAAGAATATAAGGAAAAAATCAACTAAATTATCATCTAATAAATCATAATGACTAATATAATAAAATCAAAATAACAAATCGTCTCAAATTACATCATTTTGTCTTCCAGTTTTACGAATGATGTGTTGTTATTAATTTTGCAGATAAACTGACTCTGATAAGGCAATTTTAAGGTTCCGTAATCCAAAAGCTATAAACTGAAGAACTTGTCCAAACGAATACCTATTTGTCGGGACTTCGCTAGAAAATAAATGTTGGGTTTTTTATTACTGCTCTGCGGCGGAAATAGGTAGAAAGAAAGAAGTACTTTCCCAGGTGACCTTCACCATTGCTCCGACAACAGGAAGAAAGATCATTAAAATAATCGCGACAAACTCTTTGACCAATTCCCGATCATACAAAATATTATCTACGAAACCCATAAGTGCGCGAACCAGATCCACTTTTCTTAGTTTATATTCCTATCTTTATTTGGTTTAGAAATCCATCGTCAAAATAATAATAATTTTCCAATAAAGAAATAATTATCGTCAATGAAATAGCCCGCTCCTTGTCGTCCCCGGTGCAAAGGTGCCCATAACGCTCGCGGCGTTACCGCGCTGTATCGCTACGGCCAACCTTTGCACCAGGTACGACCCGGAGCGAGGGTCACAGCCCCTCTCCCTGAGGCGACGGCCAATCTCTGCCACGAATTGTTTCGCCTCCGCCCCCCAACAACCCGTTGTCTCCACCGCGAACGGGACGAACAGGTAGTTCTGTATTCCTATCTAAATATATATAAAAAAATCCTAAATACCAAGTAGACATTTACCAAGCATGTTTTCGAACGAAACAATAACTATTATTTTTGTATTTTAGTATAAATCCGTAATAAAATGTCAATGTCAATGATAAATGTCAATGATAAATTAAATACTTGACAAAGAATTATGTGAAAATGATACTTATCTAGATTTGTTCGTTTCAGGTTTATGACGATTATCGACCACTCTGGAACTTACCTGGAAAAAACAGACAACATTAAAAACAACGTTTTTAAACAGAAACCTAGAGAGAGAGCTAAAGCTACTCTTACTACAACTAAAAAATCAAAATAAATGCCATCAATTTCTTCGATACTAAGTGAATTATATATAATGGTCCTTACTTCTTGTTAATAGACCTTTTCTAAATTATAAGATTTATTTGCAAAAGATGTTTTGTTCGATTCGATTGCTTCAAAAACTGTGAATAAAATATCCCAAAATAAACCATACAGATCGAATAAAAACATCATGATCTATGTCATTGGCCTCTAAACACACTTTACATACATAAATTAGGTAATATTAGTGTGTTTGAAAGTAAGAAGTTAAGTAATTTGTAACAAGGCGTTCGTAATTACTATCTTGTACAAAAGTATATGACATATTAAAGTAAATAGCCATAATTGGATTGTGATATAAAAATATATTTTTAAAGTTTATTTGGATTACACTATTTACATAAAATTAACGTTTATATTTAGGTAAATAGAGACTTCATCAATAATAATGAAAGGTAAAAAAATTATAAACGATTAAAAAAATTGTACTTACTGTATTATATGTGAATATTAAAGAAGATAAAGATACCTATACTAACTTATTTATCTGACATAATTTCTGCCGCAAAGCATACCGACCGGCGCAACTCTAAAGCCACAACCGCTGCCTTTATATTCCTTGAAATACAAAACCATTTACTACCATATCATTTACATGGCATGCATGTCATATATAAATGAGCATCATTTTTGAAACAACGACTACCGCGTACAAGTATGGCAACAAACATTATCCACTGAACACCTTTTACTTGGAAATGTGTAATTTAGTACTCATACTTATGTAAATAGTATGGAAATGACGGATATATGTGCATACACATTCAAAGGGTGAAAAAAATATGTCACTCATACTTATATACTCACATCTATTATTTTTATAAATGTATGAGTAGATACTTGACATTATGGGGCCGTGTGCCCCACGGAATGAAAATCAGCATGTTGATGCAATGATGAAATATATTATATAGATATTGCGATGATGAAAGGAAGAGGAGTGACAGCGCGAGTAAGAGAAAAGCGGTCGCGATTGTTTTGAGACGTCAGCAGCGCGCGTAGTCTGCACAGCGCGCATGCGCCGTCATTATGGCGCGAAGCCGCCACAACATTATTACAAAGGATTCAAAAATAGTTTTATGATTATTAATTTACCAGAATATTTTACTATTTATTGATATTTTTTATGATAAATTATCTTTAAATTTATTTATGTTAACATACGTCATACTTTCAAATCTGAGCCTCCTCATATACCTTGGTTTTCTGTATCTAATTTGAACAGACAAGAAATTGTGATGGCTCACAGACTGTGTTCAGGACAATTTCCAACACAATCTTTTGCCTTTTTAATGCAGAAAGCTAGCTCACCAAATTGCGAGGTGTGTGAAGTCAGGGGCGACGAACATCATATTCTGTTTAAGTGTGTCAGTTACGCAGGAAAATAGAACAGCTGATTAGACATTATGATTTAAATTGATTGGATTTTAGTGTATTTCAGAGAATTTTAGCTGATCCAATTTCTGGTGCAGCTAGAATGCTCTATTATATGTTTAGGAAAGGTAACTAATAACGTAATTGTAATTAGTTTGGTATATGCACGATGGGATTAACATAATCAACTGTGATTACAATCTCTGAGGAGCTCGTAGCCTAGTTGCGAGCACGGTCTGAAAGTGATCGTGCAGGTTAAGCGACATTAGCGCGGTCGGTACCTGGATGGGTGACCGCCAGTGGCATATTTCATCTGAGCTCCTCCGTGCCTCGGAGAGCACGTTAAGCAGTCGGTCCCGGTCGTTGTCGTTCGACAGCAGTCGTTAAGCCATGTCAGATGCCTACGGGTGGCCTGAACAACTCAGACAAATAGGTTGGCCACTAACCATACGCAAAGCAAGCAAGCATTACAATCCAGAAATTAAATAGATTTTAAAAAATACTTCATACTTATTAAACCTACAATTGAGCACAAAAGATCCCCGAGGGTCGAAGTGCCGCTGGGGTTATCCTGTCATAAGATAACATAAGATAAGATATAAGATAAGATAAACCTACAATTGGTTTAAATGGTATTAATAATAATGTAAATATATTCTGACACAGGTCACATCACATAATTGTTTAAAAGCAGTTATAATAGTTTTATTCTGAACTTGTTCTAACGATGACTGTTTACTGTTAGTCAAGTTTATGTGACTGGAGTTCTCAGTAACAGTGTTTGGTATTACCCTTCATCTCAGCAATTTCTTTGACGTACGAGTGGTATTATTTACTGTACAGTGAACTAATGCTTTTAGCGAGAACTTGCACATATAATACGAGTATTTACTGTAGTCAGAATAAAAGTTTTAGTATGAACTTCCACGTTTTTACTGCAATTAAAAGTTGGTATACTTAAGTAAAAACAACATTGGTGTGGTCAAAATAAATACATGCAAACTACGCTAATCACTTTAATAGAACTTGCAGGTAATTGTAAGTACTTAGTAATTTCATAGCGTCATGGAATCCCAAGCTGGATTAGCTAGCTGAAGTGGCAGAGGGCCGGTCACATCTGTCGCAGAACCGACAACCGTTGGGGTAAACGAGTGGAGACCGCGTTTGGGCAAACGTAGTATGGGACGCTCTACTAGATGGAGTAACGATCTGCGCAAGGTGCCTGGCAGGGACTGGATGAGAAGAGCCGAAGGGCTTATGTCTATCAGTGGACTAGAGTGGGCTGCTGCTGATGATAATGATGAAATCCCAGAATCTCAAAATCTCTTTGAAATGAATGCAATATCTTAAATCTTTTATTTGAGATAAGAAGGAAAATAGAGATTTTTTTAAAATATGTCTACTTTCTTAGTAAAATTATGATTTATTTTTCTTTCGTCTATTTTTTTTTAAACTTGATGTTTAGTAAAACGCCTGATCTTACTCTTTGTATTACACTAATAGAGGAAGTCATAAAAATAATCCACGTACCTATATCTATCTAACTTGTTGGACATATATGTAGTTTAAGTAAATTACTCGTAAGTAAATATATACGATTAAGTATTATTTTGCATACCAAGAGAGCCAGTGCTAATGACTATACAAGTAATCAACGCCTTTATTGTAGCAATTAAAACATAATGATGTGACGTGACAGACAGACCGACGGATCAAGGAGCGTAGCCTATATAAAACCCTGGAAAATGCATTCGTTTCCTGCGAAACGAAATCTCCATTGAAAAGACATCAACGAGCTCCTTTTTACATTTCTTTTTTATTTTGTTCAGATATAATAATTTCATATTTTTTAAAGAACTTTTTAACTCCGGATATTTTGTGCTCCATGTATTATATCTTTGTATACTTCTGTTTGTTTGTTTGTTTGTTTGTAGTCTCTTTATTGCACACATAGAAAAAAAAATACACAGAAATTAAAAACATTGAAATATGTACAAAGGCGGGCTTATCCCGTAGGGATCTCTTCCAGCCAACCTTTGATTAAGGAGAGTTTAGACTACTTTTATGGTGGGTAAGGTGTGGAGTACAGTAAATAATAAGTATAAATAAATTACAATAATTATATAGTAGATAAATAAAATACATACGCAACAATTATAATGATATATACAATTTGTTATACACATATACGAATACATATATAAATATAATTAATTTAATAAAATATATAATAATAATATAATATTTACACTAATTTAATACTTACATACAAATAACATAATAATTTAGCTCAAAGTGTTAGCAACGTGACTGAAATGCTTTTTTAGAGCATTTTTAATAGAAGGCAGAGAAGGCGATTTCCTCACGTCGACAGGAAGCTTGTTCCAGAGCCTCGCAGCATGAACCGAGAATGATTTGGTGTAGGTGCTGGAAGTGTGCGTGGGAAGGCCGAGGGCCAGGTTTTCTGTATTGTGTATTAGCTATATTCTGGTTTTTACAGTGCTAAATAAACGTATTTCAATTTCAAATAATAATGTGTTTGTTTATATAAAATTTTACACTCCTGTATAAAATACTAGAGGTACGAGTATATATTAATTCTGTTATGAAATTCAAACAGTGAAAATTAATATTTGATGAAAAACCCTACTTATTAACTAAAATAAAACAAATAAATATTTTATTAAATTTACATACTTACTATATTATATACTTAGATGATAATAAAATTATATTCCACAAAAATGTACCTTACGTTACTGGACGCCCAAAACTACTTTCTGAGTAATTAATTACCAACTAGTTTTAACACAACAAATATATTACCAAATTACATAACAAATGTATTAAATCTCAGTGCGCACATAACACTAAAGTTCAGCACACAAAATGTTGTAAGTGACAAATTACCTTCCACACAAATTAAACGTTTAAAAAATGTAGGTCCATGGCCCTCGGCCGTATTGGTCACGGCCTTTGGCCACAATGACTAAAGCGTAAAGTAGAAAAAACGTGGACGAGACACGCGACACAGACAGACAATACACAAATTAGTTATTTTTAGAAATAATGAAAGGAAGTAATTGAAATTTTGTACATTAAAAATAAAGAAATAGAGTTGGTATTTGCATTTGATGCTTTAGGTCGAGCTCCAATCGGCTAGTGTGATCATGATCAACCAAATATGTTTTATCGTATGGTAAGTGACCAATCTAGTTGTCAGAGTTACTGTCGTATTTGGAAAATAGGGTCCAAAAAGTAGAAGTAAATAAAGAGAAATCGTCAGGATCTCTAGTTAAAATTGGCGTCCCTCAAGGTTCTATTCTAAGTCCATTTTTGTTTCTGGTATACATAAATGATAGATAGACCAGTTGGACATTGCAGTTGGACCACGGGTAATACCCCCTTGCTATGGGTTTCAACTCGTCTACTATTATAATATCAGGCTAACTCTCAACAACAATAAACTAATGAAATTAATTATTAATAATAATTCTGTATTAAAAAAGGCATAATAAACCCAATATAAAAACATTACAATACAAAAATAAAATAATAACAAGATAAAAGATTACAAGACTAAAGTGTCTTTGGTCAAGCTTTGGCTTGATAAAAATAAAGGACAGTGCTAAATTCAATTGTAAATGTTTTTTTCTTCGTGTTTATGTAATACAAATTGAATTAGTGTTCAAGTGACCCACTTCCGTTGGCATAAAAGTAATACAACTATGCCAGGTGTTAAGTTACATGTAATAGGCGGTAATTGAATAGGTGGCAAAATAAAAAAAATGGGTTAGGTACTCGTAAGTAAAGACTCTTACAAAATTAAAAAGTAATATAAATATAGTTCGTCTTAAACTTCAGCTTCGGAAGTAAGTCTTTGAATTGTATTAGGTTTTCTGGTGATAAGAGTATAATATGACTCCATGCAGAGTCAATCTGGATATGTACACACACTTTGATTTACCTACTTATTTTGAAAAAAATGTTGACCTTTCTTGTTGATGAATAAACCTTTTTTTTTGCTTATTTCTACCGCTGAACACCAATACCTAAATAAATTCCTAAGTAAATTGCGACTCGGAGCCGGTTTGCTCGTCTAATACATAATAAATAAATTTTAATAAAAAGCCTTCAAATCACTAACGATTTTAAACAAATTTTTATGGGACCAACTTCGGGGGTAAAAATAATCATCAAAATCTCTCCACAAGTGTCAAAGGTTTGGTAACATTCAAAAAACGTACATATTTTTATTTATGTATTTTATTTATTTATTCAAATAGTAAGCCAATAGACATACGTACATTCGAATTGAAACCTCCTCCATTTTTGAAGTTGATTAAAAAAATTAAGTTCAAAATGATACGCCTCGCGCCCATGACTTGAGCAATATTATTACTCTAACTGGTTTGTATTAACTAGTTAAAAGTTGTTCGGTTTGCATTATTGTGCGTTCAGTTATGTAAGATCAGATCGTGGGCGATAAACTTGCGATAGTTACGGTTTTGTGCAAATCGTTGCATGCTGTGGTTAGGAGGGCACTAACTAGAGTTGAAACGTTACCCCCCTTTGATACCAGACGTACCTACCTAGTACTTATATGAAGTTACATAACTTTACATTTTTTTGCTTGTGGGGTAGACAGAGATGTATGTACCTATATGTCGCAGGGAAATAGCCGAATACTCTGTGGATTTGAGGTTTATTGGTTGTTAGTAGTGATGGATGGTGGATTAAAACTGTTTATCATGTAATAATGGGTTACGAGATTGGTTGGAAGGGAGGTCAAGGGGACTGTAAATATTGCGAGTACGTAAGTACCGTCCTAAACCTTTTTAAAGAGTAGGTAGTATGGAGGAAAAAAACCCGGGAAAAACTGCCCTCCCTTCATACCCTCCACCTTCCGCCAAAGGTGCTCCAAACCCTCAGAGCAACATTTCTCCCCAGTCTTGGCCAAATACCTAGGATATTCGGCTATTTCCCTCTCGTATATATTACAATCAGTTTACAACTTACCTAGACTATATATAGAAAAAAGTTAAAAGTTAATGTAATTTTCAAATTTTTAAATTATTTTATTTATTTAAATAAATTACAAAAGGTTGAAAGAAGTAAGAAAGATTAAATGTGTGTGTGCATATTAACTGTTTTCCTATCTTTATTTCTTCATTACTCTTTTGTAAAAATAAGTTATTTAAAATGTTAATGTGTTCTGAAAACGGTAGGCGCAACTTTTAGTAGGGTAACTGAGTTACAGCCGTTTAGAAAGCGCGCAAAAACTAATTATCATGCGATTTCGCCGCATATTACTGCGCTTGGCCAATGCGCCGCCGCCGGAACTTCACTCAGATTTCTGGCTGTTTTGACTCAATAGATCATTACCAAGAATTTAAAAATTTGTAATTCCATATTCGACAAAAAAAAATGTCTTCCATCAATCAACCTCCTCCTGAAGAAGGATCTAAAATTCGTTTTTCGATATCTCAACTAACATCAGAGATATTGATGGTTAAAATTAGTACTGGAGAGATACTCTGTCCCTTTTTAGCAAAACAGTTCTTTATATGTAGCCAGGATCTGCGTGTATGGCGCTACAGTACAGTGACGTCATAGTGCTCTACCTATATTGCCGTTTCTTTCTATCGTCTGATTTTTGATTGCAAATAGCTGTTTTATTTTTCAACGAATTTTAATTCTGTTTTCACATTTGATAATCAATTTATGTCTATTTTTTTTTTTTTTTTAATGCGTTTAATATTTGTTACTTAGTAACTACCGAATTGTGTAGGTACGAGTATACTTTATAATAAAGACCAGTGTACAATGGAAAACATCAAGGGATACTTTGTGGAAACTTGTCGCAACCATTTTTAGTTATGATTCTTGACCTTAATTTGAATGTCTCAAATAAATTAAAGGGACCAAGCATTACACAAATAATCTATGGTACCTAACCTACTCGTGATTATAAGATGGGTACAAACTAACCAATTTTCCTTGATCAACCCAGCCAAACTAAATCCTTAAATAGCACCACTGTTGTTTACTTGACCAATATAAACCAGAATGGGTCTAGTTTACATGCACATGGGTCGTCTCGCTCTTGACCATTTTACTACTATTTAATAAACAAACATTTAAAAACATTAAAAAAAAAAATATTTGGTACTATTTTCGTATTTCTGTAACCGATGCCCCAGCCCCATTTTTTTTCTGCTCACCATCACGACCTTCGCCACTGCCACTGCAGAAACGGTGTGCAAGACACACTGTCATCCAACCATTTCCCAACTACAGTAATTACAGGACAAACAATGGATTTTGAAACGCTTCGGCTGCAGTCGCACGATCTTGAGACTGAGTCGGTGTTACTAAAATGGCGCATCCTAGTTTCACAGTAGACACCTATCACGTTTGTCCATCAAATCTTACGGCGAAAAGTGGGAACTACCAGTGATTGAAGGTGGTTCCTCTGGCTACCCCGTCGGGGATTATTGGACGTGAGACTTTATGTATGTATTTAATGAGGATGAAAAGCAAATGAATATAAAAGAAAATGTTAATTTTAAGAAATAAATGATTATCTTTCAAGAATATATAATATTTATTGGGTTTTTTTCTACACTAATAATCCCATTACTTAACTGCGCGTTTATATATATTTGGAGCTTTTTGGAAGCAACACTGCATTCTGAGTGTAGTATTACTACCAAAAAGCTTCATGCATAGAGAAATCGCGTTGCATTGTATCTATTCACAACCTTTAAAAATTCCCGCCTCCACTTTGTTTTATCTGCTAATCCGCTGTGCAGCGCTAGTTGTGTACGTGAATGGAGCATTTTTTGTTTATAAAGTTACTATTCTTCTCCCTTTAGGTAGTATTATATTTCATCTTTAAATAAAGAAAAAAAGTAGAACGAGGCCTGTGAGCTGCTACACATTACTTACATAACATTTCGTTGGCGTCATTTTAGCTTCCAAATAAAACGAAACGTTAAATCAAAGGTTGCCGTATATAACGGGCCGTGAAGCGGTCGTCTTCAAGAGAGATCACTAAGCTATTAATTAGTCACACTTAAACCGGATAATCGTTTGCTTTACGACAAAAAAACCTTAAGCAGCTGAGACGGAAACCATAAAATGATTTTCTCAAAGATGCTCCGCAATGTTCTTAATAAAAATGAAAAAAATTAAGAAAATTTCTTTTCTATTTCCTCGCATTCTTTGAGAAGAGCACTATATAAGCCTCGGCACGGCAGAAGTAGCAATTGCTGGCCTCGTATATTAGTATTTGCCTGCAGCTTGGATTTTTAACCTAAGTACTTATGCCTGTATATAGAGTCCTTCTTATTGCATCCATTGCTTCTTAACAAAGCATAATAATTATACTAAGTAGTACTCGGCCAGCAATCGGAAATTTCCTTGCATTTTTTACCTTTTATAACAGCACCAAGCCTTTTATCTTCTATTTTACTGGTATCAGCCTTACTTGTAAAATAACTGCATAATAATATCTGCATAAATAAATGACTGAGTTTGATTCATTTAAGCGGGACTTTGTCGTATTAACTTAATGGCACAAATGTATGTAATAAATAACAGTTTTTTTCTAGTCACAATAAATAAAATACTGGAATAGCAAGTGCATAGTTGTCAGTTGTTATTTCGTGTGCCACTGTCAAAATATTTTAATTTCTTTTTTATATAATATTTTATGGCCATGTACGATCGGATTTCAACATGAAGATAGTAAAAGAACATATAACACGTAAGTATGTATATTGTCTATAGAAACTGATTGGATTGGATTTCAGTCCTATAATTTAAAATTTCTTTGATTTCAGTAACGATTTTAAAACAGAGTTTTAAATGTCGCACACAAAGAATTTCTATATAGGTATGTATAGTGGAAAACACATCAAGCTAATACTCCATGAAACCATGTCACAATAACTTTTTATTGTGCTTTCTTGACATTCATAATTGAATGTGTCAGATAAAGGTAAAGCGACAAAGTATAAAAGGGTATAAGCCTGATGTTATCTACTGTATTATGTCGCACATGAATCGGAACTCTTTTATTATAGGTACAGTAAAAAATCGCAATATCAAAAGTTCCTATATATAAAGATACAGAAGTTTCTCCCGCGCTTTTGTGGCATCACGTCAGCATTTTGTCTTGCAAATTGTTTTGGTTTTTATTACAGTTTAGTTTACAGTAGTGCTTTTCTAGTAAGAATTGTGTTTCTTGCTCGAAGAACTTCTACAAGATGTGAATAATGTGTGGGACAGGGAAGTAAAGTCAAATAAGACGCTGCAGCCCGATCCGTACTTGGCTGGATTTTGAAGAGCCATACTGCGTCCGGGACGCCTTCTTCTTTGGTTCGGATGATGCAGAAGCGTGGAAGGTTCTCCCAGATAGCATTGAAATGTGTCACACCAGCATTTTAATGAAGACTTGAAAGAGTTGTTTACATCACACATTGCTGTATGGACTCAGTTCCCTTTGCCTTAGAAAAAAAACAACAAATGAAGATACAACTATCCCAAAAAAGTTGAAATCTGCGATATAATTTTGACCCTCTCCGAACTTTAAATATAACGAGTGTTTTGGTTAACTGAGGGTTCATGTTTATATCATACTTATGTCAGAAGGAAGACTGTATTCAAGGAGTCAGTACGAGGAAATCAACCTTTCTGCGGAACTGATCAAGATTACAAGTCAATCAATCTTCTATCTGAGTCTGACAGTCACCTTTCTTCAATTTCCGCTTAACTATATGCCACTTTTTGCGTTTCCGGAATCTAAAAGTAAACGTAAAGCTAAAAACCCAGGAAAGTAAAAACCCTGTCAAGAGAGTGCCATTGGTAATTTTATAGTTATGGGGTTCGCAATGAAAAATATGGTTACATATAATTGGCGAGGGTTTTTATATCTATTACTGGTTAAGCTTTAATTACTAAAATGTCATGCAGAATGTCCAACAGGTACAGTCGACCACAAGTTATAGCATATCATCTGTCAAAAAAAAGAGGGTAGTCGTAATTTTTTTTTATTGTATCATCAACGCCCGTAGACTCTCACATCCACCACTATAATGTTATTAGAAAATTTCCGATGCATTGTTAACCTTGAGGGACTTAGGTGGGTAGTTAGTAGGTTAGTATCTCATGTGCGGGTAATTACGCTGTTTCTCTAACCCATCAGATTGAAACACAGAAATACAGGCATTGCTGCTTTGCGGCAGAAATAGGTAAGAGGGTGGCACTGTTGGAAATGTGTTAGTCGTGTAAACGAGCCAGTATCAATCTTGTAGATATCTCTTTTACTTGTATAGTGCTGTCCCTCTTGCATTTCTCTCGCCATCTTGAACCTGTACGGTATAGAAACGTTGTATCGGTGTTTTATAATTAAATCTCGTTTAATCGGCAAGTTATGTTTGATTTTATGCTTATAACCCTTCAGGCACCTCCTAAGGTTGTATAGTAACGATGTCGACTTCATACTCCGTATCAACCTCCTTGCCATCAATTTCAACCTCATCGTTAGCGTCTATCTCACCTCAATTCGTGTTGGCATCTTCATGTCTTCATCTATATTTTCAAAATTCAAATCATATTCCCATTCCATTTCTAAATTCCATTATTCCATGAACTTCATTGTTTTCTTTATATTTTCTCTCTGTATTTGCCCTGAACGGACGTTTCTCCGTTTTATTTTTGTCTGCCTATTTTCTACATTTACTATTTCCTGTGTTGTTCTGTTCCTTAAAAATATAATATCTATTACCAAGTTCTTCTATTACTTCATCTGCACACTGTCCTAGAACCCTGCTAGCCGGCACCTAGAGGACAGACCGTAGCAGTATCACCTTCAATCCACTTAAGAATACTTACAATATTTTCAATTTGCTGAGTCTCATACTCAAACATAATTAATTACCATTGACATATCTCAGTTGGTTCGGTTCCATTGTGCTCTAAGTAGAAAGTAGCAGGGAGTAATTCATCGTAGGCATGAGTGTGGGATACTCTACTTTGCACTTTTCTATTTGTTCCTTACTACAAATCGATGGTATTAAACTCAATTGGCATAAGGAACAAAGTACAGATTTTCAGGACGCGCAACAACAAAGAAAAAAAGTTCAAATGTTAGACATCTTAGACACTAAAATGCTTAAAATAAAGTCCACCTTTGTGTAATAATGTTTGAAATAACCTAAATTGAATAATTACAGAGATAGTGTCCTTTATCCGTCGGATGTTTCTTACGCCAATTGGGTATAAGGATGTATATTCGGTCATAAATTCCACCATACATTTGGTTTAAGCTGTAATTTATTTATTTGTATTTAAATACTATTAATTATGTAAATAAAATACACAAAAAATGATGGTACATTCATATTACACAAAATAAAATATATGTATACAGTGTTAAATAAACTATGTACATTTTATATTTTTTTAAACATGTAGTTAAATTTTTATATAACCACTGATGACTTAATGACTCTCCACTTTTGGTTTATGCTTTGTTGTAATTGTTAATTAGAAAATGAGTAACGTGCCTATTTATTGCGTAACTTTTTTTACGTAAGTAGGATCTGATTTTTTTCTAGCCAAACTGTGTTTCTCATAACCAACTTACAAATTCTCTTTTTTAAGCCGAATGAGTCGAAACTTCAAATTATTTTTAATCTTTATTGAAAACATGACAATTCTTTTAAGTCAAACGATCCCCTGACTCCCGACCTGTATCTTGGGAGCCAGTGCTTTCCCAAAAAGAAGACTTAACTTACGGTATTCGAAATTTAATGAAATTCTGCAAATTATGATCGAAGTTCAATAATTGCTCTTAGAAAAATGTTATTACAAATTGACTTCCTTAGTGATCAGCTGTCACATCATCAAAATTTAATTAAAGCTGATGTTTATATTACAATTAATTATAAACCTATCTTTATTGTTAATTCTTATGTAATTTTTTAAATTGAGATGTATCAGTTAAAATTTTGATGTTTTTTTGTTTTTTTACCTTTATTAATTATTATTTTGTTAATTTATTATGATTGATTAATTTATTAATTGAACAAAAATTTGTACGCTTTCGGGCAGAATATTGTGATACTGAAATACAATGTAACATCTGCATTACCCATATTTACAAATAAATTATATTTCTATTTCTATGAATTCTATTCCTAATATCTCTATTCTCATTTATTTAATTAAGGTAGGTACTACTGAACAGGTAGCAAGACGAACATATCCCTGCAACGCTTATTAAGTCAAATTAGTTATGTATGTGTCGGCGCGTGGGCACGGTGTTGTTGTGAGGCTGTCTTTGATTCACTTACTATTTAGCTGAATATACTTTACTGGTGCATTCATGATGATTAACTTGGAAGAGCGATAGAACGAAGTAATTTTTTGATACCTTTACCCTGGTCCAAGATGATACGACTCTGTGTAGAGACAGCTTGTAGTGGCACCTGGTGGCTTTAGACTTAGTAAAGTAAACAGATCATTTATGGGTCACTGTGTACGATTTTATAATGAGATACCTGATACTGTAATAAATGTGACATAGAAAAAATTTAGGACCTACATACGACGGACCTTATGTAAAAGGGTTATTATAAAATAAATGACTACTTAAATGATAAAGAGGCTTGGTCCTAAATTCAGCTCCAGCTCTGCACATTGTGTACATATATGATTGTATTCATAATTATTGTAAGATATATTTATTTCAAAAGATGTGCTGCTGAAAGTTTCTTGCCCCGCTTCTTTACTTTCAGCTACGAAGCGGTGGTAGAGATAAACATGACGTTGTAAAAATGTACTTTAAGGTACTAACTTACAATAAAAAAAAAATGTTTTGATTTGAATTGCTGTATTTCGATTTGAAGGGTAAAAGAGTCAGCTAAATTACCGGCACATGAGCCACTACAAGTCCTTAAGGTTAACAGCGCAAACCGTTTAATAACATTATAGTTAGGTGAGATGTCTAGGGCGACAAGCCCTAGTCCTAGTTTGCTTTATTTCGAGTATTTAGGACTTAAATAAAAACTCCAAAAGACTTTTGGCCCGATCCATTCGACACACTATGAATTATATAGTTAAAGGGAATGAAAAAGAATAACTATACTATATATTTTCATAGCATAGTCTAAAATTATTGAATAATGGCCTATATAAGGTCTTTTTTTATTAGTAGCAAATATTTGTAGGTCATTTGTACCACTTTAGACGAAAAAATTACCCTGTTACTAGTATGAAAATTTTCGATTCTAAAGAAAAAGACCAGCACATACCCCCCGGTATGTGCTGGTCATTTGCACCACTTTACACGAAAAATATCTCTGTTTCTTGTATGAAAAATTTCCATGTTAAAGAAAAATAAACCCCATTATTTTGCGCCTTGGTGGCATAAACTCATCCATGTCGTTATGAATGAAACGAATTTCATTCATACTTCTTATTTCAGTATTAGAATAGCAATAATTCATTCATTTGTAGAATTTTTAAACAAACAATTTTGTCGTTCTTCTCGAAAATTTAATAAGTAAAAAGAATTTTTTTTGCCCTGTCGTTATTGTTATCATACTCATAACCTATAGATGACACCCTAGAAATATTTGCCGCTAATAAAATAGGTCTCTATATACTCGTACCTATAGTATACAAGTCACGCAGTTTTCAAATTACGAATTCCGTAAGTCACATACTTTTTTAAGTAGGTACCTAGATAATTTAAAATGATTCATTTACTTCACACGAGAAATATATCAGTGAAACATATATCAGTGTAAGATTCGGTTTACTCGGCCAATCCCTTTTAATTCGCACCTATGCTATGGTTGTTATTACGTCTAATGTTCAAACCCATATTCAAAGTAAGTAATAACACGTAATAATGTACCCACTCAGTGACACGTTGAATAGCATGGCACTGTATCTATAATTCAGGTAGCCAGCGCCGTAGTTAGGGTAACTGGCGCCTAGGACAAAATATTGCGCCTTTAATCGAGATAACGCTGGTGGCGCCGAATACGCAATATCGTAGCCAGAAAAAATATCAGAGTCCGGCTTAATGCATTTTATGCTTTTAAGGCTGGCTTGCGCGAAAGTCGAGTTCAGAGATAAGCTAAGAGTTGCCTAACCCGGGTTAAATCACAAAAATGTTGCAAATGTTGCACCAACGTTAACTCTGATTTTTTTTGTATGAAACCATAGACAATTCGCGAGTTAACCCAAGGTTATCACACCCGGGTTAAGAACGTCTAACCCGCACTTTCGCACAAGCGGCCCTAATTGGACAAAAATCGCACGTCATTGTCAGCTGTGTTACTGCGTGCGATTTCATACTAATAAATGCGACGCCAAAGACACTGACGCATTTCGCTCCAACATGCGTCACAGTTAATCGCCTAAGAAAAAAATACTGATTTAATTTGTTTATATGGTTGGGGGGAAGGGGTCTCGCTACGACCATACCGAACGACTAAATTTTCAATTTTTACTTGAGTAGTTAAAAAATTCGTCCTAATTCACCTTCTCAAACTCGTCAAAAAGTGCCTATTCCGGATTGACATTGTGAGTGAATTATAACTAACTTTTAAAAGTAGGTAGGTAGTGGGTAGGTATATTCAGGACTAGCTAGGGTTTGATAACCGGGGACGCAAACTCTTCGCAAAAATCGCATCACTCATTGCGCCCCAAAGAGTTTGCGCCCCTGTTATGTCGTCCGACCTAGGGTACTGAGTATTTCCCCAGCCAAATGCGACTGGGCGGCCGGTTCCGCTCTCGATACCAAGACTCTACTTACTTAGAACTGGGTTTCACACGGGCGCTTTACATACGTCCGCCGATCAAGTAGCTGTCGAAATCGCAAGATATTTGTACGACACTATACTATATATACATTAAGTACTGTATTGTGTCAATGTCAAACATATGAATTCACAGTGTTTTAGTCTTAACTGTATTGCTGTGCAATTTTTTGTAATAAATAAATAAATACATTTGTAAATTGCAACACTATAAGTGATGGGTCAATGCTAATGATAGAATAATGATAGACTATCACGGCACTGGAAATCAAAATGTGGAAGGCGGAAATATAATTTTCTTTATTAGGAGTATTTTACGTTTGTAGCTATTAAGTACATCGATTAGACGATGATTATACTGTTTATTGCAAGAATATAAACAGGAAAAATCAACAGACCATTAGCTATTATACACAACATTACAATGTAAAAGCATAAATTTATTATATACGTAGAGTTTGTATAGATTCAATCACGTTTTACACACCAGACAGAGCAACGCATTGGAACATGTAATGAACAATTTATAGGCAATTAGTTTCCGAAGACGTGTAAATTCCACCAATCAGCACTGGGCCCGCTCGGTGGATTATGGCCCGTACCCCCTTGTGCAATAGGAGGCCTGTGCTCCAACAGTGGGGACTTTAATAGGCTAATGTTGCTTATCTTAACTTATAATATTATCACCAATTCCTCTTAGTTCAATCTACATTCGTCTCATCATTATAATCCGCAATAGCAGATTCAGGAACCGGCAAACGATGAAAATAAGTACAGTCTATAAAACAAACAAACAAACATCCTCTCAGGTCAAACGCATTTACCTTCTCCGTTCCGTCGTTGGTAAAAATTCATGCGTTCACGCGGCGTCAGTGTGAAACACCATGATTGCTATTCGATTATATTCGTCCCTAACCCACATGTGCACGGCGACTTGCGACAATAGGAAGCGTGTCTGAGCCTTGCAGGAAATCTTACCTGCGCTTACGCAAGTAGAAACACGAAATATAAAGGTACGAGTATATTTTGTGGTAGAAGTAAGTGTTCTCGCATAGATTCAAAAGCTATTCTCAAGTCTGCGGCTAACAACAGATTTTTATATAGAAATAGATAGAAACACTCTATTGTACACAAATACAGGAAAAGTAAAAACTACAGGAATAGTAGCACGATATGCTATATATATGATACAAAGGCGGCCTTATCGCGGCTTAAAGCGATCTCTTCCAGGCAACCTCTGAAGTTAATTGGACATTAAAGAGATTAGCTATGGTGTAGTGTGAAGATATGAAATAGGTTAATACGATAAGAAATTTTTTTTTTGTTTTTTTATATAAGAAGAGTGGGTGGTAAGTGGTCATGTGGTGGAATGAGCGTCGGTGGCACAGTGGCTAGAACACCGGACTTCCATGCGGTAGGTCCGGGTTCGAAACCGTGCAGTGCCATGTACCAATGAATTTTTCGTATTTTTCGAAGACTTACGTACCTACATGCATTGACTGCTCTAACGGTGAAGGAAAACATCGTGAGGAAACCTGCACACTGAGCTGACCAGTGTGTAAAATGGGGTAAATCCTCAAGCGTCGAAGCGTCGCTGGGATTATTTCCGGCCCGCTGTTATAAGATAAGAGAAGATAAGTGGTCACCACCAACCATGTTTTTTATCACTTCACTATAATGTTATTAGATGGTTTTCAACGCGCTGGTAACCTTGAGGCCTTAGATGAAGTGTCTCGTGTGCCTGCAATACTCTGACTCTCTTATTTTATGACAGGGATAACCCAAGCGGCACTTCGACCCTAAGGGACCTTTTGTGCTCACCCCTTACCTTAGTTTCCTTCTTGTTCCTTAAAGATGCTTTGCATCAAGGACGCTATACAGCTTACAGGAAGGAGCCTATAGTCCTCTAGTTTCGGGTAGGCTACCCCCAGAAGACTCGCTTTCCAGCCAGCGAGTCACATTCGCACAGCAAGTGTTCCATTGACTAAACGGTGTCACCACAAGCTCTACAGGTGGGATTGTCTGACTCTCTTACCCTTCAAACCGAAACACAACAATGCAAGCAATGCTGCTTTGCGGCAGAAATAGGTAAGAGGGTACCTTCACAGGCGATACTGCAAATCAGGATCTTCCACCTTCTACTTATTCTGTCTCGGGTGCATGTGTATGTAGAGAGCATTATTTTTTCGCATCATCGGTTATAAACTTATAACAAGAAACCGTACTAATTACGGAAGTGTGTAACGTTTTCCAAGTTCTAGTAATACAAGGGATTATCAGCATAACAGACTTCGAACCAAACTCTAATAAGCCTATTACATATCGGATCTACGAGCATTACATTTTTTTCGCATATATTTTGCAACTAATTTTTGCAAGCAAGTTTAGGTAACACTATAGTAATACTACTACAGTATTATCGAGTGAACGTAGGATTAGTAGGAACCTTCCTTTATTTGGTAGTTTTAAATATTTTTTTATTAATTTACATTTTAATGCACAAAAATAATACTTTCTAATAGTTCTTGAACCGAGCGGACTGACGCGCGACGATGGCAAGAGGCCCGACGGAATGACCCTCGTACCTTGGAAGATGGGACGGCCTTTGGTGTGGGACGCCACCTGCGTCGACACCCTTGCCCCGTCTCACTTTCCAGCCACTTCTTATAAATCCGGCTCTGCGGCCGCTGCTGCAGAAACCCTCAAATGGCGCAAATATACCAATCTAGGTGAAACATACATATTTGAGCCGTTTGGGGTTGAAACATTGGGACCCTGGGGCCCGGGAGCGCACCGCGTCTTCAAGGACCTCGCAAAGCGCCTGGTCGACGCGTCAAAAGACCAAAGATCTGGCTATTATTTGGTCCAGCGGATTAGCTTAGCTATCCAACGGGGCAACGCAACCAGTCTCTTGGGTAGACTGCCAGATGTGGGGGACTTAACCCAATTTTTTTAATATTTTTATTCTTCTTCTAATACCTAAATGATTCCTAAATTATTCCAGGAAATGCCAGTAAATCATTCGATCAAAATGGCGGCCTATCCTTTACCTACTAAATATCCTTAATTCCTGTCCCATTTTCCAGAAACATTTTTCAATATATCGCCTAATGTTGAAGGCAAAGTGAAGGCAATTCTCCTTTCTACAACAGCCCTAGGACATTTTACAAAGCACTCTAAGCCAGCAAAGTTGCCGACATAGCTTTACGACATACCTACCTACTACGAATAAAATAAACAACGTCAGGCATTATGGTCCAAGTCGTTTCAAAACTCAATAATTCGGTCGAACAATAGATACCTTTGAACATGCTTTGAACCACTCGCTTGTTCTTGTTCTAAAGTTGCGATTGTGTTTGGTTTAGAATAAAACTCACTGAATAGATTGTTTTGATGATAGCGAGACTAAATTTTGTCGCAAAAATTGTAGAGAAACTTATTAATCATGATTCATGACTTTATGAAACTCACTCACTACTCACTCTTACCATTATCTTTACTAAATTCATTTATGATTAAATTTTCCAAATTCCTTTTAGGTTAAGAATATAATTTGTAATTTGCTTGCACAGAAAGTGCGACGGAATCCCGACTTACAAGATACAGGTTTTCGACCTAGTTTGTAAGTCGGAGGTCCTTTTTTTGTGTGCCCTGTAATAAGTAAATAAACTTTTTCATTTTTTATCCTTTATTTTCTCGCATAACAAGTGACAATTATTAGAGACGTCGTAGTTACAACGTCATAAAGTTAGAAGAGCCACCATAGAACGACCATAATACCAACCATTTATTAATTTTCTTAAATTTTCCTACCTATAAAAATATATTATAGTAGGTACTTAGCCCAAGTTATTTTACTCATTAACATTAACCATAATACTTGTTACAATTAACCTCACACCGAGTCAACGATCGAAAGTGAACGTCTAACGCACACTGCGCAAACGCATACGTATACGTGCAATCGCACGTGTTCTTTCCATGTGTGCGTACTGCGCTAGCGCTGGCCTAGCTAGGAAGTGACGTTGGGTCTCATTCATGGAGATCTAGGCACTGGATGAGATATGAAATTGAGGAACGCAAAGGTAATGTAATGTAACAACGGGCTCGTTTCCGCAACTCGACGTCTTCAGCGCCTAATTTACGTGTCAAGGGAACAACTAGTTACTCGAGGCACCCCAAGCTCGCCAGAAAGTCCAGCAGTCCTTTAATGTTCTGTAGGACTTCGGGAAGTGATCCTGGGGTGCCAAGGCTTCCCGTCCGGTATGTGGTCACTTCACTGCATTCCAACAGCACATGGGCGACCATCTCCTCTGCCTCCAGGCATGCTCTGCACAGGGGGCTACTTAAGAGGTACGCACAGGTATTTTTTTTTATATTTAAAAAAGCAGAAGAGCAAACTTATCACCTGATGGTAAATGGCCCCAACTTCACTTTAATGTTATCGTACTAGAGTGTTTTGGCTGCGCTGTTAACCTTGAGGACTTATTTGGAGTGCCTAAGGTGCCGGTAATTACTTTGTCACCGTATACATTTCATACCCGAGCATTGCTTCTTTGCGGCAAGAATAGACAAAAGGGTGGTACCTACACAGGCTGACTCAGACCAGCCAACAGGGAAAAATAAATCGCCGTGGAAAACCCAGGCAGAGATTGATTTAATTCTTAATAACTTTCGATTCAACGTTATTATTAGTATACGTGTTAGTCGTAACTTTCTTGCGATTTTTAGAGGTTAACTAAGAAAATACTTTCCTTTAGTATTCGTCCTACTTCTAGCTTTCATACCGACTCAAGAAATGTGTAAGAGTCTATCCAGCTAAAACTATATCTAGGTAGACAGACACCAAGTACATAGATCACGACACTACCACCGTTACGGAGAAACCTCCGGCATGGATCGAAATGCGAATTATCGATTTATTGTCGATTATATTGGCAAAGAGGATTGCCGGCAAGCCGCAAATCATCTGATTGTGCTTCAGATTCAGGTTGTTGACTTAACTAGGAAGTAAATTATTGTAGTAGGTACGGTTCCAAGGTCACGACACGACAAAAATAAAAGAATAATCCACGGGAAGAACGATTGAAGTCATTTCAGAAAATAATTCGAAAATTTTCTCTAAACATTTTCTAAAATGAATTACTTCCTCTTCAAATGTTTAGTGTTATTTTGTGACACATACTAATCGTGTTATATAATATTTTTTAAATTGTTGTAAATATCAACTCCAACCAGACTTAAACACCTGTGTCCTACCATAATGGTATAGCGTAAAGGAATTTTTGGACGATAAACGATAATTTTGTGATTGCTGATTGTATATTTATATTTTTATTGGATTATTATTAAATAAATGATTGTATTAATATTATTCATACAACATTAATTGTTAGATATTTTGTAAATTTAATATTATTGACATTGTATAATTTTAATGACATTCTCTTTTACATTTTCTTCTCAAAATCTGTATAAACATTATTAATTTGTGAATTTGGTGTATATGCCTGTAAAAGTAAAGTTTAGTGTGACATGTTTATGCAACTATATCTGCAATATTTGTAATTCTTAGCAACACTTTTACACAATAAATCTTATCTTATAAAAGTGGATTCGATTTCAATCCAGCGACTTTTGCGTTGCTTGAAACTCCATGCTCTAACCACACCCTACCTTTGAGCCACTGTCGCTTCAAAATATGTAGAGACATTCTTCTGTGGAACTGTAATCTATAACAGACCCTACAAAAGGAATCGAATGGCTCTGTTTATTTTACTTATAATATTATTATAATAACATCCATATTGTCAAAATAGCAGAAGATTGCGCGGAAAAGGAACAATGGCGTTTCTTGACAGCATAGGCCAAGATTCACTTCGGGTCGCTGAGCCAGCGTGCAGCGGAGTAAAAAAGTTTTCGATTCCTTTATTCGACTACGGATCTCTAATACCATGTCGCAATACTTCTGAAGATTACCGCCATTACTACTGCATGACCTTTCAACCTTTGAAAAGTCACATATAACGTAGACAAATTACACGACGTGGTTGTTGGTTTAAAAATATAATTGAGTTATTACTTGATGAGGATGATCAATCGCTGTGGGTTATTTTTTTATATAAATCGGTTCGGCTAACAACAAGGTGGCTAAGTAGAGCTCGAACTTTCTTTTTATGACTAAAACCCAATCATAACTCAAATAAAATGAAAAAGGCCATTAGTTTTTAAAAGACGGGTTAAGGATGTCCTCAAGTTGGCTATCCACGCACCTACTTTATAGTCTTTGCTTTACTATTTTTATTTTTCAAATAGACAGGTTTTTTAGTCATTTTACATTAAATTGTATTTTTTCCCAACTCAATTATGTACAACAATCAATTTTCTACTTCCTAACCATGCTGTGTTTACACGTTAAGGGTTACGACCTAGCACATAACTTTATATTGATTTTTCTGTAATTTCTATGGTTGTAATCTGTTATAAATTAAAATTAAATTAAATTAAAATGAAAAACTCAACTAAATTTTATGACTAAAATCCATGAATAGTTTAGACAAGCTAACATTTTACCTTCTTGGAATCAAGTATAGATACTTGTGTAAAGTATCTACGTTAGATTTGACCTAAGAGTCCTACGACCAAAAAATGGAGTGTTTTAAGTTTGACGCGTATGTCTGTTTGTGAGTTGTCTGTATATCTGTAGCTTCATATCTTTACAACCAATATGACCGTTTTGAATGCGGTTTTTTGTCGAGAGCATACGACTTATGCCATAAGTACTCGTAATTCTATAATTCTTATCCCTCTCTGATTAAATATATATTTAAAAAATTATAGATATTAAAAACTGAAGCGACAATGACTCAAAGGATAGTGCACGAGCAAACGTCGCCGGATCGAATCCACCTTCAGACCGTTTTGGCGGACCACTCCTAACAGGCATTTTAGCGTAGCTGGAGTGTTTAATGAAGAATATTGGTAATGTGTTAAACATTACTGTTTTTATTTTATTAAAAAAATACATAAAATTCTTCGTACAATCTCCGCCACCAATACAATTAGCCATTAGAATTTCAAACCACAACTAGTAAAACTTAATCATCAGTTCTCGTTCTCATACGCACTCACGCGCAGATATTCACATATTTATGAGGTTAAATACTAACACTCTGATAGCTTGCGTGATGCGGTTGCTTCCTTTTGCACTACTAGGGTTTAGTAACTAACTGTAGGTTGCACGACACGTCCTTAAAATTAAGTCTTCATTAAAATACATGCTATTTCTTAGAATCTAGAGCTATGGATAATGGATGGAAAGGGATATCTAGAGTCTAGATAGTCTAAACTAGAAACTAATCTTAAGAAAGCCATTAAAGACGTTTCGATGACAAATTCATACCGTAAACAAAATACAACCAATCTTTACTGATTCGTTGCATTTTCTTATTTTAACCTTAAGGTGCAACTTGACGACTCGGTTACACCTCAAGATTGGCCTGATAAGACCTGATGGTAATAATATTTCAGTAAGATATGGCACAAGCGCGACATGAATGAAATTTTGTAAATAACATGATTAATATTTTTTTTAATAAAGGCAATTCTACCTTCAGAATATACATGTAAATACATAAATGCCTAGCTATATTATGTAATTCATGTTAACATAATCATCATCATCATCATCAGTCAATATACTCGTACTATATAACAAACTTTTCCTTTCAGTCAATATTTGGCATATGATTATGTTTGTTCTTTAATTTGGCGCTAGTAAATTACAGTAATTTGTGATGCAATACGTAATACAAATAAATAACAACCTATTATTCTTAAAGTTACAACATAACAATCATTTAGATACAGGTGCAAATAATACCTGTTTAAAAAAACTTTTACGTAAAAACTTAGGAATGGAACAGCCTGCCGGCGTCTGTATTTCCCGAAACCTGCAACCATGGGATCTTCAAGGCCAGATGAATATAGGCATTTACTAAACCCGCATGCTCCATGTCGACCTCATCGTCGCTTACTATCAGGCGATATTCAGGTCAAATAGTGAATTTAGTTGTAAATTTTAAAAAAAATGCCAATAACGTGCAAAAAAAATGCTCCGTACAAAACTTGTTCCATTCTTTGATCCCATCAAATGAACCGCATTATTGTTGTTTGTTTTTTAAGGCAAAGGAAACTAAGCCCGTACAGCCATTTCTGATGTAAACAACTCTTTCAAGTCTCCATTAAAATACTGGTGTGACACATTTCAATGCTATCTGGGAGATTCTTCCACGCTTCTGCACCATCCGAACCAAAGAAGAAGGCGTCCCGGACGCAGTATGGCTCTTCAAAATCCAACCAAGTACGCATCTAGCTGCAGCGTCTTATTGACTTTATTTTACTGTTCCATACATTAATCACATTTTGTAGACGTTCTTCGAGTAAAAAACTCCATTCTTACTTGAAAAGTACTACTTACTGTAAAACAATTTGCTCTTGCATTAACGAAAAAAGGCTGGTATGGACGCGACAAAAGCGCGGGAGAAAAACTCTGAACCGCATTAAACAAAACATTTTTCAGCGACGAAACGAGTTAGACTAGTCCCGTAAAAGCGGTAACGTAACGTAATAGGTAACACGTATTAAGTAATCGTTACGGGAGGACGCCGACGAAAGTGATTCTAACCGAATAACCGATACGCTTGGTTCATCTTGCGTCACTGTTAGTTAATTACATTACCGATGGCACGTGGTCGCTGTGAGTCGTGAGGTTTTTGAGTGGAAATTATTATTTTTTCGATTTAATGCAATTAAATCGTACTCGTAGACTCAGTGGTGCACATTGATGGACGCTTTTTTTTTCTCTTTTTTTAGGGTTCCATAACACGAAAGATCCCTTGACCTATAAATTTTCAGTCTTTGTTAACCTTAGCAGATTCTCCTTTTATCAAATACTTATGCAAATATATTAATATTTATAATATTAAACTGTGATTGTTTGTATGTGGGTTTCTGTATTGTTTATACATAAATATAAACAATATTTATTATATGTATAAGTTCTCCAAATGTTCCCCTGTTCAATATTGTTTCGTCCGTCCATATTATTAAAAGAATAAACCATATACGTTTTGATGCAATTATATTCAATATTTAGAGCATTACAACATTCGATGAAATGAATCACTATACTAAAAGCAACGTATTCCTTTCGAATGACGGGTTGTTTAATAACAAAGCAACAGTATTCATCTATTCAGCCTAATGAAATCAGCGATTCTAACAATACGTACCTATGTGCAGTTTTATGTTTGTTGTAGGTAGAGTTTCTGTCAATCTTGACAAAAAGTGCAAAGTTCTAAATTACGATAAACCAAGTCATAACCGGTCACTTTCACGATGTGTCTCCCTTACAACGTAAATTGACGGAATTATTGTGCCTTAAATACAATACCAAAGACCATTAATTAAAAAAAGGGGTTCCATACCCAGAAGGGGAAAACAGAGCTCTATTGCTGTCGCTCCGTCATCAGACCGTCCGTCTGTTTGTCTGTCTATCATCCGTCTCAACGTTAGCAGCAAGTAAATAACATTATAGAGAGGTAAGATGGGCGTCGGTGACTCAATAAATTATTTTAAAAAAACCAACTTGCTTGGCATATTTGATGGAGTGACTTATTATTATTGGAGTGGTTTCCTCGCGATGTTTTACTTCACCATCAGAGCAGTCGGTAAATGTATAGGTACGTAAGACTTCGAGAAACTAAAAAAAACTTTTTGGTACAATCGACTACAGGTCAACATATCCAAGATTTGGTCCCAGTGCGCCTAAAACGCTTTTGGCACCATGCGAGTTAGACACAATGCGACTTAGGCACAATGCTACTTAGGCACAATGCGACTTGGAATAACAAGTTAGGCATAATGCGTTTTAGGCAAAACGCGTTTTCGGCGCACTGTAACCAAATCCTAACCCAAACGTCAAAATTTGAGAATCTGAAATGTATTATATAGCGCAGGCATAAATTGGTAGGTTAAAATTTTATCGAAGGTTTTTGACAGATGGTATATACTATAGCTTGTGGTCGACTGTACATGGTTTTGTTTGGTTTCGAACCTGGACCTCCCCGCATGAGAGTCCGACGTCCTAGCTACGCCACCGACGACGCTCATCAATAAATACTACTGATGGTTAAAAATGTAGTGCAGTTTCATATCAGCTTAATTACAATTACCATCAGACTTTCCGGTAATTAGCCAAGGCTGGAGAGAATTTCGTAAAAGTTATTATTAAGGTGTTGAAACTACCTAACTAGGTAACGAGTTTAAATAAATAACTGACCGTGAACTCTTTACTTTTACGGTTTTGCAAAGAACGCAAAAACCGTTGATTTTTGGGTTACTTAGAGATTGCAAGTTCTGATTAATTTAATTGATCAATCCTTTTAATACAAGATGGATACGCTTACATAAATAATAATTTAAAATAACCAACATAATAATTTAATATACCTATATTAATACATATATTTTTTTTGTAATTTTAGCTATAGTATTTATTTTATTGTTATATTAGTTTTATTTTACATAATAATTAATAATAAGCATAATTATTAAGTAATTAATTTATTAATCGATTATATGCTCTCAGTCACACACACACACACACACACACACTTGATCACACACACAACACTTGATCACACACACACACACACACTTGATCACACACACACACACACACACACACTTGATCACACACGCACACACACACACACACTTGATCACACACTCACACACTCACACACCTACCTATACGCAAGCATTATCATAAACTATTATTACATACATTTCTTACCAAGATATCTCTTATATATATTATTTTTTCTGTAAAATTCATTTATTATTAAATACATAAATATTTATATGTATTATATTATATATTATCCTATTATTATTCTCCTTTCTGTCTTTCTTACGCTGTTATTTTAATAAAAGTTAATTAGTGGAATCTTGTATTGGCATACACATATTTAAAGAACATATACTATGTAAAAAAAATTAACTGTATTATTAACTTAAATTTACTTTACTTACTTTTACTCTACTTTACTTTACTTAATATTATTAAGTAAATTAACGCTGTAAGATTTCCCGCAAAAAAGATAAAATAAATAAATAAAATATGTTACATTTCTTCATTTCATTACTTGTTTTAAAAATAATGTATAAATACCAGCATAAACTTCTTTTTGGCGTGACAACGTGGATTATCGCGTGCACCTGTAGGGTTGTTAATAAATGTCAGACCAAAAAATAAATGACGAAAGTAAAATATTGACACTTGTTCAATGTTAATATACACACCAAGTTGTATTTTGTGGAACCCTGTCGCAATAAGTTTTTGTTATGATTTCTTAACGTTCGTATAAATATGATAAAGCGACAAAGTACCAAATGCCCTGCCTAATGTATACGATTTCACTGAAACCACTACTAACTCAAATGTCTGTCTGTATTACGAATTACTGTGTCAAAATTAGTTCTTTCTTTGTTACAAAGAAACTGTAAACATACAGAATAAAACTTAATTTCAAGGATATTCTGTTCTGTATACAAAGATTTCTTTTACAAATTATGAGCGTAATAATCGCATTAAATTATATTTTTTATGGCTCCATTACTAAGTTTCACTCTGTAACGAACCGATTTAAGTAAGTAAAAAAATCTTTTTATATGTTTTTTTTGAAGCCACAGCATTACAAGATCACTTTATTTGGGACGTGATTGTCAAACAATCATATTTTGTCCAATTTCTGTACAAAAGAGACACAATAAAGTAAATCTTGATCGTACAATAAGGCTGGGACTATACGAAGACGATTCCAACGCCGGTTCGGTTCGCTTCAGCCAATCACGAGGCAAAGCGAGACGCGGACTTCAAGTGGCGCTGGAACCGGTGCATGTAGTCCATCACTAAGCCTGATAGAACACAATAAGTTTCGGTTACGTAAGAGTTGGTTTTTAAGGAGGTTATGTAGTATCGCAACTATACGGTGGTTCTGGTATCAGTTAATCTTTTTATTTCTGAAGAACATATAAGAAAACAGTAAAGGTTAAACACTTGTAGTGGACTGGAAGCATCGATAAAGATGGCGCCTCCCTAAATCGAATCTTGGACATCACTAGCCTTGTCAATTATCAAAATGGCGCGATATACTGAAATTACGTGTTTTCTTTGTAAAATTGGCCCTCAGCCTGAATCCAACCGTAGCGTACGTACGTAACTAAAAAAATGTATTTTAAATGTCTTCTCAAATACGTATCTGATATTTATAGCGTTTCGCGACTATATATATATATATATATATATATATATATATATATATATATATATATATGGTTTAGGCAGAAATGTTCATGAACCTTTCCATAAAATTGTACAGTGATGTTACACCCTGGCTAATCATCACGTTACATTAGTCGTCAGATGTGCTAATATTTCTATGTTGTCGGTCGCTTCCGTTTCGCATTCGCTGAATATGCTTAAGGCAAAGATTTTGAAATTCACCCTATGTAGATTGCTCGCTGGAGAAGTTACCGGGTTTGCATGTTGCATGCGCTGTTGTGAGCATCTCCCCATACGACCACTTCTTCTTCTTCTTCTTTCGTGTTGATGATCCGAATTAAATTTTTCCCGACCAGAAGGCAGCCACATCGATACGACCACTAAAATGTCAAATACTTACTTACCTAATATGAAACTTGTCAACATTATAAAGGCATTAACCTAAACCCTTTAGATCGCTGTCCGATTTCTGTTGACTAAAGGCGTAAAGTAAATCAAAGGCTGAAGTGTTATTTGCAGTTACGCCCAAGTTACGCCATTGCTGAGTATGGATTGCATCTGACTTGCAACATTTCTTTGTGCACATCTGTTGCACGCCCACGCGGGCGGTGACCATTTGAGGAGCTTATGCAATTCTGATAACATACAAAATAAACCGGATCCATTAATTTTGTGTCCAATTTCATTAGATATTGTTTGATATTTAATTTTCCCGAGGCCAAGCGCTTTGCTATTGTAGTGGTGTTATGAAAGCAAAAATAATAAATAACTGGTAGATTGAATCTTGTTAGAGCACATTAAGAATGAACTCTTGTTTTATTATTGTATTAGTTATTGTGTTTATAGAAAAAACATACTTATAGGTGTGTAAAACAATCTAAAATCGTTACTCGTATATAGAAAAGAGAACGCCTTTCGACGCCTTTTTGAACATCTATATTTACGTGCAAAACACATTTTTTTTATTATTTTCCTTTATAACCATATTCTGTAACAGCAAATTAAATATATTGGCGTAACTATATCCAAAATCATACCCTCGTCTCAGAAATAAACACAAGATGACAAGCAAACATTAGAGAACAAAGAGGTAACACTTTGCAATTCTCTAAGTCGTAAGGGACGTCCTCAGCAATTCCAAGTTACGCAAAGGCGTAACTTTACGCCCTGAAGTTACTAATAAAGATTAGGCGTAACATATTAAAGATTAGGAAGATTAGGCGTAACCTCAGGGCGTAACGTTACGCCTTATGAATGATGCCGATATGAATATCTGAATAAGTCAAACGACGGAGCAGAGTGATACCTACTAATTTAAACTATACTAATATCTACTTATTATTACCTATGTTCACGAATAAATGATTGATTAATAAGTTAGAGCGTACGCCCTGAGGTTACGCCTAATCTTTATTAGGCGTAACATATTAAAGATTAGGAAGATTAGGCGTAACCTCAGGGCGTACGCCCTAACTTATTCAGATATTCATATCAATAGCAATTAAGGTCGGAAGTAGAGCCGAAGCGGTTACGTCACGAGTGGCCAACTTTCGTCGCGGGCGACTTCGCAATGCGCTTGCGCCGTTGACAGCCAATCATGCCCGCTCTCACGGTTTTAGCTATTAATACCGTGTTTGCAGATATTAGGCGATTTGCACATTGCACCGCGCTCAGCCGCGGTGGGCGGTGAAGCGGTCGAACTATAGTACTACTGGTTTGTTTGTAATCCGCTGTCAACCAACATACTGGGTGAGCACCGTCCAAATGCGCGGGCAGTGTATTAAATAGGTGACAGCGGATTACATACAATCCAGTAAGTACTACTTACTTACTCCACTGGCGCAGCGACCCGAAGTTGATCTTGGCCTCCGATACCAAAGAGCGCCATCGCTCTCTCCTGCACTGCAGTCTCGAGCCACTAGTTAAGTACCTACTAAGTAAGTACGTGTAAGTACTAAGTAAGTAAGTGTTAAGTACTAAGTACGTAGTTCGGCCGATTCACCGCTCTCCGCGGCGGTGCGCGGCGGCAATGTGCGATTGACGCCGCGCCTTAGCGTTAGGCCAAAGTTGGCAAGATCTTTTTGGTTAAAGGGGGAGGTAGGGTTGTACCCACCTGACCGAAATCCTAAAAGTCCTTAAAAACGTGGTTAAATACCCAACTTTTGAACTTTGGGAGTGTCGATGACGTAGTGGCTAGCTAGGACTTCCATGCGTTAAAGGTTCGGGATAGATTCCAGGAAAACCATGTACCAATTATACGTCATACGTCCTACGGTATGAACGATACGAACCTGAACGTCGTTGTAAAAGTGTACTTAACACGGGAATGCAAATTATGCTAACTTATTGCTAAATTAATTATGCTAAATTGCAAAAACCTAATTAATTACAAAATATTCAACGTAGCTAAATAGTATTAAATAACGCAACATTATCGTTTATTCAATTTCCGTATCAATTTGACAGCTGCTAGCCGTATCATCGTAGGACTTATGACGTATAGTTTTCGAATTTCTTCGAAGACTAACGTACATTTACCGACTGCTCTGATTTCTTAT
Source organism: Hofmannophila pseudospretella (assembly GCA_947369225.1). Lineage (NCBI taxonomy): Eukaryota > Metazoa > Arthropoda > Insecta > Lepidoptera > Oecophoridae > Hofmannophila > Hofmannophila pseudospretella. Next base: position 6,308,511 of record OX376332.1, on the reverse strand, counting down.
GGTAACATAAGAGAACCATATGTGAAGAAAATCTGCCAAGAAAATCATTCTGTAGTTAATTTATAAGTTCAATCACAGCCCATCAGTTATGAATACGACTACGAAAAGGAGAAAGAAATTTTAAATCTTTGTCGATTGTCTTTGATTGCAAGTTTAACTAGACGACGACAGAGCTTTAACTTTAAGACGAAACTTACAAGTTAGTTCTACCACAAAATGTGATTGTACCCTTAACATGAGTTTTAGGGAGAGGTCCACCAATCTATGGGTATTGATTTAACTAAGCTACGATAATAAGGTAAGTAGTGTGTCAACAATAAATACTAATTTTACTAGGTACTACCTTATCTTATCTTATGACAGGGGCCAGGGATAACCCCAGCGGCACTTCGACTCTCAGGGATCTTTTGTGCTCACCCCTTACCTTAGTCTCCTTCCTGTTCCTTAAAGATGCTTTGCATCAAGGACGCTGCACAGCTTACAGGAAGGAGCCTATAGTCATCTGGTTTCGGATAGGCTACCCCCAGAAGACTCATACGCCCTCCAGCCAGCGAGTCACATTCGCACAGCAAGTGTTCCATTGAATCAACGGTGTCACCACAGGCTCTGCAGGTGGGATTGTCTGCCAGTCTCATCTTGTGTAGGAGGCTCTTAGTGCCAAAATGGCCTGTGAACGCCCCAATGTTTGTCCCGTGTTTGTCAACGTTTACCCAATGAGACCGATGAGACTCCTGCTATAGTTGTAAATTTACCTGCACCCAGCTGTGCCTAGGTACTACCCTCTACTTACCTAAATTTAAGTTGCCTCAAGCCATAAATAACAATATGTGCTAAAGTTGTTAAGGCCATGGGGCATACTAAAAGTTCTTAAACACATGGAAGTTCAAACTGTTTAGTAACCATAAAAGAATATCTCAACATAGTATATGTACGCTTCAATAGGTACTAAAAGGGAATGGGCACTTTAGTATGGATGCCATTCTAAGTACTGTAACACATTGAATTATAAACCAAATGGCAGCTCTGACGAAGCTCTTCAAATAAATTTAAGGTTAAAAGTTGTCACTGGACGATGGACAGAGATAAACAACAGTTTTTAAACCTTTTAAAATTTCATTTCTATACGAGATACCGTTTAATTTGCATTTTTACATTAGTTCCAACGACGAAAACAGCTGGTTGTTTATGCACTAAATATAGAAACTGTTATGGGTCAGGGCAATTTTAAATATTTCGTGACCATTATCCTTTTTATGGAAAAGTCGAACTTCGATTCAAAACAGCGAACAACATTCTATTCATTTTATTCATATTCATATATTTAATTTTTATAAACGTTATGCAGTTCACCCAATTTCAATTTACATTCTTAATATGGCAATTCTTCGGCTCTCCATATAATTATTTCTGTAGATTGATTTTAGGCAAAAATTTCTAACCTAAAAAGTTACTAAGTTGAATCACCTTCCATATCCATTGAATCACCTTTCAACAGGTCAAGTCAAGTATAAACATCTTAATCACCCAAAAAACTTTAGGTCAAAAGTATAAGTAGACGTTGACTTTTCCTCGTGTACCTTTTTTACCCTTTTAAGTTTTAATTGAAATTGGATGTGATTTATTTACCTAACCCATTTATCACCGACGTTATATTATATTATAATGTCGTCAATGTATAAAATACAACGCACGAAATTCGCCGGAAATTCCAAACCATTATGACCACATTGAAGAGAACTTATAATATTTTATTACCATCTTAACCAATATTACAAGTTTTGTGTAGGTATTAGGATAAACACGAATAGGTAACTGTTTTTATAACGAAACTACAATTTCACGTATTTAGCACACTGCTGCAATTTTAAAATGGATGTGTACCAAAACCATTGTAATCTAGAAAACTGAAAAATAGATTTCTATGAAATGAAATACATTTATTTGTTCGATTTTTGGTTATAAATTAGGTGTTACGTATGACATTTTAGGGCCGTGCAAAAATCTGCTATTTCTAGCGTACAAATATTTATGTATTTCTATGAGTTCGGCTAACAAGTTGTTTTTCCGTGGGCGAGGAGTTAGCCCGCCGCACAAGAGACTGCGCAGGAGAGAGAGCGATGGCGCTCTTTGGTATCGGAGGCCAAGATCCACTTCGGGTCGCTGCGCCAGCGGAGTAAGTAAGTAAGTATGAGTTCGGCTATATTATTGAGGTGGCTATACTACCGTGTCTTACATACGGATGTCAAACTTGGTCCTTAAGAAAGCAAGATGAACTTAAGCTGGCAATTTGCCAAAGAAAAATGGAGAGAAGCATGTTGGGTATTAGAAAATTAGATAAGGTGAGAAACGAAGATATCAGAAAGAAAACAAAAATTACCAGCATAATTAAAAGAATTAGAAACCTAAAATGGAAATGGGCAGGTCACATACTAAGACTAGAGGATAACAGGTGGACGAAAAAAGTCACGGAGTGGTACTCAAAAGAAGGGAAAAGGAAAAGAGGAAGACCCTATAAACGCTGGGACGATACCTTTGCAGAGCAAATGGGAGCACACTGGACGAGAATGGTGAGGGACAGGGAACACTGGAGGAAATTGGGGGAGGCCTATGCCAGAGAAGGCAACTACTAAAAAAAAATATATAATAAATATTGACATACCATAATAATTTAGAGAAATAATGGAAAAATGACATGTTAATTTTATTTTAATTTATCAATGATTGTGTATGAGTGGTAGAATTAAAGGCTGTTTTTATTTTATTTTATGAGTTCGATGCGATTCTGTTTCAAAATCGCTGCAGTGGAGTAAAGGCGGTAAGTATGAAATTACAACGAGTACATAATAAAGTAACCAATTAAGTAATTACGTGAGTTGATCCCTTTATGATGCTATGGGTTAATTGCATAAGAATTCACACACAGGGTAACCAAGGAATTTCTATATACTAGGTAACCTTAGGATACAGTGGTAGAGTAAAAGAATGACTATGTAAAATGTATTTTAAAGTACTACATACTTGCAATAAAAAATAATGACTTTTAGACTTTTTTTTACTTTCTTCATGGTTGCTTGCTTATCGTATGGTTAATGGCGAACCTATTTGTCAAAGTTGTTCAGGCCGCCCGTAGGCATCTGACATGGCTTAACGACTGCTGTCGAACAACAACAACCGGGACCGACTGCTTAACGTGCTCTCCGAGACATGGAAGAGCCCAGATGAAATCCGACCGCGCCAACATCGCTTAACCTGCACGATCACTTTCGGACCGTGCTCGCAACTAGGCTACGAGCTCCTCATTACTATCTATATTGACTGGATTGGAATGAACTCAACTCAACCATTACTGTTTTGTTAATACTTTTTTTATTTTTTTTATTGACTACTAAACCCGCATCTATCCTCGATCTCGCCTGATGGCAACGATGAGGTCGACGATGGAGCATGCGGGTCCAGTAAATGCCTATTCACACTGGCCTTGAAGATCCCAAGGTTGTAGGTTTCGAGAAACACAGACGCCGGCAGGCTGTTCCATTCCTTAGCCGTTCGCATAATGAACGAAGAGGCAAATCGCTTCGTACGAGCAGATGGGATATCAATAACATAAGGATGGAACCCCTCCCCGCGCCCGGTAGTCCGAAGTCCTTACATCCCTTGTGACTTGCTTTTAAGGACTGATTGACCTATCATGTATGTATTACCAACATAATATAGATATTACGCAGTTTTCTCAGAATTATAGCATTATTTATCTTTTAAAAGTTCGTTGCACCATGAGTGGAATCTTTAAAAGGTATCATATTGCGAAAACAAGTCTATGACAAGGCGCAGATCGAGTCTAACAGAAATGTTTTTCTTCATACCTGCGTACGTATCTAAAAAAATCAGCTAAATATGTATGTATATTTGACTGTTAGCAAAAGCTATCTTTTAATACATACTCGTACACACAGTTGAACATGAAGTGGACATGAACAAGGTGCGAAATCAATAAACCACTTGGCGGATAACCCGACGTATCGGTACATCATATTCCGTTAAATATACATTTGAAGAAAACTTAATAACTAGTGTTAGTCTATGGTCGATAAACTTCTATCGATACCTAGTACTGTGGACAACACATCCGGCTGTACCCTTAGTACTGTCGCTTTCACTTGTTTGACATATATGAATGTCACGGAATCATATCAAAAACTTATGAAAATGAAATGTATTGCCAACTTAAACAATAAATACAATTAATATGCACTTATGTATTACTTATGGCTACAGGGTTCCATGGAGTAAAGCTTGATGTGTCTTCCAGAGTACATATCGTGGTCTTGCAATTCACGCATAATTTCCAACGTATCGACATATCACGTTACTACCGATAGCCTTATATTAACAAATTGGTATGAGCGATACTATCGACTGTACCTGTTGAGTGAGACAGTATTGAACCATCGGTATTGTAATAAGAAGTAGGAAGAAAAGAGAAAGAAGATCCAGATAATAGGAACAGTGAAGGTAGCAGCAATAGTATTATGAAGATGATGTCGGGCAAGTTTGAATGTCTAAAATCAGATACTGGGTTCACATTTTGAGTAAGTAGATCCTATTAACATCTGCTCGAATTGAACTATCAACATCATCAGCAGCAGCAGCAGCCTACTCTAGTCCACTGCTGGACATAGGCCTCTCCCAGGGCGCGCCATTGAGCCCGATCTTCGGCTCTTCTCATCCAGGCGCTGCCAGCCACCTTGCGGAGATCGTCGCTCCATCTAGCAGGGGAGCGTCCCACACTACTTGAACTGTAATATTTATTATTCAAAGTAAATTTAACTGATATAGTCTTAAGTGGATTATTACTAACCAACTCGATCCTTATTGTTTTAATAAAATAACTTGAAATTTTTATTTTCAAGATCAACGCTCGATAGACAAACTATCGATATGTTTGCAACACTATTACCAACACCCACGTTCAAATTAATTCTAATACGAAAGTCAATGCACTAGTAAGCAATTACATGCCAAATACTATTGATTTTGTTTTTGTTCTTATGTTTTTAGTAGGTACAGTCAACCTCTAGCTAATGTATACAGGGATGTACCATTGAGATGGGTCAGTATGTGGAACTCTGAAACTATAAGAGATAGAGAAATAAGTTCTAAGGAACCATGTTGTCGAATTTAGAGTTAAGAAAAATTGCATTCATAGATTTACAAAAAAGCTCATACACGACTCGGGAATCGAACCCGGTCATTTTCAGAAAACAAAACGTATGTTATTTTATTACGAAAATTGATAGCGTAGATTGTAAGGAATAAATGTTGCTATGGAACCTTGTGTCTACAACTAAAAAAATATACTAAATTTAATTATTTTATGCAATTCCAGACGTTTTACTTAAATGAATAAAATAATTAAACACAGCACTTTCTTTTAATTGAAGACACAGTGTTTTAAAAGCAACATTTATTTATTACAAACAACACTATCAATTTTCATAATAAAATAACATACTTTTTTTTCTGACAATAACCGGGTTCGATTCCCGAGTTGTGTATGAATTTTTTTATATAAATCAATGAATGCAGTTTCTCATAACTCTAAAATCGACAACATGGTTCCTTAGAACTTATTTCTCTATCTCTTATAATTTCAGAATTCCCCAAACTGACCCATCACAATGGTACACCATGTATAATACCATCTGTCAAACCTGAAATGAACTTTAATGACTTCAAAACTGAAATATAGCATTTTGACAGATGGTATACTGTACAATTAACTAATGTTTTATATGACTGTCTTAAGTACTTAAGATAAATACAGTCAAGTAAGTAAAGACTAAAATAAATACAGTCGAATTGAGAACCTCCTCCTTTTTTGAACTCGGTTAAAAAATAGAAAGCCTAATTAAATTAATGTAATTGTAACTGCTGCTTAAAGTCATGAAGGTACGTACGCCCGCCCGCCCCTTGAGGAGGGAGACTGATTTTTCTTTCATCCATCTATTTAACAGAACAATATAATAAGTAGTATGATATGATCACACAAGACAATATCATAGATATCAAACTATACGTAGCGGTATATGTAGTGGTAGATCCTATTGTGAAGGATCGCCTGGGGTGGTACCACCCTCTTATCTATTTCTGCCGTGAAGCAGAGTTACTATTATTTATTAATGAGAGGCAGCATTAAGCTGATGCGCCCATATCTAAGCCGGTGTATTGTTCATTCACTTGTAGCACTTAGTCATTGAGTTCACAGTCAATTAAGTCCAGCACTACTTATGCACTGTTTAAAAACCTATCTAGTCTATTTTTGAAACTGTTGACTGAAGATGCATCCACGACTTCTTGCGGTAGCTTGTTCCATATTCTCACGTTTTTTAGTTGCTTGCATTTCTGTTTCGGTTTGAAGGGTAAGAGAGCCAGCGTAATTTCCGGCACATGAGGCAATCCATCTTAGTCCTCAAGGTTAGCAGCGCATCAAAAACCCTCTAATATTAATACAGTGAGGTGAGATGTCTATGGGCGACGGTGACCACTTACCATCAGGTGGCCTGTTTGCTCGTCTGCTCTCCTTATTTAATAAAAATAATAAAAAAAATATTTTTTTACACCTTTAAAGTCTAAAAATGTATATGTTAATAAATATATATAGGATATTTGTCTTGTGCTCAGCACAATGCATTCAACCGGTGATTCATGCAGTCCAAACCACCTCAAGATCAGAAGTGGTATAGCAAAACAAACGAACGCCACTTCAGTGTCCGTTCGAACACGAGCTTCTTTCCTCGACCGTACTATGATTAAGACATTCAAGTGATGTCACACAGGGTGTTAATGTATTTCTTTCTTTGTAAAAATAAGTTAACCAGGAACCTTAGAATCCTTGCCATATTGCGGAATATTTAATTCCGCAATATGGCATTGTTGTTTTCATAGCGAACTCCATAACACGGATTATAAAACTACTAATGGCGCCCTCTTGACAGGATTTTTAGTTCCTGATCAGGGTATAAGTAGTTATTTTATTTTGTTAAGTTATTTTGCTTATTACCATAATATAATGGACAGATATTAACTCTGTATTCCTATCTCTTTTCTCTCCAGATTTAATTGTTATCTATTTCGTCTTTAGATATTTATCTGCTGTTTCGCCCTAGCACAGCTGAAAACCAGCGCTGTGGTTCTGCCGTACCGGTCGGACCGCGGCACATGCTGAGCATGTGTCTCTTTAACATTGTGTTGTTTTTTAAATGTTAAGTCTAATCATGTATAATGCAATGTTGAAAAATGTGTTTTTTTTAACTATATCATAGTGTTACTTTCAGTCTTACAAGGAATGGGAGTAACTCAAAATCATTGAAGCATTGTTTATTCCGGGTGGTCTTAGTGTACATCGTAGAAAAGAGTACATTTTTTTCCACTTGTCCCTACTGGTAGGGATACCAGTAGGGATAAAATGGACCAGCCGGTTTATTCTGGGCTTGAGTTGATAAAGAGTTACTACCAAACATAGCGAGGTAGTAGCATTTGGTGAAATGGTGAGAGAGTCGGTGGTTGTGGAAAAAGACTTTATAAAGACAAGATGCCAATGCCTTTTTGTCAAAAAAATAATCATTTCGACATTTCACAAATATCGGTATGTTCGAGTCGAATTTTTTTTTTTCACATTCGTCCGTGATACTTTAAATGTAGTATCTCGTTGTATCTTTTCGTTAACACCTTGTAGAGATAGTACAAAGCTCATGCACATTTACACGAAACCTCAACTCAGCTTATTTGTGGAAAACTGTAGGTGTAAGGTCGACGCTCGACACTTGTAACTAAACCCGTTATTTTCTATGTTTACATTCATTTGCTAGCTCTCATGCTAACTTGCTTGTGATTTTAACGATATCTAGACCAAATATGTTAGCTGTACAGTCGCCCATAGGGACCCGATTCTACGAATACAACCTCAAGCCAACCTTTTTTTTTAAATTAAAATTAGTTCGTTACGAGAACATAATCTCTACTTAATTGGATAAACAATATATTTAAACAATATATTTCACAAAATATTTGAAACTGAAATAATTTTTGAAAAAAAAAGGAAAATAAAGAAAAAATATTTATATTATTGTAATTATTGTTTTCGACATGATTATTTTATTGCAATTAGCATTATTTAATATTTTCAGATTAATTAATTTAATTAATGAATTCTCTATCACACGGGCCTAATTAAAGACATTTTATAAGTAACATTTAATTTTATTTTAGTACATTTTCTTCTGTATATTATGTTTTCCTTCTGTAATTATAATATAAATAATTGAAGTTGTAAATAAATATGACTGAGAAATTAAAAAATAAAAATTAATGAATCAATTTATGTAATATTGAACAAGATGTGACATGTAATTATAATTAAGAAATAAATGAGTATTGAGTATTAAGTATAATAAACCATAGGTTACGCGTAAGTAAAGCTGAGGTTTAATCGATGAAAAATTACAGATAGTGTACTATAGCTGGCTGTATCAAAAAAGGATGAAAGCCATTAACTTTCAGAGAGTAAGTAAGTAAAATACTCTTTATGGCACAAATATAAAACAACAAACGGGGGCGGAGGCAAAGAATTTTGTCAGGGAGGTCGGTCGTCGCCTGAGAGAGAGGGGCTGTGACCCCCTCCGGGTCGTTCTTGGTGCAGAGGTTGGCCGAGGCGATTCAGCGTGGCAATGCCGCGAGCGTCATGGGCACCTTTGCGCCAGGGTCGACACGGGGCGGATTTTTTGACTAAGGCTTTTCATAAGTCTTTTTTTATTTTTTATTGACGAAACCTAGATATTTAAAGGTATATAAAAAATATATTAGGCGGCCTTATCGCAAAGAGCGATCTCTTCCAGGCAACCATCGGGCAGAGGAAATGATATCGGAAAGAGGTAGTAGGTGTGGAAGGTTTATGGAAAACGTTAGATAAGATAATTTTATTTACAACAATAACATATAATTTACTAAGTACAAAATAAATAGGCAGATATGTATATGTATACTTGAATAGATAATGATAAACATACATAAAATAATACATAGACTACAATTAGATTAGTGGAGAGTACAATTTAATTCAAAACAAATTATAAATTATATATTATATTATTATATATTAAATAAAATATATAACCCAGATCACCAAAGTATACCGCAAAGCATTTACTAACATAATAATTAAAAATACAGGGCATTCAACATTAGCTGCTGCTAGTCATGTTTGGCAGTGTACTATGACAATATGTTGTTTCCCTTAGAAGTCTTAGAACATAATTGAAATTAATACTTATTTAAACCTCAGGCACTACTGCGAGTATACACAGATTAAATAATACCCAGTTACTAACGAAAGTAGTATACGAGGTGATCGTTAAAGTGATTTAACCCAAAAACCTGAAATTTTTCATGTCAGCCTAAAATGTTACATGATTCAATTGATCTGTGCACGCGATGTTTTGTTACGAAAATTACAGATCTAACGTTTTGTAATACCTGTGGTTAAACTCTGTCAGCTAAAACTCTCTTATAAAATCTTACTATAGGTCAATCTTCAAATCACGAATATCTTGTCTATCTTTCAAACCTCTTATTAGAAACGTAATAAGAGGTCATTCTTTAAGTCACAAAAATATCATTCGTAACTCTTCAATGAGTCTAAATATTACATAAAACCTGATGCACATGCATACGAAATTGTATAACAACTGACCTTTTAATACATTTTGCAACGAGTATCATCTTAAAAGCAGTAATATGTTTTGCAATAGCTTTCCCTGGGCTTAGTGACCTCCTGACACGGTGGCGTGCCCTGTCTATGCTTATTTGGTCTATGGAACACGCTAATAGTAAATAAACATGTTACGAAATTGCTTGGGTATCAGAGGTGCCGCTTTGATGCTTTTTCTCACGGTGACAATATGAGTACGAATAAGTTCCACCTTACAGAAATAGGATCGAAAGAAAATCGGAGCCAAAGGGTTTTAATTTAATTTTTCTGAGAAACCTTGCAGCTATATAATGCCTGAATTGTTCTTTTTTTTTTTACATGCGTGCAAGCCAAAAAATAGGTCTCCTTAATTTATACAAAATAATAATAATTAGTAACAGCTAATAAAATATGGAGGTGGGAAAGTGGAATAGGGAGTGGGGATAACAAAGAAAAGGGTATGTGTGTAAGTATGTAAGTTGTAAGAGTGTGTAATTGTGTGTGTTGAAAGGGTGTGTGTGTGTGTGAGAGAGAGAGGGAGATTTCTGTTATGTTCTGTGTGTGTAAACTGCACGTTAATCATGTAATCGAGCCTGCTTTTCTCGACCCAATCTCTGCCATATGAGCATATAATTTTGACAAGTTTCATGCATTTTACATTTAAATGGCCTACTAAGTGTACCTATGGGATGTACTCACTCAACTGGCAAACGCGGTTTCCTTATAAAACTTCTCTAGCGGGCAATCTAGATAGGGTTTATTTCAAAATCTTTGAGTTCGACCAACATTATTTTAACTTATGATAGGGATGCCGGGGATAACCCCAGCGGCACTTCGGCCCTTGATGATCTTTTGTGCCTACCCCATTCCACACACTGATCATGTCAGTGTGCAGGTTTCCTCACGATGTTTACCTTCACCGTTAGAGCAGTCGGTAAATGTACATAAATCTTCGAAAAATACGAAAAATTCATTGGTACATGGCACTGCACGGTTTCGAACCCGGACCTCCCGCATGGGAGTCCGGTGTCCTAGCCACTGTGCCACCCACGCTCTCAAAACGCTCTCGACCAACCTTACAGAACTAGCAAACTTTTCATAAGTTTACGAATTTTTTTACAGCTTTTTTTTGTCCTTATTAAGGAGGTGCAATCAAAGATTTTTGGAATTTATCCCTTAAAGTATCCATAAAATTTTAGTTTTCAAATATTTTTAAGCAAAGCTTCCTTCTCATAGAGAAAAAAATCGAATTCGTACCTACGTATAGCAAATGGTATTCGATCGGATAGACCTTCAACTTTCACCTACAGCCTACCGCCGAGCGCCCCATCCAATTCTCGACGTTCTCCAGCTACTGGTTGCGAAAAAATATAACATGCATGTTACATGGGTTACGTAACATGCTTTAGCGACTGTCTGAGAGTTCCGAGGTCTTTGTTTTTGGTTTTTAATAGTTGATTGTCTAACTAATGCAGGAAGGACCAAATTGTCGCTACGAGTGTTATTTCGCAACACGACTGCTACACGTGGTCTTCCTGCATATGTTAGACACGATATTTTTTATAGCTGCAAGAAAAGAATAAAATATAAAATAAATAACCGCTGTCGCTGTATACTGATGCGTGTTCCATATTATTCATCGTCCATGGGCTATAATGAATGAAATGTTTTATCGCTGCGGCCATTATCTACTATTTACGTCAGTATAATATCGTAGGTAATATAGACTAGGGAGAGAATCAGATCACTAATTAACAGGCTGGTAGACTTAGTGGAAATAGTGATATTTTAAATGATAGATGTGATAGATGCTTACAAGAGGATTGTCACAAAAGGAAAGAGAAAAAAGACAAAAGCAAAAATATGAAAGACGCACAATGAAGTTATAAAAAGAACAGAACATAAAACAATGTTGACACAGCCAGGAACAGACTATATGCTACTATTAATTAGAAGCAATTACAACGTCTTTAACCATTTAAAATAGATATTCCTATAATTCTCATAAAATTTCATACGTACGTATATAAAATATTTCGATTAGAAGGTACAATTCATTTGTATTCGGTATAATAGGTACAACTTTATTGTTGAGTACTTCCGATTATGTGTAATTATTCCCGCACAGTTTTCAGACGATAAATAGGCCAATTTTTGAGCAGGTGCAACAAAGAGTAAATTACATTACAACACATTACATTTATAAAAAAAACATAGTGTCTTTGTAGAAACCATTAAGAAGAAATTAACTAACCTGTCACAAAGTTTTCACAAATAAGTGAAAACCCGAGAGATATTAAAGAGTTTTTTAGATCATAACCGAAATGAACGGTGCAAAGCGCGGTGTCTCGCGCGTGCGCATTGGAGCGCTGAGGTTGGCGCAACGCGAACGTTGGCCAACCGCCTTGGGAAATGGCAACCCTGGTGGAAATGAAGGGAAATTAAATACGGCTTACGATGTAGCCGAATTTGAAAATTAAAATTTGTTATCTACATTTACTATTGTGGCACCGATTGCGGCGTGGCCGCCAAATCTTAAGCTAAACCTAAATGAAATTGTCACGCGAACTCCATTCTGCACTAGTTTGTGTATAGGTACGGGTACGAATGAGTGGAACGTTTCGTTTAGCGATCATCGGTAAATTTGACGGCCGCCCGGAATCGATGCATGTGGCTAGTGATATTGTAACCATATTATTTTCAATTTATTTTTATACATTGGTATTACAAAGCTGCTAGTGACAATATTGATCACTTATAAAGCCCGACTAATTACGAAGTCCGGAATTTATAGGAAAATACACCTGCGAAAAAATAAAAAAAAATAACTAAAGCAGTTATCAGTCCAATGTCGTTATGTTTATTGCAGATTGAGCGTTCCATATTATTCATAATTCATACGCCCATGGACTTCAATTAATGAACTGTTTTATCGACGCATGCTATTAGCTATTATTAATTTAAAATAATAACGATGTGTATAATAGGTAGGTAGCGACTGGATTGTTGAGTACCTCTAATCGTAAGTACTCAGTGTGGGATTGTGGCGTTTCCCGCACAGTGTCAGTCGATAAATAAATTTATTATAGAGTAGGGGTAACCAAAAAATACTTTATTATCTTTGGTCTATGCTCTTTATTAATGAATACTCACCTACTTCATGTAAAGTATTGCTTAGTTAAATAAAGATCACGTTCTGACATTATAAGATTACAATTTATTACAGATTGCACAAGATATGTCGTACAAAGATCACTGATATTATTTATTATTTAATTGTTTTTATGTTAAACCTCTCGTGATGTGCTATAAGCCTCGGTTGTGAATTATTATGTTAAAGTAAATATTAAAATGGCAGTTGATTTAAATATGGTATTTATTACGGTATAAATATGGTAGCGGACTTAATGAATCATGCTGGCGTTGATTGAAATATGTGGTTCGAGATTGTGATCTTATGATTTTAAAGAATCTTAAGGGATATCACACAGTGATTGTTCGCATAAGGAACAACTACAAAAAATATACTTTTAACACACCTGCTCATAAAGCGCATTTTTCAGTTCATGCATAGCATAAAGTTGATCATTTCTCACTAGTCCGTTTTACTTTTCTGGAAAAGATTTGCAACTATAACATCTTTTGAATTTTGGTTGATTTTTGAAACAGACCTCCACGAAACAAATAGATATGTAAGTACAAATTAATTTTTATTTAAAGCAGTAAATTAATCAAAATAAAAAAATGAAAATGGGTCTAAAAATAATAGGTTGGCAGCTGTAGAACAGCTGCAAATCACTAAAATGATAACATAATAATTCCAATAATCGACATCGGAATATAGTCCTTTTCACATAGGAAGGCACCTCTATGTACATAATCTCTGTGACTCAGTTGACTACTGACGAATGGTACTACTGACGTTAGGGGATATAATCAATTATATATTTGAAAGTTTGTGTGATAATAGTACCACCAGTGGTACTAGAGATACATAGTTGCGACATTATTATGTATCGCTAGTACCATCAATGGTACAAATCAATGGTACTACTGACGTTAGGGGGATTTGATACTCATCAGAAGACTTCCAACTTTCTTCAGTGAGAATCCATATTTCATTTAGGTTTTCATAAAAGTTCGACGTACCTTCCTAAGTGAAAAATACTACAATAACGCTCACTCATTTCAAATTCGTGAGTTAATCCATGTTTAATATTACCACAAAACGGCCTAAGTTTTATACCTCACGTGTACACAGTGTGTTGTTTTGGGCCCAAAAAAATGACTTCCTCGTTTTATTGCATAAATCGACATAGCTTTTCATCCTGATTGCACGAGTGGAACTCCCAGATGTTAAGCCTGTTTACTTTTTTCGCAACCTTGACCGTTGAAAAAAGAAAAATATTCTTGTTGTTACAACCTCGATTGTTCCAGACGATGAAGTCTAGGGCTTTGACGTGCAAAGGCTACCTAAACCTGCTAATTTCCTACAGGAACAAATGCCCAAATCTAGAATAGAAAAGAGGATAGGACTTACAGGATATCCGGCAAGTTTTCTCTTCTTGTTGAGTTTTCCGTATAAAAAGCGCACACGCGCGCGCCGGCGATGGTTTGAAGTGACTTTGATATTTCGTTTTTTTTTTTAAATTAGGGATGGGAATAGTGAAAGGATGGCAGGAACATTCTTAATCTACAACACTTGTAAAAACCATTTTCATTTGTCTATTTACTGAGTCGCAGGTATGTGAAGCAATTTTAGGCGCATTTTATTCCGTTTTTATTTTATCAAAAATGAAAGTAGGTAGTTAGGAAGGTCTATTCTAGGCTGAAGTAGAAGCACTGTCTAAGAAAGAAAGATTCCTTAATCTGAGCTCTACCACCCACGAAAATACCACATTCTAACTGCGCGTATATATATTTTTTTTAAAGTATTCTGGCTTAACATCTGGGAGTTCTACTCGTGCAATCAGGATGAAAAGCTATGTCGATTTATGCAATAAAACGAGTAAGTCACTTTTTTCGGCCCAAAAAACCACTGTGGTGTTTCACATGAAACACTAACTGCTCATCACGTGTTTTACATTAAACGGATATGATCGTTTTTTATAGACATGTAATGTAATTACATTAGGAAATAAATCAAGTAGCGTGTCTATAACATCGACACGTTGTACAAGCATGTATGTACATTGTGCCTTACTTGTGCCGTACTTGTAGACATATTTGGTATTCGGTATTTTCCTATTGTTTCGACAGGTATGTACTCAGGCTCCAGTCAGTCAAGTTCAACCTTAAAAAGTCCATGGGGAGTTTAAATCCTGTTGCGAGAAAGAACTTTTATAAGTTACTATGTTGTTGTATAAGGCTCAATTTACATTGCCGCGGATTGGAATGGAAGCGAATTTTCGCAACGTAATTGTACAAAGCATAATGAACTTTATGTCAATTGTGTAACATACAAACTAAATACGCTTTACCGCTAGGGGAATTCTCGAGAATGCGCGAGAATTCCCCGGAAGAGGCGCGACCTCTTTTTTGGCTCGTATTTAGTTTGTATGTTACACAATTGACATAAAGATGGACTAACCCTTCAATATGTACAATTACGTTAAGAAAATTCGCTTCCATTCCATTATAATATATTATAATTATATATTATTATAAAATTAGTAAAAGGCCAATCGAAAAAAGTTCACATTGAGTTATTAAGACTATTGCCCTGACAGCCATTACCCACACAAAAAAATCTGCTTCTCAATATTTGTCTGAACTTTTTTATAAAGGTTTTATTTAAACGATACCTAGGTACTTATTTGTTGACAAATAAGCTTATGTTTAAATACATTAATTAATTTTAGCTTATGTTTAAATACATAAGCTAAAATTACAAAATACCGAACTATTTTACAAGTAAAAAACCTAGCCCAGTTCGCTCCGTGCAGGCGTGCAGTGTCCCAAGGAGGCTGGCGGCGTTGCCCCGCTGTATGGCGATGCTTATACGCTGAAGCCTATAAAGCTCGTGTATTAATATTTAATTTCCTAAATCTGAGTGGGCAATAGCTGTAACTTGCACTGGGCAACGACTTTATTATATATTGAGGTGTGAAATAACTAATCTTATTAGAGATTTGGTCAAATATAATTAATAGAAAAAACTGATATAACTGACAGCACACGCAAACAAACAGTAACAAAAAAAAAGAAATGACAGGTCGTGACACCGATCTAGGCATAGATTTAGGTTCTGATGAAACCTTCTTTCTAATATCCTCCCTTTCAATCACTGCACTTGATAATTTTTTTAATAAAAGTAAAATACTTTAATACCTAAATGGCATAATGAATAATGTATAATTCAAGCACTAATTATGAATTGATTTACCAACCTATCGGTGACGTGACTCCCAGTTTTTCTATGAAAATTTCAAGGGAATCCTTATCCTTACAACGACTCTGCTGCAGTGTAAACATACGATTTTCTACCGGACAAACATTACCTATCGTAACGTAACACTCACGTAATCGTAACAAAAAGTGTCATTCTACATTACAATGTACAATTATTTTTTTACAGCGAAGTAAAAACCTATTGCAAAGTGTTAGGGACGGTAATCGTTTGGCAAGCGCAAAAAGTGTGCGAAAAGAAGTGGATTTCAGTTGTCAGTCTGATAATATATTGGGTGTAGGCTACAAGTCCAAACCTATGAATAGCATATTTAGCGCATAGATACAAATTAAGGTTAGGTATTATTGAACAAAATAAACCTATTGGTCTCACCATCATCATCAGCCTATTAATGTCCCCACTGTTGGGGCACAGGCCTCCCCTTGTGCAAGAGGGTACGGGCCCTGATCCACCGAGCGGGCCCAGGCTGTGCGGTGGATTTCACACGCCTTCAGAAACTTAATTTCCTCAGACATGCAAGTTTCCTCACAATGTTTTCCTTCACCGTTAGAGCAGTCAGTAAATGTACGTAAGTCTTCGAAAAATTTGGAAAAACTCTTTGGCACATGGCATTGCATGGTTTCGAACCCGGACCTCCCGCATGGGAGTCCAGCGTCCTAGCCACGACCACGGTCTATATCGATGACATTCTGATAGTTGAAGGAATCACGCGTCACAATCTACCTGTATTACCCTGACCAGAAAATGATCCTTGACCCTCGCCATATTCCGTAATTAAATGGAACTATTTTTTTAACAGGGAACACAGCCTATAAATCTACGAACGGCAAAGTTACACTGCTCTTTGAATTCTAGTTCACCCTTTCTGGCGGAATATTAGGTACTATTCATTTAGGTTCCATTTATTTCACACTCCCTCAATCCTAATCACAATAAGAATAAGAATAGTTTATTTGTGTGGTAAGATTACAATGGAGTAGGAACTTAAGCATATGTTACATTAAACATAATAAAATTAGTGAACAACCAGTTATCCTACTATAAGCGCTGACCTCCGAACTAGGAAGTTCCTGTATCTCGGAAGACAGATCTCTTCTTTGACAAGTGCAAATGAACATGTAACAGAAATAAAAGTGCAAAATTTCGGATTTGTTATCCTTTGCTATTGTAAATCCTTCTGGATTTGGTTATCGTCCGGGAGGGCGAATACAAGGGGAGTGGCGAGTAATTCTACCCTCAAAATTTTTAATAGTTGATTGCTTTTTAACTTAGTCGGTTTGGATCGGCCTTTTCCCGGTTTTTTTCAGTTCCTAGTCGAAAGTAGTGCTTGTAAAACTAAAAAAATTATATTGAGTAAATGCCTGGAAACTATCTCGAAAAATCCCGTAATTTTTCTATAAACAAGACATGGAAAAAACCAATCTGTTCACCTTGGTGGTCATGTGATAATAGTATACAAGTAACTAAAACTTTTGGGATGTGTAAGAAGTAGGTATGTACTAACAAGAAATGTATATTTCTAAAAATATTTCTAGCGTATTTGAAGTATATATTAATATTAAAAGTCATTGTTGGTGTGAAATACGTAATTTCCTCAGAGCCTGTATTTATTATGACTAGCTAGACAGACGTGGTCTCGCGTTAAACCAGTTTCGTTCAGAAATATTTGTTTGATTAAAATTTTTGCACCTCAGATGTATGTTTGGAGTGCGGAGGTTATGTACCCAGAATTATGATGACTTGATTTTTTTAACATTATAATTACACCAGTAAATTCATAATGATTCAGTCAGACTCTGTGCCTCTTTAAGAGATTCATACACTGTAATACATTGACGACTTTGATACTTTGTATTACGAAAGGAGCTAATAGAAAAATAAATACGTTAGAACTTAGAACTGGAAATTAATGATTATTTTTCAACTTTTAATTTTTGAATAAAAAACTTTGAAAATAGGCGCGAGGTTGAGTAGGATTTGAAGTTTGGAGTGAAGCAGACGCGTGTCTTTTACATAACAAGTTTAATTGTGACGGGGCCATTTCATTAAACAACCATCCACAGCCGTTAAAATCCGCCCGTCTGCCTGCCCGTGGCACATTGTACTTTATAGGTTTTGCGACATTACAACAGCAAGATTGACTTAATATAAAATATTTCAGAAGTACGTCATGAATGTTAAAAACTTTTATATGAAAATCACTTAGTGACTTTTCACCTTAATCAGTACATAATGTCTTATCTCAATCAGTGATGTACGTAGATATTTGCATTATCTACAATATCTTTATCTTCCGTGACTCTTAAAATTACGATAAAACATGTTTAATATTTTTTTTAAATATGACTACTGTAATTTTTTCGATTTTATGTAAAACACGTCAAAAACCTTGGATTCTAGACAGATTGAAAATTTCAAGACATTGAATCTATCATCGATGCATTTCTTTTATATTTCTTTGTTCTTCATTTTTGTTTTTTTAGCCTAGCAGATTATTGGATAATAAGAAATTGCAAATATTTCTAAAATAATTAACTTTTAATGAAATGGTTAAAACAAAAATTAATGACTAAGAATTATTGTAAAATTACTAAGACCTTTCCGTGCGAAATACAACACGAATTTCGAAAGCAGACATGTTTATCTCATATCATGATACTTTCAAAGCTTGCATAATTTGGTATTCTGGTAAGATGCATTTTTATATTTTATACGTTTTAATAATATTTATTTTTATTTATTTATTAGGTAAACACAACAGATTACAACCATAGAAATTACAGAAAAATCAATATAAAGTTATGAGCTAGGTCGTAACCCTTAACGTGTAAACACTGCATGGTTAGGAAGTAGAAAATTGGTTGTTGTACAAAATTGAGTTGGGAAAAAATACTATTGAATGTAATGAGTAATGACTAAAAAACTTATATCTATTTGAAAAATAAAAATAATAAAGTAAAGACTATAAATTAGGTGCATGAATAGCTCACTTGAGGACATCCTCAACCCGTCTTTTAAAAACTAATGGCCTAGGATCAAATAAGTCTATCGATGGCTTATTGTTGCTGTTCGAAGAGAATATTACAGGGAATACTTTAAGTGTATTTAATTATAACACTTATATACATTATATATATTATACGAAAACGGTGCCTAATCTATACTAGATCGGATCTACTATATAATATTATAAAACAGTCTGCAGATGTTTGCACGATGATAATTTAGTTTACTCATCATACGAACTAGTTTTAAAACCTGTAATATCGAACTGGTTTCATAACGATGTTTTCCTTACAACAAAGCATACTAATATTTTATGGAAAGCAGACCGGTCACCTGTTGGTAAGTGATCACCGACGACCATAGATATGTCACCTCACTAAATATTACACAAAATATTACCTTGAGGACTTTATGTGGAGTGCCTCATATGTAATTATTTCTCAAATATTAACAAAACAGTTTCAAATATAGGAACAGACAGAACCTAATATCTAAAGTAAATGGTGTGAGTTCACTTTCCATTGGTTCATAGATGGTCTTGGACAAACCCTAAGACCTAAGTACAGTCAGCCACATTTAAACTTGTACCTCCTCCTAATTCAAAAGATCATTTATTATTTTGTTTTGTGTAAGAAATTTAAATAAATAAATAAATAGGTTGGTACTTACGTAACTATTTGAATTAATTTGTTTGAAAAAAAAATCTGACCTGGAAACGCACTATGGATAACTTTTACAACTTTTGTCAATCCACTTTTGTAAACCATGGAAAATCTAATTTATTGCATATTTGTAGAAACTACATGATAAAAGTTGTATAGATGCACAAGAGATCACTACAAATACTTCGCTACACACTGAAGATATTTATTAGGTGCCAGATCCATATACCACCCAACACACTAACCATTATGACTTTTTAAATGTATGGCATAGCTTTACGCGCGTCTGACTATATCACAAAAATAACCTAACCAATCAAGTTTGTTTTCTTTTCATCGGACGATGTGTTTCCGCCGCACTCGCCTGCAATATAGCCTTTGTAACCGGCCTTGCGACGTCACGGCTAAGTTGCTACACCTCATAGAGTATTTGTGTTGTAAGAACTAACTTGTGACTTGCCCTGTTACTTGGAGCAAAGGTTAATGAATGGATAAGTATTTTTTGTGAGAGGTGGTATTGTTTAGGTGATAGTATCTAGTAGTACGTACCTAATCCTATTGTTTGCTGAATTTATATAAACAAAATAAATGTACAAGTGCGAATAAGACTTGTGCCTGAGGGTTTCGTACGATTATTACCGTAAAATTCAGTAAGTAACTAAGGTATTTTACAATGTGATTGTGAATAACCCATCGATCTTTTATATGTTTCGGCGGGATGTTAAATTTTTCTGGTAATCTTCCACATTCTTCCATTAGTGCTATGACACCTTTCTTGATGTCAAATTTCAGGATTCCAGGTCAACGGGAAGTACTCTATAGGTTTTTGATGGGCGAGTCAACATTTAAAAAAAATCTATGGTAGTTTTTTAGGGTTCTTTACAACTTTTGTTCGAGAAGAACCCACCTATCTTTTATAGTTTCGCCGGACTGTTAGTTTTTCTCGTAATTTTCCACATCCTTCCATTTTCGGATCATGGTTGCTACGGGACCATAGACTTTCAGCCGTTCCTGAGAAAAGCGGTATTGACAGACAGACGGACAACAAAGTGATCCTATAAGGGTTTCGTTTTTATCTTTTTAGGCACGAAACCCTAAAAATACAGCTCGTAAATAAAAACGTCAAATATTTTATTGCAAATTAAGTATCAGAAAAAAAAGCAGATTTTTACAAATTAATTTTAAACTACCTTCGTAAGATTGTGTGTAAAATAATTTGTAAGAGAACCGGTCGCAACGTTGCACCTTAATATTTACAATAAAATATCTAAATAAAACCACAGACTATACGAGATACAAAGTTCAACACAGCCATAAATCTTTCTAGACCTCTCTGTACATTAAACCCATTAAGACCATTCAATTTCGGCTTACCCAATCTGAATCCAATCTCCAACTAACTAGCCATGGACTAACCTAACCGCTACTTGAGAAATAAATCCGAAAATTTTAACCAATAGTACACGCTTATTTAAAGGCAGTCGTGTATGCAAATTATGGGAGTTTCCTACAATAAAATTGATCAAATATTTGAAATAGCTGCAGATACTTTGTTTTAACTAAACATCTTTATTTTTAACGTTAAAATTGTAATTATAAGTTAAGATTGTAAAACTAGTTTTATTGCAAGTTGTATTCGAATTATTTTTTTGTTTATTACAACATGTTTAATTGAATATGAATACCGATTTTAATTGCGATATTTTTGTCGATGAATTAAAAAAAATTTGTTTGAAACGACAATAACATTATAAAAATAGAACCAAAATGTAAGCTTTCTGAATCTGAGGAGAATCCCACCCAGGAAGCTAGGTATCATTGGAAGATTCCCCCCTCCCAAAATGAGTGATTGCGTTAACTGGGCAATCACTTCACTTCACAAAGTTTTTCTAAACTGGTTGGTATACCTATTAAATAAATAACTATAGAAATAGTATTAGGTATAACGGGTGTAATGTCATATTAATATGAAAATATTAAATTTTTTTAGCTTGTGTACATTTTTGTAAAGAAAACATCGTATAAGTTGTAAATATTTAAAGTAATAAACACTTTTTTAATTCTAAAAATGAAATAATGCATAATTTGATCGTTAAGTTAAAGCGTAATAAACCGACGCGACTTTGACCTCTAAATTTCAATTCTATTAAACCAATCAAACTATCAATAAATATTCTGGCTAAAAACGAGTAGGTACAAAATACAGAATACGACTTAAATACGGGTTTTATGCCCTACAAAGTATGATGTAACACCGATCGCCAAACACTCTAAAATCCGCATGGCACCCGCCGTGACAATATTTAAACACGTTAATTATACAGGATGAATGATTGGTGAAAAATGGTTCTTGTGATGGTAAATCACGTATAGCTAATTTAACGTGTGCTCTGTTTTTTTAAAAATAACTAACACTAAAATGTTAAAGACGGAATGTCGTTAATACCCTGGAAAATGGGACGTGCCCTTGTGTGGGACGCTACTTGCGTAGACACTTCGGCTCCATCCCACCTCCAGAGTACGTGTAGGAAGGCCAGTACGGCGGCAGAAGCGGCACAAATACAGGGACATCGGCAACCAATACAACTATGTTGCATTTGGTGTAGAGACCCTCGGTCCTTGGGGCCCTGGAGCTTGGTCACTGTTCCGAGAGCTGTCTCAAGCGTCAATTTGATGCGACGACGGACCCAAGCGCTGGCGGCTATCTCACCCAAAGGATCAGTTTAGCGACCCAGCGGGGCAACGCCGCCAGCATCCTTGGTACCCTACCACACGGGCCTAATTTAAGACATTTTATAAGTAACATTTAATTTTATTTATGTACATTTTCTTTCATTCTGTAATTATAATATAAATAATTTTAAGTTGTAAATATATATATAAGTAATTAACACTAAAATACCTATACTAAAGTTACAAAATACGTACCTAAATAATTATACTAAAAACATACTAATAAGATAGTTAATTTACTCGTAAAATCAATTGTTACGGATTATTTAAACTTTATTTAGTCCTACACTGCGATTGTCATTTTGATTGATAAAAAATAAACTTAACAATATTAAAACATAATTGAATAATAATTTTTTAAACACTTTTAAAAGCTTTCATTTACAAATTGTGGTAAAAATGGCATAATTTCATAATCATAACCTCGTAAGGATTATTTATTATGTTCTTTCTCTCTGTGCTGCACAGATCTGGCTTGAAGAAATCTCTTTTTAGAGATATGCTCTACCGATGTACTTACATTGGTAGAACTTACATCATATTTCATTTGTTAATTGTGATGAATACTGTGTACAATAAAGTATAAAGTAATTAAAGTATTTATATACTTAGTGTATGTATAATGTATTTTGGTCATTCACCTTAAAAACCAGTTTTTGCACAAAGGAAGTGGGCACCCTGTATGTTCTCGTCCAGCCTTCGAGAGAAAATCCTGCCTTTCCACCGGCGGTAAAGTTCAAAGGTCACTAGTCGGGTTTTGATCGGCTTATTGAATCGATAATGTTTAAAGCACATTGAAGACGGCAGTTTTTTACTAATCATGACACTATTTTTTAGAGATTCTTACGCAATTTGTATACCTACTTGGTGTATTATTGTTTTTTTGCCTGAAATAAAAGTTTTTCATTGCATTATTATGTTGTTACCCTTTTAGGCTTGCGTGGGGACTTGAGGCCTTGTTAGAGTATTTACTATAAAATTGTGGGATGGAGTGCATCTACACACGTCCATAAGACTGCATTCAAACACAGTCCCCGCTAGTTGCATGAATGTATTGGTGAACTAAGGGATAAGTTATTTTACTTGGGATAATGGGCTGTAATGTAAGTGGATTATTAATATTATATCGTTTTTTTTAATATGGAGCGTTTTAACTGTTTTGTACTCTGTGATACTTAAGTAGCAAATGAATATGAAGTAGGTAAAAAAGTAGGAATTTAATGAGATTTTTATCTCAATTGTTTATTTCCGGTATTAGTTTAGACAAAACAGTTGACGTAATAACCAGCCAATCAATTATTTAAAGGTGTTCATTCTGTCATCGATAGATATCATACGGAACTCTCATAACTCATAAGAGTCATAAGTCAGACACTTCACAGCTCACCGGTTATTCTAATAAGGAGACCTATTAGCGCCTCAAATAACGGATACTTACTTCAAATCCTTTCGCAATGCTTTCAGTTTCAAAACTTTACACGCCTGACCATTGCATAAAACGTTACACAATTGACGTCGAAAATATGTGTACCGAAAAAACTTTAGCTACGTAATGTATACTTGTAAATTAATACAATGATATACACGCTAGTATGAGCTAAATTTTTATGAGATTTAATCGTCCGTGCGATATTCGTGCCTAATTTTTATACCAAGTGGATTTACTATTGGTATAATAGTAGAGACCGACATAGGAAATGCCATCGAATATTAACGATATATTTGTACTAAAGTTCATTAATAGTATAATTAATTATTAGTAGAAGGTTAAAATACTCTTCATTCACCCTTGAGTTTTCCAGTTACAGTTTGATGTTGGAAATTTTGTTGATGAGGGAGGCTTATGTTCAATATTGAACGCTCAGAGGCTGAAAATGATGATAATAATTAAAAAAATACGAATGTTTTTTTAAATATATAAGACGTTTTTACACATTACTAATTTCTCTAAACTAGGCTAAACGCCTGTGCTAGGCGTGGTAAACCAGAATGGTCCAAAGGTGGATTCGATCCGGCGACGATTGCGCCGTAATCTCGTGCCAACCATTGACGCTTAAATTTACACCTCTTGAAGCAAAAAGCTTTCTGTGTCCTTAAGAATACTCGTATATTAATATTACATAAGTTCCAGCACTTACATGTTTTTAGATACGAGAAGGAGGCCCAGGACTGCTGCAGTTGAAAAAAAATAAAACACAGTTACACTTTTCAGCCATGCACGCAATCCATCACTGGCGAAAAAAGTAAAGCACAGAGTCTGAAAGTTTTTATTTTTCGGGAAAGGCGAAGGGTGAGTCGTCCGCGGCACTGATCGCGACACGATTTTTCCGTGAGGGGAGGGGGAAACTGGTGCCGCGCGACGCGGGCTGCGCAGACGACGGCTGGCGAGCGACTGGCGTGCGCGAGCGCCTCCCCACGCAATAAAACCTTCGCTTTTCAAGAGTGGGGCGGTGGAGCTGGATTTTTGAAAATGGTATCTATTTTTAGAATGGTCCTTTCAGGATTTCCGGGCGGTTTGTTTGAAGCGTTTTGCAGATGTTTAGCTTTGTGATTTATTAAGGTTTTACTTTTAAAATGGAACTTATTGTCAGACCTTGAAAGCCTGTTTCAGAGTTTCCCAATAACTACGTATATTTGAAGTAAAATACGTAGGCAGATAGAAACACATTGGACACAATTACAGGAAAGTACAAATTATATACAAAGGCCTTATCGCTTAGAGCTATCTCTTCCAGTCAACCTGTGAAGTTAAGTGTAGCTTATAATATAACATGATAGTGTTAGTATTTATGTCGAAAAATATGAGAATAGAAGAAAAATTAAGTAAAATTAATATCTCTCATACAAAAGACATCAACGGGGGCCACTTTATCCATTTAATTTTCTAGACATTACTTTGGAATTAGCATTAAAAATTGGTGTCCAAATTTATTTTAAGACAAATATTATCATCAGCCTCAAATGAGTCTGATGATAAACACTTGATATGTGACTTATACAGAATGAGCACAAAAGAAAGGAGGTTTACATCTGCATGAACCGGGAGTTCCATTATGTATGCTCACATAATAATCAGAGCCAGCATGTTCATTAAATCAGGGTCGGATAGAGTCAATCAAGTCAAATGAGTTATGGTACCCTAATTTTCTTAAGGAAAATAGAAATCGACAGTAAGAAACACTAAAGTACATTGACAGATGACATTTCTTTTTTTCTGTATTTATTTTACCCAACACAAACGGCGAGATCGACTTGATAGACTACACAAATCGAACCTAGAACCCTTACACAGGTAGAAGACCTACCAACTGAACCCAACATATCTTGTTGGTAGTTAGTCGGAAAGAGTAATTAACTTTGCAGATTATTGTTTGCTTCTAGTATGTCAAGGTTAGGTCCATAATGCTCAGAAAATGATGCACAGCCTTGCATCTAGGCACGTAGTTTACGTATTTGTGAATTAGTAATTTAGAGTTACTGTGAGATAAGATCGGTCGTTCTAATTTTATGTCAAACTCAATACCTAACTAGTGCGAGAAGGGCCAAATTGTCGCTACAAATGTTATTTCGCAACACGTGCCGTATGCGAGTGATACATGATAGGCACGATATTTTTTGCTACATCTGCGAAGAAGAATAAAATATTAAATAAATAAGTAATTTTACAATAGCATTGAGGAAGGTAATGGCAAACCTGCCAATAAAGTCGTTCTATGTGGATATTTCTGTAGAATGAACACGACCCTCATCAATGAGGAATAAGACTAAGAAGAAGATTTATATAAAATCTTTCGACTTGAACGTACAACTTTTCTGTGTAAATAGCCTAGCGACTTGTTCGTTGAGTACTTCGGATCGTAATTATTCCCTTACTCGGTGCGGAAATGTGGTACTTGTTGCACAGTTTTCAGTCTATAAATAGGTCTAAATTTTAACAAGTGTAACAAAAAAAATTAGAGGAGGCTATGTTCTAAAATAATTAATCAATAAGTACCCAAATTTAGTTTGTATCTTCTTTTTTGGTTCCTATTAATCCTTCCACCGGTTGTTCGGTGGAATTAGTTTACTCAAAATAAAGACACTTTTTCCGAGTCTATCTTAGATGCTCCATGCAGACCTGCTCATTGCGGAAGATTTTAAAGTAAAAGTGCAACCAAGGCCTAAGTAAATTAGGAAGAAGCCAGCGAAGAACCGATTGGATGTCTGTTAATTAAGGACAATCAAAGGAAGTGCTTGGCCTTTGCTCAGCACTGGGACGAAGTTATAAATATCACCAGTAGGAAGGAATAGAAAGGACGTAATAGAAAGGAACATAGAAAGGAAAGAACTCTACTAAACGATGGAACTTTTTCAGAGTTATGCAATAAACAAATTGTGCATTATGCAATGTATATAATTTTATTTATATATTCAAAACTAGCCTAATGTGATTCTTACGAAAAATCCAATTATACCGGAATATTTTTTAAGGGTCCGCGCTGTATATGACCGAGTTTTTCGAAAAGTTTATGGTTGTAAACTCTATGGTTTAAGACTAGAACATACTGGTGGTAAACAATAGTTTGGTATTAACGGCATGGGATGATGGACTATTTAGTCCATCAGGAAAAAATACGGAATGTATGGTTAGTACAGTA
The DNA here is from genome assembly GCA_947369225.1 of Hofmannophila pseudospretella. Lineage (NCBI taxonomy): Eukaryota > Metazoa > Arthropoda > Insecta > Lepidoptera > Oecophoridae > Hofmannophila > Hofmannophila pseudospretella. Next base: position 6,281,319 of record OX376332.1, on the reverse strand, counting down.
GATGATAAAAATTTATACCGATTCCTGTAAAATACAGGCAGACGAGCATCGAACTGAGATCAGTTGGGGTCAGAACTTGTCATCTGATTAAATAGGCATTATCACATGAAGATAGGTTAGTATATTGCGTGATTGCCTTACATCATTTTTTTCACGTACAGTTTGAGTTTATGACATCACTACCTATATATAAACAGATCAATCAAGCTGCAATGAATTAATTCTATAGACTCTAATTGATAAACTGGCTCCAAGAACATTGTTTTTATGACATAAAAGAATACAATGTACTACTTAATTTAAGATCTGTACGAGTATAACAATGTTTAAATACAGAGTATGATGTAAAAATAAAATATACAATATAAAGACAATGAATTAACTATATACTATCATCATCATCAGCAGCCTACTCTAGTCCACTGCTGGACATAGGCCTCTCCCAGGGCGCGCCATTGAGCCCGATCTTCGGCTCTTCTTTTGCGCTATCCATGGGAGGTAATGCCATAATCGCCACGCTAGGCCTGCGGGTTGGCGATCGCAGTAGCCGGGTCGCTTGCCCCGATGACGCTGCTGCCCGTCATCGTGCTTCTGGTATTTTGACCCAGCCAGAATTTGAGTGGTTATACCGCCACTAGTAGGTAATATACTATCACCTATTTACAATATAATCTATATTTACAAAGAGAATACGCCGTCTAGGGCGCTCCCATGCGGTAAAGTTCCCAGGATACTGGCAGCGTTACCCCGCTGAACGGCTAGGTTTAGGCGTTGAGCGGAGTACGCGCCAGCTCTGAGATCCCCCGAGGCGAGGACCAATCTAGAGCAAATATCTTTTACAAAAGAAATTGTGTCGTACGACCACGGACCCAAAGTTTCCACAGCCAGCGCCACGACATCGTAGTGTGTGCTGAGCTGTGAATACTGTTTGTGCCTCTTCCGCCCCTCTCTGGCCCGGCGAGCGGTGCCGTTGAGGTGGGAGGAAGCCAGGTTATCCACACAGGTGGCGTCCCACACCGTGCTCGACCGAGACACCACGGTACCAGTGTGGCCCCGTCTGATCTCTTGCCGTCATTTCGCAGAATGCCGCAGGGTTCCAGGGTCGAGGGTATAGAGGCGGTCGTGAGGGCGCGCTGGAGCAGGTTGTTGAGGGCCCAATGGCTAACACAAGAGTCAATGGAATGTCCGGCAACACAGTTTTGACGCCAGTCATCTTACTGCGATTGGACGAACAACGATTCTGTAGATTTATTTATCTCCATATAACAACTTAATAGATGAAGTGAATAAAGTAACATGTAAGTAAATATGCAAAGTAATAAGTAACACATGCAGTGTCCAATCATGAGAGCCATCATTGACGTCATAATTTGCGGATATTTCCTGTTTTAACTTGGTGTACACTGTAGATAAATTAATTAAGTGTTTATTCCTATTTAAGTAAATAAAAGTCATAAAGAAGTTAAATCAATAACAAGGAAAAGCATCAGGGATCTTGGAAGCATGAGAAAACATGACAATAATTTGCTTGCTTCGATAATGATAAATTATTATGATTAAATAGTTTTTAACTTGTTAAAACAATTCGTAAAAGTTTTCCTGGTCACTTTTAAGGCTGATCTTGCATAAAAATAAATATATAATGATATATATTTCTTATAGAAATATACGAGTATATAGTAGGTACCTACTTACCGACAGAAACTGCAAGTCGCGATACAAGTAGGTATAATACAAGTAGGTAGGTATCTATTTACAAAAATCAACTCCTGGCACCTGCACTAGCCAACGGCTGTCTTGCAACATGCCAGTCCTCACAATGATAGCATGCGGGATATGATACAATATAAAATATAGAATTCATTTAAACCTAATTTATTTTGAATGTTGTTAGCATTTTCATTAAAACACCTACCTACAAAATGCGGTTAGCTAAAAGTTATCTGCGTCATCTATAATTTTTATTATTTTTAATTCCCTCGCCTTTTAAGAGGAATTATTCCAAATTCAATTCATCTTGTCTTGTGTGGTTAGTGTCTAACCTAACTATTGTCAGAGTTATAATTCCCAATTCTAGAAGAATAAAAACATTTGAATCATATAGATACTTGTCCGAGAAACATGAATTTTAAACTTGTAGAGATTTGGCTCATACATAATTAATCAGCTTAACATAGACTCTTCTCTAATGCCAAGGTATGTATGTGTCTGTGGGTATAATACCAAGGATAAGTTAATAGTGCCACATGAGCATTACAAATAGTCTAGGATCATGTGTACATAACCTACATAGCCTTTAGTAATATTATTAATGATCCTCACTCTTCCGGTTGGGTCTTCCATCGCCTTGGGTATCGTCATAAAGCCATAACTAAGTAAATGTTATTAATACTTTGTAATTTATGGCAGGTAAGAGCCAAGAGCGTCTGTGGGGTAGAGGTTAGGACGCCGCCGGACTTCCATGCGCGTCTCAGAGAGTTTCGGGTTCGAGTAGTGATCAGCTGTGACATCATCAAAATTTAATTATAGTTGACATTTATATTATATTTAATTAAAAACCTATCTTTATTGTTAATTCTTATCTAATTTTTTAAATTGAGATGTATCAGTAAAAATTTTGATGTTTTTGTTTTGTTACCTTTATTATTATTTTGCTATTTATTTTCCGGTCTCGTCGGAACCGTCTGTTAGCAGTGCCGTCAGCTCGCACTGTTTCTTACAGTAAATCGCCACTTGTTCGTGCTCTGCAAAATCTCAATGCGTTTCTCGCATCAGCACCAGACTGTGATGTGTTTGCAAGTCGATGGGCGAGTGTGCCTGATGAGTGTCTGAGGTTCTGTGAGAGTATGGATGTGCGTAATTATTTATAGATATATTTTTGTTGAATTTTACAGTGCCTTAGTATTACTGTTATACTGTGAAATTTTTTGAAATAAAAATAAATGAATGATTATTTATGATTGATTTACTATTAATTGAACAAAAATGTGTACGCTTTCGGGTAGAATATGGTGAAACTGAAACACAATGTAATATCTGCATTACCCATATTTACAAATAAAATATTTTCTAATACAATTTCTAAAAAAAAAGAGTCATAACATGCCATTTACAGTCGACTACAAGCTATAGTACCATCTGTCAAAACCCTTGGATTAAATCTCAACCTTATGTCTATCTGCGCAATAAGATATATTTTATATTCTCAAATTTTAACATTTTGGATAGGTTGACCTGTGGTCTACTGTACCATTTATATTTTCAATTTTTTCGTGCATTTACCGACTGCTCTAACGGTGAAGGAAAACAACGCGAGGAAACCTGCACACGGAAATGACCAATGTGTAAAATGGGGTAGGCACAAAAGATCCTCGAGGGTCGAAGTGCCGCTGGGGTTATCCCCGGTCCCCTATCATAAGATAAGATAAGATAAGGTTGGTCGAACTCAAAGATTTTGAAATTAACCTTATTATACTTATAATAAACCTTATATACCTTAATTTAAATCTAGATTGCTCGCTAGATTTTATACATTTTATACACATCGTGTCTAACGATGTGTATAAAATGGGTAAAGCAGTGCCACGACTCCTTTAAAATTCATTTTTTTAACAAATGGTAAATGGTCACCGTGGTTTTCGATGCTCTGCTAACCTTGACGACTTAATGGAGTACCTCATACCTCTTTTAACAATGTCACATGTACCCAGGATTTAAAGTTATTCTGCTGGCCACGACATCAAACTTTGACTGAACTTAATAAGTGTTTCGAAACGTAACGTTGACTTAACAGCCCATTGTGCGACGTCCTTAACCTGATGGTGATGTTCAGTTCAAGTTTATTCGCTTGCATTATGTATTAACGACGATTTTGTCACTTTATATATTTATTATGTCTATTATGTATTTGATAAACAGCGGGGCAACGCCGCCAGCCTCCTCGGGACACTCCCTGCAGGGAGCGACCTGGGCCAGGTCTTTTACTTGTAAAATAGTTAGGTATTTTGTCATTTTAGCTTAAGTATGTATTTTAGTGTTATTTTAGTATTATTTTATTTTGAATAAACTTGATACCTATAGTATTTAACAGGGTATTATAATTGTTGGATCTTGTTGAATGGCTAAAAATGTATTTTTTATTGTAAAACGAGAGCAGACGAGCAAACGGGTCACTTGTTGGTAAGTGGACTCGCCACATCACCTGCCTCACTATAAGAGAGTTTTCAATACGCTGCTAAATTTGAGAACTTAGATGGAGTGCCTCATTTACCGGTAATTACGCTAGCTCTCTTACCCTTCAAACCGAAACACATCAATGCAATCATTGCTGCTTTGCGGCAGAAATAAGTAAAAGGCTGACTCTACACACACTTTCAAGTATGGCAGTATAAAATTATTATGTATTTAGTATATTCTCTGGTATAGGTTGCTTGCTTGCTTATCGTATGGTTAGTGGCCAACCTATTTGTCAGAGTTGTTCAGGCCGCCCGTAGATCTGACATGGCTTAACGACTGCTGTCGAACGACTACAACCGGGACCGACAGCTTAACGTGCTCTCCGAGGCACGGAGGAGCTCAGATGAAATATGCCACTAGCGGTCACCCATCCAGGTACCGACAGCGCCAACGTCGCTTAACCTGCACGATCACTTTCGGACCGTGCTCGCAACTAGGCTACGAGCTCCTTTGGTATAGGTAATAGTATATCATTCCAATAAAATTGTGCTTAACAAATATTTCCATCGAAATCTAAATGTATAAATAAACTTATTTAACTGCCTATACGTGATTCTGAAAGTATCTATTATGATATCTAATCTAAATATGAAAGAAATGGAATTAGGTATGTTGAAGAGGATTTATTCCTGACTAGTGATTTACACACAGGGAGTAAACGTGATTTATCGCATAATTTAAACGTTATAATCTAGTGAATATAATTTAATCTGTTTAAGGAGAAGAACGATGAATCAGACCTAGATAGGACAGACAAGTGAAATCTTGGATTGGCATACAAATATTTAATATTTAATAAATAATATTAATACAATAAAATATTGAATAAAACTCTAATACAAAAATAATAATTCAAGAACATTTACTACGTAAACATTTTATACGCTGTAAGATTTCCAGCAATAATAATTATTAAAAAAATATATATTATGGGTCATGTACAAAAATTTTATACCTTACCCTTACAAAAGTGAAAAACCCTATAAATAGATGCGAGTCTGGCCCACTCGATTCTAAAAGATTTTGAGATTTTGTTTTGATCAAAATTTACTGTTTCAGATGTTTTGTCTATGACCAATATCATAGCCAATTTTCAAGTTCCTAGAAATACTGTCCATGAGACTTGGTACTACTTGACCTCAGCCCGAAATTACTTTCAGAGAGGGGTTATGATTTTATGAGGATTAGTTGAGATTTTGCGAAAGAGACAATGGGGCCTCAAACACCCCACCCGTGCTTAGGCAGAAAACCGGCCAAGTACGGTTTGATATCGAAGGACTATTTGTAAGAACGACTCTGTGACCAAAGAATTGATATCTATTACTTCAATATTTTGTGATGGATGATAATTATAGGTGGTCTAGTGGCTAGGACGCCGGACTGCCATGCCGCCTGGTCTAGTGGGTCCCATTGAGGGAAGAAGGACTCGCCACTCCCCTTGTATTCGCCCTCCCGGATGATAACCAAATCCAGAAGGATTTACAATAGCAAAGGATGACAAATCCGACCTCCCAAGGATGTGACACTGTGACAAGGATTGAGGAAGTGTGAAATAAATGGAAGCTAAATGAATACTAATGTTCCGCCAGAAAGCGTGAACTAGAATTCAAAGAGCAATGTAACTTTGCCATTGGTAGGCTGTGTTCCCTGTTAAAAAATAGTTCCATTTAATTCCGGAATATGGCGAGGGTCAGGGATCATTTTCTGGTCAGGGTAATACAGGTAGATTTCCGCAAAGTGACGCGTGATACCTTCAACTATCAGAATGTCATCGATATAGACCGTGGTCGTGGCTAGGACGCTGGACTCCCATGCGGGAGGTCCGGGTTTGAAACCATGCAATGCCATGTACCAATGAGTTTACCCATTTTTTTCGATTTACGTCTATTTACCGACTGCACTAACGCTGAAGGAAAACATCGTGAGGTAACCTGCATGTCTGAGGAAATTAAATCCACCAATCAGCACTGGGCCCGCTCGTGGATCATGGCCCGTACCCCCTTGTGCAAGGGGAGGCCTGTGCCCCAACAGTGGGGACATTAATAGACTGATGATGATTATGACATTTATAAGACATAGCGCGTCACATAAGGTCTTGATACTGAACCCTTGGTGTACAAATCCGACTCGCACATGGTTATGGTACTAGAAGTTATGCCTTGCAAAGGTCAATCATAGCCTATATCATATATGTAAATCACTATCTATAGGTACATAACATAATAATCGATTGTACGACACGATTGGAAACCTTCACCTTACTGCACGTGCTTAGGTTAAGGGCAATTTGCCGGTTTTGATGCGTCACGTCTAAGTACGTAGGTACTTATCTATACTTGTTATGCAGTATGCAGTTTCATGCATATGGCAATATCACTACTACCTACAATACCTGAGCGTCGGTGGCACAGTGGCTAGGACACCTGACTCCCATGCGGGAGGTCCGGGTTCGAAACCGTGCAGTGCCATGTACCAATGAGTTTTTCGTATTTTTCGAAGACTTACGTACCTACATTTACCGACTGCTCTAACGGTGAAGGAAACATCGTGAGGAAACCTGCACACTGAGATGACTAGTGCGTAAAATGGTGTAGGAACAAAAGATCGTCAAGGGTCGAAGTGCCGCTTCCGCTGGGATTATTCCCGGCCCCCTATCATAAGATAAGAGTAACCTACAATACCTATACTAAAATATTTACCCAATATACTTCGCTTATTTTATAAATGACAAAGCTTTGTCAAGGGATTACTAAAGTTCATTGAACTTAGCAAAAGGGTATGTACAATGTAATATGGTTTTGGTTATAGGTATGTTACCGATTTTGGAATATTTGTTTTAATTTTGTAGGCCATTAGTTACAAGAAAATGAAATCTCGCTTTTAACCTGCAATTGCAAAACTATGCCTAATTCTAATTAACATAGGTACCGAAAAATAAAAAAACAATATATCTCGCACACTTCCTCATTGTACGAGTATAAAGTGTAAGCTGTTTTTGCGCAACGCATACCGCGATCGAACTCCAGTAATTAACACATAACCGACTCGCCCTACAACTCCAGACCCAGGTGTTACCTCAAAGCACGCTCCACTTCACCACTGGCCTCGTTGGTAACTTGTAACTTGTAGGACGGTATGTGACCAGCCTTGCGTGACGAATTACTGATCACAATTATAAGAATATCCTTCATTATGTGCCTGAGTGACCTAAATCGAGTGATTACTGAATTAAAAGAAGCAATGGTTTAATTATTCAGCCTTTCCCAACCTGCGCAGTCCGTACATCTCGAAAGCCTTATATCGGATATTCTCGCCGAAGTTCGGTGAAATTGACTGGCACCCTGTGTTCTGTAAGGTATTATTGTAAGCCTATGCAGCCTCAAATAAAGGTTTATTATTATTATAGGTACCTATTTAATTACAAAACCATTTAAATACCTATACTTTTATCCTCCCCATAACTATCGTTTTTATGTTCAAAGAGTCCGTGACGGTCATAGTTGATCCCTAAAATAAAAGTAAAATAAAAACTTTGACTTTTAATATTTATTAAAAAAGCATTAAAAATTCTAGAAACTCTTTAACAATCAAATGAGATTGAGATCAAATGCAGGTTTAGTCGTAAAAAAGCCCCAGTTTTTCTTTACCTCTAACACTATTCGGTACCCTCTATAGCCCAGATGTAGTGACGATCTGCGCAAAGTAGCTGGTGATGGAACATGAACAGTTGCAAACAATTTTATTGGTATTTGGTTAAACATATGCAACCAGATATTTCGCCATTGATTCGATTCACAATTTCCTGGACACAACTAACCATGGGAAAACATGTAACAACTGCCACAGAATACATGAGTCATGTAGATCCACCATGTCAATCGAAGACTGCGTACCATGGAATTAGTAAGTACTATAGTTACTTGGTATACTTCCTTGTTGCGTACGAGTAAATGCACAGTTTTACATCTGTAACTATTTGCATCCCACTTACTCCCTGGATTATACCAATCAGTGAAGGAAAAGATGATGATAAAAAAAGTATTTCTATGTCCTAGCTCAACATTTTGGAGATGGGGGGTTAGTTATATAGGAAGCAATCGATTTTGAGAGGTGGGGGCATAACGAATATAAAGTTATCTTCTGTCAAAGATTCGGGAGAGGGAGCATGACCCATGACTCCCCCTCCTATCACCACTAATTAAGCCTTCTCCCGCTGATGATGATGATGATTCGTGATGAAATAAACCCGATGATGATTCGTTAAAGGTCACGAGAATTGTAGTACTTTTCAGCACTCTTTTCAGTGTCTATTCTACATAAATCCATGAAGCCTAGTCTATGCCACATGTTAACAAGCGTTTAATATCAACCAGTGCTTGGGATAGTGTACAGTGATGCAACCAGTAGAAGGTATAGGCCATAGCAAGATGCGCTATTTGATAGCAATTCAATTTATGATAATAATACTTTGCTAGAGAGAGAGAGGAACTGTCCGAGAATCAGAAAGTAATGTAACAAAAAATATCTATGTACTCTTTGCAGAGCGGCCTGGGGTGGTTTTTCTTTGTCAAGAGAGCGCCATTGATAGTTTTATAATCTATAAAAAAGTACGCTATAAAAATAATTCCGCAATATGGCGAGAATTTTTATATTCCTGGTCAGGGTATATCTATTTCTGCCGCAAAGCAACAATGCTTTGAAGGGTAAGAGAGCCAGCGTAATTACATATATATGAAGCACTCTAGCACATAAAGTAGTCCATCTAATTACTCAAAACCTTGAGGAATCTTTGAACCTTGTGCTGCTAAGCAGCACATCGAAAACCCTCTAAGAACATTATAGTGACCTGAAATGTCCTGGATGACGATTACCAATTACCATTTGCAAATCTATCGACTAGCTAAGCCGTAATGCTACTTGACTGAACTAGTATACTTTATCTCAACTACCTCGTGACGAAACATCATAGATAGGTATTTAATCGTACAGTCCACCACAGATCAACCTACCCAAAACTTTAAAAAATGAGAATCTGAAGTAACCTTATTGTGTAGGCATAAGGTTGAGATTTAATCGCAGGTTTTTGACAGGTGGTGGTTAGCTAGTGGTTAACTGTACTAACGATTACAGAATCGAACAAAACAAAGGTGCTTATTACACGCACCATCTCTGAAACCTTTCTTCGTTTTTGCTCCACATCTCATCACGTCGTTGTTTTACAGCTGGCCTATTACAGTTAGGCTCGCTAATTTCGCACTTTCGACGTAGATAATTATAAGACGTCTTGCGTAATGGCTGCCCCAGTCGCTTCTGCTGTCACGATCAAATTATTACACCAACTTACACTTTACTGTCGAGAAAACCTATTGTTCATAAGCCACAACGAGATTCATCCGAAGAATTGTTGGTTTTGTGTTCGCAAATTGCAAAAATAAGTTGGTAGAGACACAAAGCAGTAAAAATTATATCAAAACGTCAAAGGCGAGCGGTTGCATAACCTCGTCCCCAATACAATAATAATAATGGATGTCGCAGAAAAAAACGAAAGTGCAAAGAATTAGAGCGGACAATTGGATACAATGGCATGCTGAGACACGATTTAAAAAAGGATCTTGGAGTCATAGAGCACGAGACAAATGGTTTTAAAAATCAGAAGTGGGATCACTGCATTATACAAATACAAATATACTTTATTGCACACCCAGGACAAAAACAAAACATACAACATAAAGAGACGTACAATACAATGTGCAGAAGGCGGCCTATACTGTGATTGATAACTCTTAGATTAACCAGAACTGTATAAAACGATCGAAAATATATCAGATTTTACCAAATCTAACTGGAATGCAGGGGTTGACTCTGTGTAGAGTCAGCCTGACAAGACATCACCATTTTATCTATTTCTGCCGCAAAGCAGAAATGTTGATTTGCTGTATTTCTATTTGAAAGATAAATGACCAACACATGAGACACTCCATCTTAGTCCTCAAGGTTAGCAGCCCATCAAAGACCGTCTAATAACATTACACAACAGTCTGACTGCTTAACATCAGATAGCCCATTTGCTCACCTTATAGATAAAAAAGTACTTATTAATTCTACAGGATATAGGTAAGTGTAACAAAAACTAAGTGTAAATAACCTAGGTAGGCTATATTACTAGGGTGTATCACGTAGGTAGGTAAGTCATTATTTTGACGAAATCGTCTATATTTCCCGGAACCTTCAACCTTGGAATTTTCAAGGCCAGAGTGAATAGACATTTACTGAACCCGCATGCTCCATCGTCGACCTCATCGCGGTTTACTATCAGGAAAGATTGAGGTCAAATGTATGTTTAGTGGTAAATAAAATCTTCAGGGTATTAGTAGGTTTACCAGATAGATTAATACAACCACTAAAATACCTTGGTAGCAGTTCGATATCTAGAGTGCGTTCCAAAACCAGTTGAAATTATTCACGTTGACAGCTATAGGTACACGTTCCATTGTTCGTTTTGAATAAAAGTTTGATAAATTTTCAACTGTTAACGCGGCAATGGAATATGCACAGTTGTCAAAGTGAATTATTTCAAGTGGTTATGGAACGCTCTCTTCAAAACTGCTATCTTTCTATCTTACAAGGACACAGGATGTCACGCACGGTACACACAGGTAACTTTTGTAACAGAAAGGCCATATTTTGAGAAACACGATAATTAATAGCACACACCTACAAATTGTTTTCATCCGCTATAAATGTAAATGTGCAATAAAACCTAACATTAATTCGGAGACTCTTTCCTGCAACCTGCAAGTTTCATTTTCAAGTTAAAATGCATGCTTGACCGAACTCAAAAATGATGATGATGATGATGTCCCCCACGACATATCCGTAGACGGCGACTGCTTAGCTCCTAGCTCCTGGCGTGCGCTCGTAGGTGGCTAGCGAAGCCAAACTTCGTCCTGAAGACTCGGAAATAGTAAAAGCTTAAAGACACTCCCACACATCCGCGTATGACGCGTGTGTATTAGATCGTGCGCGTTTTCATACAAAATGTACTAAAACGAAATTTCCCCGCGTTATATCTACACTCCAACTTTTACCAGGCACCTAACACTTCGACCCATGGGGATCTTTTGTGAATTCCCTTGGGTCCGGATAGGCAGAGCCTAGCAGTTAGTTTAACTTACTCTCCGAGGCACAGAGGGGCTTAGACAATATGGTGCTACAGCGGTCATCCATCCTGGTTCTGGCTGCTCCCAACGTTGTCACTTTCGGACCTTGCTCGCAACTGGCCATGAGCTAGGACCGTGCTTGACTATCCTGAAGCGTATCACTAATCCCGTTCTTTATCATCAGTCACCTTGCGCCTTCTTGCGCAGGACGTTCAACCAATTTCAAACCTGCCTTATTGTTTATTGCTGCTTAGTGACTAGTACGTCGAACTCCCATGCGGAAGGTCCAGGTTCGAAACCATGTACCAATGAGTCTATCGATTTTTTCGAAAGACTTACATACATTACATTTACCGACTGTTCTAACGTTGAAGGGAAACTACGTGAGGCAACCTGTATACTGAGATAACCAGTGTACGAAATGGGAAAGGCATGGCAAGGTTATGTGACCATCTATTATGTAAGTAAGTATAAAAAGGCGTAAAAAGTATAAAAATATAATGATTATTTATAATAAAATAAGGGAGCAACATGTCCGCCGATAAACTGCTAAGCAGTTTGGCGGTATATAATTAAGACGCTACTGTATATTATACTGCATAAAAAAAAACACCCCAAATCTCCCAAATCTATATGGTTATTTCCATAGAATGATCATGACCCTCATCGATGAGGAAAATACGACTAAGAAGAATTGTTAATCAATAGTCAGTCATTGTCAGCAATTGTTAATCAATAGTCAATATTTCCTTTAACCCACGATTTATCATGCACGCCCTATTATTAGCAACTGATTTATTAATCAAAGTGAAATCCGATGAGGTCAATTACAAACGCATTTTAAGCGTTCTTCGCAATTTTTACAGTTACCAACATTATTATACTGCAAAAAAAACTTGGCCCTAGCTTATCAAGTGGTAATAAAACTCAATTTCAAAGAAACACGATGTTTTTAAAGCATTTCGATTTGCAAATCGGGGGCAAATGTCATAAACAGCACAGAATTTAATGAAATATTTAAATCCTTTTGTTAAACTTGAAAACTAGTCCAAGGCTCAGTGGTAGGTGTTTCTCTTTAATTGTAGAAAAAAATCAATGGTTTAAGTAATCTGTAATCCCTTGGTTGCAATCGTTGCGTTCAAGGTTTATTTACTACCTTTATAGAATAGCTTACTCTATACTAACTTAACTACAAACGTGAAAATCAGCGATGTGGCTTGCCTCAGCATTATGCTGAGCTGGTGTGCCCTTTTTGGCACTGTACCGCACCAGATATTTTGTGCTGAATGTATTATATCCTTGTATACTTTTGTATTGTGTACTTGCTGTATTCTGGTGTTTACTAGCACTGTAGAACGTTTTTCAATTTCATAAATATTTATTGATTACCTAATGTTACGGAACCCAATTTTATTAAGGAAATAGCGGGGGCAGAAACTTAGATTGCAATAAAAACATTATCGACTCGAGGACTATTTAAATTACTTACTTGAGAGAGTTCTTAGCCAAATTAAATAAAAATTTGATCTGTAATTTTCAAGACTTTGCGGTATCTTTGTGTCAAAAGTGATCTCAGGGACAGCACTATAGATAGGTAGTTTGAGCTCAAATATTTAGGACCACGGAACCATTCCCACATCTGAAAACTTGAGGACTTGGATGATGACCAGGAAAAAGTAACGGGATATCTACGTTTCTATTTTTAATTTGCAGTAAAAGTAAAACGTAATGACTGCGGATTCGCTGCCCTCCCCGCGTACGTCTGTCCGTTTTTCGTTCAAGAACAAATCCCTTCTTTAATGCATTGTATTTTAGCATGTGAAGTGTTTGCACACGTGGAGGCGAACTGTCGACCGTGAACTAAAGGGAGCAGGGTTAAGCTGGAGTGGAGACAGAGCGGCGGCGTGGAGAGATCTCGTGGCGGCCCTCAGTACCTCCGGGGTACCATAGGACGACAAAAACAAAACAACAACGACGACATTTTAGCATGTGATCTAATTCCTGCCCTAGGGTACACTAATTTAGCCGTATTACCTCAGACAAGGACTTTCACCCGCGGACTGTCCGACCGAGCTCTCGTGATGCCGACCGATCACTTCCTACTTGGGAGTCACGTTTAGTTCACAGCTAAACTATTAGCCTATTAACTGAAGCGAGGAAGACACGGATAAATGTGTAGAAATATCAGGTAAAATGTTGGGGATTAAAGTATACTTACTAAACTGTCCAAAATTTAGCTAATTTAAGTACCCGATTCAAATATTTAGTGTAAGAAATTGTTTGATTATGAAACTATAAATTTGACATGGAATGTTTTTAATTGCGTTTATTAATTAAAGATAATAATTTATTCATTTTTTGTGATGATTGTTTGGGATGTATGATGCGACCGACTAGTGGCGGTATAACCACTCAAATTATGGCTGGGTCAAAATACCAGAAGCACGATGACGGGCAGCAGCGTCATCGGGGCAAGCGACCCGGCTACTGCGATCGCCAACCCGCAGGCCTATTGGCGATTATGGCATCACCTCCTATGGACAGCGCAAAAAGAAAACGGCTCCCAGTTCGCGGCCGCCCCACTATTCCTGGTCACGGTGGCGGCCATGGTAGCGACGATCTGCGTAAGGTGGCTGGCAGCGACTGGATGAGAAGAGCCGAAGATCGGGCTCAATGGCGCACGCTGGGAGAGGCCTATGTCCAGCAGTGGACTAGAATAGGCTGCTGATGATGATGATGATTGTTTATATTTTTATTTCGTGTAGCTACACCCTATTACACCCTATTAGGGCCTAATGGGTAAAATTACATTGCAATACAAATTGTATTATAATAAGACCTATAGACATGTAATTTATGGCTAATAAATAAATTGTATGTATTTCCCGAAAACTACAACATTGGGATCTTCAAGGCCAGAGTGAATAGGCATTTACTGGACCCGCATGCTCCGTCGTCGACCTCATCGTCGCTTACCATCAGGCGAGATCGAGGTCAAATGCGGGTTTAGTTATACATAAAAAAAAAAAAATGTATTTTTTTAGTCTACCTAAGTTTTAGTCTAGTAAGTTTTCAATAGTGACATCTTAGCTACGTGCCTAGGTTTAAAAAAATTAAATAGAGGTAAGTTCAGTTCAGACTTGTATCAGGATAAACCCCCCACAATGGTCCAGAGGTAGATTCAGTTTCGTGCACCACTAAAACGAAGCCAACCATTGTCACTTCAAAAATGATTTCCTATGATTTTTATTTGTCCGGTTTTGGGAATCACCGGCCATAAACGCCTACTAGTATAGCAAATGCAAAGTATTTATTGGTTGTCTTGTTAGCTGATTTTCGTCAAGCGTTCATCTCAAGATAAGAAATAGAAATATATTTATTGCCAAATTACAACACAATTTAAAATTATAGTACAAAGAATTATACGATTATTATATAATCTTGCTCGCTCGCTCGCTGTTTTTCATTTCCCCCCTTATTCCAAGATGTTAGTGGGAGCGATAGTGGGTAAAAAATTATAATAATTAAAATTAAAAACTAAACATCAAATAGATTAAATACAAGAGTCGATAGGCATTCCCATATGCAGCCAGCCTCACATGTCAACTTGGAGGTAGAAGAGGTAGAAGAAAAATAATCTAATTATGGCTGCCTTCTTGAAACAAATTACTTATTGTAGTATTTTATGCCACATCCATCAAGTTATGGTAACTCAGTCAGATTAATGTTTGATAGAACCACAGAGTATATTACAGAACCAAAGATTTTGAATTTCACCCTACTAGATTGCTCGCTAGAAAAGTTTGCGTCTGCCAGTTGGCGAATGCGATGCGATCTTCCCGTACATTATGTATGGAACTAAAGTAGGCGCTCAGTAATCCGGCGTCCACATTTTGTCCCCTATGGCCGGATTATTGGATTTCTATAGGAAATATTGGATTAAGGATTGTTGAGCGCCGAAATACCGAGCGCCTACTGTATACGTGGATTTTAAACCCTTGGTTTGCTGTCCGTGCTCACATCATTCTAGAGGACGAATCTACTGGTACGAATTCTGTGGATAGAACCAAAAACCTATAAAATGTGATGTATGTGATTTGATTACTGCTTAAAGTATGCTTTTTTTTTGTAAACGATAATGAATCGAGGTCAATTGCGGGTTTAGTAGTTAAAAATATTTTTTTTAAATATCTAATGAGATGAGGATAGAAAAAAAACAAAGTTTTAAAGTAATTAATTCATTATGTAATACTTTACCTACATAACATTCTTACATGTATTGTAATGAGACCATTTTATGCCAGTGTCCATACATTTATCACCAAAAAACTCATTACAATCAAATTTAATTTAATCAAAAAATTCTAATTGCACTGAAAGTCCTAGTGGAAATTGAGTTTTTCCAATTAAAAAGTGTACAAATCTGAGATACTACAGACACTAGTAATATTAGTAACTTAATTATAAATTCTTGATCTTATATCGTATGTAAATAATATAAAGAAAAATTATTTACAAAATTCATACATAACTAATTTCATAACAAACATACCTGTATGTCTCTTACCAACAAAATAAGAAAAAGGACACATTTAAATAATATTTTGTTTGAAGCGAATCCCATCTTATGCCTCGTCAACCCTTTATCATCTTTGCATAGCGAGCACTTGCTCGTGAATCTCCGTGAGCATGAGTGCGGACTTGTGAATGTTCTCAAATTGGTATCCAATGTGGACTCCTATCAACTGCATCTTCTTCAAGTTCTCCTCACAACTCTCCAGCTGGTTCTCTGTTGAGGCGAAGTCTCTGGCTGCTCTGGAGAGGAGCTGTAATGTTTTAATATATAGCTTTGATGACTCCTGCATAAATTAAATAAGGAAAACAGGAGAGTGGAGCAGAATTCAAAGAGAGTAGTTGGGGTGTCGCTAGGGAGGCACTGAGGGAAAAAGAGTCCCACACTCCGACTGAGTGGGTAGCTACCAAAACCTTATTAGAATTTGAACTAAGTGAAAATCTTCCTCTAAGGTTTCTAAAATGGTACTGCCAGTAACAAAAAAAAATATAGAAAGAATAATTTTGGGAAAATACCCACTCTCCCCTCTGGCCACAACCGGATGTTTATTGTTTACCCAGACTCGTACTCCTACTTGTCACTCTGCTAGGGTCAGTGGTAGATTCTGCAGGTTAGTAAGAGATTCTCAAAGACAAATCACTTCAATAGATAAGTGTATGTGTGAGGATAATGATGATTACCTCGTTTGACTTGGATCCTCGCTGAATTTGGCGAGTAAGCGAAGAAATATTGTTCATGTTTACTTGTACACGTTCCGCTAGCCGTTGTTTTGATTCCGCGAATAGCGAACGCGCACTGCTCGAAGACGCCGAAGTCATTGTAAAATTATCTTATCTTCTGTTCGACAAATTCTTTCAATATCTTTATCATCAATCAGCAAAATATCAGAGAAAGAAAAGAAACAAAAAAAATCAACAACAAACCGTTATTTGTCAAACTGTGTTTTTTTTGCAACATAATAGTAATATTTGATTCATCTAACAGAGAAACATAATAAAATTTCATAGTGCGCTATCTCTTTTTGAATGATAATTTAGTTCATTTACAGTACAATGTAACCGTAACTGAAATGTCAAAGTAAAGGTGCGGCTTACCTAGACTATTTAGGTAAATGGGTAAAAGATTGAACTAAAATGATCGATTTTTATTTTCAGGCGACAAAGCCATCGATTATGGGTAGCCGCCAAACCTAATGCTAAACCGGAACTGTCACGCTCGATTGTGTAGTACCTATGAGAGAGCGGTACCTTTTATTTTGCGATTATCGCTAGGCAGTCATTTCGGAAACGGTGCCATTGATCCAAGAATCGGCTTCTCAAAATTGATTGTTTTAATCGACTCTGAAACTGGAAATCGATTCAAATTAATTGAGAAGGTAAAACATTTTTAATGGTGGTAAGGTAATGGTAAGTTATTGGTAACACAGACAGTTGACCTGACGGAGCCGGTTAATGCACGACATAATAATGCACAGTCTTGGATTGTACACCGTGGAATGCGCGGGCACGGAATCGAAACTTTGGCCTTGTCGCGCCTTCCATGCTGTACAATACCGGTTGTGCATTCCGCCCTGTACACCAAATGTACGGGGCGGAATGCACATCATGGAACGTACACTATGGAAAGCACAACCATTGAAATCAATGTGACGTGGTTTCCGCGGTGTACATTCCACGCTGTGCGTTCCCGGGCGTACATTACGGGTACAGAGCGGAAAGCACGCCCTCGGAATGCACAGCAGTGGAATCCAAATCAACATGGCTGCGGTTCCGGTGTGGTAAATTCAAGTGTTGCCATTTCTTTTGATGAGTTCATTCGTACATAATTTAAATTTTGGCATCGATTCCAGAGAGCCAAATTTAGCGAAGAAGGCCGAACAAAATCGATCACTCCGTGACGGTTCTGTTTATTTTTAGCTTTATATTTGGCGGCCACACAATAGTCAAATCCAATGGTGTTGAACCTGGGATGGCCGCTGATTCTAAAATCAAATTGTCACGCTCACTCTGAAAAAATCTAGTAGTTTTAACCTTAGATCCTAATTCCAGCATCTCCATTCCGCCTTCAGACTGCCAGGCGCGGGGAAGGGTTCCAACCTTATGTTGTTGATATCTCATCTATTCGTACGAAGCGATTTTCTTCTTTGTTCATTATGCGAACGGTTAAGGAATGGAACAGCCTGCCGGCGTCTATTGTAGAACAAATAGGATTGTAATGAGCGTGTCCATTAATTATGTCATACTGAACAGTAGAACTTTCCGTATGTTTTTTGTCCATTTTGTTCTATCGTAGAACTAATAGTAGAACTAGATGGACTAACTCCGAAATACACGCGCTGTGGCGTGATCGAGTTGTAGGTATAACTTATTGTACTTTCAATAAACGAAATGCATTGCCAGAAATATTTTTCGCAAAGCTGTTTCTTTGAAATTGGGAATTATAACTGCCCTAGCGCTACCGGTTGAGTGACGTAATCAAAATCGCGGACGCCCGGAGCGGACCTTCTATGTGTACCAATTCTTTGATGGAATGTTCACCAGGGCATGTCAGGGCGTAGTAACGAGCTGTTAAGAACATCGAACACTAGAATTTTTAAACTTGTAGGTTTAAATAATGTACTAACTGGCGGCCACGATCCACGAGCGCACAAGATAATTTTTCTCCGAATAAAGAAGAAGGACAAATGTGGTTTTTTATTCCACAGTATTTCCGACAGACAGAATACTCGTATACTTATATTAATGTGTTTTCTTTCTTTCTTTCTAAATAATAGCTTATAAAAAAATATTTATTATTAACATTACTTTATTTTATTATATTAAACCTCCATTTCCATTTCCTTTGGTGATTGTTGCAACCGGGTGATTTCCCATACCTACAATAAAAAAAAAAGTTCGGAAGTTTTATCTTTTAGCTTATTCCAAATATGATAAGTCCCATTATTGTCGGATTTTTTATTTATTTCAGACTCACCCTCCTTATAAGAAATCGACGTGCACTCGCCCGATTATAATGACGGATGACACTAGAACCAACTGACATTTAAAATGATAAAATAAATACTTTATGTTGCCAACATATATCCTAACCATGAAGTAAGGTCTTAACACGAAAATTCATTACCTATATTATTTTGTTACAGTAGGTAAGTAGGGAGTTTCTCCCGCGCTTTTGATGCGTCCACACTCGCTTTTTTTCGTTGTCTTGCAAATTGTTTTACAGTAGTGCTTTTCAAGTAAGAATGGTGTTTTTTATTCGAAGAACGTCTACAAAATGTGATTAATGTGTGGGACAGTGAAGTAAAGTCAAATAAGACGCTGTAGCCCGATCCGTACTTGGCTGGATTTTGAAGAGCCATACTGCGTCCGGGACGCCTTCTTCTTTGTTTCGGATGGTGCAGAAGTGTGGAAGATTCTCCCAGATAGCATTGAAATGTGTCACACCAGCATTTTAATGAAGACTTGCAAGAGTTGTTTACATCAGACATGGCTGTATGGGCTCAGTTCCCTTTGCCTTAAAAAAACAACAATGAAAACCTTTAATGTAGTTTTATTCAATGGATGTAGGTAGTTCGTTTTGGGCTTCTTCGTAATTTTTGTACCTTAGCATAATAAATCAAGAAAAATGTTAATATTTCAATTCAATATTTTATTTACACATACACAAGTAGGTAAGAGATAGGTATAAGAAAATGTAATCTGACTCAGGGCTCAAAAGATGCACTTACCCTTATTTTGAAATCACTTCGATCCGCTCCGAAACTAGCCCAAGTTGTCTGACTTTCTACCGCGTGGAGAGATCGTCTCGGGAGTCTTCGGTTTCATTTTGTTTTCGAGATTACATTATATGATGATTAAAATTAAACTTTTAAGTATTTATTTACGTACTTTTAAGATTTTAACAAAAAGTGGGAACTACTGTTCCTCTCTCTACCCCTTCGGGGATTATGGACTTAAAATATCTACTTATTATGTTAATGTATGTATGTAACAAGTAAAGACTTGCGTAGTAAGTGCATGACTATACCTTATTTATTTTTATACATAAAAAATTGTGTGGCAATAAATTAAAAATGTTTGTCTTTTGTATGAGAATCTGATGCCGGTGGAGAGTTTTCTGATTTTGGTGGTCGCGTTTTTCGGTGGATCAAATATATCATAAATCGCTTGGTCTACAGATGCGCCTATATTTGTATATATTTTTTGTTCTGTTTTCACTAACATTTATTCAAATGTCTTAAAAATGAAAAAAAAAACCACCGAAATCAGGTAAAATGTAAAAATCTGTTCCAAGCATTTCTGTAAAACCATTTATGTTCATTTAAATAAATTAATTTTTTATAAGTTCGAACCCGTGCAGTGCCATGTACGAATGAGTTTTTGGTATTTTTCGAAGACTTACATCCTTTTACCGACTGCTCTGACGGTGAAGGAAAACATCGTGAGGAAACCTGCACACTGAGATGACCAGTGTGTAAAATGGGATAGGCACAAAAGATGGCCGCAATTTAACTAACATTTACCTAAATAACATTTTATTATTATAATAAACATAACATTGTTTTCGATGTAGAAAATAGAAGGTATTGAACTTTTAGCATTTTTTAATACTATCTTAAATTTTAGACAACATGACAAATAAATTGTCAGTGAGTGCGTCCCGATTTGAAACGCAGCGAAATCTTCAAGACCGCCCACTGCCACGACGTAACCGGGAACGCAACTTTATAAGATCGACGCAGCACACAACACTGGAAAGGGCCCTTAATAGAGGGGCCATTACTTTACGGGAATTCCTCACCAATATCGGGCGCATCATCGACGTGCGCGGCGGTGTAGATGTCCCTGATATCGGAGAGGAGGTTGAGATCGGCGGAGACGATGCAGCTGAGGAGGATATGCTTATCGTCGAGGACCACAATTTACCCGCGCCCGCTGTTCAGCCCGCACCCGCCGTTGCACGCATTGTTATGCCTGTGGTTGCGCCAGAGCCCGCGCCCGCGCAGGAGCCCGCGCCCGCGCAGGAGCCCGCGCCCGCACAGGAGCCCGAGCCCGCCCAGGAGCACGCACCCGCCCAGGAGCCCGCGCCCGCACAGGAGCCCGCGCCCGCACAGGAGCCCGAGCCCGCAGCAGAGCCCGCTCTCGTCAACGAGGATGACATCGACGACGATGAATTGATTAATCTTCCCGCTGTTGAATTCGCGCGTGCAGTCCGTAGACCAGATGCAGGTACACCTGCATCCAATGCCGCCGCCTCGTGTCGCATCTGCCTCGAGGGAATTCCGAGGCAAGCACTAATACCATGTGGGCATGTATTGTGCGACTACTGTACCGGGCAGTTGGACCACCATGGTGAGGGAGTGCCGTGGCATTGTCCATTTTGCCGTAGTGTGGTATTATCCACACTACATATATTCATCTAAAAAAACATCTACAATCAACCAGCATTCGTGTCATAAGCAAAATAGATGTTTTTGTTGGTGTACAAATAAAACAGACCTGTTTTATTGTATGCGCAATGAAAACATGCCGCTGTCTGTCACTATGCCCGCCGTACTAATAAAAGTTGTTTTAGAAGATTTACACTGACAAATTACTTTGATTAATAATGAAAATTGAATTTTAGTTCTTTTTGGCATAATTCTTTCAGTTAAACTATTCCTTTGTAAAATTACTTACAAATTAAAAACACAGCACCAAAAATAATTTCAACTGAATTAAATTTAATTTTGGTAATATATTTTTATTTAGTAGAAAGAAATAAATTAAAAGTGGAATAGGCCTACTGGGGAAACCACTATAAAAATACGCACTAAATATTGTACCTCCAAGGGCTGGTCTACACTCAGTGAAGTACAGTGGACAGCGCATACTTGTCAACTATCCATTTTACTGTCCATTGTACTTGACCAGGTGTAACCCAGCCCTAAGGTAGTGTGGAAATCAGTATAGCTACGCTCGAACCATCCCTCCACTTCCATGTAAGATCGCACGCCCCTAACAAATTCAACGCCAACGCGATCCGTTGCCAATCAATGTCTACCCTCTCCCTTTACCTTTAATATTGATATTGCAAACAACCGATCGTACGCCTTTTTTTCAAACCCACCGTCAGAGTAAAAGTTAATGTAAACAGTGCACAACGTGCAATTCAAAACAGCTGACGCCATCTATCAAGGAAGTGAGATCATTACACTATTCTTGTTAGAGAGCGTTCCATAACCCGATGAAATAATTCACGTTGACAACTGCAATTTCCATTACCGCGTTAACAACTTAAAATTCATCAAATTTTTGTTTAATTCTTGTAATGGAAAGTGTACTCATACTCATACTCGTACAGCTGTCAACGTGAATAATTTCAACTGGATTTGGAACGTGTGTATTTGTAATTTATGCAAATTAGAGTGTAAATTGCATAAATTACAAATAATAAGTCCTATTAATTATGATTGCATCATGTTTCCACTTCCTCCTATCTATTGCCACCTAGAGCGTTCCATAACCTTGAACTAATTCACGTATCCATCTAACAACGTATTCAACGTCCATCTTTCATTACCGCGTTAACAGCTGAAAATTTATAAAACTTATTTGACAATGTGAATAATTTCAACTGGTTTTTGAACGAACTATAGAAGCGGCCACCTTCCTTTTGGATTTGTCACTGTCACCACAGAGTACTATGAATAAACGGAAAACTATTACCTACATAGGTACTCATATCATAATTTTTTTCTGAAAACCTATAAGGTTATGTCCGCTTTTTTTTATTAAACAGGTTTCTACATATTTTCGAAAATCTCCATCAACCTTATATCCCCCAATCAATCTATGTGACGCTATAATTAAATAAGAAGAAAAACAACAGCCGGTAAACACACATCCATCACAGATCAAAGTTTTACGACGACATCGGAGACAGTTCGTGAGTCACAAACTTCCTAATCCCATCTAAAATCCAATATTTTATTTTAACCTATAGCACTATCAATATTGGCCCTTCGATAAGGCTGGATTTTCAAAATTCGGACCTATTTTATAAGTTTACGTCCCCCATATTTTAGTTTGGTTTGTGCAACCAGCATAAAATTACATTTTACATTGTATTGTTTTTATTAACATTTCATCGTATAATGTAGTTTAGGACATGATAAAAGTGAATTCCACGTGAATTAAACTATGGTTGATTGTCTGATGTGATAGGATCACGGTGTAATATGGATTAATAGGTTTGTGTATATTATGTACAAGTTGCATAGATATATACTTTACATTGTTGCATCCATCATACTATTTATCGTATTATTTAACAATATTGTAATTGCGTCCTATCTATATCAATCATATCAGTCACTATTTTTCTGTTTTTTTTTTGTGTTTATCAATATTGTTTTGCCTAGAAATTCCTAAATCTGTCCTGTAAACATAATCTATAAAACAAATGTTTCATTATCATCTTTTGGCTTCCGAGATGCAGAATATTATCCGCTTCTATGATCTAGCCAATATACTGACTCTGTCTCGAGGTCTGAGCTGTACACCGTTGAGCTAAGGGCTACCTTTGAAATCCATGTTCAGATCCTAATAACCCAATCTACTCTAGGAAATTCCTATCATGTTCTATATATTGCGAGACCTATTCTGTTAATTGTTGAAGAGTTTCGTAGGCTACCTTCTAAATCCATTATTAGATCCTAACATTTAATATCACTATAGAAATTGTATATGATATTGTAAACAATAACTAAATCACATTGAGGAGTTCTGTGTACTACCTTCGGAATCCTTGGTCAGATCGTAACAAAGTAAACTGCAGAGCAAGTATGGAAAAAAAAGCCGGTGGAAAAATTAAAATATATGTTACGCATTTTGATGCATATTACAAAATACTACAAAAGTAAAAACTTTCTGTTTAGTATTTGAGAAAAAAAAAATTTTTTTTTCTAATTATTATAAGTGAAAATTTACCTGAAATCAATTTTCATACAAAATTGTAGGGAGAAAAAATAAAAGTGTCCTGTTTCAAACGAAAAAGAAATAATATTTTTTTTAATTAACATTAGCATATATTTTTTTCCATACTTGCTCTGCGGTGTACTTTCAAGTTTTAGAGTCGCCTGGAAGTGGTTTAGGTTTTTGATGAATGAGTCAAGTTAAAAGGTAATGATGTTGCTGGACTTTTGTTTTTGCGTAGGCATATGGGCTACGCCGTAGTAAACTAATTACACTACATTATTTATGCAAATAACTAGTGACCCTCTCACATTCCAGGATGCACCTGTGTCATCTTGTATCAAACGACTGCCTGCTCTGTTGTGCTTCGTGTGCTCCCCACGCTACCAGCGTCACAGTCGACGTGAAAATGAACCTACTGGTGCCGCCGCCACCTGTAAGTTTGATTGTTCTTATTGTCCCTTCTAAAACTACATTTTTACAATATATATTTGGCGACATCAGCGTTGGTAACTGCGTATGTGATTAACTGGTGACCATCTCACATTCCAGGATGCACCTGTGTCATCTTGTATCAAACGACTGCCTGCTCTGTTGTGCTTCGTGTGCTCCCCACGCTACCAGCGTCACAGTCGACGTGAAAATGAACCTACTGGTGCCGCCGCCACCTGTAAGTTTGATTGTTCTTATTGTCCCTTCTAAAACTACATTTTTACAATATATATTTGGCGACATCAGCGTTGGTAACTGCGTATGTGATTAACTGGTGACCATCTCACATTCCAGGATGCACCTGTGTCATCTTGTATCAAACGACTGCCTGCTCTGTTGTGCTTCGTGTGCTCCCCACGCTACCAGCGTCACAGTCGACGTGAAAATGAACCTACTGGTGCCGCCGCCACCTGTAAGTTTGATTGTTCTTATTGTCCCTTCTAAAACTACATTTTTACAATATATATTTGGCGACATCAGCGTTGGTAACTGCGTATGTGATTAACTGGTGACCATCTCACATTCCAGGATGCACCTGTGTCATCTTGTATCAAACGACTGCCTGCTCTGTTGTGCTTCGTGTGCTCCCCACGCTACCAGCTTCACAGTCGACGTGAAAATGAACCTACTGGTGCCGCCGCTACCTGTAAGTTTGAATGAATTTATTGAGCTATTAATTAAGTGACAAGAATGTATCTGAAATATGTATGGATGAGATTGTGAAAGCGATTAAGAACATGAAGATGGGGAATGCTGCGTAATGTGATTGAATAACGCTGGAAATATTGAGAAGTGGAAAGGGCCTTGTGACTAGTATGCTGTACTTTCTATGCTACTTACTAGTAACTGATGAAAGAATCTGGAACAAGTGGGATTTAGGAAGGGTATGGGGTGCATGGATCAGGTGTTCTCACTACGATGTATTAGCGAAAATCATCTGCATATGCATCAAGAAGCGTATTGTGCTATTATTGAATTATGGTAGCGTGATAAGGCATGAATTGTTGTCGACACTGTCCGAGTATGAGTTGAACTTCAACTTAATACGGGCACTGAACTCCTTATAATGAGGCGTTTAGTTGCCTGTGTCACAAAATATGGTGCACTGTGGGACTGTTCAATTTATTTATGGACAGCTGTTTGCTGATGACCATGTTTTAATACCGTCGTTGGTGGAGGATTTTCAGAGCATAGTAACTAATGGTTGGGGAACTTGAGAAAAGGAATGAAAGTGAAAGTTGTAGTATATTTGGGACGGAAAAGCGAGGACAATGAAAACGTTTCGAGGCAAAGTGTGCACTCAGCCGAGTTAGCAGTGCGTCGTAGTTAACCTCGTCTAAGTTATCGGGATGCAGTAGGATTTTCGCCACTGCAAACGTTTCTTCCAACAAACACGTTAGCAATATCGCACGGCGTTTAACAGACAACTTGTCATTGCGATACAGTACTGCTTTAGGCGTTGTTGAAACGTTTCCCATTGATGACAACGATGATCAAAGTTTAGCGTTCCACCAAAAAGGCAGTGAGCCATCTCACTATTGGAAAAAATAACTAATTGCACTTCACACACGGGATTTGACTCCCTTCGTCGCCAAAATGTAGTATATTTGGGACGGAAAAGCGAGGACAATGAAAAGACAATGCTTTGTCTCATAAGTGTATTAACTGACTGGCGAAAACTCGCCTACCCTCTCGTACAATCATAATAGGTAGTGTGCAACTACCTACACATACACTATAAAGTGTGCAAGACAAGTTACGGTTCTGGAAAAAGAAGATGTCTGACTGACTAATATTTATGAGAAGTAGATGGTGAAAGGGTTGAACAAGTGAAAGAATTCTTATATTATTTAGGGAGTTTGTTCACCAGAGACGTAAATGTGAGGGTGATGAAGAGAAGGGTTCTTACCATTTTACCCTTGCCTTACAATTACATGACATAGTAAGTAAAGATATGGTGTGCAAGAGGATGTAGTGAGTAAGATTGAAAGAGCGATGTTGAGATGGTTTGGACACATGGAAAGAATGAATGGAACGAGAATAACGAAAGCGGTATAAAAGGAAAAGGGGAATGGAAGGGAAGGAGAGACCGGGAAGGATCGCTTTAAGCGATAAGGCCGCCTTTGTACATATCGTGTTATTATTCCTGTAGTTTTTATTTTTCCTGATTTTGTGTACAATAATGTGTTTCTATCTATCTATCTGGAAGGATCTACGTCGACCAAATTGCGGACGTTCTAAAGAAATGTCAGGTGCGGTCAACCACTAACCTATGGGTGTGTACGATACGATTGATGAGAAGAAGCGAAAATGGTTTGTCAGGATCAGTACAGGTGGAAACGTTTAGTCTCTGCCTACCCCTGCGGGAAACAGGCGTAAGTTTATGTATGTATATTTATTGTTCCTTCTAAAAATACATTGTTACAATAGTATGTGTCCTAGATACCACAGTCACAGAGGAAATCCTAGTAATTTGTCGACAACATCTTATGTGACTAACTGGTGACCCTCTCACATTCCAGGATGCACCTGTGTCATCTTGTATCAAACGACTGCTTGCTTCGCTATCAGCGTCTCAATCGACGTGAAAATTAACGTAAATTTGATTTAGCGTTAATTTGTGTTGTTACAGTCGCATTTAACCTCAAATGTCGTTAAATATGCATTAAACATTCAAGATGGAAGTTGAGGCTGCTGCTATTCAAATTAATTAAGTAGAGCATCAAAATAATTTACGCACAAAGTCCCGGTCCCCCGAGTAAAAGATGCATTAGACGTCTAGACGCAGGTGTGGCCTTACGTGATGATACAAAGTACGGTTGCTATCGCTATTTAGATAAATGGATTACATTCTGAATTATCTATCTATCGATAACATCTTAAACTGATCTCACGTAAAGACGTACAAATACCATTACTGAATAATACTAAGATGTATCTACCTATTGTACTGTTGTTTTAAATATATCTGTATCTGTCTATACTATACTGTACATTGAGTACAGTATAGTGTCAATGTCAAACATTTGAATTCACAGTGTTTAGTGTTAACTGTATTACTGTGCAATTTTTTGTAATACTAAATAAATAAATAAAATATTAAAATATAACTAGAAACCAAAGTTGTGGAAAAGTAAGGAAGGAAGAAGGAGTCATTGGGATAGATAGTGGGCCTTAACCTGTGCCTTGAAAATATCTTCTTTATCTGTTTCGTGTTTGATACATATGTGCGTCTTGATTTTTGGGGAAATTTGACGTTTCTTTATGAACCTCTATGACACATTTGTAGATGTACAGAGATATTATAGTCATATTGTTCTCTTCGAAATATTTATGAGCTGATGTTCTTCTGTGTATGTCGCATATTACAATAATCAATAGTTTACTATAAAAATTGATGTAATTATTATGAGTATTTAATATTGTTTTTATTTGTGTCGAAGATTTTACGAGGATCATTATACTGTGTTCATTGGGTAAGTAATTTGATTCATGTAGTTAATTTTAAAAAGTGATTTAATATAATTAAATTAAAAAATAATAATCATGGAAAGTGTCTAAAATGGTGTATCATTGAAGCTGCCTTAAACCACCCGATACCACATCAGTACTGTACAGAGGAAGTCCTATAAATGTAGCAACATCATAAGTAACTAACTGGTGTGGCTGATTTAATGGGGTGGTTTGTCATTGCCTTCCCCATTTCCCACACTGGTTATCTCAGTGTGCAGGTTTCCTCACGATGTTTTCCTTCACCGTCAGAGCAGTCGGTAAATGTACGTAACTCATTGGTACATGGCACTGCACGGTTTTGAACCCGGACCACCCGCATGGGAGTCCGACGTCCTAGCGATATAAATAGTTTTAGGTCTGGGTCTTCTTAGCCGTACTTTGCCCACTGCTGGGTATTGGCAGAGGCCTTACATAGCAAGTACAGGCAGGTACAAGGCCTAGTACTTACTCAACGTAAGTACCTACTCTACGCTAACCCATTGTAATTATTTTGTAATTTGACTATATCGTTCGAGCAACGGGTTGGTGGTCTGGTTAAAAGGTCCTTGTGGTCTGCCCACCGACCTTGTCCCTAGTCTAGGCCTCCACTCCGTCGCTGACCTAGTCCACCGGCCGTAATTCCGTCTAGCCAAGTGTCCTGCTCATCTCTACTAGAGTGCCGTTATTCTTTTTCCGTCATCCTCCACCTTTGTCCGACCGAAGGCGGATCTCTGTGTTAGGGATTCGATCTCTTAATGAGATACCTAACATAGCGCGCTCCACAACTCTGTTATTTTAATTCTATGCATTTTGGCCTTGGTGAGCGTTCATGTCTAATAATAGTACTTCATTCGCCCAAATTCAGAACTGGGCTCAGATTGACAGAGTACTTACTCTTAGATTACCTTTACAGAGCAGAAGACGCCTCCAACGGCGAGCATGCCTGAAATGACTGTAAAGGAAGCAAGCGAAGAGTGCCAAGACAGAGATTCGTGGCACTCCGTTCTAGTTGCCTACCCCGCAAAAGACATAGCGTAAAGGTCCGTATATGTCGCAGGAAAAGCCGAATACTCTAGGGATTTCAGGATTTTTGGTCGTCAGTAGTGACAGAAGGTTGCATTAAAACTGTTTATCATGTAGTAATGAGTTACGAGATTGGTTGGAGGCGGTGTGGGGGAATATAAATATTGTGTACATAAGTACCGCCCTAAACTTTTTTAAAGAGTAGGTAGAATGGAGGAAATAACCCTGGGGTGCCTGTCCTCCCTTCGTGCCCTCCACCTTCCACCAAAGGTGCTTCGGAGCCTCAGAGCAACAGTTCTCCCCAGTCTTGGCCAAATTCCTAGGGTATTCGGCTATTTCCCTTTGACATATAAATTAATAATACTGGTGGTTGTCTTAATAAGCATTTATTTATTCTTTAGATAACTGAAACATGGATCACAAACAAGGTAGCAGCATGTAGGTCAGTAGGAAAATCACACTTACTGCAATGTGTCACACCATCAATAATTATAACAAAATATGCACATACAAATATTACACACTGGTTCGTACACCAAAACTTTGGACAACATGCCTAGGTACTACCATCATCGGTGATCTAAACATCACTTGTTTATCAAAACCGTTTCATTGATCTAAACTACTGACTTTTGTGATTTAATATGCTAATTTCCACCTTTCATTGGATCGAAGCACAGGAATAGTGGTATGTATAATGTGACTCGAGTAATATTATGACAACAGGTAACATTTTCTGGGGTAATGCTTATATCCTCTGGCCTCTGGTGGAAATATGTAAATGTATCGCCTCTATATGTCAAAACTGGGAGCTATTTTTATCGACTGCATACATAGAGGACAGGTCCAAATAAAGACTTCAAGCAAAGTCATTTCGGAGTATTCTGTTTCTGCTAGAGTGCACTGAAAAACAACAATATTGTTAAATTAGTACCGTGGATATTAAAATAACATAATTTTCAAGGCTGTAGTTCATGTGCAGGATCGACTGGGATGGTACCACTCTCTTAGATATTTCTGCCACAAAGCAGAAATGCCAAACACAGAAATTGTGTTTTGGTTTGAAGGCTACATGACACATTCCACCCAAGTCTTCAAGATTAGACCTCTAATCTTAATAAAGTGAGGTAAGATGATGATGGGCGACGGTGAACACTTACCATCAGTTGGCCCATAATGCCTAGTGCTTTTGTATTTCGATTTTAGTGTAGGTTCTTGTAGAATTCACACATCTATATTCACTGTCACAGAAATCGTTCAGCTCAGACGATTTTTATGTAAAATACACCAAGTTTCACAGTTATACGATCGCTGAAATGTAAACAGTTATACCACTAAACTAAAATGAACTTTTATGTAGTCATTTTTGATTAAGGTGACGGACGGTTTCTTCTTTTTGTTTAATCTCTCGCGATGAAACTCTCCAACATAAATAAGACTTTTCCGATCCCCTTTAAACTAATTATATCTTCGTAATTCGTGTTTTTATGCGTCGGTTTCTTCTTTTTGTTCAACGTCTGATTGTTTGATTGATTAGGTACATACAATAAAAATGAATTAATGAACGCATCATAAACTACTGGTTATAAATAGCAACACTGATTTAATTCAAATTTCGCGCACTGTAATAAAAATCAGAAACCGGATATAGTTTGGATTCCAGTGGTGTGCATTCCATGTCGTACAATGTCAGCTCGGACCCGTATTGTACACAGCGGATCGTACGTCATGGAATGCACGACGTGGAATTCACGCCATAATGACACGGTTTACATGTCGTGCAATCCAGGCTGTGCTTTCTGACCTGTACAATTATTGTACACCACGGAACGTACGACGCGGAATCCACGACATGGAATTGGCGCTTGTGGATTGCATGAAATATTTGTTGCGCATTCCATGTCGTGCTTTCCGTGGTGTACATTCCGTGATGTGCATTACGGCGCTCCGACCTGACTTTTCGCTCGTCACGGAAGGTTTTGTGTTGAAGGAAATTTCTGTAATCTAATTCAATTATTGTCCTTTCTCCCGAAATGTGTTCACAAAATCTTTATAATTTATTTCTATATCGTCCTGTCATCTTAAATTCCATCTTTCAATGCGCTACTTTATAAAAATGTCCTTTATTTACAAGGCTATCCTTTGCCACTAAAGTTGTCTTTTATGTGTTTTGCTCAACAATAAAGCCATTTATTCTTTGAAATGGATAAAGGAGTGACGTGTGAACATCTGAACAAGCTCGCTGATATTCTTGAGAAGGAGCTGTGGCAGTCGAAGGAGGTGAGTTGAATAACATTTTTGATGATACATAACCTATAAGGTAGTGTCACTGTAATAGGTAATTAGCATTCCTTAGTTGAGTTTATCATTGTGTAACTTGGCCGGCGGGTGTTGCGAGCGTTCGAGCTCGTAACCACAGGGTAGCTCATGATTGCCTGGTACTATGCCCTACTTTATTCTCATGTTTACATGTTTCCTTAATGTTCAAAACATGCAACGTTTATTTAGCATTGCAAGTAACTTGCAATATTTTTTAATTAGTCATTGAACTGTGAACAGGTGTAATACCTGCCTACATATCTAAATCACCTGAAATTTTTCTAACAAAATAATGTAGCTAATGGGAACTGAAATTTTTCAAAAACAACAAAATAATGTTGCTGAAGTTCTTCACATATATCAGTTTTTTTAATTGTATATGGAGAGCAAATAGGTCACTGACACTGCCTCCCATAGCTATAATGTTATTAAAAGGGTTTTCGATGTGCTGATACTGTAATAAATATAACAGAAAAAAATTAAAACCCACTTAAGACCTTATGTAAAAAGGGTTATTATAAAATAAATGGCAACTCTAATGATAAAGAGTCTTGGTCCTAAATTCAGCTCCAGCTCTGCACATTGTGCATAATTATGAATACGATAGTTATGAATAAGATATATTTATTTCAAAGATGTGCTGCTGAAAGTTTCTTGCTTCAACTTGCTTTGCCGCTTCTTTCAGCTATAGCACCTTACGAAGTATTATTATATTATTACTTATATTACTTATATTATTGCATATAAAGGACCTAATAGGACCTGCTTGTATGGCGCTAGGGAACACTGACGTCATAAAACTTATTGCCGTTTCTTTCTGCCGTTCTGATTTTTGATTGCATGTAGCTATTTCATTTTTCAACGAATTTTAATTCCATTTTCACATTTGACCATCAATTTATGACTATTTCTTAATTTTTAAGAAATGTATTGAACTTTTCATACTTGGAAATTACCCTATTATGTAGGTTAATAATTATATCTGGTAATCCCTGATAAACTCAAGATATAACAAAATCAATGTCAGGATAACAATTACATAAATGTTTATATTATTTAAACATTACCCTTTTATCTAATAAGAAATTAGAATCTTATCCTACATTTCAATTTAATTTTTATAATTACTAGATACTACAAAATGTACAGGCTACAAAATCCTAATCATTGGTCATTGAAAAACATAACTCAAAACCTCATGTATTTTTTCCTTGGGGTATCTGCAAGTGGTCACCAGAGACCATGAAGAGCCTATGCCCTTCCTCTCATTAATTCCTATTCTTGTTAACAGACATTAGCATGCTTCGACTGTGGCTGTCCCGGACCCAACCTTTGGATCTGTCTGCAGCCCGACTGTCACCATGTCGGGTGCTCCGAAGTCAAGAACGACCACAGCACCATCCACCAAAAGGTAATCAAACATAATGGTTGATACAAATGAGAGTTATACAATAGAGTGCTCTGTTATGTCTAATAATTAAAAAGTCCAGACGCCGCCGAATGGCTAAGAAACCTGAATATTTGGTTGTGACATGTCACAGTACTGTTACTGTGTATTTCCAACTGCCTTACGAATAAATAAATAAATTAAAAAGTCCTAGTTATACCAGCAAATGGACTGTTTGCTTGTTTACCTAAATTCTCCCCCATACAAACTTACCTTTGAATAATATTATTGAGTTGTTTAACTGTGTCTAAATCATAATAAGAGTAGTTATCCTTCATGTATGACCATTATTATGCAATGTAAAGTAAATGTTATACAATACATTAGAAAGAGAGTGAGGACTGAGAGTGAGGATTGTTATCGTTTTGGTCACAAAACAATAATAATATTATATATGTGTTTAATCCATAATGCTGCATTGGTATTTAAACAGTCGGTATTTACACACCCTTTCACACACACATACACATACTCACATACACAACACACCCTCAAACTCTCACGCCACCACATATTAATCTTAGTCACTTAGCCAGCACTTGATTAACAAGTACTTACAAATAACATTTAACACTCGTGGTAAATGTGTATGATATATTCATGTTAATTCTACATTATTAGTCTTAAAGTTAACCGCGTTCTGTAAGTATACAAGTCATATATAAACGAGGAAATCTGTAATTGGCCTTCTTTAAGCTTAATACATATGTAATTATATAATTGTTAATGCTGTAGATTTCCCTTATAAATAAAATAAAAAATAAAAGAGTATTTGCTTCTCGCTTCATATTAATTTCACTGTTTTATGTTGAATTTTGCATAAAACCTACTTTGGTTTCTGTACCATTTGGTTCTAAATATCCTCTCTGTGATATTGTATAGATACTGAAAAACGTAGTGAAGCGGCTACTACAAACAGTTTCAAAAATGAGTTTTTTTATGTACCTAGACTCAAAATACCTATGCGTAACACTAATCTTCGGCCTCAAAATCACTTACCATCAGATGAGACAGGTCAAATGCAGATTTAGTCGTAAAATTACTTTTTGTTATAATTTTAGGTAACTCTTTGTGGTTTGTAATTTCATTGTTTCTGTTGATACCTATTTGATTGCAAGTCATGCAATAAATGTAACAAAGAGTAGTGACTCACAAAGGCGTAATGAATAAAGCTAAAGTAAAATTGGTATTTTGCCGACTTTGCTTTGTCTGCTTTCGGCATTAATTACATTATTTATTATTAGCCTCGGACTTCACGGGTCAGGTTCCAGCCACGGTTCGGTTCGCTGCAATCAATAACATGCGTTCCGCCCTCCCGGTTAGAAGTCAGCGCTTCGTGATTGAATGAAACGAACCGAACCAGAATGGAACCGGCGTCGTGAAGTCCGAGGCTTAGCCCCATTGTTGGGGCACTGGCCTCCTCTGGCAGACCCCCTTGCAGGTCCAGTGCTGTTTAGTGCCTTAGTTGCCTTTGGATATTGTTTTTTTCTTCAGATATGCAGGTTTCTTCACTGTTAAAGCTGACAGTAAATGTAGCTACGTAAATCTTCGAAAATACCAAATAATTCATTGGTATAAGTATGACTTGCCAATTTTTATCTCCGATTGCTTGGAAGTTACTTTATTAACAATACAATTTTTTTATTCAAATTTAGTTTTAATAAAATAAAAAAAATATTCAAGCAGACAGTATCTTTTACATTTTTTCAGATTTCCCTGACTCCCACTGGGATACCCTGTGTTGTTTATTATGTATAATTCAAATCACATAATATAATTACACGCTTTTGCGTTGCAATAATATGCAATTTATTTAAATATTTATTTATAAACGGTGTAGAGACGTTAATAATTCAAACTAATTTTACCCATTTGAACCATTTTTATGTAACATTTTCAAAATGTCTAGGTTTCAGTCTGGACTTACTTAAATATATCCGTAAAAACTCCGTCCTACTAAAAGGATTTCTTTTAGTAGTTTTACGTGATGTGCGTTAAAACAAAAAGACATAAATTTACCTTTACTATTTTATTTTATGTATTGGGTTAGATTCATGCATAATATTACCAGTTTTTTTGCAACATTAGCCGTTTTTCTTTATGTAAAAACTTATTAGAAACGTAAATATTAGCATATCTCTCACGTCCACAATCCCCGAGGTGGTAGACAGAGGAACCACATTTATCACAGGTACGTTCCCACCTTTCGCCGTAAGATTTGGTGGACAAATGTGATAGGTGGAGAACCTAGCGCCGTCTACTAGGTGTAGAATAGTATCCACAAAATCCCTTAGTCGCCTCGTACGACACCCACGGGAACAGTTGGGGTGGTACTATTCTTTATGGACACGGCACTAAATATTATGGGTGATTTATAGGTATTTATGACTTTGTGATTGTTTAGTGTACTATATGATCAATGTTGGGAACCATAAGACATTGATCCAATTATACGTATTTCACTGAGGCCCAAATAAACATGTATTTATATTATCCTATGACCTCTGACATACGATAACAGTCCTTGCATTCTCAAGGCAAAGTGCACTTGTATTGCATTGCATAATGAATAGAATGCGCATACAAATAAACACACTGAAGTATTGTCTCCTTGGGTAAACAAACAAGTGTTATTTTATTTACAAGGTAATAGATATCTATCGACGTTTCACACATTATTTGTCAAAAAACAACGTATTTTTTATGCTATCAAGGATTGTGCGTTCCCCACCCGATTGTAGTTCACACACAGCACCTTCATACCGCCCGCGCCGGCGCGGGCGGCGACCCGCTTCTGGCGCTTACACGCGCTATCGGCGTATTCCAGGCCGCTTCTCCCCGACCCCTCCGTCCCCAGCGACGTCCTAAGCCGAGGTCCGTACCCACCTGGGTGCCCTTAGGCAGTCGCTTCTTATAGTAGTTTTTAAGTCCTCCTCTAGGCTGGAGCGCATTTAGCGCTCGCCCCAAAAAACCCGGTGAAGCTGTAAAGGTCATTAGGACCAACAGCAATTATCAGTACGAAAAAAAAAAAAAGGATTGTGCGTTATACCAATGGCAAATAATATAGGATCTTACGTCACAAAGCGTAGTAATTATGAATAAATAGTTTACAAAGTGAGGTTTGTACCACGTAACCAATAAAACATACAACACTACTCGAAAATATCTATCTAACGCTACCTCAGGTTTACAGATATTTCCAATTGATTTACAAAAATTGGACACTGCTCCGTACATTCTTTAGGTGCCCTACAACTACTGCCTTTCACAATCTGGATGTGCTCGGTAATCCTATGCGTCTACTGTTAACTACCATCCACACACATAATACCATGTAAATACACACGCACCATGTCATCACCCTCCCACACACTCAGTACCTCACATACACACTAATATCCTCATTCATATAAACAAACACATTCATACAACTGTTGCTTTCTTCGTCCGTGCAGTCACTGAGGGGCCAGCTGAAAATCAGCGCTGTGACTTGCCTCAGCATTATGCTGAGCTGGTGTACCCTTTTTAGCACTGTACCGCACCGGATGTTTTGTGCTGCATGTATTATATCTTTGTATACTTCTATATTGTGTACTGGCTATATTCTGGTGTTTACAATGCTAAATAAACGTTTACAATTTCAACGAGTAGTAATGTTTTCAAATAGTAGAGGAATAAAAGTGAATGAATGAATGAATGAATACTCTTTATTGCACAAAATTAGTGTGATACAATGCGTACAAAACGATTAATACAATCTAGGCGGTCTTATCGCTAAAAGCGATCTCTTCCAGACAACCTGGGTGGGTGGTTCCAAAGTGGGTACTTCAACCCTGCCTTTACTGATTTTAAGTGCCTTATTCAATACTGTTTGTTTTAATTTAGAGCCTGTAAACTAGCGGTGGGCGATTATGAGATATACTAAAACTAATCATTCGATTATGAAGATGTCTCGAGATATCATATATAGATAGATACCATTAGTAGTTACTAATTTGTTGTTTGCATCGCAGTGAGTGAGACACAGCGTTGTGGCGGGGTGGCCACGGTAGACGTATATCGATCCCTTTTACGTGGGTCATAAGTCATAACATAAATATTGCGAGTGAAAGAGCGCGAGATTCATTTGTTTGCCTGACCTTCTCTTTTGGCCATGTAAAAAAATCTTTATTACGAATAATGAACATGATACTTATACTTTTTTCTTAGTACAAATTAGTAACATCATTCGATTATGAAAATGAATTAGTTACTAATTTCATAATCGATTGTCAGTATTAGTACCTAATTAGTAGATGTTTCGATCACGACCGACTCGTCATACCAGTGTGACTACCAGTAATTTTTTTCTTCGTCGTCACACCATTATAAAATCTACGCCTTTTACAGTATTGCATTAGTGCTGGAATAATAATAAACTGATAAAAATATCGATACATTTTAATTATCCGTCGCATACACAGGTCATATAATAAAGAATTTTCATCGTTGGACTTGTTTAATGGCGGTGCCGCTGCCATCAGGAGAGACATTGTAACAATAATAAATAATACTTAGATTGTACTACTACAGTAGCATTGTAGCTGGATACATGTAGTAAAGACTCGAACAAACACATACAAAGGTATACCTTTTCACCCTTACACTCTCTTCTACACAAACACGCTCACACACATTTCCAATAAACACATCCAAATACACACACACCAAAACTTATTCTCCCTATAGGCGTTGTCTTAAAATAGGAAATCTTTAATTGGCAATATGTTTTTTTTAATAGACTTTTTTATTTTTTAATCTAAGTGCTGTAGATTTTGTAATAAATAAATAAATAAAAAAAAATAAAAAAATATTTCCAACAAATTGTACATACGAGTATAATTTGTATTAATTTTATCGAAGCATTTTCATATAACAAGGGATTTGATATTAACACTGCACTGAAGAATGAGGGGTTCATTCAATATCACAAAGGGTATTGAGATTTCATTTGAACAAATTATGCAATAATTTATACAAAAAATTACATTGAAATTGAATGATTTGTCTCATGTATGGATGCATAATGTATTATATCTAATTATGTTTTTTAACATTTTCCCATTCGTTTTTACGGTTTTTGAATACACTGTTGGCACAAGGTGAGCCACTGACCGTCTTAGTATTTTTATTCATTTTACTACATTGTACATTGTACTTACTTTTATTGTGACAGATCCAGTGCATTTTATTTTATTGATTTGTGATATTATGGAAGTTTTTAATATAAAATAATCCTATATTTACCGCACTACGTGGCACTACTATTAGATAAATGGTGTAGTTTTTATAGCAGTGTGACGACGAAGAAAAAAAATACTGGTAGTCACACTGGTGTGACGACGAGAACAGCAGCCTGTCTAATTATACCCTGTCCAGAAACTAAAATACCCTCTCCATATTGCGGAATTTAATGGTACTACTTTTTTTCATAGCGAACTCCTTATCTCCTTATAAAACTACCAATAGCGTCCTCTTGACAGGGTTCTTTAGTTTGTGGTCAGGGTGTAGTTGACTAAATCCTTGACTAATTAGTCGACTAATTTCAGTCAAATGTTATAAGCTATTTTTTGTTTGTTTTTCAGAACTACCATTCTCACTGCGTACACATGAACATTTCTACGGAGCGAATATGGTGTTACCTTTGCGAGAAAGAGGTTCACATCAGAGCGGCACTGGCACATGCGATGGTAATTAAATTAAAACTTTATTCACAGAACCATAGTGACTGATTTTGGTCTTAAATAAGAGAATTATGTATATTTTTCATTTTATAAGGAGGGCAGACGAGAACACAGGCCACCTGAAGGTAAGGGCCCATACACATCAGCGCGGCGTTGTCGTAAAATTTCATGATAGAAAACCCAGTGCTTTCTGTTCTTTTCTTCACTTTGATTTTTTCTGCATGCGTCTTCTTAACAATAGCAGGAGAAAAATACGTCTAGTGCGATCCATATCTCGAGAGAAATTGGTGCTACAGGTCGATTATCTAAAGCTGGCACGTTCACAGTACTCACACCAATGCAATTTAATTATACAGTATGTAGTAATTAGTTGGGTGGGCTATGTATAAAAAAACCAATGGGATAATTGTAGAAATATTATATTAATGTTGTTACATTATTCGTAATCGCAAATTAAATTAATTCTTCTACGCTACTTAAATATTCATCGCTTGATGATGATTCATTATCAGAATGTTCGACTCTAATTATAAGGCTATCAGTGAAATTATCAATTTTTGGTTCGAGTTCAATGAATTTTTCCTCTTGTTGTCGCGTCTTTCTCCAAACGGCACTGAACATGTCAAGAGTAATAGAGTCTACTTCTTTTTTAAATAACTCTTCGACAACTTTTAGGTTAAACTTAACGTTTTGTGAAGCAACATATTTACAATAATGCGCGTCGGTTAAACCGGTTAGCGTGACTGAGCGCTAACCGGTTTAAACTTGTAAACATAACACTGTATTTCTTAATAGTAAAAACCACAATAACAATCTCAGTCACGCTCATAAGCTTGTCCGCGTGCGAGTGAGACAGAGAGACTTTTCATGTTGCGTATGCGATACTACACAAACGCAATGTGTGAATGTGTTGTACGTGCCAGCTTTAGATAATCGACCTGTATTTCGTCGTACGATGCCAGCTGCATGTTACGACGCATCGTAGTTTTTCAAGACGCGCTGATGTATGCGGGTCCTAAATACCTTTTATAATATAATTCGACCACTTTGTGTTGTTCAATATAAAAATACGTATTTTTATTTTCAACTTTGCCAAATATTATTTCTGTGATAATTTGTACAAACATTCGTTCAACAGATGTGTCCAGACACTACGTCACCAGACGGCTCCATCGTAAGCACGCGCCTGGAATCGGTCGGACTGAGCATTCCGTCGTCTCC
This sequence comes from Hofmannophila pseudospretella, assembly GCA_947369225.1. Lineage (NCBI taxonomy): Eukaryota > Metazoa > Arthropoda > Insecta > Lepidoptera > Oecophoridae > Hofmannophila > Hofmannophila pseudospretella. The sequence goes on along the minus strand of OX376332.1, from coordinate 6,241,678 downwards.
GGACGACGAGCTCGATCCAGACGACATGGATTATGATGACGAAGCCCGCCCTAGAGGTAAACCTATCGTCTTGTGACATAGAATATCACTAGATGGCTCCTTCGTAAGACGCGACTCGAGTCTGTCGGACTGAGCATTCCGCCATCTCCAGACGACCTAGATCCAGACAGAAACGTCAGTTTATTGTATTGTATTGTATTTATTTCATCATCAGCAGCCTTCTCTAGTCCACTGCTGGACATAGGCCTCTCCCAGGGCGCGCCGTTGAGCCCGATCTTCGGCTCTTCTCATCCAGTCGCTGCCAGCCACCTTGAGCAGATCGTCGCTCCATCTAGCAGGGGGGCGTTCCACACTACGTTTGTAATGTAATGTAATAACGGGCTGATTTCCGCAACTCGACGTCTTAAGCGCCTATTTTGCGTGTGGTGGAAACTACTATTGATCGAGCCACCCCAACTTCGCCAGAAAGTCCAGCAGTCCTCTGATGTCCTGAAGGACTTCGGGAAGTGATCCTGGGGTGCCAAGGCTTCCCGCCCGGTAGGTGGTCACCTCTCTGCACTCCAAGAGCACGTGGGCGACCGTCTCCTCTGCCTCCATGCAAGCTCTGCACAAGGGGCTGTCTGTGAATCCTATATTGAAGAGGTGTCTGTTAAGTGGACTGTGACCGGTTATTATCCCGGTTACCTTCCGCAGTTTGACTCTGCTGAGCCGAAGGAGCTGCCTGGTTAGTCTCGGATCAGCCTTCGGCAAGGCTTCTCGAGACTGCCTGCAGTCCACGACCTTGGCCCAGCTAGAGTTCTGTATATCCTTCGTGCGTTGGCGCAGCGACGTCTTTATCCAGCAGAAGGGCAGGGGTATGAGGGGCTCTGGGCCCTCTGCAACCATCTCTGATGCCCTTCTCGCCAGTTCGTCCGCCGCGTCATTGCCACGAGAATTACTATGTCCCTTGATCCACTGAAGGGTGACCTTGATGTGACTACCTACCTTATTCAGTTTTTGGTGACACTCGTTTATGAGACCCGATGTGACGACATTACTTTTGAGGGCCATAAGTACCGCCATGCTGTCAGAGAGTATCCGGATTGGATAATCCCGTACCCCTTTATTGCGATTGCATCGGCTGCACGAATGATGCCCACACATTCGGCCTGGAAGACTGTGTTGTGAGCACCAAGTGGTGTAGATATTTTTATGTTTAGGTCCTCCGAGAATACTCCGGAGCCAGTGCCTGACCTTGTTTTGGAGCCGTCCGTGAAGACTCTGAGCTCTCTGGGGTTGAGACTCTCGTAGTCCTCCTCGTACAGTTGTATTTTGTATTTCTTATCAAAGACAAACAGCGTCGGAATCCTATCGCACACTGCTTCCATCAAAGGGAGGTCCTCATTAGCCTCTTTAAGGACTTCAGTGTGGGGAATCCTGACGTCTCTCCATAGGTATAGCTTTTTCAGACGAACCGCTGCAATGGCTGCCTCCTGTCTAATGAAGAGGGGCAGCGCCGGTAGGTTCAGCATGGTTTCCAGAGCTGCTGTAGGTGTCGTCTTCATGCAGCCTGTGATCGCCATGCAAGCTATCCTTTGGAGTCTTTGTAGTTTAGTACTAACAGTGGTGACGTTGGTGCGTGGCCACCAGACCACTGCTCCGTAGCTGACCATCGGTCGTATCACCGTCGTGTAGAGCCATAGAGCAATCCTGGGGGATAGCCCCCACGTCTTACCTATCATTCTACGGCACTGCCAGAACGTGATAGTAGCTTTCCTTATTTTGTATTCAAGATGGCTATTCCAGCTTAACTTATTATCGAGCACCACCCCAAGGTACTTCGCTTCATTTGAAAGCTGTAGCCGCTTTTGGAACAGTTCGGGCAGTCTATAGTTACCCAGAGACCTTTTGTTCGTAAACATTACCAATTCGGTTTTTGTAGGATTTACTGAGAGTTGGTAGTCAGAGCACCATCGTTCCACGGTCCGTAGTGCTCCTTGTGTTACCTCACAAACAGTATTTGCGAATTTACCTGAGATGAGGATTGCTATGTCATCTGCATACCCAATAGCAAAGTGGGAATGTGAGTTGAGTGTGGATATCAGGTCATTTACCACCATGTTCCATAGGAGGGGTGAGAGGACTCCGCCCTGGGGGCAGCCTCTCACGACAACTGCTCCTAGGGACTCACAACCCGCAAACCTTACTAACCTTTTGCTGAGCATGTTCTCAATCCACCCTATCATGCACGCGTTCGCACCATGTTTGGTCAAAGCTGCGCATATGCTGGTGAAGTTGGTCTTGTCGAAGGCCCCTTCGATGTCAATGAAGCTGCCCAAACACATGGATTTATTTGCAATTGCCTCCTCAATTTTGCTTACTACCATGTGTAGTGCAGACTCTGTAGATTTACCTGAGCTGTAAGCATGCTGATTCCGATGCAGCGGAATGTGTTTCAGTGCGTTGTCCCTCAGTTCCCTGTCGCACATTCTTTCCATAGTCTTGAGGAGGACAGACGTAAGACTAATTGGCCTGAAGGACTTCGCATCCGTGTAATCACTTTTACCTGGTTTAGGTATGAAAACGACCTTTACCTCTCTCCATTGTTTGGGAACGTACCTGTGCGCTAGGCATGCTCTCATTAAAGCGGTCAGGACCTGGATCATCCTTTCGCCGCTCCACTGAAGTAGGGCAGGGAAGATGTTATCTGGCCCCGCCGCCTTGAAGGGGTCAAAGCTGTTTAGAGCCCATTTTGTTTTTTCCTCAGTCACAACCGTTTGGGCGTAGTGCCAACAGTCTTCCGTTGGCGTAAATTCCATGTCCACGCAACTGGTGGTGCTTACCATTCTACAATCGGGGAAGTGGGTCTGTAATAAGACCTCCTGTGCTTCCTCCAGAGAGTTAGTGAGAGTATTGTCTGGCTTACGGAGGGATCCTAGGCCTTGATTAGGTTGATTGGCTAGGATCTTTCTCACCCTGTTTGCCTGCATGTTGGATTCGATGCCCTCGCAGAAATTTCTCCACGAGGCTCCGCTCCTGTATCTAATGCGTTTTTTGTACCAGGATTTAGCCTCTCTATACTTATCCCAGTCTTCATCCGCACTTGTATTCATTGCCCTGTTTAGGCAGCGTCTGACCTTTCTCCTTAGCCGTTCTAGCTCGGGGCCCCACCATTTCTGGCTTCTGCCAGTATTGCTTGGGGGACTGGTCAGAGGGCAAGTAGACTGGTAGCTGTCAACAATGATTTTGGTGACAGCACTTACCTGTAGTTCGATTTGTTGCGTAGTTTCCATCCTCTCAGGGACGCTCATCGTGTTCAGACTTTCCGTAACACAACTCGTGTATTTGGTACGGTCAGTTTTCCGTGGGTTCCTGCGAGGTGGCGCCTGCTGTATAATTACCTGAATATCGAAGAGGATCCACCTGTGGTCAGAGCATGATGCTTCATCCGACACATGCCAGTTGGATACGAGGTCCGCTGCGCCCCTCGTTGCCAAAGTCAGGTCAATTATTGTACTACTACGCCGTGTGACGTACGTCGGTTCAGAACCTATATTTAAAATCTCTAGGTTCGTAGTGAACAGATAGTCCGTAAGTTCGTTACCTCTGTTGTTGCTGTGCTCCATGCCCCACAGGGGGTGATGGGCGTTTGAGTCCGTGGCGATGATTAGTTCCAGACCGCCGCGCTCGCAGTAGTTGACAAGCCTCGCCATCTCCTCAGGTGGAGGGCTGTCGCCCTCGTGCATGTACACGGAGGCGACCACCAGCTCCGGGATGCTAGAGTCCTGTCGTAAATTCAGCCTCAGGGCGAGTAGGTCTCTGGAACAGAACTCTGTTAGTGGCTGTGTAAAAATGTCCCCGGTTGTGTAAATGCACGCCCTGGGGTTGGGTTCTGGACCCGTAAATAATTTACCTCCAATCTTGGAAAGTCCGCAAATCCTGCCAGCATTGATCCACGGCTCCTGTATCAATGCTATGGCTGTCTTGTTAACCTCCAACCACTTCCGTAATTGAGCTGTAGCGGTAATGCTGTGGTGGAGGTTAATCTGTATGGCTTTGCAGCTAGACGAGAGGGACGCCATCTCCTCCATGGTCTCCCTCCTCCTCGCCCAGCAAATCCTCCTCCAAGCCCTTCGTCCATTCGTCCTCCTCTTGTGACGTGGACGCGATTTCCATAGCGTCCACATCCTCAACAGGCACGATGGATCCAGGTGGGGCCTCGTTCCTCTTGCTGGCTAAGTCAGCAGGTACTTGAGGCTTTGAGGTCAAAGCCTTTGGCTGTTCTCCAGCCTGTCCTTCTATTGGAGCCTCAGCTCCAAGTGTAGGTGGGGAGCTCGAGAACTTCCCTCTCTGTCTCTGGAACTTGACATACACCGACCCAAGCGCACAGCAGAGTCGGCGGTCGTGCTCCAGTATGGACTGTATGGTGTCCTCAGGGATACTGAGGACGACGAAAGTTGTCTCCTTATGCGTTTGCGCCCTAAGGAGTCGCCAGCGGTCAACACCAGCCCAGGGATTCTGGAAGCGAAGCATGTTACCGATGTCACTAGCCTCGCTCCAGATTCCCGGTATGGCAATCCCGCATCTGACGAATCGCATTAGCTCCGACTCGTGTTTGACGGTTAATTTGAGGCCAGAGGGTAGTGTCATACCCTCAATGGCTGTCTTCAGCCAGACCAGTGTGCGATTGTCTGCACACCACAGTTTCAGGTACCCATCCGTATACATAGGTCTGCCATGAAACTGGGGTGACACCTCCTCCACGGGTCGCTTCCTGGCCAAGCCAAGGAGCATGACCAGCAGGTTTGTGTCAACCTGGTCTGCATCGGCCTTGGTCAATTGACCGCGTTTGCCCAAACGCGGTCTCCACTCCAGAACTCGTCTACCCCAGCGGTTGTCGGTTCTGCGACAGATGTGACCGGCCCACTACCACTTCAGCTTGCTAATCTTATGAGCTATGTCGATAACTTTTGTTCTATGCCGGATCTCCTCATTTCGGATTCGATCCAGCAGAGATACTCCGAGCATAGCTCTTTCCATAGCACACTGAGCGACTTTCAATTTCAATTGTATTTATTTATCTTATAGTAACTGAAACCGTTACAAGATACGTCATTAACAACAGTATTAAATATCTTATCTTATGACAGGGGGCCAGGGACAACCCCAGCGGCACTTCGACCCTCAGGGATCTTTTGTGCTCACCCCATACCTTAATCTCCTTCCTGTTCCTTAAAGATGCTTTGCATCAAGGACGCTGTACAGCTTACAGGAAGGAGCCTATAGTCCTCTGGTTTCGGGTAGGCTACCCCCAGAAGACTCATACGCTTTCTAGCCAACGAATCACATTCGCACAGCAAGTGTTCCATTGACTCAACGGTGTCACCACAGGCTCTGCAGGTGTGATTGTCTGCCAGTCTCATCTTGTGTAGGAGGCTCTTAATGCCAAAATGGCCTGTGAACGCCCCTACAATGAGACGGGTGAGACTCCTGCTATGGTTGTAGATTCTTCTACACCCAGTTGTGTCACCATTTCCAATGAACCTCTTAGAGTGTTTTAAGTTGGTTTTTGACCACTCCACCATATGCAGGTCCTTGGCTTTAGCATTAAATATACTCTCACAATAATATAAAATCAAAAGTTTTAGTTATAAGTGTCTGTCAAATACTTAAAATAAAACATAAATAGCTAGGTAAAGTCAACACCGTCAGAGAATGGAAATTAATAATAATAATCAATTACAATAGGTATAAGTATAGAATTTCTATAGTTAGTAAGGAATAATGTGTCAGAGAAAATGAGTGTGCTTTAATTTTATGGACATGAATTCGTTCAAGCTATAATATGCGTTACCTTGAAAGTACTTTTTTTAACTTTTTAGTTTAGTCCGTCTAATAAAAAATACTACTTTAGGTGGCTCCGTCGTAAGACGGACTCGAGTCTGTCGAAAGCATTCCGTCGTCTCCGGGTGACGACCTCGACCCAGACGAAATGAATTATGTCGTTAATAAAGAATATTGGTAATGTGTAAAACATTAACAATTTAAAAAAAAAAACGTTTATAGGGTATTAACCTAACCTAACCTTTCGACTTACATGGACATTCTGACGATGGATCTGGAATTAGTTTTTCGATATCTCAACTAACACCAGAGATATTAATGGTTAAACAGTCTGTCCTCTAGATGCCGGCTAGCAGGGTTCTAGAACAGTGTGCAGATGAAGTAATAGAAGAACTTGGTAATAAATATTATATTTTTAGGAAAAGAACACAGAAAACAGTAACGTAAAACATAGGTAGTAGTAGGAAATAAAAGTGAACGGAGAAACGTCCGTTCGAGACAAAATACAGAGAAAAAGTGAAAATACAAACAAAACAATGAAATTAATGGAATAATGAAATTTAGAAATGGAATGGGAATATGATTTGAATTTAAATGGAGAAATGAAGATGCCAACACGAAATGAGATGAGATAAACGCTAACGATGAGGTTGAAATTGATGGCAAGGAGGTTGATATGGACGATGAAGTCGACATCGTTACAAAGTTAGTAATGAGGAGATGCTCTGTCTCTTACTAACAGTCCGTAATACGTAGCTTATGGTGCTACAGTATAGTGACGTCACAAATTGCTATTGCCGTTTCTTTCTGCCGTCTGATTTATGGTTACCCGTAGCTATTTTATTTTTCAATAAATTTTAATTCTGATTCAATTCAATTTATTTATTCGATAACAATATAAATTGTGTTCGAAATTAAACATAATAATAATTAAGTAATCAATCATAGTAAAATAATAATTAACAATAAATTAGCGGCTAAATTAACAATAAGAATACTGGAAATGGATTACATTCTTCAAATCAATAAATTATATAATAAAGTCAAATATTTAAAACTAATTTTACGTAGTAATTGAATTTTTTTATTTTTTTTTATTCACAAAAAATTACATTTGATCATCCATTTATGTCTATTTTGAAAGGCATTTAATTATCGACACTTATAGAAATACTTACTTATTTGCAGGTCTAGTGGGCCTTCAAAACATGGGCAACACATGCTACATGAACGCAGCCCTGCAGGCACTCAGCAACACCGCACCTCTGACGTCCTACTTCCTTGACTGCGCAGCCGCCGTCTCCGTGCTCTCTGCCGATAAGAAGCCTGGACTTAGTCGGTAAGGACTTGTCGATATGAATTATCCTTAATCCCTAAGGATCTGCTTATAAGAAATCTAGTCTTCGCTGGTAAGCATAGCTAGAAGCTTTGAAGTCCCACTTCCTCGAGTGTACAGACGCTGTCATCGAGTTGACTGTCGATAAGAAACCTGGACTAATTGATATGGGTCCATTACTAGTAGAAGGATGTGTGAGACCGGTAAGGACCTGCCGAAAAGAAATCTGGACATGGATCATTTCCCCTAGAGGCACAAATTAATTTAGTCGGTAAGGATTGTGGTCAGTCGTAGCAAGTGTATCTGCTTGCTTGCTTGCTTGCTTATCGTAGTGTTAGTGGCCAACCTATTTGTCAGAGTTGTTCAGGCCGCCCATAGGCCTCTGACATGGCTTAACGACTGCTGTCGAACGACAACAACCGGGACCGGCTGCTTAACGTGCTTTCCGAGGCACGGAGGAGCTCAGATGAAATATGCCACTAGCGGTCACCCATCCAGGTACCGACCGCGCCAACGATTACTTTCGGACCGTGCTCGCAACTAGGCTACGAGCTCCTCAATTTAATATTAGTAATGTAAGTAAGTCGTAGCAAGCGTATCTGCTAAATATATAATGTAAGTAAGTCGTAGCAAGCGTATCTGCTAAATATGTAATGTAGTAACGGGCTGGTTTCCGCAACTCGACGTCTACAGCGCCTATATATAACTGTAAGCTGTCGATTAGAGTAAAATTATCCAAATTTCAGGTAACAATTTAAAAAAGTAACGATGGCGATTCAGCGTGGCAATGCCGCGAGCGTCATGGGGACCTTTGCGCCAGGGTCGGTCGACACGGGGCGGAATTTTTGACTAAGGCTTTCATAAGTCTTTTATTTTATTTTTTTATTGACGATATTTAGCATATCATCAAATGTAAATAAAATTTAGACACTTGGTTTCATTTAAAAAATTGCAAATTGCAAAATCTTCGTTTCAGTGCTATGGAATATTATGTTACTAATTTTTTTTTTAAAACAGATCTCCGAATAAATTCAAAACTTGCAATCTCTGCATTTGATCTATTATAATTTCGCTTAAATCTTTCCTTTTCAGATCATACCAAAAACTAATTAAAGATATGTGGAGTAAGAAAACTAGAGGCTACGTTGTACCTACTGGAATTCTATACGGGATTCGGAATGTAAGTAAAATGCAAGTAGTCTATATGGTCTGTTTTTTTCATTGATATAAAACTTCATAAAGATTTTAATTTTTTTTAAGATAGTATTCCTCTGTGTAGAATTATCCTGGGGTGGTACAACCTTTTACCTGTGAGTTTTTATCGCAAATCAGCAATTTTATTTTTCTAAATAAATAATAAATATATATAAAATCATTCATAATGCGAAGAATTCATTCATACGGCTAAGAAATGGAACAACCTGCCAGCGTCTATTTCCGGGAGTGAATGGTCACTTAAATAGATTCGTATGCTCCATCCTCGACCTCATCGTTACTTACCATCAGGTGAGATTGTGGTCAGAAACGGGTCTAGTACGAACATTTTAAAAAATCGATTCTATTCGAACGTTTCGAACGATATTGTTTTGTGAATATTTATGGACTGCCTTTATGTTATTTAATTCGATGCGTGTACATTACAGGTGCACCCGATGTTCCGAGGGTACCACCAGCATGACACGCAAGAGTTCCTGCGGTGTTTCATGGACCAGCTTCATGAGGAGCTCAAAGAACCGGTAATTTATGCACAGTTGTTCTGGTTTAAAAATACGACGTACGTGTACGACTTAAAGATGATTTTGTTTTTAACATAACCTAAATTTATTGAAATTGAAATCATTTATTTAGCGCTGTAAATACCAGAATACAGAAGTATACAAAGTTTAATACATGCAGCACAGAACATCCGGTGTGGTACAGTGCCAAAAAGGGTACACCAGCTCAGCATAATGCTGAGGCAAGCCACAGCGCTGATTTTCAGCTGGCCCCTCAGTGATTGCACGGACGAAGAAAGCAACAGTGTGTGCGTGTTGTGATGTATGAATGAGTATATTAGTGTGTATGTGAGGCTTGCTTGCTTTCAATGACAATAATTTGATAAATAAATAATGATTATTTTGATTAATATTTGATGATTTTACAAGATTTTTGTTTAATACACTTTAAATTAGCACATAAAGCCAAATATCAACATGTAGTACGTACCTTTCCACCAAATTCCTTTACACTCGCGACACGCTGTTTCAACAGATTTTTTTATGTTTGCTATTTTGAAATGGCCATATGATGCCATGATATCACAATTTTACTATAACTATAAGAAATTAAATTAATCCAAACAACGAGAAATTTCTGATATCTTCAAAAAATGACGTTTCGTTTTACTTTTCTGTTTACGGAGTGTGCTCGTGGCTCCATCTACGCAACGCTTTGCGTTTTATGTCCTATTGACGTTAATTACATTTATTTATTGTACAGGTGTGGGACAGCACAGAAGACAAGCTTGGCTCAGAAGCGGACGGTGATCACCAAGACAACAGAAGTGTGTCCGTACACGTGAGACGCAGGGCTGCTTCCTCGGGAGGTACTTACATAAATACATACATAACTCTCACGTTATCCTATCCGTAATCCGCAAGGGAGAAGACAGAGGAATCACCTACATCACAGGTATTTCCCACTTTACGCAGGTTTGGTAGACAAACGTGATAGGTGGCGAAGTACCACTTGGCGTGGACTTTTTGGCTGCAGGTCCCCTGGATAAAAGAATTTGGAGACAGACTAATTTCACCTGATATGATATGTACAGTTTTTTTAGAAAGGGTTTTTTTAGACTTCGGTTATTGAAATTAATTACTAAGCCTGCAGTAAGACAAAGACAGACTGATTTTACCCGATACCCGAATCCCCAGCTCACGAACTGTAGTAATATTATTTTGCAGCAAACGACGCACCATTCCTGACAAGAATGAGAAGAAAATCGCCCGCACCATCTTGTTACAGCGAAGCCAGAGCCGACGGCTACTTGAGGTAAAAACCTCATTTGTTGTATAGTCGGCCTCTGGCTACTGTCAAATTACTGCAATCTGAAATGAACCGGCGTATGCTTCCAATTTGAATTATAGAACTTTGATAAATGGTATAGGTACTTTAGCTAAAGGCTGACTGTACATTGTAAGACACCAAGCTATACTCTGTGCAACCCTGTCGCAATAAGTTTTTAAGTCAACCTTTTTTGACGGTTACCTATAGTAACCATCCAACCATGTTTTTCTCTCTTTATTGAAATTGAAAAAAAAAAATTTTAACGCTTTATTACTGGCATAGCCTCTGGGCTTTTACGCCAGTAAAAGATTGGTCGTACGTACCTACATTGATATAACCAAACAACCTTGGGATCTTCAAGGCCAGAGTGAATAGGCATTTACTGGACCCGCATGCACCATCGTCGACCTCATCGTCGCTTACCATCAGGCGAGATCGAGGTCAAATGCGGGTTTAGAAGTTAATAAACATAACATTATAATTCAGAAGTTATTCATCTTCGGAACGGAACGGAACTTATACGGAGTTACCTATTCCAGAATCATAATGCGAGTAGGCAAATTAGTAAGCCGCGAGGAACCGGTTGGAGCGACTCAAAACTTAGTGTAACTTACTTCTAAAGTAAGTCCCTTTAAATAATTGCTAAATAAAAAACGAAGAGTACTATTCAGCAGGGTACAGCAGTCAAAGGCGGCAAAAAGAAACATGGCTGGATGGTTACTATAAGGGTGTACCTGAAGTGACCATCACTTCAGGTACACAGGTAGTTTAACTTACTCTAGAATCTCTTTAAATAATTGCTAAATAAAAAGCGAAGGTGGACTATTCGGCAGGGTGCAGCAGTCTGAGGCGGCCGCAGCGTCACGACACCGCCGCTCCGCTAGCTTCGCGGGCACGCATCTCACCTACAGTGTTACAGTCCACTCCCACCAGCTGAACGGTAAGTAATAAACAAACTGCGAAGAACGAACGACGGGTCATCCTCTCTGGTCCGCGGGGGGAGAGAGGGTACGGGTCTTGAGGTGACCTCTTTACCCGGGCGGATCTCAGTGCGTTACCGCGCACCGGTGCTGGGTGCCGCTGATACGACAGCGGACTCAAACTGCGAAGGTGGACTATTGCAGGGTGCACTCTTACAGTGCCTTTCCCCAAAGCTGTGCGAGAAAGCGAGGCGGACTGAGAACGAGGAAAAAAATCCAATAGGATCACGCCATTATCAAATCCATATAACGTGACGAATAAAACATACAGTGTTCATTCGGGTCCACTCCTACCAGCTGAACGGCAAGTGTGGCGACACACGACGCGCCACTACCATTAGTACCTACTCATATCGGTGTAGAACGCGCCAGCGAAATTTTCCTAGGACTTCGCATATATACGAGTTCCAAACATCCATAGTTGGACCAGGACATCTGGTCACCAGTCACAACACCCAGCCTAAGTGGTAAGCTGCTTAGTGGTATACTATTGGTCTAGTTAGAGCGTCGGTGGCCTAGTGGTTAGGACACCGGACTCACATGCGGGAGGTCCGGGTTCGAAACCATGCAGTGCCATTAGAGAATACAATCCCGAGTCCCGGGATCCCGGAATCCCGGCCGGTTTTTGACCCGAAAATCCGGGGACTGTACTTGGCTAATCTCGGGATTTTCGGGATTGCCACAAACAGCTTTAGTTTCCATTCCGTAATCCGTTGCGCCTTGACAATGACCTTACCTAGATTACATTAAGGGCACTTATTACATAACGACAAAAAAATCAACTTCAAGTCCCCGTACGATAAAAGAACTACACAGGTACAGCCCTAATAGACTGGATAGGTTTTTAAACAGTGCATAAGTTGTGGTGGACTTAATTAACTTGAACAATGACTAAGTGCTATAAGCGAATGAACAATACACCAGCTTAGATATGGGCGCATCAGCTTAATGCTGTCTGCTCATTAATAAATAATAATATGTTTAACGTAAAACTTAGAAGAGACTTCCCCGCCCAGAATACTTCAATACAATACTGTTAAGGTAATTCCCCAACAGCAACAGGCCAACAGGGGAATCACCCGATCACCTCATATAAAGTCACATCATAATATTGTTGCACCCCGTCAGGGATTCCCTGTACGAAAGTATAAATACACCACAGTAGTACACACAAAGTATACATACTGTATTTTCGAAATTCTAAATAGTTTTTTTTTTGTTTTGTCTATTTTGTTCCTTATTTTATGTTGCGCAAAAATATTAATAAAAAAAAAATAAGAAATTACTTCAGTTTTTTTTTCATTTGAGCCCAATTAGAAACCACATAGTCTAATCCCGGGATAGTTCCGGGATTCCGGGATTACGCATTAAAAATCCCGTAATCCCGGGATTGAAACACATGCTCGGGATTGTATTCTCTAAGTACCATGTACCAATGATTTTTCGTATTTTTAGAAGACTTACGTACATTTACCGACTGCTCTGACGGTGAAGGAAAACATCGTGATGAAACCTGCACACTGAGATGACCAGTGTGTAAAATGGGGTAGACACAAAAGATCCTCAAGGGTCGAAATGCCGCTGGGGTTATTCCCGGCCTCCTATCATAAGTAAATCCAAGAATTTTGTCAACAGGCCCGGAGCAAAGAGACATCGGATCCGAATCTGAACTATCTTGTTCGAGCGAGGCGGAGGATCGCTACGAGACTTGTTCCAGTGGCGCCAGTGATGGTCCCGATTCTAGGCCCGAGCGACCGACGTGAGTGTTGCTAACCTATTGTCAGTTGTTCAGGCCGCCCGTAGCCCTTTGACATGACTTAACGACAACAACCGTGAGTGTTGCCGCTACCATAGTAAGAGAGAAGTAGGTAATTTTCATGGAAACATACCCGTTTCGGTTTGAGTGTGTCCGTACGCCATAGCCTACGTACTACTACATAAAATCTCATCTAGTCTCACCTCAATTGATTAGATGAGATCTTATGTCGTATTCCTCTGATGAGGTTCGTGATCGTTGTATAGAATTAAACACATAGAACTACTTTTTTTTATTTTTTTTTATTAAATAAGTAGAGCAGACGAACAAACGGGCCACCTGATGGTAAGTGGTCACCACTTTCTTGGCAGACTTAAATAGTCTATGGCACAATATATAAAGATACAGTACGTCCGCTCCGGCCGTTCTTGATTTTAGTCACCTATACTCGTAGGGCTAGGGCAGCTTTAAAGTAGTATTTTTTATTAGACGGACTAAACTGACGTTTCCTGTGTTGCCACTGTTTGATGAAATAAAAATAATGTTGTGACCAAAGATCGAGTTCAATCACTGACCAATAGTTCACCAATCAAAGTATATTTTATTTTCTTCTGTAATCTCGTGATTTTTTTTTGTAAATTAAAAAGTTAAATCGCTGAGCCTCACTTTGTATGGGAGCGAAATCCATCTTCTTTCAATATATAATTCAACGTTATCTTTTTGACTGTTTGGGTGAACTAAGGGAACTGGACGCATCACTATTACATTAAACATGGCAACATTATTTTACAAAGTGACATTAGCAGCTGTCAGTTTAGTCTGTCTAATACAAAAATCTACTTTAGTTCCCAGTTTAGAAGAAAAACCCTTGTGAAAATATTTCTGGCAATGTATTTAGTTTAATTTAAGTACAAAACATAATGCCTTCTACTCGATCGTGCCATAGTGCGTGCATTTCGCGACTGAATTAATCTAATTCGATTTGAGAACGTTATGTACCAATATCGTGCGTTTGTATTGAACGGATCTTATCTACTACTCCACCAACATAATTAGAAAATGGTGGTCCCGCCTCTGTCCCCAAAGCAAAAATAGACGATGGCAATCCTTTAATCTCAGGGTTGATATTTTTATTTGCAACAAAAAAAATTGCATGACAGATGACGTCACATTTCTCATTTTGTGATGACGTTTGTGGAGTAGTATATATTTTGTCTGACCGTAACACAGCTATGTATTGCAGTAAACAGTCGGCGCCTTGCGCCGGCGGCGACGGTAGCACGGGCTCCGTGCGCTACAGAAGCGTCATCTCCGACGTGTTCGACGGGAAGCTGCTTTCCTCGGTGCAGTGTCTCATCTGCGACAGGGTAAATATACACCTATTGAGATATAACCTATTATTATATAACTCTTCCTATACACAGACTTACTCCTAAGGCTTACACATAGCTTAAAGCGTAGTCAGCTAAGGGGTACACATAGCTTTAGGCGTAGTCAACCAAGGGGTACACGTAGCTTTAGGCGTACTCAGTTTAGGGGTTCACATAGCTTAAGGCGCACTCAGCTAAGGGTTACACAGCTTTGTATCGGTGGTGACGGCAGCCTGGGCTGCGTGCGTTACCGGAACGTCATCTACGACGTGTTCGACGGGAAGCTACTCTCGTCGGTGCAGTGTCTCATATGCGACAGGGTAAATATAACTCTTCCTACTCATAGGCGTACTCCTAAGGGTTACACAGTTTTAGGCGTACTCAGCTAAGGGGTACACATAGCTTTAGTCGTACTCAGCTAAGGGATACATATAGCTTTATATCGGCGGCGATGGCAGCTCTGGCTCTGTGCGCTACCGGAGCGTCATTTCCGACGTGTTCGACGGGATGCTGCTGTCCTCGGTGCAGTGTCTCATCTGTGACGGAGTAAATATGTGACCAATCTCCAAAATCTTTGACTCTAATAGGAATAGATCACAGCATAGGTCGCGCAGCCAGAGTTGAGGTCACAGTATTCACACAGGTGCATTTTTGTATACAATTACGTTACGTAATGACGTTTCCGCCGCGAGCGGGAACAGATTCACTAACACATGGAAACGTATGCGTGTGTTGGTATCCTCAACTCAGGCTGCGTGACCTTGCCAACGCTATAAAACTCTCACTCGAAGTTTCTTTTTCTGCTCCCATTTCATCATATTGTTAGTACGAAACCACAATCAGTGACACAAAGTAGTTTATTCATAATAGTCGTATTTAATTAAATATTTTAACATGGGTCAGTATTTTAGTTCAGATACTGTTTAATAGCCATTATCACTCGTGCTATCTATCGTGAAACTTGGCTGCGTTTTGTTTAACAAACTAACACTCGCGTTAAAAGGGCTATCATTGCGTGACAGTTGAATAAACTACTTCTAAGTCGTGTTCCTCATTGCTGAGGGTCGTGATCATTCTCAGGATTAATCACATAGAACGACTGTCTTCGCAGATTCAATGGAGTGGTTTGTCATTGCCTTCCCCATTTCACACGCTGGTTATCTAAGTATGCTGGTTTCCTCAGGATGTTTTCCTTCACAGTCAGAGCAGTCGGTAAATGTACGTAAATCTTCGATAAAACCGAAAAACTCATTGGTACATGACATTGCATGTTTCGAACCCGGACCTCCCGCATGGGAGTCCGACGTCCTAGCCACGGCGCCACCGACGCTCCAAATAAACACGTAAATATATTATTACTATTATTAGAATAAACTATTAATAATATAATAATTATATCTGTGATATACACGCTATTTGCTCATTGTTTCTAGGTGTCAACAAGAGTAGAGACGTTCCAAGACCTGTCTCTGCCAATCCCCTCTCGTGAACACCTAGCAGTGCTGAGATGTCAGCAGCCTATCCTCAACCATCACGTCCCGCATGGCTCTCAGGAGTCTTGGGTAAGATCCTAGTTACATACCAATAAAGTTCTAGGTGTCAACAAGAGTAGAGACGTTCCAAGACCTGCCTCTGCCCATCCCCTCTCGTGAACACCTAGCAGTGATGAGGTGCCAGCAGCCTATCATCAACCATCACGCTCCACATGGCTCTCAAGATGCTTGAGTAAATTCCTAGCATTTTTAAGTTTCGGGATTATAGGATATTGAGGGGTTACCATCCATGGGAAACATTAAATTCGGGAAGCCTCCGGTTTCAAGGGTGGGGGATCCTTTAGCCACCTACGGACCTACGAGAACCACAAGAAATCCCGGAGAAAGGGATTTATTTCCGAGGTATAAAAACCCATATCTTTATAAACCCGTGCGAAGACGGACCGGGCAGCTAGTATGTATAATAAATGCCATATGATCCCTAGGTATGGTGGTTGCTGAGCTGGCTAAGGTCGTGGTTCTACGGCCCGATTGTGTCGCTGCAAGACTGCTTGGCTGCTTTCTTCAGCGCTGACGAGCTCAAAGGCGATAATATGTATAGGTAATTACTTATGAAATTTTCGACATAGCCTGCTTTTTTGAGCATGATATTCGGTCTTAACATCCATGGAGACAGCCCTAGAATAGTATCGCATCTTAATCAATCTGATTGATAGTAGTGTTTGATGTTTGAATAGCGAACACCTAAACTAGACCCCTTATCTTATCTTATGATAGGGGGCCGGGAATAACCCCAGCGGCACTTCGACCCTTGAGGATCTTTTGTGCCTACCCCATTTCACACACTGGTCATCTCAGTGTGCAGGTTTCCTCACAATGTTTTCCTTCACCGTTAGAGCAGTCGATAAATGTACGTAAGTCTTTGCAAAATATGACAATCTCATTGGTACATGGCACTGTACGGTTTCAAACCCGGATCTCTCGCATGGTAGTCCGGTGTCCTAGCCACTAGGCCACCGACGCTCTAACTAGACCTCTAATATACCACTTAGCAGCTGAATCGCTGTGACCAGTTGTGAATTGATCGAGTATTTGTTATTAGCGACGCTGTTAACTTAATTATCGGTTCTGATTATCGTGCTTGTATCTGAACCTCATTTCACCAAGATACAAAAATACCCCGACTTATCATTCAGATTGAGCGTTTGTCAATCTGATTGATAAGTACGGTTTTATTATATCTTTTGTAAAATAAGCTTCACTATCGAAGATATCTACAGTCCTTGAGCTCTTAGAAGGGGATTCGGAATTTCGGATATCGCGTAAAGTCGGTTCTGTCTCTGTCTTACTATAGTCTTAGTACATTCGCGTATCGCTATCAATAACCGAAGTCTGAACACCCGAAACCCTTTCTAAAAATTAAAACGCTATACTTCTTTTGCCAGTTGTTCCCGCTGCAACAAATTACGCAACGGTGTCAAGATGTCAGGCGTGGTCCGTCTGCCGGAAGTGCTGTGTGTGCACCTGAAGCGGTTCCGGCACGAGCTGATGTTCAGTGCGAAGGTCGCGGCGCGCGTGTCCTTCCCCATACACGACCTCAACATGGCGCCCTACACGCACAAAGGTGAGTCGGTGAGTCTGTAAGTGTGTAGCAAGTCGGTAAGTGTGCGACAAGTCGGTAAGTGTGCGACAAGTTGGTAAGTGTGCGACAAGTTGGTAAGTGTGCGACAAGTTGGTAAGTGTGCGACAAGTTGGTAAGTGTGCACCAAGTCGGTAAGTGTGCGACAAGTTGGTAAGTGTGCACCAAGTCGGTAAGTGTGCGATAAGTTGGTAAGTGTGCGACGAGTCGGTAAGTGTGCGACTTAAGACCTTATCTTTTTTTACATTTATTTATATGATTTGGCAATAAATGTATTTCTATTTTTTCAAAAGTATATTCGTTATCTACATTGAAAGGTATCGCCAAACTTCGCAGCAGTTTGTTGGCGAATATTACACTCACTTAACACTATATTATACGCATACACTTATGAAAGTTTATACTGTTAAATGCATACCTACAATCACACTTTTTCATCTTACAAATCTAACAGCAAATCTTTAACTTTCTTTCGAACAATCTTTTTGGTTTGACTTTCGTCTTCGAAAGATATTTTATTATACAGTCGCGGTATTAAATACCTACGCGTTCTCTCACCTACCATGTAGGAGCAAATAAGAAATTGAATATAAAAATATACAGAACTGTGTTTTCTATCTTCAGATTGCACATCGAAAATAACCCGGTACGACTTATGCGCGGTGATCTGCCACGCGGGCACGGCCGGCGGCGGACACTACACGTGCGTCGCGAAAAACGGAAGACACTGGTACATGTACGACGACCAGTGTGTGACGCCGCTCTCGCCGCACCAGCTAGCTAACTGCGAGGCGTACGTGCTGTTTTATAGGTTAGTGCGTACAGCCTACGTGCCAAAACTTTATTATTTACACTTTATTGTACAATACTATCCGACTAGTGGCGGTATAACCAAACTCTGGCTGGGTTAAAATACCAGAAGCATGATGACGGGCAGCAGCGTCATTAAATTGAAAATTGAAATCGTTTATTTAGCGCTGTAAACACCAGAATACAGAAGTATACAAAGTTTAATACATGCAGCACAGAACATCTGGTGCGGTACAATGCCAAAAAGGGTACACCAGCTCAGCATAATGCTGAGGAAAGCCACAGCGCTGATTAGAGCAAGCGACCCGGCTACTGCGATCGCCAACCTGCAGGCCTAGCGTGGCGATTATGGCATCACCTTCTATGGACAGCGCAAAAAGAAAATGGCGCTCTGTTCCCGGCCGCCCCACTATTCCTGGTCACGGTAGCGGCCAGCGGAAGCGACTGGATGAGAAGAGCCGAAGATCGGGCTCAATGGCGCGCCCTGGGAGAGGCCTATGTCCAGCAATTGACTAGAGTAGGCTGCTGATGATGTACAATACTAGACTTAATAAAAACAATTAAAATGAGACATTGTACAAAGAAATTGAAATTGAAAACGTTTATTTAATTTAGCACTGTAAACACCAGAATATAAGAACACAATACAGAAGTATACAAAGTTTAATACATGCAGCACAGAACATCTGATGTGGTACAGTGCCAAAAAAAGTACACCAGCTCAGCATAATGCTGAGGCAAGCCACAGCGCTGATTGAAAGGGTGAACTTATCTCTAAAAGAGATACGATCACCACCAACATACGTTTTTTTATTTTTTTTTACTTATTATTACGTTCTAGGCAAAAGGCTAATATAAAAGTAATTTAAATTTAACATAAACTTCTAAAGAGAATAGGATATAAAACGCAAAGCGTTGCGTAGTTGGAGCCACGAGCACACTCCGTAAACAGAAAAGTAAAACGAAGCGTCATTTTTGAAGATATCACAAATTTCTTGTTATTTTGGTTAATTTAATTTATTTTTCAATGCGTCAATCTTATAACAGGGGTGTTATAAGATTGACGCGTTTGTCTGTATGCCTGTGGAAATAAACGATGATCCGATTTGGACGCGGATTTTTTAATTTTTTTTAACTTAACCCCAGACCAGACCTCCCCAGGTAGGGGACCTGGGGAAGTCTGGTCTGGGGTTAAATAAGAGGTTTTTATGAATTATGAAAAAGCACTCTAATCATGTACAGATGTACCACCATAGGACTACTAAACCGATTTTGATAAACGAGGTGGATTGACAATATATTTGTATTTTACAGAAAAGTAAATCCTCAAATGACGGTGCTGCGACAGAAGGCGGGTGAGATATTGGAGTCGACAGCGTGTGAAACCAACGATATTAAATTCTATATTTCTAAGCAGTGGATTAACAAGTGAGTTGGAACTTTAACTAGTGTACTGAGTTTTTAAAAAGGGTTTCGGGTTTTGAGACTTCGGGTATTGATTGATACGCGAATTTACCCGATACCCGAATCTTCTTCTAAGAGCTCACGGTCTATAAGTTTATCTTCAACTTTATTATAAAATCATCAATCTACAAGATTTGCGACTTTTTGAAATCCATAATTCAATTTTTATTAGCCTATAGACTGTCCCACTGCTGGGTAAAGGCCTCCCCCTCTTCCTTTCCATTTTTCCCTGTTCTCGCCGTCCTTATACCATCCGTTTTAGATTTTTTTAAATAATTAATCATTAATTTAATTTAATCTATTTAAAATTGCTATGTCCAAACAGTGCTCATGATTATGCTGTAATTTGTTTTAAGACCTTGTAATACCCATGACAGCAATAAATGAAATGAAATGAAGTAGTACAATAATAAATATCAGTCTAGCAACTTTTATGTGTTGCTAGACTGATATTTATTATTATATTTTTTATGAAATGTCGTTTTTTTTTTAGAATTTTCAAATAACTGCAATTTTTTCGACAATAAATGTGGTATATTTTTTATGTTTTATATAACTGACCGGCTGACTGATATCTTTGCCTTTTGACGAACCAATCAAACTAAACTGCTGAGATTTTATTTCAAGGAAAGGAAAGTATATTTTTAACCGTTATTGATTGAAAAGGAGCTAACCTTTTCAATCAACAATGGTTAAAAATATACTCCTTTTTAATACGTAAACGCGTATAATATTTATTTTCACCATCCGTTTCACCAGATTCAACACATGGGCGGAACCCGGGCCCATCGACAATAGCGACTTCGTATGCTGCCACGGCGGTGTGCGACCAGACCGCTCGCAATACCTGAAGGAGCTCGCTGTCATGGTGCCGCAGGCTCTCTGGGAGTTCCTGTACTCACAGTGAGTAGACCATAGATAACAGAGAATTTTATGCTGCTATGGTACCGCAGGATCTCTGTCAGTTTCGGGTAGACCATAGATAACAGACACTTCTTATGCTGCCATGCTCCCGCAGGCTCTGGGAATTCCTGTACTCACAGTGAGTAAACCATAGACAATAGAGACTTTGTATGCTGCGACGGCGGCGTGCGACCAGACCACTCGCAATACTTGAAGGAGCTCGCTGCCATGCTGCCGCAGGCTCTCTGGAAATTCCTGTACTTACCGTAAGTAGACCATAGACAATAGTACCTTCGTGCTGCCACGGCGGCGTGCGACCAGACCACTCGCAATACTTGAAGGAGCTCGCTGTCAGGCTCTCTGGGAGTTCCTGTACTCACAGTAAGTACCTGCGGTGAACGACCTACCGTCAATGACCGCGTTTGTTTACACTTAGTTGTTAGCCGAAGTCGTCGTTGTTCGCCGACATCGGTCGACAACTGGTAATTGACATAATAGTCGGTGACCACCTGCTGTAACCGACCAAGTGGTAGGTCGATTACCATATGTAACCGCGCTTTAATTTCAGATAAGTGTAACTGGCTTTAACTCGCTCGCGACAATAACTTATGTGTAATGTTCAGTTTCGGCGGCGGCCCGGCAGTGTCCCACGCTCACGAGTGCTCGGTGTGCGCGCGCGCCGCCATCAGACTGCGCACGCGCCGTGCCGCAGAACGTGCCGCCTTCGCTGATCTACACGCCATCTTCCAGGTAAATACTCATACTCGTACCATTTATTGCTTTTCATGTGTAACAATTGGTCTTAAAAATATATATTATATGTTCATACATGAAACCCTGAGTAGGGCACCGCAATATAAAATAAGAGATTATGATAAATTATAATAGTAATAAATACTAACGGGATAAATTAAATTAAATGTCATTATAAGTTATACATATCCCTTCTCTTCTCTTAGTGACCCTAACGAGGCTGACATGGTCACCTTGGCCTCTAAACTGGATGGATTTAAAAAAAAGTTTTATATAAATTTTGGACCCAGTCATCATTTTAATAATAATAATAAATTCTTTCAGGCAACAAGTTATATAGCTAACTATACAAAAGGCCCATAGATATATAGACTTACCTTATAGACTAACATACATAACATTATATAAGTAAAAAGTATTCATTCATTTCATTATGAACAGCCCAATATCATCTAACAGTACTGAAGAGCTCTCTTTTGCGACACTTAAGAACGTTTCCTGCAACCAATGGCATGATTCATAGCTGTATTAAACTTGATTTTCTGTGTTATAACAAGGAACAAGAGCGACCCAGAGCAATATACGCGATCAGTATGCATTGGTTCCGACAGTGGCAGGCGTTCGTGAGAAACAAGACGCAACAGCCACCCCCGCCTGTCGACAACACTGGAATAGTCACTAAACAGGTACAAATTTAGATCTTAGAGTAGAGTACAGTCGACCACAGGTCAACCTACCCAAAACGTCAAAATTTGACAATCTGAAATGTATCATATTGCGCAAGCTTAAATAGATACATACATACAAACGTATCATATTTTTTTAGTTTTTGACAGATGGTATACTATAGTATATGTATTGTGGTCGACTGTACAAGAAGTAACATGTCATAATGATCCTTCGAGGATGAGATTTCATGCTGATTTATATCATAACCATCCTCCATCACCATCAATCTAAGTCCTCAGGGTTAGCAACGTATCAAAACCCTCTAATAACATTATATCGGATGGTCCGTTTACTCGACTTTCTTGTTTCTTCGTCTTTATTCAATAAAAAAACTACAAAACACACGTAGCGGCAACTTGTGGTGGCCACTGAACTTCAACGAAATGAAACTGAAATTGAACAATTTGTTGTAATAAAATATAACTCGAAAAAAAAACTTCATACAAATCCGCTGATCAAGTAGTTTATGCTTAGGTGGAGTGTCCCATTTAAAACAACCAAAGTTACGTGTCTAAAAACCTGTTTTAGTTTTAATAGTGATCGAAGTTTTCTTACAAATAAAAGTTATAGAAAAAGACAATCATATAACATCGTTTGTCTACCCAATAGGAAACATTTTCAGAGGTTTATTGGACTATTCGGCTACTTATGTCCGTAACAATTTCAATAAATATGATTTGTGTTCATTTTATAATTAAAAAAATTGTTTATTTATGTGGGCGATGCTGTAATTTTGGTATAGTAGTAATCCGCGCTAAGGGATTTTATGGATCAGCACAATGATGCCTTATACAAAGACACGAAATATGTTAAAACGGGGTTGGACAACATTTATGATTTAAAAGAAAAATACCCTAACATGATAAAGCATTTATCAAGGATTTATTTATTGATTTGTTTACAGGAAATCGATGGTACCACAACCTACGTACTCAAACAAGGCTCCGACCATGCCCAACTTAGTGAGGAACTGTGGAGGTTCTTCACCGATATATACGGGGGAGGTCCAGAGGTCAAACTGAAATCTCCGACCATCCAACAACCAGTCTCACAACCCGTACTGGCTGACATTCGAGAACCACAAGTCTTCGCGGACAACCGGCGTCTGTCGAGAAAATATTCAGAGTCCGACAAGGAGGAATACTGCACGAAATCCATCTCCGAAATGAACATAAGAGAAACTATCCAAGGTGAATTGCAGAAGAACCAGTCGCTCCAAAACATTAACCGACGATACAAAATATCCAGGTCAACCGCCGACTCGGACGAAGACGTCAACTATAGACACGCCTTTCAATACAAAAGGCATGAGCCAAATGGAAACTATGACTCCGACGAAGACATGGCCACGAATCCACCTCAAACGTATGCAAACACAGTGAGAATGGAAAATGGAGTAGACAGTTCCGATCATGACGCAAACGATAACCCCGTATATCATAAGAAATCCAATTCGGACAGATTGACTGACTCGGAGCTGCCAAACTTAGACAGCATATCGTTGAAAGGCAAACAATCGAAGACCGGAAAAGTGAGAAAAATTAAAAGACGGACAGTGAAATGATTCTTTCTGGCTTTCCAGTTCGTTCACAGGCTGAGGCGGAATGTGAGCAATAGGAACTGCGTCTGAACATTCCCTTGCGGTGATGGTGGTATTTAACGCGTGCATTTATTAGGTTTTCGCGAACCTAACTGAACTTTGGGGGTCTACGAAACGATATTTTTCTAAAATATTTATGAATTTGCGGCCTGAGAACCCTAAGGGGGGGAGGGTGTTAGTATTTTTAGTACAATTTTTATTTAGTTCAAATTCATCAGGTCTAGGAAAATTAGGTCTTTGAAATTGTTACTTGCAATAATCAAAGGTGTATATTTTACAATAATTAATGTATATCTGTGTAAAATTCTATTCATAACGTTAACCGTAACATAACACTGTATAGAAATTTCGTGTTAATAGATTTTTCTGTGACTATTGTTTTTCTGTTTTACCATGGATTAGGTATTTATTTTGTTTTCTGGTTCTAAGTCTACGTGTTATTTGTTAATGATCAGCAATAAAATATATTACAACTATATTGGCTGCACGAACTAGTTTTATTTCAATGAACTCAACTATAAACAATCTAATACAACCTACAAACACCTGACTAAAATCGTAAGTATCCAGGCTTGAGTAGTTTTAAAATATATGCAGATTTGAGTAATCGTCAACGGTTGATCTCAACAGCCCTACGCACACTGGCGGAGTGAAGTGGAGTGGAGCCGCAGCGTGGATCCTGTTCTTACATCGATTCGCTTCAGTCATAGTCATTTTAAACCGTATTTAAGCGTTGTTAAGGTTTAGTTCAATTGTTATCGAAGAAAGACGCCGCGCGCACTCCAGCGGCGTGCGTTAGGCTTAAATAGCCAAGACTCGAGTAATTGAAAACCTTCAAACACAGCTAAAGATCTATGTATCCAGACTTCAGTAATCCACAATATTCGTCTAAGAAACAATTCGCTAGGAGTGGGATAAAATCCCGCCACCTCACCGCTACCACTGCTACTCCTGTCTGACACTGGATCAACAGTGGTAACTATCTTGATACAACGCCAACCATTGAAGGAAAGTCACTGGGAATGACTACGCTACCTTGGGCCCCACAACAAATTTAATTGAAAGAGATAGACCCAATTTACATTACCGCGGAATGGAATGGAAGCGAATTTTCGCAACGTAATTGTACATAGCATAATGAACTTTATGTCAATTGTGTAACATACAAACTAAATACGAGCCAAAAAAGAGGTCGCGCGTCTTCCGGGGAATCCTCGCGCATTCTCGAGAATTCCCCTAGCTACTTTTCTTTTTTGGCTCGTAGGTATTTAGTTTGTATGTTACACAATTGACATAAAGTTCATTATGCTATGTACAATTACGTTGCGAATATTCGCTTCCATTCCATTCCGCGGCAATGTAAATTGAGCCTAAGAATAAGAGAGTAGGAAAAGAAGTTCCCACTTCCCCCCTCGGTAAAATGGGAGTGGGATAGTGGGATTTTGTAATTTACTAGGAGACCACTAGGAGGCGGTACTCTAGTTACAATAAACCCCTCATACCAAAGGTTTTGTAATTCAACAGTCCGATTTCTGTGCCATATTCAACATCTAGCTGGAGATCTATGGCGGACGCACGCGGCAGTTGATTATCCATTGCTCGTTATGAAGTTAAAACGTCACCGCAATAACACGATATCAATCATATATCAGCAATGTACATCAATATCGACTCGTCTAGAGTAATTTAACACAACCTTCAAACAGCCTAGAGATCTAGTTGCTATTTTGGTTCAAAAAAGTTTATTTATATTTTATCAAAACCTAGAC
Source organism: Hofmannophila pseudospretella (assembly GCA_947369225.1). NCBI lineage: Eukaryota > Metazoa > Arthropoda > Insecta > Lepidoptera > Oecophoridae > Hofmannophila > Hofmannophila pseudospretella. The sequence goes on along the minus strand of OX376332.1, from coordinate 6,216,208 downwards.
TTGTATAATTTAAACAAAGATTTTGAAATTCACCTTATGTAGATTGCTCACTAGAGAAGTTTTATATAGAAACCGCGTCTGCCAGTTGGCGCATGCGTTTTGAGGATTTGCCCCATACATATAATAATACTAGGAGGGGATCGTAGTGAAACTTAGAAAATGACATTTTGAGAAAATGTATGTAGATTCCTGGCTTAGGGGATTCTGATGAACCAGTGAGTTCAGGTGGATGCCCTGGCTAGGGGATTTTGTTAGGGGATCCTGATGGACCAAGTCGCATCTTCCCATACATTCAGTCAGCCATTGAAATGTCAAATGTAATGAAACTATAAGTGCATTTACCCAAACTGGCCCAAAGAGAGAGCGAGACAAAGGGTGTCTCGCTGTCAGTGCTCAATCATCATCCTAGAGTAGAGGGCACTACTAGTCCGATTTCTTCCACCCACACTCTCCGTAATATAGTCACACAACCAAATGAGACAGTGGATTGTTTCAAAAATATTTTATTACAATGAAGAGCAATTACATGTTATAAACCAGGTACAATGTTTACAATTTATTATTATTTGACAGATATCCTGTGAGGGTACATCGGTTTTTTATGTTAGTTACAAGTTACAACAAACTAAGTTGCCCTATTTTAGTTGCCTACTGTCCGGTACATTAGCTTTAATTCCCGGTTTACACTTGGTCAAGAACAGTGGCGAGTGCAAGTAGAATGGTGAATGTTTGAATACACTGGCAAGGCAACTTGAAAGCCAAGTTGACTCGTCACTGTACTTGCCCAAGTGTAAACCGGGCATTAGAATCTAGTTTTAAATTCCGTGTCCAACGGGTACACGTTGATATGTCGACATATCGGTATTGTTTTATGCCAAATAACTTTTAATATATCTATACTCCTATAGACATACCCCGTATACACTGACCAAGTATTTTTTTAAACCCTCGCCATATAGCAGAATTAACTGGTGCTATTTTTATTTTCATAGCGAACTATAACACATACTATAAAAGTACCAATGGCGCCCTCTTGACAGGGTTTTTATATTCCTGGTCAGGGTATAGTAATATAAATGGTCTTTCTTTAATATGTATTCTTTGTGGCAAGAAAGTTTTTTCTTTCATTCTTTGTTTTATTTAAAAGCTTTCTGGCACATGAACCAGCCAGGCCCGTTTATATAATACTAGTCTCTAACTAAACCCAGAGTTAAATGCTTTAATTAAAAATAACTCAAAATTCAGATATATCGACATGTCAATATACTTATACTCCGCTGAGCACGCATTTACTGGATTTTATATATAACCTGACCAGAAAAATAAAAACCCTCGCAATATTGCGGAATTAAATGGAATATAGTTTATTCCATTTAAGGCGCTGTACTTGGCTAGATCATGAGCGAGATAAACGTATTGAAGTTGTAGATGAGCGTGAGCGGGACGCACGGTGCTGGAATATCATGAGCGAGCTTTTTTTTCGACAATTCGGCGATTATTTCATAAACGGTGTTCAATATTCAAAATATAATTACCGACGTTTGACGTAGGTACATAGATTGTTATTTTGGCTCAAATTGCAATACCTAAAATGAAATAAGGACCAAATGAAATGAGTTCTTTTTCGTAAAAACATGCAAAAACACCAATGTTTCGAATTATATTTCTATCGAGCGAAATTCATCGAATCGTATGAGTTACCGACGTACGTGCATATACTATATATTTTTTCCGAATCTCAATCGACTAAGTTTATGACCTAAGTACAGCGCCAAAATTCCGCAATATAGGGTTTTCATATTCCTGATCACGGTATCACTACAAACTCGCAACCGACAATCTCTGTAGGTAGATGCAGAAAAAGTTTTGTTTGAAATGTGAAATGCCATTTAATTATTCGAGAAATTGAACATAGGTTCAGTGAATGAAATTCGCAATAATACGTTGTATTTAAATATAGTACATAACTGCAGAGGCCACGAAATTAGCCATTACTGGCCGCGGATCATATTGAAAGGCCGAACAGTAGACGAGGCCTTTTAACGATCCAAGGCCAAAAATAGCTATTTTGGCCGATGCTTGTATAGTACATTTCTCAAATAAAGCGAGGAATTTAAAAAAACACATTCCAAGTACTAATTCCAAGTCAAAAGTACTAGGCGTCCATAAAAAGGAAAGATGTGGCGTTGTCAGTAGGAACTAGAGCTGCTCGCGCTGCTGGTGACGCGCGACTGGTGCACGTAATCGAATGAAATCTCTTTAGTCCGCACCGCACTGCGTTTTGATGTGACAATTCGAATTTTAAAAAGTAAAACAAAAGACGAGAGGATTCCTGGCCTAAGCCCGGTAAGGATGTATGAAAATTCATTACTGTCGTTAATTATTTTTTTAAATAAGTATTCGAGGCTTCGAGATAGGAAGTATGTTAAACCCTGGCTTAAAATTCGAATGTATTGAAAATATTTCCGAGCATCTTTGAGAAAAATACCATTATCTTATTATCATAGTGTTTACAAGTTAACACTCGCATCTTACGACTGTGCTAGGATAGGTACGATGCGTTTTTGCTGTTATTTTTTACAGCTAAGCTTTATTTAATTCACGTCTAATACATTTTCTGCGATTTTAGTGATTGTCGATGTGCGAGTTACCTATTAGATATTTTTAAATTAAGGGGCATTTCTGTTAAGTTCACTTTTTTTTTATTTATAGATGTTCATTTCTTACATTTTGTACAATGTTTCGATTCTTTACGATTGAAGATTTAATTTATAAAACAGCTCGTTTTTAGGCACAATAAACACAGAATGGGAATGTAAAACTATTTCACTGCCTACGTCGTCGTCTCTAGTAGTGAAATATTTTATGAAGCATTCAGACTTATGTTTAGACCAATCAAAACATTGTTATCCTTCACAATCTCGGTGAATAAGCTACAAAATATTTTTTTACATTCCCCTCTATGCAGAAACTATCAGTTTTCGATATAATGCAATATTGAAATATTTTCTTCTATATCTCCTTTTTTCTACACCCGAATATAAAATGCCATATTACTTGAAAAAGCGTAACAAAAATATATCCTTTCTATTAAACAGAATTATCATCTAAAAATATTTTTTGCTTATTACAATTTTCAAACAATCTATGTTCAATAAGGCCCCTAATTATGTACCAAAATTACGTATATCTATTGATCAATGTCAGCTACGAATAAGAAAACACGACGTTATGCTTAGGACTTCCATTATAATTTTTAATACCTACTTATCGATAGTTGTCAGACTAAATCCCAGGGTGGACCTCAAATTACTTACACCTAAAATATTGAAAAATTATTAGCCGTCTTGTCTGTTTTTTTTTAAAATTTGGTACATGTACAGTCTGTACCCTGATTTGATTGACCCCCCTTTGTTACTGTTACATACATCAGCTAGGGGGTCGGATAACTCAGGAAAAGACTGTACCCAAATTACCGATGTAAATAAAATCAAATTTTGTCCAAACACTTAATTTTTTGATCATTGATCTGTTGGAATTATTCCAAACTAAATATACTATGAGAATATACTATTATATTATTGTCAAATGGGTATTTGACTAAAAAAAAATTTATTCCATCAATCAACTTACATGGACAGCCTGAAGGATCTTAGAGATATTGATGGTTAATTGACCGGGAAGGTGCTCAGTCCCTTCTTAGCAAAACAGTTCTTTATATGTAGCCAGGGCCTGCGTGTATGGCGCTACGGCATAGTGACGTCATAATGCTCTATTGCCGTTTCTTTCTATCGTCTGATTTTTGATTGCATGTAACTATTTTATTTTTCAACTAATTTTAATTCTGTTTTCACATTTGACCATCAATTTATGACTATTTCTTAATTATTAAGAAATGCATTTAATATTTGTTACATGGAAACTACCGAATTAAAATATACAATAGCATTTCTTTAGGTAAACTTTAAGGTTTAATCCATTTAAATCTGTAGAAGCATAACATCTTTCCTTATTCGTATGATTTTCGTTGCTGTTACAAACTTAAACAATATACATATAAATAAAAAATATATTCGAATTCTTACAGAATGTAAAACAATATAAAAGAAGGTATAGTTATTTGGTATTACACAACATACTTTGCAGGTAAATACAATTAAAACGAGTTTAACTCATTAATTACCTGATCAAAAATAACTAATAAAAAACTGGAAATAAAAAAATTAACAATAATAATTATGCGTAAAGATAATTCCCCAAACAAAATGGGGAATTTGAACACTTTTAGTGTTATAAAAAATATTTTAGAAACATTTATCGTCACGTGACACGACAACTGTGAATAAATATCATCTGTAGCTTGTGAACATATTATAAGAACAAGTTATAATGTAACCCTAACATCGGGTACACCAACAATACGGTCGTACAGTGATAGTCTTTGATATGTTAACAATTAAAATATGTTTACCCACTAAAACATTACAAAAATATATTGCATATATCGTTGTATTCTGTACCTATAAATAAAATTGAGGAAAGCTAACTTTCGTCAATATGTCAGTTTATGCTATTTTGCTCTTTGTACAAAGTTGCACCATCTGTGGTTTATATTATAACGCCTGTGGAAAAAGTATTACATATACGAATATCTGTCTGATTGAGAATATGTGCCGCTATTGTATATGACTAGTGGTAGACATAGGCTGCAAAAATCATTTTTTCAAATGAAAGCCAAGATATAATAATATATTTATGCTTTTATACAGCCTACATCTTTTTTGGAGGATTTAGCAAATATGTTTTTAGTAAATACAACAAATAAACTACAATTGTATATGAATACAGTCTACTAATTTTTTTTAATGAAATGCGGTATTTCCAAAAACATTTCGCAGAAATCTTTTCTGATATCTGAATTATGAAAATATGTATAATCATCCAAAAATATGTCCATTCCTAATTTTAATGTACATAATATGACAAAATGTGCGATAAAGGCCTTAAATTTTATATTTTTTTTATTTTCCATTAAAGTTCCAAAAACCCCAGATCTCTAATGGTGGAAAACTGGTTTTTTTAAACATTTTTTCTTGAGAGGCTACTCTTTAAGAGCGTAATCTATAATATAAGCAAAATTATATAATCATACATATTTAAATTGAATATCAATAAAGATTTCGATAATGCAGCACACACTAACATTAAAAATTAAACACAACATGGATTATTTTATGTAAACACCTGCCCTGTGGTTTGCATTGTAGTTCTCAAATAAAAAAATCCTATTATTCTCACTAACCTAACAAAGTAATTAAATTTCTAGCCGTAAGAATAAGTTGAAATTGAGGTAGATTAAATTTTTTACATTCCTATTAACCTAAAAGATTAGAATTATTTACATATTCTATGTATGAAGCGTGTACAACATTGGATCTCACCTCCTAAATCTACTTTCCTTGCCATTACTAGACGCCAAACATTTAATTATAATTATTATAATGTATTATTATAAGAAACCGAAATTACCGATTATTAAACTTAACATAATATAAAATCTGTATTCAAGTGTCAGGAATGAGACTTTCGGACCTCTAGTCAAGGCGACATTGGCACCAATTCTGGGGTTTCACTCGCTTAATTAATACACCGCTAAACGAAACCTCTCACCCTCACTCTTGCACGATCTAGCATATGGGGAGCACGACAGTTTCATTTAGTTTTAACTTTAAGTTTGGCGGCCACCCCGGAATCGACGCCAATATTCTGCTAATCGCGCCTTATAGAAATCTATAATTTTTATCCAATCGACAATTATAACAGTTATTAAGAATTGACATTAATATGTAATACATATAATACTACAATGTAATACATATAATAGTAGAGGAAGACATAAACAAATAGTAATAATAAATTCATTAACTTGTCCAATTGGTCATCAATTTTTAATTTAATTGAATTTTTTTATGGCTAGAAAATAAAATAAAAACTTCCTGAACTGTCTGACCCCTTTTGATAGAGGGGTCCAGATAATCAGAGATCCGATTGTACATTTAAAAAAATTTGATATCAAAAAATGAAGGTTAAATGTAACCTTTTCGAAAAAGGACCAAACGTGATTAGCAAAATTAGCACTTTACTAGAGAATCTCAATACTATATAATACAAGTTTCGCGAAATGCAAGGCACCTAATAAAACCAACTGAAATCATTCCCTTCATTTCCAACGAACCAAAGTTGTTTTGAATTCTCACTATATTATCATCCTCCCTCTGACACTTACTACACTTTTCCAGTCTTCACATATACAATTTGGCTCACAATCCTAAAACGTATGCCAAGACAATTGCTACTTCCATGATAGTTTTGGAATAAATCGTATGAATATGTCGGCGAAATTTTGTTTTGAACGTCATCAACTATCAATTTATGAACCTAGTCCAATGAGCATGAAAATTATCTAGAAAGTATGAAATGGGCAGAAATGAAAAGGGCTGATTCTAAATTTTTTTGGCACATTTTCTTACAATAAAAAATATAAATGAATGCAAAATTTTAAATGACGCTAACTAGCTTTGCTCATCAGACTTTGACCCAATTTATTGTTCTCTTAATTCTAAGGAAGCACAAGTGCCTCTGAGGTATATTCAATTGTTTTTTTATTTTATTGCATTTGTTACTAGCTCAAGTCTACGACATGAGTTTTAGGGCTTCAATAACACTCTGTACAACAGAATGAAATTGAATCCTATACAAATCCTTTAACAGTAAAACTCTGTTTTGAACACTTACACATAACAAGGTGATATATTAAACAGATCTGATGTTAATGTTCTCCAGCAGAATTTCAGTTTAAGATTAAAGTTTAATTGACAGACAGGCTCTCAGTTGTATTATAATTTCTCGTGGAAAAGCAGTATGCCTCTCTAAAACATATTGTAATAGCCTACTGCTTTCAAGAGCCCTAAGCCTTCAGGAATTCTGCTACCCTTGACGACAGAAATGACATTCTGTACGACAATATCATGAATTACGCTTACTGTATCCCTCTAACAGCTCACAGAGTTGGTCCCATTATACTCCATAAACGTCATACAAGTACGCTATAAATAACAATTTTACAATTCCGAAAGTACATACACGACTAGATCACATATTCATGTAGAATTCGGAAACATTTTGGTATACCTGAGACATACAAAATATATACAATTTGGCAATTTAAACTCGAGGGCGAGCGCCCCGTCGCTTCCATACCTAATTTACATGGTCAATATATTCAAGTCCAATTATATTACAATTCGAATCACTACTGCACTCTTCCAGACTATATTACAGCTTAGACCAACCTTACCTAGTGAGGTAGCTCGGTTTTCACATAAGCTAAATGCAGGAATCTCGCAACGACGGGGAGCGAGGGGCTAGTGTGGCGGCGGGGGCGGGGGCGGAGGCTTAGGGCTCTGCGGCCGTGGCGCAGTGTGGAAAGCCTGCGTGAACGCCGGCAGCCGCTGCTGCGAGCGGCTCTCCTCGCTCGTATATGTTGGTTGCGGCTCATGTTCCTCTAAAAGCTCTAGCATCTGACTCGACAGGCCCGACGGCCCTTCTCCAGGATCCATTAAAAGTGATTGCACATTCGCCGGGTCCAGTAAATGCGCTCCTAGTGGGTCACTCATTGGTTGTGAAGTCATGTATGATAAGTCGGAGGACGTCTGCGAGTACGGAGGAACCATAAACACTGGGTAATTCAGTAGGTCACTGGGCGATGGTGGGGCCTCTAACTTTATATCTATAGGCTCTGTTTTAACATCAATGAGAGGCGGTATTTCCACAATTATTTCCGAAGACGGCACTCTAGTTGGGCCCCCAGATGAACTTTCTTTGGGAGAGGGTGTCTTCCAAACAGGAAAATCGGTTCCCTCCATCGGAAATTCAGTAAACTGTTCCTCGAAGGAAGTAGACTCCGGTGGCGGATCTTTGGAAGTTCCCACTGCTGCTGACTTCCACGATTCATCAGGATGAGCATTCTTTACATGTCTTACCAAATGATCTTTACGGCCAAATTTTTGGGGACAGAAGGGGCATAAAAAATCGCGTCTACCTGTGTGCACAACGAGATGCCGTCGAACATCTTTTGCAGTGAAAAACCTTCGATCGCAGTAGTCACATGTGAACTTCTTATCTGTTTCGTTTTTGACAGTCCGACTCCCTGTGTGAACTTTGAGGTGATAAACTATATCCTGGCGGGTGGTGAAGATTTCATCGCAAATCTTACATTGCAAATTGCCTTCCTCTGCTGAATGCAGAGCGGCATGCTTACGGTAACTTAGCAGAGATGTATAAGATTTTCTACAATCAGGCCTCTCACAAGTATACAATTTTTTAACAGGATTATGAACTCTAACATGATTTGTGAGATGATCTTTACGATTGAACGTTTTGCCGCATACAGTGCAAGCAAACGCTCGTTGCTCGCTGTGAATCAGACTGTGGCGTACGAGTTTGAATTTGGAATTGAACCTTTTATCACAAAGATCACAAGAGAAGGGCAGCTCACCAGTGTGGGAGAGGACGTGCTGACTCAGCTTGCCGGGGCTGGAGAAGCGCTTGTCGCAGTTGGTGCAGGCGTGACGCTTGCCGCGGTCGCGGCGCGCGCGCCGCTCGGGCTCCGGCGCCGGCGCGGCGCTGGGGCCGGCGCCCTCGTCGGGCCGTGGTCTACGCGGCAGGGTGGGCACGCGGCGAGCCGCCTTGACAGTGCGAAAACATTGCTTAATGCCGCCGCTGGGCCCGGGCACGCCGAGCGCCACGAACTCGAGCTTGCTGGGCAGCTGCGACGCGGGCGGTGCTACGTACGTCTTCTGCGGGGTGGGCGCGCGTTCGCTGCTCGTCTCCTCCGTGAACTCGGGGCCGCCCTCCTCGCCTTCACTAGGGTTCGGTGGCGGACTGGCCATCTCGCGATCATTTTTGACGCGCTTTCCCTATGTCGCTGTTTGGTGATCACGCGTCGTGCTTCGTACGGCTCCGCGGTGGCGTTGGCTCGTCGCGATGGCAGAAAACATTTCTGTCACATTGGCGATCTGGAAGCCCTTTTTCGTATTCGTGTCACATGGTTCTCGCGGAATTTCTGGACTCCATCGTCGGTTTCCACTCGAGATTGTCTCGCGCTCGTCTCACTACGCTTTTATTCGAGTGAAGAAAGTGAAGAAAGAATTAAAAACGATGAAAAAGAGGACTTTTTTCGAAGAAATACGTAGCGCTTGACATCGAGATGTCAAAATAATGAAAAGAAGCCAAAAGGTTTGTCAAAAAAGTCAGCCAAATTGTCGTCGACTTTTGGTCCGATTTGATGGGATGGATTTGATTGATCCGATTCCGATTCTTGGTGATTTAGTTTGCCGAACACGATTGTCGAGCATATCGTCCCGCATCCGTCCGTCGTTGTATCGCCTGTTACAGACATTGAATGCCAATTGTTGAATGTGAAAACGATGCTGCTTTTACTTGGATTTTACACAAATTAAATTTTGTACCTACAAATTGCTTTAATTCGAAGCTAAATATGTACAAATTTGTTTCAATTCGGAGCTGGCCATTTTTAAAGCTAAACCGAAATGAAACTGTCACGCTCACTCATATACTAGATTGTGTTTGAATGAGCAGAACGTTTCGATTAGTGTTCATCGCTAAAGGCGCCCTCGGAATCGATATCATTGATTTGATTCGCACGCACGCACGACACGATTAACGATCTAAAAATAAAATACTTGGCAACCCATCAAAATTATTTATCTGACAACACCAGCAATAGTGATGTTGATGTTTTATCGATCAATTTTCATCAATCGTATCAAACTGTATTTTTTTTAAATTTTAAATAGTCATTTTATTGACAGTGTTACCAATTTGTGGGATTTTTCCCGAAATACGGAGAATTCAGACAAGAAAATTATAATTTAAATATATTATGACAAAAGATTGTACTATATTTAACCGTTCGAGCCTGCGAACTGCCAAATCTAAACCTAAACATAAATGAAATTCACGCTCACTCCTATAAACAAAATTGCGTAATATTAAGGCTAAAGCCTAGTTTTTACGTATTAAGTAGTTAAGTAATTAAATAAATTTTAAGTTTATTGAAGCGTGTAAACAAAGCATGTTAACGATTAAGGTTGTTTAGTTAGAATCTAGTCCATTTCGGTTTAGTAAAATGTGACACGTGAACCCCAGCCATAAGGTTTCGTTCATGATTCGTTTAGCGATGATTTCATTTAGAGAAGCATCAATAGGAGATAATCCTGAAATTTTTTACCACTAAAGGCGATACTAGCACAATGGTACGTAGCCAATCAACATGTAGATACGTTCCTTTACACTAAATCTTTTTTTATCCCTTAGCATTGTCTTATCAGATTTTTTAGGTTTCCTATTTTGAAATGGCCAAATGATGCCATGATATCATCACAATTTTACTATAGCTTTGAGAAATTATATTAAACTAACCCCAAATAACGAGAAATTTATGATATCTTCAAAAGTAACGTTTCGTTTTGCTTTTATGTTTAAGGAGTGTGCTAGTGACTCCATCTACGTAACACTTTGCGTTTTATGTCCTATTCTATGGGGAAAATTTGAGTTGTTCGAGTATTTTCGAAATTGCCGAACGGCAACACTGTTTATTGCAGTAAAAAAAAAGACGTAGGTAACCTAAAAAGTACATCATCATTTTATGATTTTAGGGTAAATAAATCCAACAATATAGTTTTAGAAATAAAATACAGCTTTACCAAATTACCAAGGTTAGTACCTATCATCAATATTTTTACCCAACAATAAGTTTCTACAATTAGAATGTACCTACTGCATCACTTGTATTTTTGTACTGACTACTGACCCCGACCGAATACAGTTGGAGTTGAATATTATCTTCATTTAAGACATAGGTAATAATAAGTAAGAAAATAACCAGGTACCTACCTATAATAGTAAAAGTTACACAGTGTATTTTGAATTTCTAAAATTAGAATCATTCTGCTGAACCACAGCTATTTCTTAGACACCTAACAAACACCCCTTGTAACTTATCTAATGAATTTTATATAAACCAATCTTCGGTAGATAAGATACCAACCTTTGTACCAGTCAATTTATTTAGTTACGAGTTGAAAGCCAAAGCACCCTGTGGCAGGACCATTTAAACTTCGTCGTTAAAAATAAGAACTGCCATCTACTCACCAACCTTCCAGAAACACAAAAATTAAAAATGTCGGTTGTCCAACCATCTTCCTGTCCCTCCATCTCTACCCATCACATTGCACCTTATACCCCTCCCCAAAATCTTCGACTCCCATAGAAAAGAACCTTAAATTCGTTTAAACCAATATCTAGTTTCCTAATCTAATCCTCCACCCACCACACCTGGGTGTTATGGAAACCTTTACTTTAAAAATTGCTCATATTGTCATTTTAATGTTATTACCATATTACTTATGAAAAAAAAGAATGAACACAAAAGATTCCCGAGGCTCAATGTGTCACTGGGGTTATCCCTAGCCCCCTTCATAACATAAGATATGAATAAAATTGTTTCCAGACAAAATGTCTGATGCAAACGTTGGTGGTGGTTCGGCGCCCGCGTCTGCGCAGGGCTCTGCGGCTGCCTCGGCCACTAGTGTAGCCGAGGAGCAGCGTTCCGGAAGTGCTGCCGGGTCTGGTAAGTAATTCTCTACTTTATAATGATATCAAAGGATCCTGTCTTCTTCTTCAAAACCTCTGATTTTGTATTGACAGTTCTCTTGAAAAACACAACATTTTTCGGTATCTGCTAACACCAGAGATATTAATGATTTAAGGTACTGAGGAGGTGCTGTCCCTTTTTAGCAAAACAGTCCTTGCGTCACTGCGCTAACGCCATACAATATGGCGTTGGCGCTACCGTACAGTGACGTCACAAATTGCTTTTGCCGTTTTTTTTTACATCTGATTTCTGATTGCCTGTAACTATTTTATTTTTCAACAAATTTCAATTCTTATTTCAAATTGGATTTTACATTTACTTAATTCAACAGGAACAGCAGCAGGTTCTGAAGCTTCTGAAGAGAAGTATGGAGGCTGCGAAGGGCCAGACGCGATGTACGTGAAGTTAGTGTCCTCAGATGGGCATGAGTTCATTGTGAAACGGGAGCATGCGCTCACTTCTGGTACTATTAAAGCGATGTTGAGCGGGCCCGGGCAGTTTGCTGAGAATGAGGCCAATGAAGTTAACTTTAGGGAGATACCGTAAGTACATTTTGAGTGTAAAAACGTCATCGTTTTGATTATTTTTTTGTGTGGATTATTAAAGAAAGTGAACCACATTCTTTGATAACTTAAAGTGTGCTAAATTCATTTATACCATACAAGAAATCAGAAATAGTGGAGGTCAGAAAGTGGTTACCATTGGCCATTTACACGATCGTGAATTTCTCTAAAACTAAAACTACTACTTTCTAGCTATTAGAACTACATAGATTCTGTATGTTCTGTACATTTCTACAAAGTATTTTTTTTAATTTACCACTGCAAGCATAAACCCCCTTTTTTTTCCTCTTTGCAGATCCCATGTCCTGCAAAAAGTATGCATGTATTTTACCTACAAAGTTCGCTACACCAACTCGTCGACTGAGATCCCGGAGTTCCCGATCGCACCAGAAATTGCCCTGGAGTTACTCATGGCTGCTAACTTCCTCGATTGCTAGATACGACGATAATGTGAAGTGATTCCGGTGTGAGTTGTTATTATTACATTCTAGACCGGACTTGTAAGTTTCACCTCACAGAATGGCATTGATTCTGGATGTCACTTGCCAAGTTAATACATAGCTAAACGAAACATCTTCATCTTCTATTCTCACTCTTTATTGAGAGTACTCTCTTACCATAATCTAGTGTATGAGTAAGCATGACAGTTCCATTTAATTTTTGAGATTTAGCGGCCATGCCAGAATGACACCATTGGCATTGATTCCAGGGTGACCGCCAAAGCTAAATCTAAATGAAACTGTCACGCTCACTCGTATACTTCGACATTGGCAGAACCATCGATAAAACGATGGGGCCATATTAAACAAATTGGAATTGGTAAGAGTGGTTGGGATGTTTCACCCCGGAATTGGTGCCAGTATGGCTTTTCATATAAATCGACCCTTACAATCTAGTATGAGTGAGCGAGACCGTTTCATTTAGTTTAGCTCAAGATTTTGCGGACATGCCAGAATCGACGTCATTGTCCAAATAAAATTATGATATGGTTAAGTCGATGCGGAATCTTGTAAAAACCGGTCTCGCATCCAGATTGCTGTGGGGGTGACCTTAGAAAAGTAATCTCATATGTTCTATACATTCGGGATTAAGATTCCATATCAACTTACCTGTTTGGCCTGGCCTCTTGTGTGGTAATTTCATGTTTGGCTCCCCATCTGTCATATGGCATCCCAGGGGATGCGGGATGAAGGGGCGGCGGGCCTACCCACATTCTCTTTTGGGACTTACAGCTTCGTGCGTGTATTAAGGCTACAGGAGACGATCTATGGTGATTAACAATTGGAGAGGATGGCGCAATACAAAATAGCGAGAAGGTAGTAAGCGCCTCTCGCTTCTTTATATTGCGCCGTCTCTCTTTAATTGTCAATTGTAATTTATCGTTTCGCGAACTCTTTAACACGAAGTCACGGTCTGCTATTCGTACGAAAGTTTGTCGTATCTGTCCAATATTTTACTGAAATATTTATATTATGTATTGTAAATTAGATATGTTAGGTATTTTCAACTAATTAATTTTTGTATAAAAACCTTCAACAGCATAAATTAACCTGTAATTAAATTGTTGGCATTTGCGAAATTATTGTGCCTAACCTCAATAGAGCATATATTGAATGCGAATTGAAGTTTATTTGTAATTTATTTTTCATTTTACAATATTGACAAGAATATTTCAGTTAAATATTACAATATTGACAAGAATATTTCAGTTAAATATTACAATATTGACAAGAATATTTCAGTGACAATATTACAATATTGACAAGAATATTTCAGTTACAATATTACAATATTGACAAGAATATTTCAGTTAAATATTACAATATTGACAAGAATATTTCAGTTAAATATTACAATATTGACAAGAATATTTCAGTTAAATATTACAATATTGACAAGAATATTTCACTTAAATATTGCAGAAATACGACATTTAACGTGCATAAACTTTTGTATGAAAACCAGTGACGTATGACGTTAAACCTTAATCCTACTTACTACGTAATCATTTTACAATTTGTAATAATTGAAATTCAATGCAGCATAACATCTGTGCAATTTTGATCTTATTTTTCATGACAAGTTAGTAGAGAGTGTCGCTTCTTTCATTAGACTGAATAATGTGATGTTTGGAAGAGCATTTTTATAAATGAACTGTCTTTGAATTTCAATCTTTTCAGTCTAGTAATACTCTTAATTCCTTGGAATATGGTTTTTTTGTATAAAAAAAATGGGAAGATGTACCCAGAACTACCCCCATTTAATGGTATTATTCATGAGGGTCGTAGTGACTACCTAGAATACATATAAGTAGATGAAATTTTATTTTTGTAACGTTCCTTTTGCAACTAATCAGTGGGCACTTCGACAAACTTTAAAAATAATTTGGCTCAACGAACAGACTGAATATACAAGGTGAAAGAAAATCTCACTATTTCCTATGTGAAAAAGTACATGAACATGGACGCTAAAGCTTCTACAAAAAAGGTCTGTATGTGAATCAAATTGATCGACTGAAAATAACCTTATTATTTTCACTTTTGGCCGAAGTGCGATACTAGTAATGTTTTTTTTTATGCGAGCAAAAATAACTATTTATTCTTCAAATTTTTCAAGTGTCTGTTAACAAGTAATTTGCTTTATATTTTGTCAATTAAATAAGAATTTTGATTAAGATAAAGTCTTTGATTTCTACATATATCAAACACATGCTAACTAGAAACAAAATGACACCCTTCTAAGTCGTATTCCTCAATGCTGAGGGTCGTGATCATTCTAAGGAATTAATCACATAGAATGTCTCTAGAGGCAGATTTAAAAAAAATATAAGGACAGCAGACGAGTAAACCTGATGTTAAGTGGTCACCGTCGCCCATAGACATCTCACCTCACTGTATTAATATTAGAGGGTTTTTTGATTTAATGGGGTGGTTTGCCATTGCCTTCCCCATTGTACACACTGGTTATCTCAGTGTGCAGGTTTGCAGGTTTCCACACCATGTTTTCCTTCACCGTCAGAGCCTCGGAACAGGAAAAGATGGAGAAATGTTATAAAGCGCCATTTATACCAATGTTGCCACTTACACAGCTACAAACATATTCATAGCATAATCTCGATAGCACGCGCAACCGTGTACGTGACTCCACTATTTCTGGAATAGGGCATAAACACAAAGCGGATGGAACCACTAGCACACTCCGTAAACAGACAAGCAAAACTATATAAGGTCGGGGAAAAATTTCTTCGCATTTCATATGAAAACTCAAGACATTTTTTTCAAAGTTTATTTACATTTAATTATAGTATATATGTGCCATTTTGTTCGATGACTTTTTGCCATCTTGTAGGTAGTGACATGATCCCGTTGCTGTAGAAATTTTGGGACTTCTGATCAACAAAACGCAACAAGTAGTTTTGAAGTCCTCTCTTGATGTTAACCTGACACTGCCTAAAGAATTCTGAAGAGACCGAAACAGGTGGAAATCTGAAGGTGCAAGGTCAGGGCTATATGGCGGATGCATTAACACCTCCCAGCCAAACTCTCTTAATTTTTGCTGAGTGGCTAAAGATGTGTGTGGTCTAGCGTGATCGTGATGAAAGACCACACCCTTTCTATTGATCAATCCCGGCCGCTTTCTCTCAACTTCTTGCTTTAATCGCATCAGTTGTTGGCAGTAGAGATCCGAATCGATGGTTCTGCCCGGCGGTAAAAGCTCATAATGAACAATGCCCTTCCAATCACACAGCATCACCTTAGTGCGAGTTAACCCGGGCTTTGCCACAGTCTGTAAAGCCTAACCGACCTTTGACCACGATCTTTTTCGCACGTTCTTGTCGTACGTGATCCACTTTTCATCACCAGTTATCAATCTCTTCAAAAACGGTACGGTTTCATTGCGTCTCAAAGAATCGCAAATGAGTGCTCGTGTGGCACCCAAATATCGAGGCTTTTTTTGTGTACCCAGCTTTTTTCAAATGGGTCAAAACTGTTTTGTGGTCAATTTCCAGTCCTTCAGTTACGTCGTAACTACTGATATGCCGATCTTGCTTCACTTTTTCAAAAATGGCGTCCATTTTACAGGCGTAACAGGGCGACCAGAGCGAGGTGCATCTTTAACATCAAAATTCCCGGATTGAAAACGCTTAAACCAACCAAGTGGTACTCTTACTAACACTGCATTAGGTCCATAAACGTCATATATTTTTTCGCGGCTTTCGTTCCTTTTTTGTAATAAAATTTCAAAATGTATCGAATTTCATCATTAGATTCACTCATTTTGACAGAAGAAGAAAAACAAATGACAAATAGCTGGAAACAACATTTTACTAATTTGTTTTTTTTTAATGTAACCTTTTTAATCTTATGAAAACCAGCCAGATACAAATAGTCCAGCCAAAGAAATTTTATTACAAGTTTATACATACTTTTTCCCCGACCTTATATATTAGGTTTGTTAATATTAGGGATATTAATGTGTTTGTTGCTATGGCTCGCGCAGTTAGTTTGTAGTTTGACGGTAGGTAATAAGGTATTTTTATTTGTGATATAGGTTATGTGACCATTTATTAAGTATGTAAGTATAAAAAGGCGCAAAAAGTATAAAAATATAATAATTATTTATAATAAAATAGGGGAGCAACATGTCCGCCGATAAACTGTTAAGACATCGTGGTGCGAGTCTGAAGGGTAAAAAAAGATTTGGTGGAAAGGAACGTATCTACATGGTCATACTCATTAGCTACGTACCATTGTGCTAGTGGCGCCTCTAGTGGTAAAACATTGTAGGATTATCTCCTATTCACGGTATCAGTAATTATAGCAGTCACTAGTTTTCTGCGCATCTGCGCAGGAACGAGAGACAAGTGCCTCGTATACATACCATATCTCTTTATTCTGAAATCTGTGGTCAGAGCAGTCGGTAAAAAAGTACGTCTTTCGAAAAAACCGAAAAACTCATTGGTACATAACATTTCCTGGTTTCGAACTCGGACCTCCCGCACGGGAGTCCGACGTCCTAGCCACAACGCCACTGACATACACGCCACTGAAAATACGCGGAAAAAAAATCGATTAAGAAAATTCCAACTTAAATAATCAATATGGCGGATGCTGTTGGCGCAATTTTGTTATTTTGCACCTGAAGAATGTTACCTCATTCTAACGGCCGGTTTACACTTGGTCAAGTAGAGTGGCGAGTGCATACTGCCAGACACTCGGCCTCTCGCCATTTTACTTGCACTCGCCACTCTACTCGACCAAATGTAAACCAGCCCTTTCTTCTAAGTCGTTTTCCTCATTGCCGAGGATCGTGATCATTCTAAGGAATTAATCACATAGAACGACTCTCGGTGCAGATTTAATGGGGTGGTATTGCCATAGCCTTCCCCATTTCACACACTGATTATCTCAGTATACAGGTTTCCTCTCGATGTTTTCCTTCACCGTCAGAGCAGTCGGTAAATGTACGTGAAATCCGAACAACTCATTGGTACATGGCATTGCCTGGTTTCGAACTCGGATCTCCCGCATGGGAGTCCGACGTCCTAGCCATGACGCCACCGACGCTCTTAAACCAGCCCTACAGTAAAATAAAAGAAGATTATTTTGATTTGTCCTTTATTAAGTTGCATAAACAAAATCTGGTTCCTTCATCAGATATCTGTAAAACAATCTCGGCCAGCTCACAACTACTAATAATATAATGGACTATGTTGCTACTAGGTACATAATATCAATATACTTTGGAATGACATCCTGCTTAACTCTAACACGTTAGGAAAATCAACTTTACATATAAACCAAAGAAGATTCTTCAATAAATAAATTCTGATTCCATAATTACAAAACTAATCAAATATTCTAGAAATTCCATCTGAGATCTAAGCTTATAATAAAAAACTTTGGATAAAAAATTAAAATAATTATTGACAATTGATTTTATTTTGTACATTTTTACAAAGAAATCTCGTTATATCCCGCTTTAAATACTGAGTAAGAATGTGTTTATAGAAATTAAATGCATAGTTTAACTAAGTTGTGACAGTGTATATTGCACCTTAACTAACGAAAAATATACATAATATAATTGTAATAATACACTTTAGATTACAAAATAATACTTTATATTAATTTCAAACAATATTACGCGATTTATTGTTTCGTGGAAGTATTTTTCTGTTACACTTATAAAATACATCAGTTTCGTTCGGCTCAGTATAAAACCTGTTTACAAAAATTTGTATGAAAATAATTACACAACTTACGTTTTAGGTGCGAATTTTAAGGAATGTGCTCATCCGTATTCAGTAAAATAGTTGTTTCTTACTATTAAACTTCGAATTAGGTATATTGGCAATAATATCACAAATTAATATTATCAATCATTTTCTTTTATCTTTCCACATCGTTTTGAACTGATGGTGTTAAAATAATAGAATGAGAATGCACCTACTTTGAGCCGTACTTCCGATATTATGTTTGGTAATTAATAATAATAATGTATGGGAAAAGATATGTAATGTATGATGGATGAAGTAACACACAGATTAAATGTCGTATCTAGTTTTGTTTAATCAACAAATAATTGTGTATAATTATTGTCGCCCGAGTGTTAGGTCAAAATTTGCCTAGGGGCAAGGATTACATTCACGAGGTGCGACACATGGTCTTCGCGCACGTGATACACACGATACTTTATGTATCATCTGTGAGAAAATTAAAAAAATAGTTCAGAATTGACCTCCTAGCCTCCTGGTATTGGTGTAATTAACTAATATTTTCATGATTTTCGAAGCCTAGTTACGAGCTACTGGTACAATTTCTGAGCCCCTCCGCGCCTCGTGTAGCATGTTAAGCTGTCACTCCCGGCCACTAATTAGGCCATGTTAGATGCCTACGGGCGACCTGAACAACTCTGACATTAGATTGGTCAATAATCACACGACAAGATGAAGAACAAAACCGATACGACGCGTTGTGAAATGTTATTTGTATAGATAATGGAATACATAATAATATCCACATTGGCAACACGATATACTCATTTGAAGCACAACAACGCCGATATGTCAGTAGATATTCACTAAAATGACATTTTCCGAACCACTGGTTATATTATGTATATGAATAACTTCATTGAAATAAATATAAACATGTATGTTTGTTATATGGATGGATATTTGTAACATGAATAGTAAATTTTTTTTGGCTCAAGACTCCCGACTACTCTCTACTAATATTGAGCATATAAGATTGTCTTTTGTTCAAAGCTCTATGCACTACGTAAAACAAAATTTAAGCGGCGTTCTAATGTTGGAAATATTAAGTAGGTATTAAATGCTGTCGTTCTATGCATCCAGTAAGTACTATTCATTCTATCATAGCCCTAAACGTCCTGTAAAGCAGTCAACTTCGGAGATGGTCCTCCCGCACATCGATTTGGAACACAATCCATCTGCTTCTAAAGTCCCTCAATAAATAAATTCGGTTATGCTTTGTGTAATCCATACTCTTAGTTAAGGCTATGCTTATGAATTTAATATCCGTTACAAAGAGATGTCAAATACAAACCGATGACCAATATTCCTACAATACTATTGATAACTGGTGGTTTTACTAATAATAAAACTGATTTCAGTTCAATGGGGTTAACCTGCGTTATCTACTTGGGATTGGGAATCGGGAAATCATTATTTGATTTCGATCAATTCGCCGCAAGCTACTGAAATCAAAAATAGCGAGAGGATAAAATCCAGTCATCAACAGATTGAATGTTCTGTGCGGAAGGCCTAAAACCTCACTATAAGCGAACTAAAAAGAATAAAGCCGTACATTCATCCCTGATCGCTGTGCCCGATATTCTGTTCTAACGGCATCTTCTTACTAACCGAGTATATCGGGGGCGACTCTATTTTACCCGATATCGCTTGCACCCGACTCTTTACCGATTCTATCGGGGCGCCATCGATTTTAGCATCGTCGGAGATGCTCGAAGACGAATGCTGGAACGGTTCAGTGTTGCCATATATATGCTGAGGCTCCCTGACATTGCCGTAAAGATTGTAATTGTGTATCAGAGCGGAGACTCGGTTAGAAGTAGCTGGTAAACTCGAATGTTCTTTGGGAAGATGTTCGGTGACATTCAGCTGGCAAGTTGTGACCGGTTGGTTGATTTTGAAGTCTGGTTTCGGTGGTGGTGAGTCGTCTTCTTGGACTGATGATTGGTTGCTGAGAACTGGGTTTGGGGTTTGGTTTTGGGGTATTGATGAGTGAGGTTTGGGGCTGGTGGGTTCTTGTTCTGGTTCCAGGGCACTTCGCCAGTCGATGGTGGGATGCCGTTCGCGGATGCAGTCGACCACGTCGAGTAGGTTCTTGGCATCCATTGCCAGCACATGCGCTGCTGCTAGCATGCTCCTAGGATAGACAAAAGTTTTGTTATCTTCTGGAAGACTTGTCAAAGCGAGATAAAAAACAGTAACTATTCGAAGAATTCGAATAAATATATTTTTTCTGTACAAGGAGAGCAGAGAGCAAACGGGCCACGTGGTGATAAATGGTCAGCGTCACCCATAGACATCTTATCTTACTATTATAGGGTTTTCGATGCACTGCTAACCTTGAGGACTTAGGGCTACAGGAGAGGATCAATTGCGATTGACAATTGGAAAGGATGGCGCCCGTCTCTTTATATTGCGCCGTCTCTCTTTAACTGTCAATTGCAATTAATCGTTTCGCGGACACTTTAGATGGATGCAGTGCCCCATCTGCCAGTAATTACGCTGGCTCTCTTACCCATCGTAATTGAGTCGATTTATATGAAAACGCCCAACCGCCCACGCGATACGCTTTCGCCAAAATACAGAGTTCTTATTACTCGATTTATTTGAAACCACGCGTCATCGCGCACACACGCTTACTCTTCAAATCGAAACACCAGCATTGCTGCTTTGCGACAGAATTAAGGGACCACCTGGATTTCTTCCGGGTTTTCCGAATAGCTTCATATATTTTAAGCCGTATATAAAATAAGCCAGTTGACTCACTTAGTGTACTCATGCTGCAGCGTGGTGTTGGAGTACTGTATGGCGAGCCTCATGGCCTCCACCAGTGCCGCCATGTCTTTGCTTAGCACCTGGTGCGCCATCTCCACCTCCCTGCGAACAAATATTTGTGTCAGAAATCTAGCAACATCTGTCGGCGAGTTGAGTATACTAATCTAAGACACTAAAAATATCGATAGCGCGTTGTATTTAGTATGGAATTTTTGTTCGGGATGAGTAGCGCCATCTGTCGCCGAATTAAGCAATGTACCTAAACCTTTCTTTAATCCTTTTGGAATGGTAACAGAGTTACAGACTTTTTAGCGAAAATGGAAGGGAGCGGAAGCAAATTTAGGCCTCGCCCCGGGTGGTATAAACACCGAATTAGGCGACGTACCTCTGCGCGAACTAATCCAACAGCACGTTTTATTTAGTAAAGACTTTTCGTTTGGGACGAATAGCGACATCTATCGGCGAGTTGAGTAAACTAATCTAAAACACTGAAAATACTATTTAGTATGGACTCTTAGTGGTATTTCTGCGCGGCACGCGAGAACGGCACGACCACGGCGCCTACAGTGGGAAAAGAGAATATATTCCAACAGGCCAGATATAAGCGAAGTCCCATCGAACATATCGATAGCGCGTTGTATTTAGTTTAGAATCTTAGTTCGGGACGAGTAGCGACATCTATCGGCGAATTAAGCGACGTACCTCTGCGCGGCTCGCGGGAACGGCACGACCACGGCGTCCACAGTGGCGCACAACGCGCGTAACTCTGCGCCGACCGCGCGCACGGCGGACAGCACGTCGGGCGGCGCGCCGCCGCAGTTGGACACGTTCGCCAGGCGCATGACGCACCGGACGACCGCCGTGGTCGCAGAATACACTGGGTCGTTTGTTGTGGGTTGGCGTGGCTGTAACAATAAGGTTATTAATTATATATTTTTTAATTAAATATAGGAGAGCAGACGAGCCACGGGCAACCTGATGTTAACCTTGAGGACTAAGGTGGATTGCCTCATGTGCCGGAAATTACGCTGGCTCTCTAACCCTTCAAACCGAAACACAGAAATGCAAGTATTTCTGCTTTACAGCAGAAATAGATAAGAGATTGGTACCACCTAATACTCATACCATTTATTGGTTTTCATGTGTTACAATTGGTCTTAAAAATATATATTATCTGACCCCTGAACATGAACCCTGACTGTAGGGCACCGCAATATAAAATAAGAGATTATAATAAATTATAATAGTAAAAAATGCTAACGAGATAAATTAAATTAAATGTCATTATAAGTTATACATAATTGATTTTATAGTTAAGTATAAAATCAATACCTCAGCCGATCCTTCAGATTAGGAACCACCACTACAATAATTTATATTTTGTTTTATGTCTTATTGGTAGCGGCGTCTGTTTAGTCAATTCTACGTTCAACTGATTCATACGGATTGATGGTCCTATATCTTGTTGAGTAACCCTGAAGAAGGCTGGATGGCGATTCTCGTAGTGGAATGTGGAATTAGACATTAGTCCTATCTCATTCGCTCACATTACATGTGTGAGCGTGACAAGACGTTCGTAGCGCTCGACTTTTGTATGTCGAACGCTGCGGGAATCGCCTTCCTGTTATATTGTTAATGCGCAGTAGCGAAATGTAATTAGGACAGAGAACGCGCACTTCCTAGAAGTTTAAAGCTATCTGTATGTAGTAGAAAAATGAAGATGTGTATTTGGTTAAATTATTAATTTTAGTATGATTATTAATGTATTCTATATGACATGAAATGTATGCTAATTTATATAGGTAATTTATGTGTAATGTAATAATTATCACGCCGAAGTTCGTTGCCACTAGATTTATGAATCCTGTGATAGTAAATAACTTCTATTTCACCGATAGGGGTTATTTTTAGGATAATTTACAATGTATATGTACCTAATAAATTTACTGTATGCAGCAAAGTCTCTGTTAGCTGACCTCAGTGAATGGTATAGACACTCTCTCAGACCCAGAAACCCAATTGTTATCATCACAAGGAAGCTAAAGCCTATATACATATTGTCATTCATTTTAATATAAAATTATAATGGCGATTTGACCACATAATCGTGTTGTGTCCCGCAACCAGCGCTCCATCTAGCACATTAGGAGAGACCTGAAAACCAGCGTGTCGCTGAGGTCTCGACCATTTCATTCTACACATAGGTCAATACGTGTTATAGATATATTTTGTTTATAGGTTAAGAATTAGAATAAAATAACAATATTGTACCTTTTTACTAATGTGTGAATGAATAAATACTCTTTAATTTTATTTATTTATTTATTATATTGCAAATACTTAGTTGAATTTAATGAAGTTAACTCTAAAATATTTCGTTAATACTTGCGGTTGTTGGTACTTGGTGAAACTTGTAGTACATGATTAGACTTAAATAAATACTGTTTCACGGGTTTGTACTATATTTTATTAATTACGACCGGTTTCGTTTACACATCTTCAGGTATTTTCAGGCGGTGGAGAGGCGGAGGCTTCAGGTATTTCGGTCGTAATTAATAAAATATAGTACAAACCCGTGAAACAGTATATTATGTAAGTCTAATTATCTAAAATATTTGCATGCCAAAGCTGGCGAAATATGTGATACCCAATATTAAAGATTTGACATCCAATGTACCATATTTCTGGCGAATATAATTCATTCATTGGTAATAGTGTGTGTAGTGAACTGCAAAGTTACCTTGTCTTCACTGGGTGGTTTTTCTCGTAGATTCACAGTGTTCGCCGGACTGGTTTCCGAGGAATTGGCCGCTGTAATTAAAACGAAACCTTCAGAAAAAAGTTAAAATTTGTTCATAAATATCTGGTAATAGTATAAGTCTGGCGACAATAAAAAAATAAGCGATTATTTCGATCTAATCTATCTTCTAATAGAGTATTAGCTATAAATACAAGGATTGTTGTTTCTTGAAGTATAACCCTGGAAGTTGTCTAAAGAAGGTAACAAACCGGATTGCGGCTGACTAGAAGTCCTGGGCTCTACACTGCTGCTCGGCGGCGTGTCTGGAGGTTTGTGCTCCACGCTCGGCTCAGACTCCGTGGATAATTGTATGTTGGATAGCCGCTTCTTCTGGAAGAAATGCGGCATTGAGCTGTGGCCGATTTGAGGCCATCGGCCCAGGCGCGGTCGCAGGGGAGGTCGTGACTATGACATGGGGTCGTACCCCTTCAAAATCTTCGGACTCCCATAGAAAATAACCTTAAATTACTCCAGATTAAAAATCTAAGACGATTGTGGAAACCCCCTTAATTTTTCCTGATCATTATTATATCCTCAATCCTGAAATGCAACCCACTTTATTGGCAAGTGGGTTGCATTTCAACCACAGAAATCGGACTAATAGCGCCCTATTCTCAAGAATGATGATGTGAGCCCTTCCATATTTTTGACATTTATGTACGGGAAGATGTTCACATCGCATACGCCAACTGGCAGACGCGGTTTCCATATAAAACTTCTCTAGCGAGCAATCTACATAGGGTGAATATCAAAATCTTTGATTTTAACAATATTTTCGTACCAAATTATCTTCCTGCATTTGCAGCCATCTCCTGTCCTCTTCGCTCTGATGTTGCTGTCTCGCTAACTCGGCTAACAGTCGCCTCTCCACCGCTTGTTCCGTGTCGAACTCTGGACTCTGTAGCGATATGAATAAGGGTCATTTTCGGTTTCATTTCAGCGACAATATTATTTTAAAGTTGGTAAGTTTAAAGGCCACGCTCTTAAACCGTGTTGGCACTCTTAAGGGTGGCATATTATACCAACTGGACGCGAGCCCGGCACCAACTCAACTCAGAGCATAGCATTGAAACGTGAGCTTTATATCGTATAACATACAGTAGGTTCCGAAATGTGTCCTATAAAATACCGATAGACAGGCAACCTTGCGCCGATGTTCCAGACTTTGCAGTCTAGCTTCCACCAGCGATTCGTCACCTATAAGGCGCTTAGCGCGTTTCTCCACAGAGTCAAGGGCAGCCAGTTGGCACTTTGCTGAGCCGTCCCACAGGTGGCAGCAGTACTCCATGCACGACCGGACTTGAGCTTGGTATTACAACCTACTGTTTGTACTTAATACGATATTAAGCTCATATTTCATGTAATACGATATAAAGCTCACATTTCAATGCTTTGGTCTGAGTTGAGTTGGTGCCGGGTTCGCGACCAGTTGGTATAATATGCGATGGCCTTATGAGTGCCATCACGGTTTGCGTCAGACGAAAAACACGGAGTGAACTAGAGCACTATACAATAGTAGACCAATAGTTAAAGTATAATATCTGTCAAAAACCTTCGATTAAACCTCAACCTTTTACCTGCGTAATATGGTACATTTCAGATTTTATTTTATTTATTTAGGTATGCCAACAGCACATATATTTCACATTTCAAATCATCTTAATAAAATTGTACTTTTACTGATGTATGTGCCAATTAAAGGCATACACAGCATTCACTAAAACATCGGGTAATTACTTTGGTATAACATTACAATATAGGTCTAGTACCTTATAACAATATACCTTATACAACTTTTCTGTCATTTAGGGTACGTTGACCGTTGCCGGATATCTTGTCAACATAAAGTGCCCGGGTTCACACCGTGCCAACACTTAGGTATAACTAATATTGTTGTTAGTAGGATTTCTGTTTAATTTTGTTTTGATTTATACATTTGATGCCATGTACCATAATTTTTATACATATAATTTTAGTTAATTTCATTTTAGTATCATGGACGTACGCAGTGGTTAATTTACACAATACCCAGCTAAAATAGAAATTAGATTGTGAACAGTTTTCCCACCAACGACGATATTAGTTCCTCTTATTTAAATGTTACAGGGTGTTGATCAAAAATTTAGAAAATTCGTAAATATACTTCGTACAAATAAGAAGAAAAAAACTAGATCAACAACGCACTGAATATTATAATATATTAAAGTGAAATCACAAATGAAAAAAATCAATTGTTGTTTTTTTTTAAGGCAAAGGGAACTGAGTCCATACAGCCATGTCTGATGTAAACAACTCTTGCAAGTCTTCATTAAAATGCTGGTGTGACACATTTCAATGCTATCTGGGAGAATCTTCCACGCTTCTGCGCCATCCGAACCAAATAAGAATGCGTCCCGGGCGCAGTGTGGCTCTTCAAAATCCAGCCAAGTACGGATCGGGCTGCAGCGTCTTATTTGACTTTACTTCACTGTCCCACACATTATTCACATCTTGTCGAAGTTTTTCGAGCAAGAAACACCATTCTTACTTGAAAAGCACTACTGTAAAACAATTTGCAAGACAACGAAAAAAAGCTGGTGTGGACGCGACAAAAGCGCGGGAGAAACTCCAATGTTAAGTAGACAAAAACTAACAAAAGGTTTTTTTTTATTTCAAAAATTAGTATTATATTTTTAGTTGCCTGTATCATTTCATTTAGGAAAATTGCACTTCGCGTCTGTGTTCCGTCTCTTTCGCACAGGGACCATGTAATTATTCGTTTTCAGATGTGATTTCTTATTAAAATAAAAAAGAAATAAAATTAAAAATAAACCAAAAATCTACCGGAGAAACCCAATGGACACACAAAAACTCTGTAAAAAAAAAGGAAATACTCAATTTACAAAAAAAATAAAAAAGCAATGTAGAATGTAAACTTATGTACAATTTGTGATGAGATGATAATCTTTAGGGATTCAGGACGAGAGGATTTCATGTGTATTTACATAAATACATTTTTTTTTAATTTACTAAATAATGTTTTATTTTATCATACTAATAATAGGTAATGGTGTCGATTCCGAAGTCGCTCGCTTAATTTGAACATCGCTAAACGAAACGTCCCACTCATTTTTACACGATTCAGTATATGAGTGAGTGTGACAGGTTCATTTAGGTTTAAATTTAGCGACCACGCCGAAATAAACACCAATTTATACTTTTCTAATTTAGGACAAACCACGAGCATGCATTTTGAATTTCTACACACACCAATTCATATTTTTTTCCAAGGAAGAAAAATCTTTCGTATACGAATATTCAATATATCATGCCTTCTATTCTAAGTGCAATTCCTACTAAAAATAATTAAAAAAACACTACTAATCACCTGAACGGTTTGAGGCAAAGTCGGGGCCTGAACCACGGGCGAGCATTCTTGGCGCGACGCGTATAGACTTTGCGTGTCCATTGACGACGCAGAAACGAATTGGGGACGAGGCGACCCTTGGAAGCCAGCAGTGGACGTCGCCGCTTGCGCTAAAGACACCTGAGGCCTATACAACATCGGCTGAGCGCCTTGTACTACGTTATGAGTGAATATCTGTTGAGGCATGTACGACATTGGAGGAATAACGCCCAAAGGTTGTGGCTGGGCAGCGAAACCTTGCGACGTAGACAATTGGGGGTAACCGTGGGACAACGGACTAGCTGAACGAAACTGACTCTTTGGCAACATATGACTAGGTTTCCCAGGGCTTTGGGAGTACGGTATACCTTGGACGACGCCTACGGGAACTCCGTAAGAGGTAGGATGAGAGGCCGACATACCGGCGACCACGGGGCGGTACTGAGACTTCGTCAAACCAGCTTTCTGGGCGGCGATCGCGGCGCAACTTTTAACGTTATCTCCGCCAAAGTCATATATCTCCTCAACTAACGGCGGATCTGGTTGCTGTCTCATTTTATTAACAACACTCGCCGCTAACTGTGCGTTGAGTGCTCCTTGCACTGAAAACTGTCCTACATCTTGGTCGCGACGACTTCTAGGCGGGGGAGAGGCTGGGACCGAATGCTGTCGAGTAAACGGAGCTATAGGGACTGGGGAGCCTCTGTGGGAGAGGCTTCCCCTTGCATTGCGTTCCAAAGACCCCATTCTAACGGGAGCACGCTCCGCCGTCGACAGCGTGCTTCTAGTGTTCCTCTCAAGCGACCTAACTCGATTCGCGTACGGTTCCGTCGCATCCTCTTGATTTTGAGAAGGCGACGACCCATCAGTTCTCGGCGAAAGATTCTGGCAGAGATTATCGCAACTCTCTCTAGCGCCAACAACGACCGTCAGCGTTTCATCTGTATCAGAAGGCGTCGAAGGAACAATAGGGTCGAGTTTGTGAAGACTAGCAGCTGGGATGGGGACGGTGTGTAAAGGAATGTCGACTTTTTCGTCGGGTTTGGGGTTGATGATCTTTTCGACGATGGCTGGGTCGTTCTCCGGCAGAGTTTCGGCGAAATCCACGGCGACGGTGTTGAATACCGAAGCGGGGGTGGTGTAGGCCTGCGGGTCCAGCGCCCGCGACTGGTTCTCTCGGAGTAGATGAGCTAGGACCAGCGGGTTCTGCGCCACGATGTAGGTCTGCGGCGCCGCGCCCACTGACTGTACGGATGACGAGTCTGCCGCTGTCGACAATGAAATAAAAACTTACGTCATACATACATTCACGCTACACGGCTACACCCCTTGCGGGGTAGGCAGAGAGAACGGAGCGCCACGAACCTCTGTCTTGGCACGCTTCTCTGTTTCAAATCTTTTTTTTTGTTAGTAAGTACTTACCTTAAAGTACATTTTTACAACGTAATTTTTTACTCTACCACCGCTTCGTAAGGTGCTGTAGCTGAATGGAAAGAAGCGGCGCAAATAATTTTCAGCAGCACATCTTTTGAAATAAATATAATTTACAATAATTACGTGCAGAGTAATGTGCAGAGTTGCAGCTGAATTTAGAACCCTTTATCATTTAAGTAGTCATTTATTTTATAAAAACCTAAAATCGGGAGCTCAAAACAACCCCAAACTGTGGCAAGAATCCCGTGTCTATATCTAACTATAGTGTTGGCAATAACCATGAAAGCTTAATTTTCACGAGGTTACCTGGAAGATATCACTCTGAGTGATACGGCCGCCTTTATAATTTTTTTATTTACGATATACCCGCGATTCACCTCAATCTCACCTGATGATGAGGCCGAAGATGGAGCACACGGGCTTAATAATTACTGGCTCTTCTATAAGCATTGTCGAAACACATCAACGCCGAAGCGAAGATATTCGACGACAGACTTTACATAGAAGGATGGTAGATATCCAGCCCTGAAGGGGTCCTACCACCAATAAGTTATTTGGATACAAGTTATTTTTTTACACTGAATAGTCGCATAGATATGATGATTCAGTGTAAAAAAAACTTCTTAGGCTATAAAGGTTATAAATTAAGGCTTGTTCTTCAGACCTACCAGTGAGATTAGTGCTAGGCCTGGAAGGCTTCGGAGGCGGTTCCTCGCCCCACGACGCGGCTGCGACCCGACGGTTTTCACGGCGCATCGTATCCCACGCTGTGTTACGTTCCTCTTGCAGGATCTCACTGTAATATCACAAAATTGTTGTAAAATGGGGGTAGAAAATTTTCTTAAAACTACTAATATAGTTTTAGGTATTTCAACCCACAAAATAAACAGCAACAGGTACTTGCATTGCTGTGTTTCGGTTTGAAGGGTAAGTGAATCAGCGTAATTACCGGCACATGAGGCACTCCAAGGTTAAGGTTAGGTTATGTCTTCAAGGTTACCAGCGTATCGAAAGCCCTCTAGTATCGAAAGTTAAGAGTGAAGTGAGATGTCTAGGCGACGATGACCACTGATCATTAGATGGATCGTTTGCTCGGCCACTTTCCAACATTAAAAAAAGACTAACGAACGGATAGGCGTAATGTATGAAGTGGTAATTAATAATTTATCTATCTATTTACAAAAAACGTTTACTTCAACTGATGTGCAGTAGGTCGCTATGAAAACTCACAAAGTATAGTCTCGGTGGACAGTTAGGGGGCAAGGCCAAATGCTCCTTATTCCCTAACTTATACTAACAGTAGTAACACTACTTACAACAACGTTTCCTTCAACTGGTGTGCAGTAGGTCGCTGAGAAGGCTCGTAGGCCCAACATCGCGACATCACAGAGTATAGTCTCGGGGGACAGTTAGGGGGCAAGGCCAAACGCTCCCCGTTCTCTAACTTGCCGATCACGTCGTTGTTTTTCACGCCAC
Organism: Hofmannophila pseudospretella; assembly: GCA_947369225.1. Classification (NCBI taxonomy): domain Eukaryota; kingdom Metazoa; phylum Arthropoda; class Insecta; order Lepidoptera; family Oecophoridae; genus Hofmannophila; species Hofmannophila pseudospretella. Next base: position 6,185,761 of record OX376332.1, on the reverse strand, counting down.
TGAAGGGTTTCACGCCGAGCATCAGGATCTCCCACATGCAAACGCCTGGAAAGGTAATACTAGTTAGATACAAACATATATCTTTGCGATGTAGTGTAGGTAGAGTTAGGTTGGCGGAATTATTGTGCCTAAAACACAATACCAAAGGCCTTTTAAAAAGCCTTTCTTTTTAAGAGAATGTAAAGGAGAGTTTCAGCTTTCGTAAAAGAATTAAAAAAAATATGTAATGTTAATTCCATAGAATGGCCCGACCCTCATCGGAGAGATTGCGACTGTGATAATTTTAAATAAAAATTTGGAGATCCCCCTACTTGTTCCTGGTCTTCATCAGGTCCTCAAGATTCCAGATGTGGGAAGAGCACCATGATACTTAACATTTGAGCTCAAACTCGAACCATCTAACTATTACCGTCCCTGAGATCCCATTTGACATCAAAGATACTCCAAAATCTTGGAAACCTTGTTTTTAGTTGTTATTTTAATGCTTAATTATAATGTTTGTATTGTTCTATACCTACTTAAGAATAACATAAGGTACTAGACCTATATTGTAACTTTGTAAGTAAGTAGATATTACCCGATGTTTTAGTGAATACTGTGTATATCAGTTAAAGTACTATTTTATTAAGATTATTTTGAAATGTATAATATATGTGCTGTTGGCATACCTAAATAAATAAAATAAAAAAAAACCTGATCTAATTTTTATCAGATATTATTCTTAGCTGCAGCTTTTATCAGACAAATTGTGATGCTATACAAGATGTCCAAAAACCAACGTCAAGCCGACAAGAGCTGACGGCTTGACGTTGGTTTTTGGAACAGCCTATAGACAAACAGACAAACGCGTCATACTTACAAAGACACCTTCCTGTAGTTTTTACTTTTCCTGATTTTGTGTACAATAAAGTGTTTCTATCTATCTATCTTCCTCGGTCGGTCGGGGTTAAAAAGAAGTACACTTACCAAACATCCAGACATCTGAGGCGGAAGTAAACCGCCTAAAGTTGATGGATTCCGGCGCCATCCACTTGATGGGCAGCTTGCCGCGCGACGCCTTGTAGTACGACTTGTCTTCCACCATCTTCGAGAGACCGAAGTCTGCCAACTGTATACAGATAAATCAAGGTAATATTGTTAAAAACATCAGATTTATAATAGAATAATACAAATACAAAATACAAAATAATTTATTTATCACACAAAAATTACAATTGCTTTTAAGTTCTAAATTCAATTGCTTTAAGTCCAACAGTAGTTGGACCCCGCACTAGAGCGACCCCGTGTCGCGGCGATCCTTAAATACATTACCAATACGTATTAATTAACTAATTAGGACTCAGTTGTAGTTTACAGTTTACTTATATACCTACTTTAGACAACAATTGAACCCTTTTCATTACAACAGTAACAATAATAGAAAACTTTTAATTTTTTTTTGTCGATATTAATCCACTGAACCTATAGTACAGTCGACCACAAGCTATAGTATACCATCTGTCAAAAAACTTCAATTAAATCTCAAGTTTAGACCAGCGCGTTATGATACATTTCAGATTCTCAAATTTTGACGTTTTGCGTAGGTTGAGGTTGTGACTTGTGGTAGACTACGCGACACCCCGGAATGCGGGTTTCTAGTATGGGCACCGGTACTAGAAACCCGCATTCCGGCGTATCGCGTACTATAGATTCGTACCAAGATCGATTGTGTAGGGATCCTGGTGTTAGGGGCTGCACGAACGACACTAGCGCCGCCAATTGAAAAAAAAATCATACCAATTAAGGCATTTAAAAAAAATGTTTACAATTATTCCATGAATGAAGAAGAAATTTTTTAAAATAGTTTTGTATTGAAACAATAAGAAACAAAAAGCCAATCTGTCAAAAATGGCCACTTTTGACAGATTTGCGTTTTGTTTCTTATTGTTTCACTACGAGGATACTAAAATATTACTAAAAATTCCTCTTCATTCATGGAATAATCCTGTAAACCATTAAATTTTAAAAATGCCTTAAATAATTGATATGATTTTTCTCCATTGGCGGCGCTAGTGTCTCTCATGCAGCCCCCACAGGCATTTAACACTGCCGCTTTTCACTTTTCTGACACATTCATACGTCAATGAATCACAAAAAAAATCTCATTACGACAGGGTTCCACAAACTACAGCTTGATGTGTCTTCCACTGTACATCGCCTGGGGTGGTACCACCCTTTTACCTATTTCTGCCGCAAAGCAGCAATGCTGGCATTGTTGTTTCAGTTTGAAGGGTAAGAGAGCCAGCGTAATTACCGGCACATGAGGCACTCCGTCTAAGTCCTCAAGATTAGCAGCGCATGGAAACCCTATAATAATACAGTGAGGTGAGATGTCTATGGGCGACGGTGACCACTTACCATCAGGTGGCCCGTTTGAATGAATGAATACTCTTTATTGAACAAAATTAGTATGATACAATGCGTACAAAACGATTAATACAATCAATCGTGCTCGTTTGCTCTCCTCATACAATAAAAAAACTGGGTCATGACGTCACCTTGACACAGTTGGGCGTGGAGACGAGCACATTGCGCGCTGCGATGTCTCTGTGAACGAACTTCTTGCTCTCCAGGTAGCTGAGAGCGGTGGAAAGCTGGTAGATATAGAGCACCAGAGTGCACGTCTCCAATCTGGAATGAGGAGAAACTTTTCAACTATTTGTAAAAAAATGATCAGAAATTATTGGTAGACCGATCGGTTCATCATCATCAGCCTATTAATGTCCCCATTGTTGGGGCACAGGCCTTACCTTGTACAAGGGGGATACGGGCCGTGAGCCACCGGGAGGGTCCAGTGCTGATTGGTGGATTACACACGACTTCGGAAACTTTTAATTTCCTAAGACCTGCAGGTTTCCTCACGATGTTTTCCTCCACCGTTAGAGCAGTCGGTAAATGTACGTATTTAATTAATTATCGGTATTTTCTCGACATTTGGATTAATTTAATTTCTCAAAGCTATAGTAAAATTGTGTTGATATCATGGCATCATATGGCCATTTCAAAATAGCAGACCTAAAAAATCTGTTAAAACAGCGTGGCGCGAGTCTCAAGGAATTTGGTGGAAAGGTAGATACGTATCTACATGTTGATACTTGGCTTTATGTGCTAATTTAAAGTTTATTAAACATTTTTTTAAAATCATCCAATATTAATCAAAATAATCATTATTTATTTGTCATTGAGTCGTACACGTACAGTCGACCACAACCAATAGTATATCATCTGTCAAAAACCTCCGATTAAATCTCAACCTTTTACCAGACGCAATATGATACATTTCAGATTCTCGTATAATGACGTTTTGGTTGACCTGTACGTCGTATTTTTTAATGTTTTTTGAAACTGTGCTAGTGGCGCCTCTAGTGGTAAAACATTGCAGGATTATCTCCTATTACAGGCACACGAGGCATCGAAAACCCAATCTAATAACGTGACTTGTAATATGTAAATACAACTTTTTCATATTTTTTTCTTCATTGTTGTAAGGTGAGATGTCTATGAGCGATGGTGACCACTTTACCTTATACAGTATAAAAATTTATACCTGCGCGCGTTTTGTTGTAGGTATGCTCTCATCTCGCCCAAAGTCGCAAGCTCCATCACAATCCATATGGGCGGCGTGCTGCACACGCCCACAAGGCCAATTATGTGCGGATGGGAAAACTGCTGCATTATGTCTGAAATCAATGAAGATTTGATTTAAAATTGGAACATTTTAAAAAAATAAACCTGTTCGATAAAATGGTTGTTATTTGAGACCGTTGATGTTGATGTTGAAGCCTTGCTGCTTCTGTATGGCGAGCTGACGTCATTTGGCATGAGAAAATTTATGACGTCACTCTGCATGAGATAAACAACAGTACTCACAGGCTTCTTCTAGAAACTTCTCCGCGGTGTCCAGATCGGCATCCATCTTGCACGTCTTTACGGCTACCGGCAGGACGTACTCGCCGCCCGCGGATTTTCCTTGCTGCTTCTGTATGGCGAGCTGACGTCGGAGAGAAGGGTGGTTCGCTGATGTCACTCGGCATGTGCCTGGGGAACACTTTTCATTTGAACAGTATAATGACACATCAAGCTATACTCTGTGGAACCCTGAAGTTTTTATTATGATTCCTTGACGTATCATATTAGCAGTTGCCCAATGGTTGGCCAGTTACAGAATACGGTATTAACATAATTAATTTTAATGCCTCAATCAACTTACATGGACATCCTAAAGAAGGATCTAAAATTAATTTTTCGATATCTCAACTAACATCAGAGATATTATTTGTTAAAGTTTGTATTGGACAGATGCTCTGTCCCTTTCTAACAAAACAGTCCTTTATATGCAGCCAGGACCTGCTTGCTGAACAGCTCTTTCCCTCAGAACCCTTATGTATATGGTTATTAAGTTAATGGAAAGGTACCTTTATGCACATCGCCAAACTGCCCTTCCCCGATGATGCCGGTGAGCTCGATCTGATTACGAACTAACTCGTAGTCGCGAACTGAAACAAATGAGAACGTTGTAGATTTTGTAAGCTTGTCCAAGTCCTCCCTTAAAGAAATTCGGCTAATAATTGATGATAGACAGACATAAGAAACTACAATTAAACAAAATAAAAACCACTTTTGAAACGTGTCTCAACAAGTCTTTCCCGGGTAATAGAGACCGAGAATAGGAGATAACCCTGCAATGTTTTACCACTAGAGGCGCCACTAACACAATTGCATGTAGCCAATCAACATGTAGATACGTTCCTTTCCACCAAATCTTTTTTTTACTCTTCAGACACGCGCTACGCTGTCTTAACAAATAATTTAGGTCTGCTATTTTGAAATGGCCACATGTCATGATATCATCACGATTTTACTATAGCTTAGAGAAATTAAACTAACCCAATTAACGATAAATAAATTTTAATTATATTTTTGTAAAACTTTGTCACTATGGGTGTATAACCTGATAATAAAGACATTTTATTTTATTTTATTATTATAAATTTGTGATATCTTCAAAAATACATTTCATTTTGCTTTTCTATTTACGGAGTATGCTAATGGCTTCATCTACGCAACGCTTTGCGTTTTATGCCCTATTCTCGTAACACACCTGTATATGAATCAAAATAATGAGTGTCGGTGGCTAAGCCGCCGGTATACCCTGAGGGAGGTTCGGATTCGAACCAAGTAACGTCATTCATGTACCAATGAGTTTTTAGGTTTTTTCGTACATTCACCGACTGCTTTAAAGCTAAAGGAAAACATCGTGAGGAAACTGCACACTGTGTTACCAATGTGGCAAACTACCCCATTATGTCTGGCAAAAAGTAGATTTATGTGGTTATTTCCATATAATGATCACGATCCCATCAATGGGAACTGGGACTAAAAAGAAAAAAAGTCAAATAGTAAATGTTGGGCTCACCTGCTGGGGTAGAGTAGTCGGCATCATCGTCCACTATTTCTGCATAGTCCTCAGAGAGTAGAGTGGCAGTGTTGCCCTCCCACGAGCTCGTCTTGCCTTCCGATGAAGAGCTGCTCATTTCCGCTGCAAAAGTATCAGAGTTTTTTTTTCAGACCTACGGTATTAACCTATTTTTTATTGCATCAATCAACTTATATGGGTATACTAAAGAAGGATCTAAAATTAGTTTTTCGATATCTCAACTAACATCAGAGATATTAATGGTTTTAGTTAGTTAGTATTAGAGATATGCTCTGTCCCTTTCAAGCAAAACAGTCTTTATATGCATGCAGACAGGACCTGCTTGTATGGCGCCGGGGAACACTGACATCATAATACTTATTGCCGTTTCTTTCTACCGTCTGATTTTTGATTGCCTGTAGTTATTTATTTTTCAACGAATTTTAATTCTGTTTTCACATTTGACCATCAATTTATGACTATTTTTAATTTTTAAGAAATGCCTAATATTTGATACTTGGAAACTATCCTATTCCGTGGTTTTGTCAAAACTGAGCTAAGTATAGCGTTTTTAAATTAATTTTCTAGTCAATGATAATTTGTACTTGCGACCACTTATTCCGTCTGTCTGGTTCTGAACTGAACTATCGCGGCAAATATCATCAATTTATCAACCATTACTGTTTGCTGTCAATCACACGAATTCTTATTTAGGCTGAGCTGAGAAGGTACTAAATTCAATTTCTGTAGTTTTAGTCAAATATTCTAGACGTTTAAAGCAAGCAACATGTTTAAACATGTTTTGTTTTTATCACTCGATTAATACTACGCATACAAAAATGAAGGGTCCAGGGGAAAAGGAGGTGAGTCAATTCGAGTAAAATATTTTTAGTTACTCATGCCTTTTTCCCTTTTACTCTTCCAATGAATATGCAGAATGCATGTACAGTCGCGGTCTGAAAGTGTTTACCAGCCTAAAGTCTGTAATTGAATGCCCACGTTAGTTTCGCTGTCTAAAATTTTGACTAGGCAAGGCATAGGCACAGATAACTTTACTTTGAAAATTGAACGAAATGGTGACATAGTTCAAAAATCATAATTATGAATAAGTCGTTAACAATCTTTCTGTGATAGGTACTAGTATAAGAAATAAAGAGCAAATTACGAACGCAATAATAAACTTCTTGCATATTTATTTGATTTACTTTTAATTTTAAACGCTGCAGTTTTAAAACGTAGCAAGCACACTCATTTTATGTAGACTTTAGTTTTAGTGCACGTGAAATGAAAAATGAATGAAATTTAAAACTGGTAAACATTTTCAGGCCGCCCCTGTATCTAGGCGACAAAAACATACGCACAGAGAATAAAGCAAAATACTACTACTATACTTACTTAATACTTTATAGTCTTTATTATTTTTATTTTTTAAATAGGTATACGTTTTTTAGTCATTACTACTCATTACATTCAATAGTATTTTTTCCCAACTCAATTTTGTACAACAATCAATTTTCCACTTCCTAACCATGCTGTGTTTACACGTTAAGGGTTACGACCTAGCTCATAACTTTATATTGATTTTTCTGTAATTTCTATGGTTGTAATCTGTTGTGTTTACCTAATAAATAAATTAAATTAAAGCAGATTTAATTCACTTTAAGCGAATAAATATAAATGAATGAAGATAAGAAGTTAACAATACGCAAGTACAATCAGAATATCATAAATTCACTTACTTTTACATTGACAATTCAGTTGTTTCCATACCGTCGCTTGTAAAGAAACAAAAAACAACATATCACTCTTCACATATTTTGTTATCATATTTTTAATCCCCGACGGAACGAGGAAAGGGTGTTATAAGTTTGACGAGCTAGTCTGCATGTCTGTTTATCTATGACATCATAACTAATCATAACAACCTATGATGCGATTTAGACTTATCGGAGAATTTTGTCGATTTTCTTTCATATTCGTATTTGATATAAAATGGACCAGTGGTTTCCAAGATCATGGATGTCAGATGGGATCTCTGGCTGGTAGATTCGAGTTTGAGCTCAAATGTTTAGGAGCATGGTGTCCTTCTCACATCAGAAACTTTGAGAACCTTGAGGACAAGGAAAAAATAAGTGGATCTCAACATTGGTAAGTCGAGTGTTTCTTAAAGGCCATGGAACCTTATTGGCACACCTACATGCGAAAAAAAATGAAGATTTCTTGGCGATCGATCCTAGCTTAATAATTCGATAGAGGACATCAATAGAAAAATAAACATCTCTTGACAAAAACTCTTAAAGTATCTCTGAAACCAGATATTTGAAAATGCAACTTTCAACGTCAGATATCTAGGTTCAGAGATACTTTAGGAGTTTTTGTCAAGATATGTTTTATGTTTCTATTGATGTCCTCTATCGAATTATCGGGCTGGGATCCATTTCCAGGTGTGCCAGGCTCCATAGTAATATGTTCAGTGCCCTTTCTCTGTTAGTAGTAAAAAAATATTTATTTTGCGTATAAGCAAGCCCTTTGGACAATAATTTCTTCTGTTTGATCGTCGGTTAAAAAATCCTTAAATCTTGCTAGCTCGAAATAACAACAATTTACGGGCTGAACTGCCTGAACTCTTGTTTAACTTCTATATACCTTACCAGATGGTAAGTGACAATGAAGTTAAATAACCAAGCATTAGAAAGGCTTTGAGCGTCGGTGGTGTCGTGGCTAGGACGTCAGACTCCCATGCAGGAGGTTCAAGTTCAAAACCAGGCAATGCCATATACCAATGAGTTTTTCGGTTTTTCCGAAAGACTTACGTATATTTACCGACTGCTCTGACGGTGAAGGAAAACATCGTGAGGAAACCTGCACACTGAGATAACCAGTGTGTGAAATGGGGAAGGCAATGGCAAACCACCCCATTAAATCAGCCACGAGAGTCGGCACACACTGAAAATCGAAATTATCGAGCTGGGATCGATCGCCGAGAAATCGTAATGTTTTTCAAAATCTCCATATTAAAATGTTCCATGACCTTTAAATTTAGTTATATAAGGAACATACAGTAGTAACACTTACTCGTTCTGTTCCACAGCGAGGTTGGGGAATCCGTGACTAGTCTACAGTACCCGTCTACTAAGTCTGCCAAACTTTCTGCAGCCTGAAAAGCAAGCATTTCCACATTATTCCACATTCCACATCTATGACATTAATGAATTACATGAACCCTCATTTACCATCAATTTATTTCCTTTCTTACATCTGAGTTAGATTATATATAAGGAGGTTAAAAATCGAATAGACCATAACTCGTGCATCACTGAACATATTCTAATACGGTTTTCATCCTCAGCAAGAGGATCTCGCTCTCTATCTATCTCTTTTGTACTCTGATCAGAAACTAAAAAACCCTGTCAAGAGGGTGCCATTAGTAATTTTATAATCTGTGTTATGGAGTTCACTATGAAAGAATAGTACCATTTAATTCCGCAATATGGCGATGGTTTTTTAGTTTCTGGTCAGGGTATATTATATTTATAATATACCTCGACACTGCTGCATGTTATAGTTAACGTCTCCGTTGCTCCTTTAACTCTCAGCTGCAGCGCTGCTTTGCCGCACGAGCCAGTCTGAAACATGGAGAACAACACTTAGTTCAAATAACAGTAGTTGTGCGATCCCCAGCGATACCACGGATCTTTCGAGGGCGAAATAAACTAAGGGGAACGAGATAATGTCCAGGGCAGGCAATAAATACCAACGAAAAACCAACTCACCGGCGTCTCAGCCCGAGACACCCGTCGGCGCCGACAATGTCTGGCATTTTTTTATATCACCGAAGCACCAGCACTGTATCAGCACTGCGAGGAGTCCATGGAGGTGATAGATCACACGCGATGACGAAATTCGGCGACGCGAATGAATGAATTCACAGTGTCTTAGTTTTAACTGTATTGCTGTGCAATTTTTGTAATAGTAAAATGAAAATAAAATTAAAATAACAAATAAAATTAACCTCTCCTAGCTCCGGTATTTTAGCCTAGTCGGAGTAGTTAATGAAAAATAAACGATGCTTCACGGCAGAAATAGATAAGACGGTGGTACCCAGGCGATACTCCACATGAGGATCTACCACTACCGAGGTCCGACCCTACGTCGCATCCAGACCATCAACCATTCAACTCGTTGCCAGAAGTGTATAAAATGAAGCTTTGCTTATTCACCTGCGTCTGCGACTGCTGTGTACAGTTGGACTTGAGCGTCTGTACCGCCACTATATCGCTGAACGAAGCTATCTTGGTGTACGTGGGCGGCTCGCCAGCCTTGTGAGACACGTACGATATATCTGGAAACGAATAGAAACGAAACGTCTAGGTATGTTGGTAAACCAAGGTGAAGAACTGTCGATAAAATATGTAGTATAGCCGTATAGCAGACTTGACAAAGTGACATAGCTATTTTGATACAATAGTACTTACTTATAGAAAACTCAACAAAAAGTATATTGCCAAATCGACATAAATAAAAATTTCTGTATACATAGCCAACATTACAAAATAGTATAGCCAACTCGACAAATAGCATAACAAACCCAGTAGACTTTATATGGACCTCTCTCCATCTATAAAAATTTTATACGATTTTGTTGTGATGGCTATACTATATTAGTCAGAGATGCTATGATGATATAGTACTCTCGTTGAGCCTAATAACCAGCTCGATTGGTAATTGGGTATAATATAGTATAGCCATCACAACAAAATCGTATAGCCAACTCAACAAAATAGTGTAGCTCACCTATGTCAGGGCCAATAGCCAACTCGACAGGTATCGCCCAGCCGGTGCCGAGCGCGCCCGTAAATGTTTCCCTGTCGTAGCCGTAGTGCGTATGCATAGTTTCTAAGTACTTTAGCATGCATTCCGAGTCACTTATGTTTGCCACCTGAAATTATTAAGTGATTTATTAGGTAGGTATCTCAAAATGGCTATGTATGTATTAGGGATGTTACGGAGCTTCGAATCCGACTCCGAGAGGTCGGAACTTCCGATTGATTTTACACCTCCGACTTCGGCTGCGATAATTTAGAATCGGAGGTTATACCGAAGATTTGTGAGCAAACATATTTAAATATCTATATTTTTTTAAATAGTGTAGGAATACATTTATGTATTATTATTACTACTATCTAAAGGAATGTTTTATTGCCGCAAACGTCTACAAAAAAATGGCCAGTTCAGCTATAAAAATTAAAAAACGGTTTAAAATTTGAACTTCATCTGAATATCTCTCTCTACCTCCGCCTCCGACTCCGGTTACAAATCCGGTTCCGACTCCGGTTCCGATAAATCAAATTTAAAACCTTCGGTTTCGACTCCGGTTCCGGTAAAACCACCTCCGTAACATCCCTAGTATGTATGCAGATGCAGAAACGCTCTGGCTCTTCAAATCGAAACACAACAATGCAAGTATTGCTGCTTTACGGTAGAAATAGGTAAATGGGTAATACCACCCCAGGTTGACTCTGCATAAAGTCATACCACCTACAAATGAAGGAAAAGTCGAATTTTTTTCCAGTAAGCTTCATTATGCTGAGCATTTGCTAAATAAAAAGCTTCAGGTCCATAACGTCCATAGTATCAAAATGTCTAAGGTATATTGTAAAAGAATAAGTATACCTTTTTGAATTGCTGCTGAATAGCCTTCTTCAGCACTTTAGGCTTGATGCCCTCGAGCACCGACTTTGGCAGGAACTTGTGTAGGCCGAACTCTTTCTCTAAATACTCGATGTTTGACTTCTTGTCCAAAGATATCTGCATATCCTTACAGAAATACCTGGAAAGGGGAAACGATAGAGTTAACAATCTGTTTGTAAGTACTAAATACCGGATAAAAAATCTGGCATGATTGTTAATACTGATTAACTATCATGCCAGATATTTCCACATTTAGTTATAATCTCCTAGGCGTTGCCTGGAGATTACATACACACTGACCACTTTACAGTTTTGAATTACTATAATATTAATACGTCATCATCATCAGCCTATTAATGTCCCCAAAAGTGGCGCAGGACTCCCCACGACCAAGGGGGTACGGGCCATGATGCAGCGACAGCGGGCCCAGTGCTGATTGGTGGATTTCACACACCTTCGGAAACTTTTCATTTCCTCAGACATGCAGGTTTCTTCACGATGTTTTCCTTCACCGTTAGAGCAGTCGGTAAATGTTCGTAAGTCATCGAAAAAATCCGAAAAACTAATTGGTACATGGCGTGGTTTCGAACCGGACCTCCCGCATGGGAGACCGGCATCCTAGCCACTAGGCCACCGACGCTCTTAATACGTACTGAATTACAATTTATAACTATAAATTAAATGCCTTATATCAGGAGAAGTATCTTGGGAGAGACGTTATTTTCACCAGTTTCTATTCAAAAAGAAGCTAAACAGACTTACTTTATTTCTAAACAACATATTTGTATCGCCAAATCTTGGTCCACCATGGGATGGTTGGCGTTGAGGTAGTCATGTCGCACCTGAAACGGTATAAGAATAATGAATGAATAAGAGTAAACGATGCTTAAAATCACTGGTTGACTTGACCACAACTGTAGCGAAGTTGGATAACGCGCCGACTACAGTTTAGCTGGAGATGGGGGTTCAAAAGCCACCGATCGTGTTTTTTTGTATCGCTTATGTAGTAGTATAGTGGGTACTATAATAATAAATCAGGTTTTTGTCAGACATCATACATGATGGTTTTATTTATAACATTACAGCTTATTTCTGATATTTGTAGTATGAATAATCAATTTAGAAAATTCTTTGATAGGTGAGGTGGCGTGGTCTTCTAAATAATTTATCCATATCACTTATCAATATTAATAAATCATATCATAATAATAGTGAAACGTGACCCTATCTTAATCGCACAAGTCCCTCAAATGGAGGTCTATGACTCGCCGGCCGTTTTGTGAGCAACTCCTTTGCTGTTAACTGATCATGTTATTATGATCAGGTAACTATTGATAAGTAATAGTAACTATTATTCAGGTAACTATTAATAATGGAAAGTGACCCTTTCGGAGTCGCACATCAGGGCTCTCAAGAGATCAATCGCTCGCAGGTCATTTTGTGAGCAACTTCCTTCGCACAGATAGCACTAACAACGAAGTCATATAAATCATCCATAGCTACCTGGTCATAATAATAGTGGATAGGTGTCCGGCCATTTTGTAAACAACTTCTGTCGCATATACAGCAGATGCACTACCAACTAATTGTAAGTCGTGTAACTTATCCATAGTCACCTGATCATAATAATAGTGGAAGGTGACCCTATCGGAGTCGCACAGGTCCCTCAGATTGGCGGGCAGGTAGCGCACGCGCAGCTCGAGCCGCCACTCGCTCGCCGGCCATTTTGTGATCAGCTCCGACACCGGCGTGTCTTGGTGGATCCATCGGACCTGGAAATCGGATTCAGCATTCTTAGTTTTTTAAAAAGTATCTAGGGAAAAGTAAGAATATGGATTTGTGACAAGTTATCTCAGTCCACCATAGGATGTTTGGAACTCGTATATAGGCGAAGTCTTATTGAAAATATCGATAGCGCGTTCTATGTTTGTACGGAAATACGGACATACGGACGGATGAATGCAGAGTAAGCTCCAGACGAACAGCGACATCTGTTGGCAAGTTGAGTGAAGTAATCGTAGAGGTAATCACCTTGCCAGTGGTCAATCGCCTCGCTCTTAACGCGTAGCACGAAGCGTAGACCCGCTCTCCGGTGGCCAGCCGCGTAGCCAAGCAGCGTAGCACCGAGCGGACATCTTCGTCGCCTGACGCTCGCACCACATTGAAGCCACCGTTGGGAAGGTGGACTTTTAGGGTGGACTGATCTCCGGCCGCTCCTCCTGGAAAATAAAATTAAAGTAGGTATTTAGGTGAATCTATGGTGAAATTGATTCCAAAATGTCCAAGTCTTATATGTCAAGACTTGACTCCAAATTTTGTCAAATCGGGTAATGTACATGTTACGAAATGTCCACATTGGAAAATGTCAAGATAGCAAAATATTCACATCGAAAATTGAGATGAGCACTTAGAAAAAACGGTCAGAGCGTCGGTGGTCTAGTGGCTAGGACTCTCATGCTGGAGGTTTCGGGTTCGAAACCATGCAATGCCATGTAACAATAAGTTTTTTAGATTTTTTTCGAAGACTTATGTACATTTACCAACTGTTCTAACGGCGAAGGAAAACATCGTGAGGAAACCTGTATGTCTGAGGAAATCAAAAGTTTCCGAAGGCGTGTGAAATCCACCAATCAGCACTGGGCCCGCTCGTTGGATCATGGCCCGTACCCCCTTGTGCAAGGGGAGGCATGTGCCCCAACAGTGGGGACATTAATAGACTCAGAAAAAAGTCCCCTAGTTCCCTTAGTTTGTATTTACTGGTTATATTGACCTCAGACATCATCCTGTTTGATTTATACCTTCTGAAACGCAATAAATTCTACTATTTGCGTACTCCCTGTACGCCCACTTTATCCTGAGTGTACTATTTATCATTATAAATTGTTTACAGCCTTTCTTTAAACACCAAAAGAATCAATAACTCTTTCAAGAGCTCTGAAATAATTTCCAATATTTTTCATAAACGACTCCAATAAACAAATCTTGATAATGATCAATAAATTGCGACTATAATTCCAATTTACACATTTTATGCTACGCTACGACTTAAATCAGAGACCAATGAGCATCAGAAATAAAGAATCTCGAACGTGAAAAGGACAGGCAAAAGCGTTCATTAGTGAGGAAAAGGTTTTATTATGGCTTCGTTACTACCATTGATTGAAAGATAGTACGATGTCAGCCGTATGGGCAATAGTACATAATATCCTTAATTGAATTGGACAGGACAAATTGTCGTAATCTCGTCGTAATAGCATATAATACAAATACTGCGACTTGAAATAAATAGATAGGGTTACCTAGGTATCTAAAACATCGTTTTTCGCACGACCGACTCGTCGTCACACCTGCTTGTAATACCAGTGTGACTACCAGTAATTTTTTTCTCCGTTGTCACACCAGTATAAAAAATACACCTTTTAACTAATAGTAGTAATGCGGTAAATTAATTAATGGACGCTCCGGAAGTAGACATTCGGAGAAATTGACATTCGGGGAAATGGACATTCCGAGAAATAACCGACCCTAAAAGACCGACTGAATGTTACGGCAATATGACCTAACGCTCCTGAGGGATTTTTATCAGTTTATTATTATCCCAGCACTAATACAATAATGTAAGAGGTGTAGCTTTTCTAGCGGTGTGACGACGAAGAAAAAAATTACTGGTAGTCACACTGGTGTGACGACGAGTCGGTCGTGGTTTTTCGTGATACAGAGATCGGAAATACATAATCAGTAACTTTGTTAAGAAAATTATCTATAGAAGATTTTCAGAAAGTGCCTGCATCTGCTGGACATCATCTTGAAATTACTATATGCAGAATGTGAAATTACTAGATGCAAAATATCATCTCAGTATGACACTAACAGTCAGTTGCAATTTAAGTCTTCATGTTATCCTTTTCTTCGCTATAGCTTTAGATAGAGATGACACGAGACTTAAGGTAGCCATAACATTAAGGACATTTTTTACAACTTAGAGGCTGAATCTAAAGAAATCATCTCCTCTGTATTTAGAAAGATGATCTATTTGCGTATTTATGTTGTAACTAAGAAACATCTGCATGTCGAAGGAAAACCAGTTATGTTAACAACCAAAGGTATACATATCACATAAAACCTTATAGATATTGCGCCTGATCGTGCAAGATTGTGTGCATCGGAATGAATGAACGTAAAGCATAAAGCCATATAGAGATAACGTGGGTGTAGGCAAATGGGTGCCATGTTGTCACTCGCGCGAACAGATTGGAAACGACTTTATTGAGCAAAACGAGTGGATGCTAATGGGTGTCGGACGACTCTAGACGATTCAATTGAATTGTGGTCGGCGACAGGAATTTTCTTAATACGGACCGTTGAGTGTGGTATCAAATCATATCAAATCAAAGGTTAGTAAGGCGGAAATTGTTTAAATAACATTCTATCGTATCGTCCAATGGTGCCGAGGAATTTAGGAACGTGTCGTAAAGCGACGAGAAGACAGCTCACCCAAAATAACCAAAAGATTTGATGTTACAGAGAATGCCGATGGCGGCCGTAGCTTAGAGACATGACAAATATAGTAATTTAAGTTGCAATGGCATGTCACCTCGCCGCATCATGATATTGAAATTGACTTACCGTGCGTTTGCTACGAGTTGGCCGCGTGTCGTTTGGACGGCACGGGCTGCATAGCGCGCGCTAGCGGCCCGTCGCCGCGCTATGGCGTGACACTGAAGTGAGACTCACCGTGGTGCGAGTAAAGCGCGTGCCGTTTGGGCGAGCCGCCTGGCGGCGCGGGCTGCATGGCGCGCGCTAGCGGCCCGTGTCGCCGCGCTCTGACGTGACACTGAAGTGAGACTCACCGTGCTGCGAGTTCGGCGCGTGCTGTTTGGGCGAGCCGCCCGGCGGCGCCGGCTGCACGGCGCGCGCTAGCGGCCCGTCGCCGCGCTCTGACGTGACACTGAAGTGAGACTCACCGTGGTGCGAGTTAGGCGCGTGCCGTTTGGGCGAGCCGCCCGGCGGCGCCGGCTGCATGGCGCGCGCTAGCGGCCCGTCGCCGCAGCGCCCGCCGCCGCCCTCCGGCTCATGGCTGCAACAATACAGACAAACACGTTACAAGAATCAGATCTGTTAGAACCTCCTATGAGCGAGGCGTGTGCACGCGGGGGGTGAATCTCCGTTCTGATTATGATGTTAAAACATCAGCAAATGAACACGATAACCAGTCATGTACGTCGATTCGACTCGCCTACCGTGCGTACGCCTCATATAGCGGAAAAGTATACAAGCGAAGATATGTTTTAACAAAATCTGAGAACAAAGTTCTTCGCTAGTTGTGATAGTGAAGAACTTTATTAACAAATTATAAGTAGGTAGGTAGGGAATATACTTAGGTATGTTTGTATTATACCTAATCCAAATTCGATAATACTTAACCGAAGGACACCCATCAACATCACAATTGTAAATCGTGTAAACTCTAACTAATTATAATAAATAGGAAATAAACAATCTTTACAAGCATTTTAAAAACGGTCATGGTAAAAGGCAGGCAGGCAACAAGATAGGTATCTACTTGTAGTAACACCTTGTCCCAGTAAAGGCATATTGAATTGTTTTCACGCCCTTGTCGAGAAGGTTGCCTTTGTTTTGATTTTAAACCTTTGTCAATCAGTGCCTTGAATAATTGTCAAATCAAGTCGATAATTAGTCAAGGTCTACAAAATTTTAAAATTAGGACGTGGCTGAGAGCAAAATAGATGAATACTCTACAGGAAAATAGTGTATTTTCGTATCTTCATATTCGAGCTATTTCAAATCAATTCAATTCTATATCTTTAATTATCGTATAACTTGATCCATTGTGTTAGTAGTTGTACTTAAAAACTATGTTAGTAGTATACATTTCGGAAAAAATGACGAGTTTTTACACTTCGATCAGATGCTGATCAAAGATAACATCATTCGATTAGCACCCGAACGAAGTGTTTAAGGATAGGGGAATCATATTTATCCGTTATCACATTCAGGATGCTGTTGGAGCTGCTCCGAAGCCTGCAAAGCAGAGACGCAGTTCTCTTGCGCATAATGGTGTAAAAACCATCATATCATATTTGCGATTACAAAATTTTTGTTGCAGAGACAGATTGCTTCTGTGTTGTAGGGTGACCAAATAAAGATTTTCTATTCTATTCTATTATATTCTTCGGAACAGTTTTGAAATTGTTAACCCCCACCCTTCCCTCTTTGGATATTTTCCTCCTTTGACCCCTTTCTCTAAAGCTACAGTTTCGCCGTTTTTCACTCCAAAACTAATTGCCCCAACCTTATTCCTGAACCTTCGAATCACCAAATCTCCCAAAAGTAATATTTGAGTACGGCCAGAAATTTATTTTTGTCAACGTAAAAGAAACCTATATCGTAGTAGTAACTAATTTCATGGTCTACATTTCTTTCACCTGTACGTGACTGAGAACTTCGGTATGACAGCCAGTGTCTGTGGTGAATGGCGATAGCCTACCCACATTGAGTTCATCGAAGTGACCCCGATGCCCCAATGGCATAATTTCGTCTGTGCGAAGCCGTCAATTAGTCACGAAAGTTATGACTGACTATCATCAAAACATTGACGCATAAGGAATCCTTGGAAATGCCAAGCTTCCTGATGGTAGTGTACGAAATGTTTTGTATACAAAACATTAAGTAATGCCATTATAATAGTTATGTTTTACATTGTTTAAAGGGCATGGAACATTTTACTATGGAACCTGGCACACCTACTTTCCGTGTTTTTTTTTAAATGACGATCTTGGCGATCGATCCCAGCCCGATAATTCGATACAGGACATAAATAAAACATGTCTTGATAAAAACTCCTAAAGTAGATATCTCTCAACCCATATATTTGACGTCGAAATTTGCAATATTTTTTTTAGTAAGATTACTGGGTCAAATATTTGGATTCGGACATACTTTAGGAGTATTTGTTAAGAGATGTTTTATGTTTCTATTGATGTCCTCTATCGAATTATTAAACTAGGATCGATCGTCGAGACAATGTAATTTTTTTCAAAATTTCGGACAGTACGCGTGCTAATAAGGTTCCAGGCCTTTACAGGTTTTGAACAGAAAACAAAGAAAATAATAACACTGAATTAAAAATTTAAGAAACCCTCGAAATATCAAAATAGACTTGTTAATTTTTTAGATATAAGTATCACCTGTACGTGATTTATTTCTTTCGTACAACAGTATAAAACAAAAGAAACGTGAAAAGCATAACCCTTTCTCTCATCAATCAGAGGTGGAAAAGGTATCAAATGATCGGTAAACAAGAAACTTTCGAGTTCTGAAACACTCATTCTCCTTTTATAAGAAATTCCGGCATACAAAAAAAGGAAGTACTCGTATTTATACCCAAGCTGTTTCTCTCTGTAAACACTTTATTTCACTAGAAATACATTATAACTAATAATAAAACTAATTAAAAACATCAAATGAACTAGTGTAAAGGTGGGATATCCCATAGGGATCTCTTCCGGCCAACTTTTGACTGATGAACAGGGTATGTAGAGTACAAAATTAAATATATCATGCTGCAACACGATGTAATGCGGATGTCTTAAATTTTCCTTAAATCTAATAATACTAAGAGACGAGATAACTCGCAGACTTGTTGGAGCTAACGAAGTTGGACCACCTAACTTCGTTGTAACTATAATAAAGTTGTCGAGAGATCTTAGTATAGATGTCCCGCGTGTCCGACCACCTGCACGCGGAAGGACCTTTTCGAGGCCAACCAGAGGGCTATCGATGTGGCTGCCTTCTGGTCGGGAAAAATTTAATTCGGATCATCAACACGAAAGAAGAAGAAGTATAGATGTGAAGCTCGCAACATATTGTACCGGTTTAGTCCAAAAGATAAAAAGTAAGTAATAAGTTTATTTCACACACAGCAATGACCGAAACAGTTATAATTATAATAAAATAATTATGTAGTCAAAGGTAAACATAGTGAAATCATGTCTGATGGTCTGCTGTTGTTGTGAAAGGGAGTCAACTCAGCTTATAGATCGTCTCTACCTTTCACGAGTTAAGACACTAAATAAATGGGCGTTAGATCAGTAGTACCATTGACTAGTACCATTGATGGTACAAGTGACACAACTTTGTATCTTTAGTACCATCAATGGTACATGAGAGCGTCAGTGGTGTAGTAGCTTGCATGTCGAACTTCCAGCCTGAATTAATACATAAATGAAAAAAATATTAATAACCCGGGGATTTTTAGAAAAAAAAATACTAGTCTGATTTCTGTGGAAAAAAACTTATCACCAATTGTTCTGACTTTTGTCTTTAATGATACGAGTAGGCCCATGTTAGTATGCCTTCTCTTCCAATTTGATTTTTTGGAACATGAACAGTAAAAGTCATCTTCTTGTCCCATAGTCCAGAGCAGCTCTAATTTTCTCCAGTACTACACCAGGAACAAAATTCCACTGTTTTTCAACGTTTATCGTTCTTTTCTAATTAAGTAGCGATTACGTTTTCCTATGGGGACGGCAATGGCAAACCACCCCATTAAATCAGCCAAGACAGTGGTTCTATGTGATTAATCCTTAGAATGATCACGACCCTCAGCAATGAGGAACACGACTTAGAAGAAGAAGACGTTTTCAAATTGATAGAACATTAATTACAAATCCTATTCTGCTTACATCACGCTAACATATAAATCGATCGATCGTTGGCTTGAACGAAAAGTAACGTTAATCGAACGGCTCGTTATTAGTGGCACAAGAAAGTAGTAGATTCGCTGCAAATTAGTTTCTATCGAGTTTACGTTTTATTAGTAGATTCAGGCCCTGTTACATTACTTTACTTCAATTTCTCTGTTTTATTTGCATTTTGTACACAAGTTTACAATGTAAGAGTTGCGGTACACTGTAGAGCAGTTTGAGAGTAACTTCGCAAACTAAGTTGCACACAGATTTTAGTTTGCCTTACACTTGAATACTTAAAGCTTTTAGTTTCTTCGTAAAACTGCTGTAAACTGCGTCAGTTAGCTGCTCATAGTGATAGTTTTTTTTTACTAATAAAAGTAGGTAGACTACCTTTAAGGAAAGCTTTTAGTTTTTATAGAGGTCTAAATATAGTAGTGTAAGAAAAGTAAGGTTTGATTCTACTTTAATAACATACATTACGATTATTACTTTCTGAAAAACCCTACCCTTTCACTGGTTTAAAATGTAAACTACAATGTGGAATTGCGTGTGTGCTGCAGACAACAAATAAACGTTTATTTTTTATTTTTTTTATTCAACTTTTACACAGTACAGTAAATACAGTAATATCTAAGTGTATACCGCCAAACTGCTTAGCAGTTTATCGGCGGACTTATTGCTCCCTTTTATAAATATAGTATAGTATAGTAGTACACGTAGTGAGTACGCGTCAGCGTCACACACACACACAGCAACACATTATAGATCACTAATATTAACTAACCTAATATATAATTCCCTACCTACTATTAACTAACACGCACCGACTTCTGCATAAAAATAAAAACCGGTCAGGTGCACTGCATTTCTGAACTATTCTATTCTATTCTACATGATTATAAAGAAGTTTTGAAATTGGTCGAATAGATAATCAAGTTGTTGCTTGTAATACGTAATAATTAATTGTACGCATAGAATATAAATTCCATTCGCTTAAATAAGCTTGCTTTGAAAACATTCGCGCCGCTGCCGCTGGTCAAAGGATGCCGCCGCGACAACAGAGGACGCAGACTGCCGATTGTGTATTATGAAATTTCTTAATTTATATTTAAACATCTGTAGTCCCCCAATCAAACTTATTGTATAACGTAACGAGCTTATTTAAGCGAATGAACCCTACATACAATAGAAGGTCCTTTTTTATTAGTAGCAAATATTTGGAGGGGGGTATGTGCTGGTCATTTGTACCACTTTACACGAAAAAATAACCCTGTTACTTGTATGAAAATTTTCAAAGCTAAAGCCCCATTATTTTACGCCTTCGTGGAAACACATCCATGTCGTTATGAATGAAACAAGTTTGATTCAACTTTTTATTTCAGTATTAGAATAGCAATAATTCATTCAATTGTAGAATTTTCACACAAACAATTTTGTCGGTTTTCTCGAAAATTTAATACGTAAAAAGAATTTTTTTTGCCCTGTCGTTATTGTTATAACCTATAGATGACACCCTAGAAATATTTGCCGCTAATAAAATAGGACCCTATATAATATATAATGCAATAGTGTATATTAATACAATACAAATAGTTTATTGGCTCATTAGACAGTACTGCACAATAAGGTAAACTTGTACGAACGCGCTATATGAGGACATGGATGACATAATGTTAGTTGTATGAAAGGGAAAAGGGAAGATCTTCCACTAGGCGGGGTGTAGTGCCTGGTGACCAGATGTCCTGGTGGTATATATGCGAAGTCCCAGGAAAATTTCGATAACGCGTTCTACACCGATTTGAGTAGGTACTCATAGTAGTGGCGCGCGTCGTGCGTAGCCACAAATTTTACATGTACTATACTATTTGGCACTCGAACAAGATTGAACCTGTATCTTGTGAGCAATACTGCATAGTACAAAGCAGTAGAGAGCGCATAATTAATGCGTCAATCTGACAACAGCATACTGAAGGCTGTGTGCGAGGACCTACGCAGTCCCATATTCAAACATTGGTTGGCTGTCCACCGGGACGAGAACCGTAAAAAAATAATTTGAAACCAATATATTTTTTTTGGTTCGTTTGTTTTTATTAGTATTTGTGTTAGTATTAATTTTTTTTTTGTATGTAGTAATATTATTCTTTTGTTGATGTTTGTTATATGGGTATATTAGGCCTGAAATAAAGAGGTATTAATATTATTTTGTTTTAAAACTATTGTTTATCTCCCATTTCTGAGGTACCTATTCTACTACAATCGCGGGCTTTTGGCCAAACGAGTGAGGACGAAAAAATAAAAAGATGAATTAATAATAGATAATTTTATAGTAATTGAAGTTTATTCTTCTGTGGACAAGAAATTGCGTACTATTGTGCATGTATTTATTATAACTGCTTTTTTATCATTATAATTAATGCATTTGTATGGAGAATGAAACATCTTATATGAGTACCTTCATCATCCCTTATCTGAACAATTATGCGTAATTGCTTGCATGCAATTGCATATAGCCAGGTGCATTGTGCATTTACAAGCGCCGAATGCCGCCAATCGATGCGTGCGGGAGAAGGGGGAGAGGGGGTGGTCAGCGAACTGGGGAAGGGTTGAGAGTAGTGATGTGGAAGGGAAGGCCGAAACCATGGACGAAAGAAAAATGTTGGTCTCCCTCCCTTTAAGGGTGGCCGAAACCATAAAGGTAGTAATTGATCTGAGGCCGAATAAACCGTTGGTGTAATTGTAACGCATGGGATGTGTCCATTTAAGTTTTAATAAAAGAAAGTCGATAATAAATCACGTATTAAATTGGTATGTATTCTTAACGGACCGTATAATATCATGAATATTTCAGAAAAATATTCCACGAATTCTTCTTGGTCTTCAGTCTGGGTAGAGTGGTAGTGCATAATATTTTTAGTAAAGCAATGTTTTTAATAAAATAACGATTTTGGAAACTAACCAAACAAGTAACGGTAACCGAAGACGAAAAAGAAAAATTGCGTTGGATTGGACAGAGAGCACAGAAAATGGCGTTGTGGTTACCCACGTTCCTAAGGTGGCACTAGAATGGAAGCATGTGAATGGCACGAGAAAGTCAGGCCGCCCCAGATATAGTTGAAGGCGTTCTGTGTTGATGGACGCGCAGACGTTAGGAAAGACCTGGGATGAACTTCGCGACGTGGCGCAAGACAGCGAAGCATGGAAACATCTTTTACTACATCTTTTTTTCTTTTATCTTTTATACCATGTAAATACACCCGCACCATGCCATCACCCTCCCACACACTCAGTACCTCACATACACACTAATATCTCATTCATACAAACAAACACATTCATACATCACACGCACACACTGTTGCTTTCTTCGTCCGTGCAGTCACTGAGGGGCCAACTGAAAATCAGCGCTGTGGCTTGCCTCAGCTTTATGCTGAGCTGGTGTACTCTTTCTGGCACTGTACCACACCAGATGTTTTGTGCTGCATGTATTAAACTTTGTATATTCTTCTGTATTCTTCTTTGTATTTTTCTGTATTCTGGTGTTTACAGCGCTAAATAAACGTTTTCAAATTCAATTTCAATTTACTAGCCCTAAATCCCTCGACGGAGTAACGGGAGAGAGAGAATAATGTCCGGTGCTGGAATCTTTGGAACTTTTACCAAGTCTTGAATTGAAACCAATACTTGACTGTAGAGAGACCAAAGTCATGGTTTGCTCTCTAGTGGTCACCACTGACCACTGACCACCCTACTGCGGTCTCCCGCCGGACACGCCGGACCACCCGTGTACGGATAATTAAAACGTCCGGATCCTGCGTCCGCAGATTGGGGATGGGCAGCGATAGGCTTGAGTTAGGGTTTCTAGAGTTCATTGACTTGACATGTGCCTAGATATTATTTACTATTACAGAGGACATTGACCTTATATAATTAGCTAGAAAGGGCGTGCGCATTGCGTGCGTGTCACGCATTGGCTTCTCCATGTTTCTCTGTGGGAGGCCCAAAGCTAGGCCTGCGGCGCCCGAAGACTGGAAGGTCGTTTCAGGCTTCGCACTACGCGAAGTTCGGCTTTGGGCTCCGCCATATTCTCTTGAATAACTTTAAGCACTTCAAAATAAATTCAGTCAAACTTAAATCAGTCACATACACACACATCACATACCATCACATGTAAGTGTAATTCTTCTATCACCTAGGTTGCCTGGAAGAGATCGCACTGAGCGATAAGCTTTGTACACTTATTCTATGTTTCCTTTCCTATGTAAATTGCTTTAATATTTTTTTTAAAATTTATTTATTATGTAAACAACAGATTACAACCAGAGAAATTACAGAAAAAACAATATAAAGTTATGAGCTAGGTCGTAACCCTTAACGTGTAAACACAGCGTGGTTAGGAAGTGGAAAATTGGTTGTTGTACAAATTGAGTGCAATAAAGTATTAAGCTATCTATCTATCCATTTAGAACCCTTAGACTACGATTTACAAAGCCTGTCTAATCTAATCAGTCGCCTAAATAGTTATCTAATTAGTAGAGCAACACTTTTTGGTCACTATCTTGAAACCAGCAGCACCTCTGACGAACGATTTACGAATGCCTTTCTCTGTAACTTGTTACATTAATAAAAGTGTAAGTGGGTAGGTCAAGTGTAGGTGTGTCATGTAGGCCGTCGAAACACGTCCAAACTTGGTAGACATGTTGTAGTATGTTATGATATGTTACGAATCTCATGATTCATCGGTAGGCTGGCGTGTGCAGGTCGACAAAGACTAAATTGTCTTATTATATGTCGTGTTGTCTTGTTGTCTGTTTAATGAAACATATGCTTAAGTTCCTATTCCATTGTAATCTTACCGCACAAATAAACTATTCTTATTCTTATATATTAATACCTTTATCGTGAACGCAATAAGGACGGTAACGTTTTGCAATAAGTAGTGATTCAGTCACTGTCAGCAACGTACGTACCTACCTTAGAGTATTAGTTATGTATGTATGTAATCTAAAGAGTATTAGTTAATTAGCTTTGTATTAATTTTTATTCTAATTTCTTGTAAAATATATGTATCATCATTATTAAATTTGCACACCACAATGTAGGTAGGATATGCTGGAACTACCTATGTAATTTAAAGATCCTTTATAGGTACATGACGTATATTCTTGCAAATAAAATTCATTTCATTGACGACTTTAAGGTGAAAATGCGCTTCATCGCTAAAGAAAACCTCGTCCATACCATTATCCGGTCCAAATTTCTCTAACATTTGTTCAGTTATTTTTTTGTTTGATATGGTCGTTTTTGAATAAATTGAATCTTGTAAGGGTGGAACTTCAGGTCCATCTTAAAAATTTGATGAACACTGGAAGGATGGCTGTTCAATGACGCCGCAATGTTTTCTGATCGAACGCCGCGGTTGATCGATTGATTTCATTGATTTCAAAAGTTCTTTATTTAAATAGGAATACAATCTTGGAAACAAGTATAGCCTAAGTGAAACAGAAAATAAAATATAGTTGTTTGTCAGATTAAAATAACGCCTATTACAAACTATTGATTGGGAACAACAGCAGCGACGCGGTTTATGTACTCGGTCAATCTGACGGGTTTATTTCCTCGGTTATTTTTTCTTGTTCGTTGAACTTTTTAATCGGAACCTTCTACCCACAATCTAATCAAGTGAATGCTCGGTGCAACGTTTGCTACAGTCTGTCCTCTAGGTGCCGGCTAGCAGGGTTCTAGGACAGTGTGCAGATGAAGTAATAGAAGAACTTGGTAATAAATATTATATTTTAAGGAAAAGAACACAGAAAACAGTAACGTAGAAAATAAGTAGTAGTAGTAGGAAATAAAAGTGAACAGAGAAACGTCCGTTTGAGACAAAATACAGAGAAAAAAAGTGAAAATACAAATAAAACAATGAAATCAATGGAATAATGAAATTTAGAAATGAAATGGGAACATGATTTGAATTTAAATGAAGAAATGAAGATGCCAACACGAAATAAGATGAGATAAACGCTAACGATGAGGTTGAAGTTGATGGCAAGGAGGTTGATATGGACGATGAAGTCGACATCGTTACACGTTTAAATGACGGATTACGAAACTCTCTCCCAGCTTGAGTGTACGAAGAGCCCACTCTAAAGTAGGCATCTACCGCGCACGCGCAGTGCGTCCTAGACCTCTGGGCTATAGTGACAAAAAAATCAGAAAATCTGAGCCATCGAATATCGCCAGCATCCCCTTCCTAATCCTACCACGTGCTCGTGAGTCACCCCGTATTTGCGGAGAGCAAATTTGAGGGTGAGTAGCGGGTTTTTCTTCCCCGCATTATTTTAATATTTAATAATAGTCCGCCTTATTCCAAAATCCATTAAAGTATTGTAGCACATTCAACTGTTTATAAAACGGCTTTCCACATCGATAGTCTATAAATTTATCTTCAAAATAGATAAAAACCGTTAGCGTGTGCGCGGACATAACTCTTGGATTATGCCAAAACAGCATCGATAATTTATAGTGGGAATAAAAATTGTAATGGTGAAATGCAAATTCGAATATTTGGCTCTTTTGTTGAAGTTATTTTCTGTATTTAGTGATGATTTATAAGGATAGGGATTCATTTTAAATTATTTTTAATCTTTAGATATTACCTATATTTCATTGTCTACCAATAGGGCCGTTTTTGAGTTAGTTATATATAATCGCAGAAAACATTTAAAATTAGAAAATAAGATATTTCTTAAAAATCGTGATCAAAGATTTCGAAATTCAGAAAGCATTACTACTCCGATTCTTATATACCCACTATAGTAAACGATTAAACGATTGTTTGGAGAAATGGTCCTTCGAGCCGGATATGAACAATAACTAATATCAGATTTTGTCTTGCCAGCCAAGACAAATGGCCACAGAGCACCCCCTCTCTTGGGTGAAAGAAAAAGTAGTTCCTTCTTGGGCCAACCAGAGCTGTTCAGGCCGCCCGTAGGTCGTACGACACCACTCGTCACTATAACTTATGCCCATGCTCGAAACTAGACTCCTTCAAATGTGAGTTATGAGATGAAGGCGGCTAGCAAAATCTTTATTTAGCACGTTATCTGAATAACGGAAATACTTTCTCTAATCTCCAAATTGCGGAAGGCAAAATGAAAAGCTAAACTCTACGTAGAGTCTGCCAAAAATAATATCATAACTCCACCTCGACCATCCACTTTGATTTAAAGAGGATTCTGAAAAGAGGGGTAAAAACCTAGTTTTCATGCTTTACTAGGGAATAACCTACGACAATAGAGAAAATTGCTTACTATTATTTTATTTTATTTACACCTAAACCCGCGTTTGACCTCAATCTCATCTCGTGAAAAGTGACGATGAGGCCGAAGATGGAGCGAGCACACAGGCTTGGCTTAGTAAGTACTGGCTTTTCTATAAACATGCCGAAACATATCAACGCCGAAGCGAAGACATTTGACGACAGATCCTAGATAGAAGGGGGATCGCTAGCCAGGCGGACCCTGAAGGATTCCCTCCACCAGTAAATTACTCGGTTTAGTCGCCTGTAGTACGACACTTTTATCCAGTGGCGGTAGGGATATTCCAAATCCGTCCCATATACGGAAAAAATGGACCCCCAAGGTACCCCAAATTATAGGGACGCAAATACGAAATGTTGAGATAGAGAATCGTAAATAAAAAAACGGTGGCGATGCTGGTGTGCGCGATCGAAACCCTTAATTAAAATGGACAGGCCATTGGACTGCAGGCGAATACGGTCTGGTCTGCAGTCACATCAATATGTATTTATACAAATATTATTTGATGCCATGAATATGCAAGTCACGAGCGGCGGTGGCGATTTAACGCATTTTTAATTTGTGCTAGTGTTTTGCAATATGGCGATGCTTGTCTGGGGTCAATTCACCGCTTAGACTCATTCCTAACATGAACTCATCGTCGGTAGGTATGTAATTATAATTTAAAATCAATGTCTGACAAAAATTGAGAAGTTAAAAAGATCTTATAAATTACTACTTCTAAATATAATACTATCGGAATTTTGTAATAAGTTAAGGTTTTTTATTGTACAAGGTGAGCAGACGAGCAAACGGGTCAACTGGTAACCTTAAAGACATAGGTAGAGTGCCTCTCATACCTTCAGACCGAATTACAGAAGGGAAACCATGCATTTTTGCGGTAGGAGGGTGGATCACTTCAGGTTGACTCTGCAGTTCTGCACTGCCTACCGTCTTTTAGATAACCCAGATTGTATAACAAACATTATATTCCATTTTTAGTACGAATGAATTTGGCACATCGTTGCGTTTAATTATTCCAAGAGCTTTGTAAATTAAATGCATTTTTATGGGATGACTACGCGATTTTATCGCCTTATCTTTATTGGCAACGAGGATCGGAACCCCCATCGACTTTTAATTACAATGTCATCACAATAAATAAACAAAACGTTATTTTTAACGTCACTACGATTTTTAATTGGCCTTGGCGTCACTGCGTATTCAATTGACGTTAAAAGGAGAGAACTTCGAAGGTTTAAATGTGTTTTAACTTATTCAATTTATCAATTAATTATTTTTTTATTTTAACTGGGTCGTCTCCAAATCCTCACACCAACCTGTTGGTTCACGACCTTGGCATAGGGGTGATGCTCCTACTACATGTGCGTCAGAACTATGGTTGGACTGGGGCCCTTAAATGAGGGTTGTGGACCAACTAGTTGGACTGACGAATTGGACCACGACCCCCTTATTCGTTTTTGATGCAGGACTATTTTGAGGAGCTTTAATTTTTTTTAGAAACATTGTATATAATTGTTTCACTGAGGGGCCAGCTGAAAATCAGCGCAGTGACTTGCCACCCACAGCATTATGCTGAGCTGGTATATTTTGTATTGTACACTTGCTGTATTTCGGTGTTCATAGTGTTAAATAAATGTTTTTCAATTTCAATTTATTATGCAATCGATTCGAGGCGTAAAGATTTTGAAATTCACCTATTAGTCCGATTTCTGGGGAGGCGCTAGTATGCGCTCAATCCCTTTAATACTTTCAAAAAGACCTACAAAGAAGTAAAGAACACAACGAATGTTTACAAATAAACGACCCCCACGACGTCTGTGTACCATAGCGTTTACGATCAAATAGATAAAACATCGTGTCCATTGAACTTGAAAACGGTTCCTTCACCCGGACTCATAGTGCCGAATATAGGATGTGACGATAAACGGTGTTGTACGGCACATCTGTGACAATAATGTGTCGTGATCGACAGTTAGGGAACTTTGAACCGGTTGGTTTCTATACAGGATGTAATAAAAATGCTGTTAGATCTGAAAAAGTAAACATTAGGATACAGGCAGACGAAATCAAAAGACACCTAGCCTTTACCTAGAGAAAGATTATTCTACATTTTAAATGTGCGCGGTAACGTTCGCCTGAATCGGGTCGCGGTGGACACCCTAGGGCTTCAGGAAATACGGGAGAGAAAGGTAAGCCTTCGTCGAGTGAAGCTATGTACTCGTAACCTACAATGCTATGTAGTCACGTGACCGTAGTAAGTGGCGAGACCGTTTTTAGGCGCCGCTGGCGTCTGCGCAACGGAATGCTAATGATACGTGATTCACGGCACGTAAATAATAACGGACGCCAAGCGCCAACCGTATGTCCGTCGTGACATCGTTGGCTGCGCATCATGATTGGCTATAATAATTTAATTATATTTGGGTCCACTACACGCCGCATGAAATTTAATATATAGAAAAAACTAACAAAATAAAAATGTCATAATTTAATCTAATTGTAGGGGATTTATGGAAGTGGACGAGACGGTAGATCATATGCTGATGGCCTTGCCACAATAGGGACCGCATCGAAGGCGGTAGAGTCGATCGAATATCCAGGTACATCGAGGCCTCCTACTGCACATACACACTAATAAAAGTTCAAAGTTCAAAATAGTTTATTCCAAGTAACAAATACGTTACATTTAGACCGTCACGTTTGAGAAAAAATTCTTATGCTTAGTTATATTATCTAAATTAATCTATTGATTAATTATAAAAATGATGTACATAGGTAGGAACCTAAAATAATTCAATCCTTTGATATCGTCATTATGTAAGGGTCGAACATTCTTTTCGGTACACTGATGTATTCGTTTATACAGTAAAAAGCATTTTCAAAAAAAATTTTTGTAATTCGTTTGAAGTCAGAGGAAGGGTTCTAAGTGTAGTTTATTATACAAAGATATTTTTATAGAGATCCCTTGCTTACCAGTTTTTACCGATATCCTTCTTCTTCTTTCGTGTTGATGATCCGAATTAAATTTTTCCCGACCAGAAGGCAGCCACATCCTCATTCATACGAAGAAACACATTCATACATCACAACACGCACACACTGTTGCTTTCTTCGTCCGTGCAATCAGCATTATGCTGAGCTGGTGTACCCTTTTTGGGACTGTACCACACCAGATGTTCTGTGCTGCACGTATTAAACTTTGAATACTTCTGTATTGTGTACTATATTCTGGTGTTTACAGCGCTAAATAAACGTTTTCAATTTCAATTTCAATACGGCAGGGACTGAGGTGCCTTATGTACGCGGAGATATGTACAAGGTCCCAATTGATCAGACCAGGTAAAGGATATGTGAACCCCCTCACAATCAAGAACAATCTAACGCTCTTTATTCCTGAACTTGCTTAGAATTTTCATAGGAAACAATAACGACCACGGACATAGTGTGGACGCTTTAACAAAATAAATAATGATAAAAAATATATTATTATGTATCCCTCTATTAATTATTTCCACACCTCATTCCAAACGGCCTATGACAGAATATCTCCGGCTAGTGTCGATGAAATTAAACTATCAGGCATTTTAAATCTGATTGACCTACAAACAGCTGTCAACCAATACATACGATTCTTCAATCAACTCCTACGCGGGTTCTCAGAAAATAATGAGTTGTTTTAGGGACCAATTTGTGAGAATGAGAATATTATTATCATAAGATTATTTAATTAATTTGTTTCGAAATAACATTCGAAAACTTTTAGAATTTTAGGAAAAGTACACATTTGAAAATGTTGAGGATAATACTAACGTACAGGGTGGACCAAAAGTCCGTTAACATTTGAATAGGTCGCTGCGTCGGCGCGGGCGGGGTATTGGCGCGGGGGGTGTTACTACAAGCGAGAGCTACTAATAGGGATTTAGTACCATGGCGTCATTCAGCGGAGCGCAACGCGCATTTTGCGTACGCGAGTACTATCGAAACAACGATTCTACGACCGAAGCTAAACGGAAATTTTGTAATCATTACAATATACGGAACAGAAATCAAGCACCAACAATTCAAACGATTAAAAAATGGGTACAGAAGTTCGAAACAACAGGTTCAACTTTAAGTCAACCACGATCCGGCCGACCTAGGACATCGCGCGATCCAGTAAACATAGAGCGTGTACGAGCGTCTGTTCGAGAACAACCTGGTCTCTCTACTCGAAAGCGGTCTAGTGCTTTAGATGT
This sequence comes from Hofmannophila pseudospretella, assembly GCA_947369225.1. Taxonomy (NCBI): domain Eukaryota; kingdom Metazoa; phylum Arthropoda; class Insecta; order Lepidoptera; family Oecophoridae; genus Hofmannophila; species Hofmannophila pseudospretella. Next base: position 6,154,347 of record OX376332.1, on the reverse strand, counting down.
GCCCAGAACATCTCTAAATCGCATTCTACACAAAGATTTACATTTACATCCTTACAAAATTCAAATTGTACAGGCTTTAAAGCCAAATGACCCTGCTCAGAGACTGCAGTTTGCTAACGAAGTGCTTGAGAGGTTTACGAGCTTCAATAACATCTTTTTCTCAGACGAGGCACACTTCCACCTAAATGGACATGTCAATCGACAAAATTGCAGATACTGGAGTGACCCTAACCCGGACTTGAAGCACCAAAAACCTTTACACTCGCCCAAGGTTATTGTATGGGCCGCATTGTCAGCCAGCGGAATCATTGGTCCATATTTTTATGAAGATCAGAGAAACCGCGCCGTCACCGTTAATACAGAGCGATACATTGTGATGCTACAGAATTTTTTTGCTCCAGCATTACAGGACTTCTCAGGCTTTAATCGAAGCTCTTGGTTCCAACAAGATGGGGCAACATGTCACACCTCCAATGACTCTATAGCAGCACTTCGTGAAATTTTTGGCCAAAAAGTCATATCCAAAAGAGGGGACATTCACTGGCCACCCCGCAGCCCGGATTTAACTCCAATGGACTTTTACCTTTGGGGATATCTCAAAAGTAAAGTTTACATCAGCAACCCAGTGTCTATTGAGGAATTAAAAGAAAATATACGCGAGGAAATGCAGAACATTTCACCAACCACTTGTCGGGCGGTCATGCAAAATTTCCGTTCCCGGTTACAGGTGTGCCAGGATGAACAAGGGTCACATTTGAATGATGTTATTTTTAAAAAGTGAAATCCTAATTTGTCTACTTTATTATTAAATAAACAGTTTTTCACTAAAGTAGCATTTGTATTTTTTCCAACCATTTTAAATGTTAACGGACTTTTGGTCCACCCTGTATATGAGCTATGCATTTATAGTACGCGACATCCCGGCATTCCGGGGTGTCGCGTAGTACACAAGACCGGAACAGTCGTTTTAAGGGGTAAAGCGATGAGATCCAAGTAGTTAGTAACTCAGTACATAGCAGTCTGCTACAGCTGTTTGAGTAAACAAACTTATTTATTAATAAGAAAGTCATCTTGGATGAAAAACAAAAAAACAAGTTTCCCCTAAATGGGTGGCAGCGTTCTTTCAAAAGAAAGAAAAAAAAAGATTTGTTAACTGTGAATTACTAAATGAAACCTAGTAAGTAATAAGTTACTGAACAAATTAGTTTTCTAGTTTGTCATACATAACATTTACCAAACGAAGTAAGGAATATCAGGAAAATAACGTAACCCATTTCATACTTTTCATCAATAACAATTGCGTTATCTGTGGTACCACCGCCCAAGAAAACATTTGGCCACTCTTCTTTTAGGTTACCATTAAACATTAAATAGACAACAACTAAACACTTACTGTTGTTTGCCAAGTTGGCTTTCAAAGTGAGGGCTGACTCTAATAATACTTGAGCTTCCCTTCCCTTTTCTTAGTGACCCTAACGAGGCTGACATGGTCACCTTGTCGTGTACCAAAGCCTCTAAACTGAGATTTTTAAAAAACTTTTTGGGTGTGGATGTAGCATAATTTTTTTCTTAGTTGTAAAATAGCTGCCGAAAGTTGACAATTAAGTATAATTGTTAACCCATGTCATTAGAAAGACAAAGGTAGTGACAAATTTTAATTTCATGGTCTACACAAGGCTATATCTTAAAATGGGTTTTACAAGGCCAACTTAGTTGTTTATTATAAATATGATCAGTCATAAATTAATCTTGACACACGGACATTTTTGGTAAAAATGATTAAATATACAGTTGGCATGTAAATAAACTAATTGATAAATAAATGTTGAACATCGATTTTTATGTTGACTTTACCAGTTTGCATGTTAGACAAGTTTCACTTTATAAAGAGCTTCGGTGGCACAGTGGCTAGGACACCGGACTCCCGTGCGGGGAGATCCGGGTTCGAAACCGTGCAGTGCCATGTGGAGTTTTTCGTATTTTTCGAAGACTTACGTACATTTACCGACTGCTCTAACGGTGAAGGAAAACATCGTGAGGGAACCTGCACACTGAAATGACCAGTGTGTAAAAATGGGGTAGGCACAAAAGATCCTCAAGGGTCGAAGTGCCGCTGGCGTTATTCCCCAATCATAAGGTAAGATTCACTTTATAAATTAGAAAAAGGGTGGAAATAAAACCGTTTCACTTTAGTTTACGACTGCTGTAAAGGTGATTTGTTTGTATATTAATTTCGAAGATGGTATGACTCTGTGATGCAGAATGCGATGCCTTGGATGGTACCACCCTTTACACATTTCACATACACCGCAATTGCATTTCTGTGTTTCAGGTTGAAGTGCAAGAGAGCAAGCGTAATTACCGACTCACATGAGGCACTCCACCCAAGTCCTGAAGGTTAGCAGCGCATCGAAAATCCTCCAATAACATTACAGTAAGGTGAGATGTCTATGGACAACGGTGACCACATAACCTCAGGTGACCTATTGCTCATCTGCTCTTCTAAGGTTAGGTTGCTGTTGCTACAATATGTCCTCTAGGTGCCGGCTAGCAGGGTTCTAGGACAGTGTGCAGATGAAGTAATAGAAGAAACTTGGTAATAGTAGATATTATATTTATCAGGAACAGAAAAACACAATAGTAGAAAATAGGTAGTAGTAGGAGACAATTTTATAAAACGGACAAACGTCCGTTCAGGACAAAATACGGAGAGAATGAGTAAAAACAATGAAATTAATGGAATAATGGAATTTAGAAATGGGTGGGAATATGATTTGAATTTTGAAAATATAGATGAAGAAATGAAAATGCCAACACGAAATGAGGTGAGATAAACGCTAACAATGAAGTTGAAATTGATGGCAAGGAGGTTGATATGGACGATGAAGTCGACATCGTTACACTGTTTCGCGTTTAGGCTCCAACAGCTCTCTTTAATTATGTTTTGATGGACGAGACCTGACATAAATACAGATGACACACTTCACTCAGATTATGCCTAGGCATTACAATTAAGGGCCAACGCACCGTGTTGATAAGTCGGGGGTTACAATGGTCGTCGCCCACTCAGTAACTGCCGTGCCCACTCATACGTGTTGTGAAATGATAAAACTTTGTAAAAACATTCCGTATAATTCGTACGTGGATTATTGATGTCGAATTCTGAGCAATCAAAGCCTTTATTAAGATTTTTCTACGTCAAGATTCATGAAGCGACACGCTTTGATATCGACAAAAAAGAAAAAAAATAAGTTCGCATTTAAACATATGTTATGTTTTTAGAAAAACTGCTAATAAGTACCTACTTATTAAGTAAAATTGAAATGCAAAAAGTGGACGAAGCGACGAGAGGTTTGCGACTCAAAATCCTGGCGTGCAATACCTATAACTCACACGCAATGTAGATAACGTAATACAAAAATAAGTAACCTAGATAAATATTTATGACTAATTGCAAGTGGTGCAATTGATGGTAAATGGATTAGTAAATTCCAAACCAAACTAATATCTGATCCAATTTATCGAAGTTGATATAACTTATACGTTTTAACTACGTAATGTTAGTTTTCAGACTTTTCAGTACCCAATAAAGGGTATCCCAAAAGCCACAGGACCATATTGGAAATAGATCAGATCAGTATAAATAGATCGTTGTCCGCCCATGACGCAACGGTCGACTGCACAGTTAACACCAACGATGACGAAACAGGATTAACGAACGAACCAATTAGTCCGCATTTAAATTTTTAATAGAAACATATATAAACAAGACGATCATAAAACGATAAGGGTTTTAAGGGGCATGATTATTTTTCTTTGTTGGTATACCTATTAACTCATTAGAGTATGTATTATATGTTTTAGTTAATTACTATGTATCGAGTTTCGATGTAAGTTTCTACAACACTGAAAGAAGCAGACTAAAGAAAAACGTTTTTAACTGGAACAATGTGAACTATAAGATAGAATTAGATTCAGTCGAGAATATACGGAATCTTATAAAGTTATTTCTGAGCTTCCAAGCACAAAAGCGTAGAAATATAGAGATAACATTTTTAGCTACGTAATCTAAGAAACAAATCGAGGATTGGTTTACTTAAGACAGATTACATGGATATGAAAATGAGAAAGCAAGTTTTACTATATTTTCGACAAATAAACGGCTCGCGGCAGATAAAGATCACGTTATGAGAAAAAATAATGGTGGAAATCTCATCCCAAAAGCATTACGTAATAAAAACTAAAGAACGCACCTTCTGGATCTAACTCTGGTGTACCTCCAAGTGCTGCTGCTGTAATGCCCCGAGCTGGAAGGACAAAGCAGCAGCTGCAGACTATTCGGCCTGGGCTGCCTCTGCTTCTTCACCCTTAACTTCACCACCTCCTCCGTTTTCTTCACTTCTTTTATAGGTGGCTTCTTCGAATCAACACTCCATCTTTTCTCCAATCGTTCGTCTTCCAAATTCAAATGATCCAGTCTATCGTTTATAAAACTTCTGGATCGGAGTAGATCTGGAGTATCGTCTCTTTTTCTTCGGATTTCTATCGGTGAAGTTGGAGGTCTTCTGGGCTCGAATACCACTCTCGAATATTCGTTGCTTCGTCGCCATAATCGAGGGGAAAGAGGCCAGAATCGACCGTTCTGTTGGGTTGGTTCCATAACCATTTTTGTAAATCACTTTCTGACACTTCACTTTTTGATAAAATTCGGTTTTCTTTCACACTCACTTGACTTTATCGATGCTATTAAAGAAATGAATACAAATTAAGGCGTTGATCAGGATTCTCTGATTAAACGTGACCTCTATGTAAATATTGTATGAATTCAATGTTGTATGTATTCAAAGTAAGAAGCAATAAAATGCTTTACTAAATAAAATCCCTAAGATAAAAAAAACCATCAGACAAAATCAGCTACAAATAAGTCACAACCATTCATAAAAGTCAAAGTAGAATCAAACCACGTCAGCGATATCCGAAAGCAATTCGTATACTAAGTAAAGAAGGATGAAATGCATCGTATTAGAATAGCAAATCTCTAATCATGGATGCGCAACGCGACACACATTACGAATTCTTGATAAGGAAGTCAGGAAGAGTGACTAAAGTGATAGCGGGGAATACTTAGTAGCAATACTGATTGTTGGGATTAGATTCCCAGTAAACACTATTCATTTTCATGAACATTGAGTCATAAATATACAGAATATTGGCCTAAGCATAAACGATTGACTGATTACAAAGGCCGATAACCTAACATTTGATAAAACTCGCGTGAGAATAGGTAAATATACACAAACATTATCAAATCTTGGAGAAAGATTTGGCTAAGAACAGTACCGAACTACATACTTACTACCAAAAAACCGGTAAACGTGCGAACGAGATAAGCGGATAACATAGGTAAAGAGTAACACATACTTATTTATTATGCAAGGGCACTGGTTAATGATGAAATTATTTACTAAATTGCGACTGTAATTGAAAGGAAGAAAGAAAATAATGAATTATATCTACTTGTATGTGCTATGATAATTAACTAGGACACAATATCACAATATCTCTATTAACAAAGCTTTTGCACAACATAACGTAAATAGTTACTAAGTGTACCACTGAGAACTTAATCATGCAAAATGATTAGGGGTGAAGTGACAAACTGTTCAATAAGTAGGATATTTCACCCGAGACTGAATAACTAAACGAAGAAAATATATAATAAAATATCGACCTTTCTAGAATAACAGCTTACTAAGCGACTAAGTTGCACCAAAAGTTATGGAAGTGAATGCTCTACTATCTCTTAAGACATCTCTTTCTGAAACTAAATCAACTGGCGGTATTAATTAACTGATCATCAATAAACACATGAAAATTTAATATCTCTAATAATACTATTAGCTTATCGGATGTGACCAAACAGCGTTTGCATACCAAATGCCTGTTCAGGAAGCATGGAAGCATACATTGTCTGGTGACAGCCGTGAGCTATTGCATGTTTATATGCTAATGCTGTAGATGTAGATAGCTTAATATGTCTGGCAAACGCCTTCTGAGAAACTGTGTGAAGTAATATTTGGAATTCAGAGCAATATTGTTGCATTTTAATAGTGATAATGTTGATTTTACAACTATTTTGTTTTTTGGGAATGTATTGAAGTTCCCCGTTCACTTTTGAACTATTCATGTCGCTCGTATTCTATTGTTCATGAAAAGTTTTGTACTGAAAGTATTTAATATAAAGATATTATGTACTCATAGTACAGTCTGTACACTGAGTTCGGAACCGCCTTTGATACTGATACGTCAGCTGTGGGTAGGGGGGGGGGGGGGGGGGGTCAGATACCTCAGGGAACATCCGAATATACTTATTAGGATGTTGGACTAGACAACAAATTGTTTGTACAAAGGAATTTAAACTAAAAAGAATGATGAGATTAGTAAAAGAAATCAACCAAGCTACTAGTATTATAGTAGGATAGTATAATAATACTAAAGCCTAAAAATACACTGAACAAAATCGTTGTTCGAAGAATTCAAAGAAGCCCGATCAAGATAAACCAATAAAAAAACTGAAACAAAAAAGGATGCCTAATTTCGGACAGCGCAGGAAGCGTCCTAATGGTCTGAATCACAGGAAACAATATTTTTATTATTTGCTGTCCTACCTGAGTCAACGTGTCGATTTTTCGCGAACTCAAAGCATTTGTTGCCTTAGTGAATAGAAGGGGCAGGGAAAAGCGAAGAAATAAATGGAGTCATCAATGAAATAATTGTTGACTAAAAGTGAACCACATCAAACATTTTATACATATACCGACGAAGAATTACCCAGTAGAGTCGTTAAACAAAATTAAAAACAAACCGCAATCGAAACCGACAAACAAGAAATCTACGAACTAAACTTGAAATGAAGGAGCTACGTCATTTTATTTATTGCAACCTTGACAGTTTTGCCAAATAGAGGTAATCTTCAGTTATCATCAATTTGCATCGGTTCAATTGAGGCGTCATACGTGTCATTAAAAGAATAGAAGATGCAATAGCTGTATATAAAGGCACCTTCCTATTGTTCGGGATATTCATGGATAATTATGTTTTTAATTATCCTACAGTTTGTACGGGGCGGGCGCGTTCCATACTTCATAGGGATATCCGAGTTAGTTGGGAACTAAGGGGTGTGAGAAAATCAAGAGAAAATTTCCATGTGTTCGAATGTGTTGTGTTTTGTATTTGCCTAATTTTCCTCCCACTAAGATTTGGACCCTTTTCGTTCAAAAGACAATTACTTAAAAGCCCTGATATTGTCAGAGCAAAATTATTAGTTTTAAATTCTTAGAATTTCCAGGAACAGATTACCGCTCAATTCTTCTGAACAATCTCTATGCGATGTAGTATCCGAAGCTTGACCGAACAATAACCGGAAGACTCCACACATTCACACGTGGGCAGGCACAATGGCTCCTTAACGTTGCGCCTGCGTCCAATACCAATGCACTCAAGTGACAGCGGAAATTGGAAGCCAAGACGAGCTATCACATGAGACAGTCTACACGGGTTTGGAATATCCGTTGCAAGAATGTTGGAAGGACATTTTGCAGGCGAAGTTAAGAATCATTGTCTTCCGTGCAACAAACTTATATACTGTTGTATGCTACTTACTTTTAAGTAATGGTTTTCACAAAATACCAAGTAGATAGAAGTACAAAACAACCGCTATTCGCTTTAGCTTTCATGCTTATCATCATTTAAGTGGAGACTTATATATGAGACTTCCCTTTGACGAAGGATATGTTCCATGACAATACTACAAGATTGCCTTGTTTCAAAACGATGTTTCTCTGGCGATATTTTCTCTCATAGTTATTAGAACAGACTGTTAATATTGCATCATTGAAAAAAAAACAAAGAATGGTAATTTTGCCTAACATTTTGAGAATTTCCGGAACTCTAAAACGGCCATACAATAGCGTACATAGAAGCAGATTGTGACGCAGTTTCGTGACATGACAAATGGGCTAAAAGCCGGTGGATGCGACGCATCCATCACTCGGAGAACAGATTTATTTTCCGGCTGATACCGGATGTCACCGGATTTTTCTATTAATTGTAAGGTACATGCCAAAACCAAGACGAAATTTGGAATGATACACAAAAAGCATTTATATTTACTTTGTAAGGCAAATTGGATTGGATTAACAGATTGGACAACTTTCTTCTAAACAAATGTGATGAGGATGAAGTCAGAAGTAAAAGTCAAATACACTTTATTGCACAAACAAGATAAAACAAACAAAATATATTGAAATAATGAGTGAACAGTTCAGGCGGTCTGTAAAGAGTACTTATGTTTGTAAAAGCGAAACAGTAATTCCAAGGCACAGATTTGTGATTCGTACCATGCGAGGGACATAGCGTCAACTCAAGATACAAGTAAATATTTGTAATAAAATAATTTTATAAATTAATAACTGATAAACACATGTGTACTATTAATTTAGCAGACATACAAGCAAAGGTGCCGATTCCAGAGCCAAAATACTTGTAATGTCTGGTGCAAGTTTATTTACTGTTACTTTGCCAAAAAGATTTTATTGTGCGATTGTGTGTTCCCAACTGTCACTCAGGAGCGAAATCCAGGGTAACTCAAACTACAAAAAAATATACTTACCACCTAAATAAAATGAGAAAAGACAATTTCTTGCTATATGAGAAATAAAATCAAAGATAACGCTGGGATAAGCAGCAATAAGTTGGGAAATTAAATAGTCGCAAAATTTTCAGATTTAAATAGGTCAGAACTGGGACATACTGACTGGTTAATGCGGAACCATAAAAATAAAATGCCCTAGGGCCTCTGACTGAGTCAGTATCTGACAAGAGTACGGAACTACGGACAAAGACGTCAAGTTGGTGAAACAGAATTGTGTAAACAAACACAACACGAGTGGGGCAGTTCAAACGCCTCTCCGATGAATAGAGATTAATGGAACACGGCTAGGTGCTACAAAAATAGGACAGTTTGGTGTTGCTTTCATTTATTAATCCATGGGTTTAGTTTCATCGCAGAACAGAATTTAGTACAAAAGGTGACTAAGATGAGTTAGAAACTACATATACATACTAAGAGAAGGTTAATTTAGTATGGGTAGATGATGCTACGACGATAGATAGGCACAACTGGATGCAAAGAAAAAAGATGTCTCGTAGTAGAGCAGATATACTATAGACTAGAATACGCTGCAGATTATGAAATAACAAACATACAATTATGAAAAGAACTCTCTAAGATAAACCTGATTTCGAAAGGTTGTTCGTAAATAGGGAGTTCTTTGATCATAAAATAAGATTCTAACATCTGAATTGTACGCGATGATCCACGGTACCTACATAAATTTCATTGAATCGCACAGAAACAGCAAATAAAACGCGGAAAACATGCATTCCATTTGAAAAATAAACATTGTTGCAAAATAGAATTTTCTTTACAACTATCTTGTAGCGTGAAGTAGTGATGTGATAAGCTATAACAATACCAATAATTACAAGTCTCGTATTTGATGTTGTTTTTGAAGACTCTATTTGCTAGAGGGAATGTTTACGAGTAATCACGGGGCATACAAAAATTGCCAATTTCAGAGTTGCCAAAAGTATTGTTTAAAGTAGGCAAGACAGAACAACTTTTGGTCTTATTGTATTGATCCTTTCTCATTCCAATGTTGTGCTAACTGCAGACTTACGAATAGGCGGTGAAATTATTCCACTCAATGAGACTCTCATCTTAGAATCTTCCTCTGCCTAGTATTGTCCCAGTCTTTGTTTGTCTGCTTTCCTAGACAGCCCTTTCCACTTTTGTCAGATCTTCAGTTTTCTTTAGTGTGCCCGTTGGCATCTAGAAGATTATGGTCTTAAGTTTTCTTGTGAGACCACTATACCCCATCACTAGTAAACAGCACGAAAATAGCGACACTTACACAATAGGCGACTCGAGTGGAAATTGAACGCCGTCCGCGTGTCTGTTTGAAAGGAAATTGACTCGAAACGTGGAAACTACAAAATAACTTTTGTCACAAATACTCGTACGTACGAAGCAGCTATTCTTCATCGTAACTAAGGTAACAGTACAAATAGTACAATGAAGAAGTAAAATGTACTTATTATGGCGACCAGCGTTCTCGCGGGAATCTTAAATGATTGAAATTTAAATGCTATTTTAGGATATTAGCGACTTTATTTTGAGGAATTAAAAACTAGTAAAGAATGGCTATGATTTAAACATTTTAACATACTTTGTCAAATACCCTATAGTAAATCCTAATCGTCGTTTATAAACACGAGCTTCTTCTTCTAGGTCTAAGTTGTATTTCTCATTGCTGAGGGTCGTGATCATTCTAAGGATTTAATCACATAGAACGACTCTTGTGGCAGATTTAATGGGGTGGTTAGCCATTGCCTTCCCCATTTCACACACTGGTTATCTCAGTGTGCAGGTTTCCTCGCGATGCTTTCCTTCACTGTCAGAGCAGTCGGTAAAAGTACGTAAGTCTTTGAAAAAATTGAAAAACTCATTTGTACATGGCATTGCCTGGCTTCGACCTCTGACCTCCACGGGAGCCCGACGTCCTAGCCACGACGCCACCGACGCTCACAATAAACACAAGCAATACTGTCGAATCACAGCCGAACAAAGACATTTATACAAGCGTAAGGATATGACAACGTCAAAAATTTCACGTTCGACTTCAGTCGCGATTCGAATTTTTTGATTAGATTCGATTCGATTTGAAGTGTATAATTCGAGGCGCGCCGAGGCGTTGATGTTTGGTAAAAAACTCAAAAGGAAATGCTGGTCACGGCAATTATGCTGACGCTGGGGGAATCATCATCAAGCAAGTTTACGCCAGAATGTTTATAGATGTTACGGAAGGCTTTAATAAACACCGATCGACCCTGTATCCGATTGATTCAAGTTAATAGTTGAATACCGATCGAATATCGAGGCACCACTTTTATGCCCAGGACCCGTCACAAGTGGAATAGTAACACAAAGGCGGGTGGAATGGAAATTGAACACCGTCCATAGTATTGTCACCAGATACGACAGACGTGTGTCTGTGTCTGAAAGGAACTTGATATGAAACGACAGAAGTCGGTACATAAATAGGAGTGTCTACTGAATGTTATTCAGAGTTCTTTCAAGTTATATGGAAGTTAGTTGGGTAAATAGTACCTGGTGTGTATGAGGCCTATGATAAAAGTGTATGGTTTTCTGTGTTATAGTTGTTAAAGGTCTAATTTATTATTTTGAAATTATCATAAGGTAGTCAAATGCCGTTTCGCCCGCGATGCCTTCGTCCTGGCACAGCTGAAAACCGCCGCTGTGGTTCTGCCGCACCGGTCGGACTGCAGCACATGCTGAGCATGTGTCCTTTTAATGTGGCATTGTTTTTTTAATTTCAAATATGTTTTAAGTTTAATAATGTATGCTAATGTTAAATAAATATTTTTCTTTCTTTCTTAAATGATTACTTCTTTGTCGGTTGGTTTAAAGCAAGCCACGGAATGGCATTGTCGTAGGTACAAATTCTGCTTGTTGTGAAAAATTTCAACAGTAACATTATTTAAAACACCTACTTACTCAAATGTTACTTCCCACAATCAAAGGAGTAATCCGAAGGAAGTTCCTGGATTAAAGTTCCAATGAGAATTGGAAGTAGGTAACTAGAGGGATAACTCTTTGGTAAAACTCAGCTAGATATGATATGATATTTAGACAGATTATCTTTTGTTTTAAGATGCGTCGGGCAATTTGATAAGAATAATATAATGTAGCGACTTTTTAGTTTAATCAATATTAAAGATAAAGAAGTCACCTTTATGTTAGTTACCAATGAAAAAATGAAAATAAATTATTTACTAAAGACTGTATTTACGAGTGAAATGCAGCCCTGATATCTTCAGGATGATTTCCAGTTCTATTTTTGCACGTCTTTAGTGCATTTCAAATACATTTAACACCTTTTTTTTTTCAACGATTGAATGAATACAAAATTGACCGAATTTTCAGGGGCCGCATTTAAGTCGAACTAATAATTGTTCTTAATGTTTATTATTCGTAGGAAACTTCCCAATTTTGAACTCCATTCTAAATTAATAGAGTCCAAAAAGAGAGGTGACGTACAAATTTCGCTGCGTACAAGGAAGAGAACTCCAGTCATTTTTCTCTTATTATTTAATATTCGCACGACTGGTCATTAGTCTGGCGGCTGGCTTGACGCCAAAGGACGATGGTGAGTCAGGTATTACAGGAATTCCTGTAACCGACACTGCTGATCGTCGTGTATGATGAGCATTTTTGAGTTTCCGCAGATTGGCATCACTATGCCAATATGTTTCATCACTATGTTTCTGGTCGGGGTATAAGTAGTCACTTGGACTCCATCACTATGGAGTCCAAGTGACTACTTATACCCCGACCAGAACCTAAAAAACCCTGTCAAGAGGGCGCCACTGGTAGTTTTATAATAGTATAATTTAATTCCGCAATATGGAGAGAGTTTTTTAGTTTCTGGTCAGGGTATACTAACGCTACTGTCATAAAAAATAATTTCTTAAAAGGTTATCTCTGCCTTGCACAAGACAAGAAATCCGAATAATGTTGCAATTAAAAATTAATCAGAAAATGGATACGAAGCTATAATATCAAATACGGAGTTTAAAAAAAATATATTATTGTCTACTAAACCCGCATTTGACCTCGATCTCGCCTGATGGTAAGCGACGATGAGGTCGACGATGGAGCATGCGGGTCCAGTAAATGCCTATTCACTCTGGCCTTGAAGATTCCATGGTTGTAGGTTTTGGGAAACAGACGCCGGCAGGCTGTTGGAGTTATACATAGTGTAACAAAAACCCCATTGTAAGCCAAACACACACGTAATACACGTACACGACCGAAATGTATGAAACAGCAGATGTTTTTTTCGCGATTTTAGAGTTAGTCCTAAAGTAAAAGTTGGTCAGTTATACGGATACTGAACATGAACACCCCCATATCGGCTTACAAGGGAGGTTTTGTTACACCCTGTATAAGTATAGTAAAGTTTTTAGATTAGCCTACATTTAGGGTGAGAACAACCTGTTACCCTTACCAGAAAACAATGTTTTCGTCGAAGCGGTAAACAACGCTCCTGAAATTCAGTTAAAGGCAATTTATTTAATGGCGCCGCACCCGAGATGGGACGGACGGGTAAACGTAACAACACAAATAGCTAGGGAACCACGGAAACTTTTACAACTGAATCCGAAACCTGGCGAAAGATTGCGCTCTTTGGTATCGGAGACCAAGATTTAGTTCGGGTCACTGCGCCAGCTATGTAAGTAGTAATCTGAAACCTAAACACTTTTATAGGAATGCAAACGGCACATTCAATGGTAAAGAGCAAAAGGCGATAAACGTACAGAGAAGAGGTCTCGATGATGAACTACCGACTTTGAAAATGGACTGTAATGTGATCACAGTTTTGAGATTTAAATTTTCTTGATTTTTTTATTAGGCCTGTTGGTGGCTTATAACTTTGCCTTTTCACTTTTCAAACAGAAAATGTTGTGATGGATTGTTTAATACTCAGACTCAGTAGGTATGTATAGGTAGTGGGTTTTATACTTTATTTGCACACATAAACCACACATGAAAAAACAACAATAAGAAATTTGACGTACAAAGGTAGAGCTTATCTCTAAAATAGAGATTTCTTCCAGCTAGAAACCTTTAACATAAAGATATTTATAATTATAAGTAGACATACATACGTGTACAAAATGTTTGGAAGCGTTTTTGTAACATTTTTTGTATGATAGCTTTTGAATTGTGCCACGAGCCAACACAGCACTCGTGTACAAAAATGTGATCTGCATGGCTCCAAGAATCTATAATACTCGTAGATTACCAAAATCTATAAGGCAAAAATAAAAAAAATAAAACTGACAAATGTATCTATAATTTAAATGAATTTTTGCAAATAATGTAATTTTCTTTAAATTTGTATCCCAATTATGGTAGAAAGTAGCAGGACTATAATTTTTAAAACCTTTTTATCATCTACTTTCAACAAATAAATTTGAAAAAATTGAAATTGAACATTGAAATCGTCTATTTAGCGCTGTAAACACCAGAATACAGAAGAATACAAAGTTTAATACATGCAGCACAGAACAAATTTAGCTTTATCTTTAATACAGTTAGAACTCTAGTCAGGACATATTTTAAGAAATGGAGTTTTAAGAACGGAGAACGCGTAGTTTATCTGGCAAAGTAAAAAAAAATTACAATAACGCTGACATCCGACAAGTTACAACTTTGCCTTTTGCATGAAAAAAGTTGGAACCGAATCCCAAAACTGCGCTCATCTCTAGTGACAGCTGAGGACACAAAATAGCACAATTTAATCACACTATTACGGCTGACAGTGGTGACTCATTCGGGATGTGGGTCACAATTAGTGGATTGGACGTAAAAAATTGAAGCACTAATAGTACATACTTTCTCCCATGGTAGTTTGATGGAAAAAGGGACATAAAACATAACACAGAAGTACTGTATGGACTACGATAGATGGAAAAAATCCGTGATTGACTTCAACCTCACCTAACGTGATGATTAGGCCCAAGATGGAGCATATGGGATCATATCAGACGGACTAGCTCTTTTGAGAAAACTGTCGGAATACACACACTTAAGTGGTGCTAATTAATTAGCCAGTGAGGGTAGCGTTTAGCAACGTTAGGCGCGGTCGGAACCAAGATGGGCGAGTGCTGCCAGTGGCATATTTTAAGCTGAGCACCTCAGTGTCTGTGATATCAGAGGCCTCCAGAGACCTACAAGCGGCCTAAACTGAACAAGTCTGACAATTGGTAGGTTTTATCTTATCTTATGATAGGGGAATAACCCAGCGGCACTTCGAACCTTGAGGATATTTTGTGCCAACCACATTTTACACACTGGTCATCTCAGTGTGCAGGTTTCTTCACGATGTTTTCCTTTACCGTTAGAGCAGTCGGTGTACATTTACCGACTGCTCTAATTTCTTTCTTTCTTTCACTGCACGGTTTCGAACCCGGACCTCCCGCATGGGAGTCCGGTGTCCTTACCACTATGCGACCGACGCTCTCAATTGGTTGCTCACTAACCAGCTAAAATTTGTTCAAGAAGTTAAACCAGAAAGCTATGTATCGAAGTTACTTTATCACACGAGTAAGAACAGAAAGTAGTTACAAGAGGGGCAAAGTGCTGTATCGAGCAAATTGGTCAATAGTTCCACTTTAACGACAATGTGCTTGTTTTCACTGATTTCACTGAACCGGCAAGCCAGTTGGCTTTTATAGTTTCCTTGTACGCGACCACCTACGTTGCATGTCACTTGGAATCTTTGGGAATAGTATAAAAGTACAGCTGACTAGGTAGTATGTCAGAATAAGAAATAGTGCAATAATGGAAAGGTGTGGTGTGCAAGACGATTTAGTGAGTAAGATTGAAAGAGGGGAGTTGAAATGGTTTGGACACGTATAAACCACGAATGAAACGAGAATAACGAAAACAATTTATAAAAAGGCGAATGGAAGGGTTGGCTATGTTGATCAGATTGCGCATGTTCTGAAGAAAGAAACACGAAAACAAACAAACACACTCATACAACACAACACGCACATACTGTTGCTTTCTTCGTCCGTGCAGTCACTGAGGGACCAGCTGAAAATCAGCGCTGTGGCTTGCCTCAGCATTATGCTGAGCTGGTGTACCCTTTTCGGCACTGTACCACACCGGATGTTTTGTTTACTTCTGTATTGTGGTCTATATTCTGGTGTATACAGTGCTAAATAAACGTTTTCAATTCCAAAATCAGGTGCGGTCAGCCACTAACGAAGTGCGTGTATGAAGCGACAGATGAGTGAAAAGAAGAGAGAACAGTCAGTGTCGTTCCAGGTGGAACTCTAGTCTCTGACTACTATACAATACTCGTATTATACCTTATATTGTCACGAACGAACGTAAATGCAACTTTAGTAAGCAGTTGTCCTTTTTACGAGGCAGTAAAGTAATTATTTACTAGTGTCCGACCGTAGCTTCGGCTTCGGCTTTGGCTACCTTCGGCCAAAAAAACCACCTTCGGCCAAACCTTCCGCTTCGGCCAAAATGGGCCGAAGTTTTGGCCGAGGCCGAAGGTTCCTAACAAACGACGAATTCCAACGATTTTTTCACAAATCGCAAGGTAATTTTGATTACCAGTAGATCAACTTCTAGAGAAGATTAAAATTACCTTTCTATATAACGTACCCAACTTACCTTTCTTTCTTTTTTCTACCTTTCTTTCTTTCTTTCTTACCTTTCTTTATATTATACAGTCGATATAAAACCTTCAATTTTATAGTTTTAAAATCAAATCATTTAAATTAACTTGTATCCAATCTTGAACAAAATTCTTAGAGCTTTTAAACCTTCGGCTTCGGCCGAAGGTTGTGCCGATAGCCGAATAACCGGCTTCGGCTTCGGCCAGAATCTTTACTCATATACTTGTACCTTTCACTATAATGTTTTTCTGTACAGGAACCATTGTACGATAATAAAATATGATAAAACTTAATAATACACTGCAACGTTGTTTACTTAAGGATGGTGAAAATGGGGAGGTTACGGAAATTCAGTTGGCAATTAAACGTGTCAATAATAGATGTGATGAAATAATTAAAAATATGCTCATCAATCAGATAGGCAAGTTGATTTTCTTGGATTTTCCAAAAATGGTAAGGCAAGAGATATTTTTAACTACTCTTGAATTTATTTCAATTAATATTCCACTTAGCCGTAGTCAGGTTTGTGGTAAAGGTAGTAATTAATTGTAATTTAACCCTTTATATGAGATGACAGAGTGCTTAGAAATTTAATCTACAAATTGTTACTTTTTAGTGGAAAGAAGCACTAATCCTCAGTTTCATCACAGGTTTCTTGATCTTAAGTTTAGGATCGATGACTGACGAGTGCCATATATGTGCCCCTCCGTGCCTTAAAGACTATATCAGAGCCTCAGAAACCTACGTGCAGCTTGAACAACTCTGATAATAGGTTGGAAACTAACAACACGACAAGAAGAATTAGTCACAATGATAATGGAGCTATCTTCATTGCTGAGGGTCCTGATCATTCTAAGGAATTAATCACATAGAACGACTCTCGTGGCAGATTTAATGGGGTGGTTTGCCATTGCCTTCCCCATTTCACACACTGGTTATCTCAGTATGCAGGTTTCCTCACGATGTTTTCCTTCACCGTCAGAGCAGTCGGTAAAAAACCAAAAACTCATCGGTACATGGCCGTGCATGGTTTAATGGAGCTATACATGTAATTAATTAACCAATAGCACCTAAATTCACTATTGCAAAACCAATAGATCTCGTAATATGACACTAAACCGCATACTTTAGCCAGTTACTAAGTATAAACTAGCCTGCGCATGAGTCAGTGATCTCCTTGGCACGATCGCTTGTTTGACAACATCGCGGAGCCGCCGGCGCGGCGGCGGGCGTCTTGTGCGTACGCGCATAAATATCAGTTGAAATAGTCAAAAACGGCCAAGAGTGAATCGGGAACGAACATGATATGATTCCGTAGCTGTTCAAACACAAAAAGTAAGTAAACCTGCGACCAAATTAAACTATATTTCGCAGGTAGTACTACAAAAAATTATTTAGCGGGAAATTTCATAAAATTTGTTCCGAATTAATTACACTATAATTTTGTCGATTTCACAAAGTAACTTTGGTATTGGGTTAGTTATCATCAATACTTACTACCAGGTATAGATACCCTACTTAGATTTTTCAGATTTTTGTAAAAAGGGTCGTTCGTATGAACAGACAGACAAGACGAAACTATAATTTCCTAGTTGGCTACGGAACCCCAGAAACGACGTCTGCGTGTGTATTTTCTTCATATTTCCCCCTTTATGACGATCGAGAATAGACGGTAGGTATTCTGGTATTAACTGATCAAAAGAAAGCGTAATGTTGCTGAGTCTTTTATGACTAAGAACAGCAGACGAGCAAAGAAGCCACCTGATGGTAAGTGGTCATCGTTGCTCGTAAACATCTCACATTTCTTTATCAGGTCTTCAATGCACTGCTAACCTTGAGGATATAGATAAATTACCTTCATGTGCCGGTAATTACGCTGGTTCTATCTCACCCTTCAAACCGAAACACAGCAATGCAGGTATTGCTGTTTTGCTGCGGAAATAGGTAAAAACGACAATGCACATCAGACTCTACTACCTAAAGTTGTCTGGGTGAAATCGCTCTTAGCAATAAGACCGCCTAAATTGTATTAGTAGCCTTGTAGGCATGGTTTCAAACTATTTTTTCGTGCAATAAAGTGAATTCATTTAATTTGTATAAATTACTAACAGTTTATTTTATGATGACTCTATCCCAGAAGGTATAAAATGGGTAGGCGAAGATTTATGCCGTTAGATCCGTTTTAGATCATTATGAAGGTGTTTTATAGATTTTATGACTAAATACATTGGGGAATTACAGTAGATTAGATCAATATTTATGTGTATTATAGAAAGAAATAATAATTATGTAGGTAGTCTTATCACGTAAGACTTTGTAATTCAAGAGAAATCCTGGTTAAAACCAAAAACAAGATCAGAATCGAGAATACATTCCCTAAACGCCGCCATCATTGTATCAATCGAGTTCAATGTATTTGTGATTGTATACAGTGGCAGTCAAAAAATGTTTAACATCCTAAGGTCTATAATTGAGTCCACACATCAATTTCAAAAAAGTCACTCAAAGTCTACTAAACCCAAAAATACAAACAAGCAAAGATAAATGCATTCCATTTATGTTCCCTTCATAGCCCAACTTCCCATAATAAACTGGAGTTAAAATAAAACCGACGCTAAGTCAGAGTGACAGCGGCTCTAATGTCGACCGGTTAGTTGGGTGTCGCGACTATTTCCGATCGTGGGGTGACAATCACACAGTCAGACAAACAAATGTTTAAAGTTGCTACAGTCAGCCCTCTAGGTGCCGGCTAGCAGGGTTCTAGGACAGTGTGCAGATGAAGTAATAGAAGAACTTGGTAATAGATATTATATTTTTAAGGAACAGAACACAGAAAATAGTAAACGTAGAAAATAGGTGGTAGTAGGAGACAACAAAAAAACGGAGAAACGTCCGCTCAAGACAAAATACAGAGAGAAAAGTGCAAAATACAAAGAAAACAATGAAATTAATGGAATTTAGAAATGGAATGGGAATATGATTTGAATTTCGAAAATATAGATGAAGAAATGAAGATGCCAACACGAAATGAGGTAAGATAAACGCTAACCATGAGGTTGTAATTGATGGCAAGGAGGTTGATATGGACGATGAAGTCGACATCGTTACAAAGTTAGCTGAAATACACTGTAAACCCTGACTAGGGATATAAAAAAGTTCGCCATTATTGCGGAATTAAATTGAATTATTTTTTTCATAGCGAACTCCATAACACAGATTATAAAACTACCAATGGCGCCCTCTTGCTAGGGTTTTTATATTTCTGGTCTGGGTATAACAAAATACCTATATTGGTCTCTTACAGGGTGACTCAAGTTTTTGTTATGATTTTTTGATATTCGTATTAATGTGTCAAGTAAGTGAATGCGACAAAGTGCCCAAGGGTAAAGATGTGTTGCCAACCGTACAATTATTATTTGCTTTCCTACTATGAAGTGAGAATGAATGAATGAATGAATTAAAATTTATTTGCACACATATACATAATACGATAAAATCACACGATTACATTTCATTACTTAAAAGAGTTACTTTTTATACAATTTCTTGAGTATTTTATTTTATTTTAGTTTATTAGGGAGTAATATTTCTTGAGTATATATAATTTCTTGACTAAGTTCAATATTTCACATGCATATGTGGCAAAAGGGCTTAGCTTCTCAGATTAGCTTTAAATAGTTATTTTAATTATAGATTTTTATTTATTTATTTTTAAATGGCCTGTAGACTGTCCCACTGCTGGGCAAAGGCCTCCCCTCCTTTAATTTTAATTTAGTATTTTTTTAATATCAGGGATTAATTATTATTATTATTTATAAAAGGGAGCAATAATTCCGCCGACACTCAAGATATTACTGTATTTTATACTGTATAAAAGATGAATAAAAAATAATTGGTCTATTCTTTTAATATTTCCTTTAGGTTTATGATATCTCTTGTATATATCTTCAAGATTAGCTGAAACTAATCGTACTCCGTTTGATTGTGCGGTCCTACTTGTGAACTTTTAATTTAGTTGCTTTCGTTTGGAAACGTTTGTTTATTCGTTTATTGTTCAATCAATCATAAATTTTCCTTGTAAGTATAGGTAATATAATAATACACTCGAGATATATGAAAACGGGTTGCTAAATTATTTTTTATCATCGTTCAAAGGGTTTAATTTAATATAAAACATAAGTAGGTAAGTACGCTTAGGATATCCATCGTCCTCTGGTAAATTGATTCCTTGAAATCAATATCTTGATATCAATCTTAGGTCTTACTTGTAAATCTTAAGATTTACCAACATGAGTCGGTAAATGTAAGGATTGATATAAAAGCGGCATATTTTTCGGGCTATTACTACGAGAGTTTGGCACATGCTAGGATTAACCAATAATGATCGGTAAAAGTTGTTTTAGGGAATAAAAACAAGGTATTATAATTAAAAAGGGGGAATTATAAATCAAGCTAACTTACTCGTACATGTCGGAGCGAAACCGACACGGATGGGTTCGGTTCGTTAGGATATTTTTTATAACAACTCAGAAAAAACTGTTTGCATTAGCTTTCCTGGGGGTGATTCGAGGGGGGGGGGGGGCAATGACCTTGGCGGGGTCAATGGTCTTCGGGTCGGTTTTAGCTCTGTTGTTTTTTAAACATGTATTTTTTTTCCAACGTTTACCGTATCTCTGAGGTAAAACCTAAGATTTACCGAGTTCATGTTGATAAAAATCCGAAATTAACGATGATTACAGCTCAATTCGAACATTTACCGTTATTACTTGGTAAATCTTGGGTTTTACTGGAAAATCTTAGCATTTACCGTAGTTCGAGCTTTCACAGTAACATATAAGATGAAGGTTTCCTTCTGATTCATTTGAGCAAAATGTGTAAAACCATACGGAAAGTACAAGGAACTTTTTCATATAAGGAAACAAGCTAATATGTATTACGTAAAAGTTATAAATATTAATGACTTAGAAGAAAAAATAAAGCAATGAAAAATCATTTGTCACCTGCTTTTAGTTCTATGAAATCTTACGGTAATCATGCTAATGTATTTCCCCATTGAAGTTTACTTAAGTACTTATCAAACAGAAAGAAGATATACGAACATTATTATTTAAATATTGAGTTAAAGAACACAGTATGTAAAATAACATTTTGGTTACTTAGACACTTAGTTTAGAACAAAATTAACTTTGCAATATTTGGGAAACTAAGCAAAAGTTATATTCATGTTTGATTAAAAAAAAAAGCTCTTATGTTGAAATAACTAAAATATGTAAAACGGTATCTAAGTAAGTAGAGTTACGTAGGTAAGGAACTAATACATAATACGTAACTCGACTACAAAATAACGACGAATATAAAATAATTAATTTTACCAAGAACGCAAAAAACAGTGACTAATATGGCCAGTCAATCTAAGAATCCTGAACCTTTCTGCATAACATACAAAAGAAATACAAAAAAATCACCAATCACTGTACGAACGCACATCGATAAACTTCGTTGCAATATTTTAAATATTGAAATTCGGAACGCGTCTGTTCGTTAGTTCGAAATTCGAATATCGAAATAAACGCGACGGGTAAGCGCCGACCGCGCCGCACGCGCAGCCGCTTGAGACTGGCTGGAGACGTGTCTATTATGCCAAGTCCCTTTGAGCCTTTGAACGCTTGAATGTCTTATATTATATCTTTTTCTTTAATTTGAAAAGAAGCCCGGTTCTATTTGCTTCTATTCTCATGTACTAAGGGCAGGTCCCTATGCCTTCAACATTTTCCTTACATCTCTGTCCTGACACTTCTGGGTACGACGCACTACCGCTCCACTCCTTCAACTGCTCCTTTTATCTTATCCTGGGTCCGACCCCATATGTCTCCTCCCTTGATTATTAATAAAATTGATTTAATTATGTCGTTATGTTTGACAATTTTTATGCCTAATTTTTAAGTCTCAAAATTACGAGGTCTCAATGTAAAACATCAGTTGCACAGAGCATTCTAAACTTTAGTTAATCCTCCATTATAAAATGCTACCCATTTTCTTCTAACTTGGACAAGCCTCTGCCCCTGACGGATGTCAGGAACTCAGGACACATTTATTTAATACCTTAATTTTAAGGATTGCGAATAGACCCTTAATTTTAAGGATCGCGAAACGGCCCTATGATTTCAGTTAGCAGCGACGTATGTGATACTTACTAAGTTAGATGGCATAATGGTACTGGAATTCATAAAATGACTGAAAAATTGGTAGAAACCAATAGTTTTAGAAAAAAAAACCTTGGTAAAAGTATTTAAGTAACTGATTGTTTACGCTATATGTAGCTACAGAAGCGCTGAATTGTCAGCCATTATACAGACCTCACCGAACACATCACTCACCTTCATTTGCTATCTCACTCACCCATACAGAGCTTACTAGCAGTAAGACAAGGACAGGCGTAGAAAGTGGTTAATGGTTGTCGCGGGGGCGTAGATTTCGCAAGGCAGCCCAAGGACGATTTACAAAACTATTAAACGAATAAATATTAATAAAAAAGTTGTTTCACTGAAATACCATCGACTTATATGGCGATTAATGACATGCATGCCAGTTGTGGGCGCGTTCTTAATTTATTTTTAGGCCGATGTTTTATTGACTGTTATAAAACACTGGCCGTTATGTTAAACATAATAAAAAATTATGCATAGCTACCGTTGGGTGAATTAAAAAAAACAATAATGGCCGTGTAAAAGAAAAAAACAACTTTTAGAAGTGATTTTAAATTGTCTTATTACTTTTTATACGGCCTCAATTACTAGGTTTACCTAGATCAATAAAAAATGCAAGGAATGGATCGGATGTCCTCGTGTCAAAGGAATGTGAGGTTCGATAAACCTAGAAAGGAAGACTAGCCGACCTAGTAGGTAACCTACTGTGAGAACTAGATTAAAAACTTTATCACTCTACAAATAATACAGGGTGTAAACTACCTGTAAGTATAAGTAAGGTGAGGACTCAATAATTATAATTAAAAAATTTGTAACCCTTTTGGAAAGTTTAAAAAGTGAGCCTCCTCCAAAGAATTTAGAAAATTTGATATGTTTGTTAAAAATGATGAATAAGTGGTTAATACTTGGTACTTGGTGAAACTTGTAGTACATGATTAGACTTAAATAATATACTGTTTCACGGTATTTTTATTGTATTTTATTAATTACGACCGGTTTTGTTTACAAATACCTGAAGATGTGTAAACGAAACCGGTCGTAATTAATTAAATACAATAAAAATACCGTGAATCAGTATATTATTTAAGTCTAATAATCATGATGAATAAGTACTAACACTTTGTAAAATTTGATCTACATGAAAAATGAAAAAGTTTATTCACTTATACGAGAGGCACAAAAAAAGGACCTCCGACTTACAAACTAGGTCGAAACCTGTATCTCGGAAGTCGGGACTCCGTCGCACTTTCCGTGCAATGTATATGACAATTTATAACTTTACATTAGTGTAATTATATTCTAACCTAAAAGGAATTTGGAACCAGTTAATCAAAAGGAATTTAGGAAAGATAATGTTTAAGAGTGTGTGAGGGGGGGGGGGGGGGGTTAGGTTGTGTGGGAGTGTGTAATAATGTAAGTGTGCATCTGTAGTGGCAGGGTGTGTTAGTGTGGGAAGTTAAGTGATAATTAATCTGAAGAACACAATGAGTTTAGTGTGTAAAGTTTTGTCGTAATCTAAAGAGAGTAGCCATCTATTAAGTTAAACATGCATATTTCAGCCATCTATTACATATTTTTTGAAGTATCCTCATCCAAGGAATTTCACAGAACTACGGAAAAAAATACTTATGCACTACAAATGTCGACATAACACCCAATAATAATACACATTCAGATAGAAACATAAGGAAATAAACATGTTCAGTAACAAAGGTCGTTTACTCACATACTTATAAACAAAATGAAATATGAATGTGAGTCATGCGTAATAAACATTACTAACGAGTGCGGTATGGGAGCTTTTTCTTCTCATAAAGTTATGGATTGAGTTCGTGAGGCTTGATCGTGACTTGATAGTGATACCTATTATAATTTATAATACTTATTTGTTGGCAACCTTATTAAATTTCGTTGTTGGTAAAAAAAAATCGATACCTAAGTATATCGTTTCTCGATAAGAATATTCGTTTTAGTACAAGACCCTAAGCGGCAACGTTAATCTTAGGTTAAACTAGGTAAAGTATTGTGGCGACGCACGACGCGCGCCACTACGATGTAGAACGCGCTATCGAAATTTACCTGGGACTTCGTATATATACGAGTTCCGAACATCCATAGTTGGACCAGGACATCTGGTAACCAGGTACAACACCCCGCCTGGTGGAAGATCTTCCCTTTTCTCTCTCATGCAACTGACGTTACGTCATCCCATATCCTCACATAGCGCGTTCCTATAATTGGTGACCCCGACGTGATTAAAGTACAATACCGTACAGTATCAATTCTGATACAAAAAAATCGCCTATCCCGACTTTAACCTGAGATTTAACTAAGGCGCAAGGAATATAATTGGTTTCCCTATGCCTAAATTGAAGTGGTAGATCCTGGTGTGCAGGATCGCCTGGGGTGGTACAGCAATGATCGCATTGTTGTGTTTCGGTTTGAAGGGTAAGAGAGCCAGTGTAAATACAGGCACATGAGGCACTCTATCTAAGTCCTCAAGGTTAGCAGCGCATCGAAAACCCTCTAATATTAATACAGTGAGGTGAGATGTCTATGGGCGACGGTGACCACTTACCATCAGTTGGTCCGTTTGCTCGTCTGCTTTCCGTATACTATAAAAAAATATCGTCTTGGAATAATCTGTGTTTGAATTAATTATTTGCAACATGTTTTTTAATATAATATACAGGTTGTAACAAAATATCTGAATTCAATAAAATTTCTCGGGCAAAGTTGAATTTGTTGCCTATTCTTCCTTAACTTCCTTGTTAACCAAACTTTACGTAATACGCTACTTACTTAACCTTGTAATACTGGGCTGACATATCAATAAATCAAAGTAATATAAATAAAACTAATAAAAAGGTACTAGTGTCATTGACCCGACCTTTGATTTGAATCAACATAAAGGTTCGAATTGACCTTGCTATGGTGGTCCGTTGTTTCCAAATGAGTTTGGTATATCTGTCCAACTACGGGGTGTAATGGGTGGTATACATTTGTTCAAGTGTTTAGCGAAGTGCGTTAGTAAAGTGGCAAGGACAGTGGCGAGTATGGCGATTGCCTGTGACAAAAAAGCCACTGTCCTAACACACTTCGCTAAACACTTGACCAATGTAAACCAGCCATAAGATGAGTGACGATTTGAGACGCATTCCTACGAGTGACAAAACGCAACGATGACCAAATGGGAATAAGCCAATGAAAGTAAGTACCATACCAAATATCTGTGCCTCCTGTAAAAAAGGGTTCAATTCAAATAGCGGTCAGCTCGTATTGAACCCTGTTTCACAGAAGGCACAGATATTACTGGCCAATACTGGCCATTTTCATCATAAGACAATTGCACAGACCATTAATCCAATTCCGTAAACAACCAAAAGCGAAGACGTTTTATTTCAAAAAGATCCAATAAAATATTAATTTACACAAATCCAAGGCCACCATTTTCTTATCTCTCTCTCATCTCATCAGCCAATTAACGTCCCCACTCTTAGGGCACAGGTCTCCCCTTGCACAAGGGGGGTACGGGCCATAATCCAATGTTTTCCTTCACCGTTAAAGCAGTCATTAAATGAATCCACCATTATATAAACCCGAATATTAAAAAAATAATTAAATAAATTATATTTTGAGTACAGGTCAACCTACTCAAAACGTCAAAATTTGAGAATCTGAAATAAACGCAGTTACTTTACGAGCCACGTATAAAAATGTAGGTTTGTAGTTTGACAGTAGGTAACAAGTTGTTTTTGTTTGTGATGTAGGTTATGTGACCATCTATTATGTAAGTAAGTATAAAATGGCGCAAATAGTATAAAAATATAATGGTTATCTATATCTATACCAATATATAAAGAGGAAAGGTTTGATTTTTTGTTTGTTTGTTTGAATTGAATAGGCTCCGAAACTACTGGACCGATTTGAAAAATTCTTTCACCGTTGGGAAGCTACACTATCCCCGGGTGACATAGGCTATATGACGCGAACGAAGTCGCGGGCAACAGCTAGTTTATAATAAAATAAGGGAGCAACATGTCCGCCGATAAACTGCTAAGCAGTTTGGGGGTATATAATTTTAAAAAAGAAACTTAAGGTTGAGATTAAATCGAAGGTTTTTGACAGATGGTATACTTTAGCCAGTGGTCAACAGTACTTTAACCCCATATTAAAAGAACGATAAGTTTATTACAGCCTGTATATAAGTATAGTTAGCACCGCGTGTGGTATTCGCTTAGCATTTGGTTTACGATTGAGGCAGGTCAAGGCTGAATAGCAAGTGTTGATTGAATTGTAGTGTTGAATGATGAATACGAGATGATCTGGGGCAATCATAGACAATAAGGTTGGGCTGATGTTCCCAACAGAACACCAGGTTAGTGATTGTATCCAAACTTCAATATGCGACTTTAAAAAGGTAATAATAGCAACTTCTTTTTCGACCTTAACCGCCTATAGTGGAACACGTTTCTTTATAATTTATTTAAAAAAAAAAATTTCGCCTGTATAAGGTTATTTAAACGCGTGTGGTGTTCAGCATCTTGTGCTTCAATATAACACTAATATACCTAACTATTTTACAAGTAAAAGACCTGGCCCAGGTCGCTCCCTGCAGGGAGTGTCCTAAGGAGGCTGGCGGCGTTGCCCCGCTGTAAAGCGAGGGTTACACGCTGAGCAAAGTAGAGGCCAGCCTTCTGGTCCCGGGATGTGTCTACGAGGCGCTTGGCTATTTCCCGGTACCTCTTACCTCAGTATAAGTTATTACAGGGTTTTCTTTGGACTGTTAATCTTAAAATATATCAAGACAAATAGGTGTGAAGGTATTGTTGTACATTAAACCTTAGCTACAAACGAAATAGTGTTCGAAAATATATAAGTATGATGATCTAATCAGATACACTGGAAAATAATCAACGTGTTTGAGGGAAAATTGAGAGTTTCTAAATTCAATTTCAAACATTATGATTCAAATTGCAGATAAGGACATGCGGAAAGAAATATGACCCATTTCTCGTATAAAGTGCTATATTCTAAAGTGGAAAGCTTGTAGCTATAAAATTATAATCGAAACACGTAATTTGAACGAAACAAGGCCTATACACACGAGAATAATTAAACAGTCATTATGTGGACACTAATGTGTTTTTCCAACACAATTTATGATGTTTATGAAGGAAGAGTCCGGCTTATCCGACGCCAGCAGCACAAAATAAATAAGTTCAGAAATGAAGCTCACCACGTGCAGCGACCGCGAGCGCTGTGTACAGCGGAAGACACATCAAGGTATTAATCGTATGCTGTGGATTGGAGCTGAAATGGCTTCCCTATAGCTTGCTATGGCTTTTACATCAAAACTAGACAAAAACTGAACATGACTAAAGGAGAAGATAACTAAATCAGAAAAGTACATGACTAAAACTGAACATGACTAAATCAGAACATGCAATAACCGCCACAGTCTACCCTCAATAAGCTATCCTATGAGGTTCAAACCTAACTAGAAAACACATCAAGCTATACTCGACGGAACCCTGTCGCAATAAGTTTTTGTTATCATTACTTGACGTTCGTTTAAATGTGTCAAATAAATTGAAACGACAAAGTATTAAAGGGTGCTGTGTTGTCCACTTACACCACGGTGACCGCTTGGGTAGGATTGATTAAAGTTTTGTGTAAAGGCACCTGTCCAAAATCCGGAGACTAGCTAGGATAATGTAGAGCGAGAAATGGTCTGAGAGATGTGAGTGTGTCTGTTTAGAACCGTGCGAAGAAGCGATACGGTGAGATTGGAAAAATGCACCAATAGGATTGCTGTGATATTACATCACAAGTAAAATGAAGCGATACTATTAGGCCCGGACTACACGACGACGATTCCAGCGACGGTTCGGTTCAGGTACCGGTACCGACCGTAGTCGACTGCATTTAAACTCATGCGTTGCGCTCAAACCCCGCCCACTCGGAGCAGGCCGGTTCCAAGTGTAACCGTTGTACGTCGACAGCACATTTTTGTTTGAGTTTATATGAAGCACCGGTCCTATGGAACTGACCGATACTGAGATACGACGGGCCTTAGTGGACCTTTCTTCGCTCACAGCCTCGCTTCCTCACATATGTAACCATAAACGCAGCAGCAGGAGGGTGATTACGAGTACCTCGCGCGGTAACTAGTGCTAGGTATCTTTTCTGTTCTTATTTATTTTGTGACCACAGTGGTTTCGCACGAACCCTCACCATATATGTACACTCGCTTATCAATCACTAGCTCAGTGATTAATTACTTACACCGTATTATTAATGTTCTAGTGGACGTGTAATAATTGTTTGTAGTGATACAGCTTTAAGTTCCTGTGTTGGTTTCTTGAAGTTGAAAGAATTACACAGGTATGTATTTTATTACAGCAGGGAAATAATCCGAGATGAATACAATCCTATATAAGGTCCTTTTTTATTAGTAGCAAATATTTGGAGGCGGGTATGTGTTGGTCATTTGTACCACTTTACACGAAAAATTTACCCTGTTACTTGTATGAAAATTTTCCATACTAAATAAAAATAAACCCCATTATTTTGCGCCTTGGTGGCATAAACTTATCCATGTCGTTATGAATGAAACGAGTTTCATTCTTACTTCTTATTTCAGTATTAGAATAGCAATAATTCATTCATTTGCAGAATTTTCAAACAAACAATTTTGTCGTTCTTCTCGAAAATGTAATAAGTAAAAAGAATTTTTTTTTGCTCTTTCGTTATTGTTATCATACTCATAACCTATAGATGACACCCTAGAAATATTTGCCGCTAATAAAACAGGACCCTATATAGGAGAAAAACTTAAGGAAGGGATCTCAATGCAAGTATACCTACCCTGATAGAATATAAAATCCCGCGCCATATAGTAAAAACATTTTTTTTATAGCGAACTTCATAACACTGATTTATCATAATAAAACTCCTGCGACTGCTCTAACGGTGAAGGAAAACATCGTGAGGAATGGTTTCCTCACGTTTGCAGCATATGCATGCATGTATATAATGCATGCCTAAGGAAATGAAAAGTTTCCGAAGGATATGAAATCCACCAATCAGCATTGGGCCCGCTCGGTGGGTCATGGCCCGTACACCCTTGTGCAAGGGGAGGCCTGTACCCCGACAGTGGGGACATTAAACATTACACTTTTACATTTATTATTATCGCTTAAAGCGATAAGGCCGCCTTCTGCACATTGTATTGTACCTCTCTTTATGTTGTATGTTTTGTTTTTGTCCCGGGTGTGCAATAAAGTATATTTGTATTAATAGGCCGCTGCTGCTGAGATATTAGACAATTTAAAGGAACACGAATAACTGTTGATTAAAATGTACTTTAAAACTAATGTAGAAAATCTCAGACTTTATGGTTATTTTAGCACGTAGTAGCTTAACTACAGTTGAGTAACAAAGCGTTGTTAGTCCGATATCTGTCAGTCGGATTTCAATAACTCCAGTCATTATTTCCGGATTATCGTCAACGTAATTGAAACAAATCACAGTTTAGTAGTAACTTTCGAAATCGACATGACTAGGTTCTCAATACGACGAACAAGTCGACCAAGCCTATATCGAACACGAGTGATAATCGGTGTGGAGAAATCGGTTCAACCACCGATTGGATTATACTTTTCTTACCCAACAGGCTTTCAAATGACGAATACCTACAAAACACAAACAGGGTGTAACAAAACTGTATGGACAGAAGGTAAGGACGAATTGTAAAGTAAAATACACTTTATTGCACAAATAGAAAACAACAAACAAGAGATAGAAAAGGATATCATCATCATCAGCCCATGTCGTCCCACTGCAGGGTATAAGCCTCCTCTCTTTTGTGCCACCCTATACGATCCTGTGCTAGTCGCATCCAGGTCTTCGATGCGACTTTGGTGATGCGATCCACCCATCTGGCTGCTGGACGACCTACTCCTCTTTTCCCCAACCTTGGCCACCACTCAGTGAGGGCCCTGGTCTACCAAATAGAGAAGTACAATTCTTTTATTTTTCTTTCTTTCAATTCATTGTTCTTCAGCCTATACACTTTTGTTACAGCTGTATGTATTTTGTAGAATAGGTACAGTCCAAATACTGCTAAAACATCATCTCCTATTCAACGGCCTACCAGAGATGTGAATACTGAATGCTGAAACTGTAAACTAATTCAAGAATAGATCGGACAGACTCTTATAAAACAACTTACCAGCATTGGCTGCTTGCCTGATAACACAATAGGTAATAATTATAAAAAAATAAAAAAATCGTCAATTTGCTCATAATAAGTACAGTCGACCACTAGCTAAAGTGCACCATCTGTCAAATTTCATTGATTAAATCTCAACCTTATGTCCGCCTAATATGGTTTACAAATACAATACAATACAAAAATACTTTATTGCACACCCGGGACAAAAACAAAACATACAACACAAAGAGAGGTACACTACAATGTGCAGAAGGCGGCCTTATCGCTTTAAGCGATATCTTCCAGGCAACCATCAGGTTCATTTAGTGTACCTACATACAATGTTACTTTTCTATATTTTGACCTATATAGATATCAGGAACAATAGTACACGTACTTTTGTAAAAAAAACTGTATGACAGATACTAATATTAAGAGATCAATACATTTTGAAACACCCTATCCAATGCCAAGCCCATGATATCAGACCGAGGTTCTGTACCGAGACTGTTCAGTTTCCATATATGGCTGCAGTAGTATCGGGAAATAAGAGATTCGTATTTGAATATCAACGAGGTTGTGGCAATCATTAAAACGGAACGTAAATAAATTGTTCGGTTTTTTTCGAATATTTTACGTTTACCGACTGCTCTAACGGTGAAGGCAAACATCGTGAGGAAACCTGCATGGCTGAGAGAATTACAAAATTGGAAGTTTGCATGCAATGCATTCCCACCACAAACACAAATATATTTTATTGCACACCCGGGACAAAAACAAAACACACAACATAAAGAGAGGTACAATACAACGTGCAGAACGCGGCCTTACCGCTTTAAGCGATATCTTCCAGGTTGGCTGGAAGATATCGCTTAGTCAGGTGATGGAAAAATCATAAGATACATAATATACGGGTGCAAAAGGCGTATGAAATAAATACTACCCTCAAATAAATAAGTAACAATAATAAAAAATGCTAACCTTTGCAAGCTGCAATGCAGTAGTAGTATTACGTAAATACTATAATATATACAGAAATATAATACTTAATATATAATCAAAAATATAATAAACAAATAAATAACACACATCATATGGAACTGCATTAGAAAACAAATGGTTAAGCAGTGCATCCACACTGCAATTCGTAATGTTGACGAAGGAGATTTTTTAATATTGGCAGTGATTTGGCCTGCCTGATAGATGACGGGAGGGAGTTCCACAGCCTACCCCTTATATTAACCTTTATTATTGTTCTTTTTTGTATTTCTTTCAAATTTTGACAGTTTAATATCTTCTTGGCTTGGCCAACGTCTGTTCTGTTACATGTTCATTTCCAGTGGTCACAGAAGAGACCTGTCCTCCGAGATACAGGAACTTCCTAGTTCGGAGGTCAGCGTTTATTGTAAACTAACTTGTTACTCACTAATTTTATTTAGTTTAATATAACCTATGCTTAAGTTCCTACTGGTGTCTTCTACTTCTGAGTCGTGTTCCTCATTGCTGAGGGTCGTAATCATTGTAAGGAATTAATCACAGAGCGACTCTCGTGGCAGATTTAATGGGGTGGTTTGCCATTGCCGTCCTCATTTCACACACTGGTTATATCAGTGTGCAGGTTTCCTCGCGATGTTTTTCCTTCACCGTCAGAGCAGTCGGTAAATGTACGTAAGTCTTTCGAAAAAACCGAAAAAAAACATTGGTACATGGCATTGTCTGGTTTCGAACTGGCATAGCCACGACGCCACCGACGCTCTCACGCACGCTTCTGCCTTAGAAGTTTCTTGACAACACTTAATAGGCCTTATGAATCTATGTATAGATGGCCAATGACTAAAGATTATGTAAGCTCAGTCGTGAAGTAAACAGTCGAATTGTGAACACTATCACTTATCCAAAACATTTATTGTAAAATATTTGCATGTTCCATATTGCAGGTGCTAATAGATACACAAGGTATTCTAAATAGCGGAGTTCAACAGCCGTCGCGAACAATGAACCAACCGCAGCGTAAACGCAGATAGGACGCGTCATACTGCCCTAGTTTTACACCGCAGATATTGTGCCTACGATTCTGAAAGGACAATTCCAAGTAGCACAAAGTGGTCGAATAAAAGTCAGAAGAACGCTTTAATAAACAATATTATATCGCATCATTATTGCTGATAGCCTAGTAGATGCAGCCTACATTGCATTAGGTTATGTTATTGCTTGGTGGATGCATCCTGTGTTGAGTTGGGCTGAATTAACATCCTAAACACACAGGAAAACGTTGAAAATATTTTTATCATGCCTTATATTAATTCTTGTTCAAAGGGGTTATCTCACGAATAACACAAAATGAGTGTATTGGAAGAGATCTCTTCTTAGAGATAAGCTCTACCTAATGTACCTTATAATTATTTCTTGTAACATTTTCTTTATTTTTTCTCGTGTACAAATAAAGTATAAAGTATTGTAAAGTAAAGTGTAATATTTATTAAGTTTAAGTATTCTAAGAATGTTTTTGTGTTCCAAAAGTTACGTAGTTGTTATTTACACCGCTGCTGGTAAATTCGTGTTGATATAAACAGGTTTTAATCAACACATTATTGCGTAAACGCTGTTAAAAAAGATATAAGTGAATTAAAAGTATTTTACAAAAAAATTAAATGACAGTTTCAAAATGCCGAGTAAATGTTATTATTAAAACCGTTATAAGTCTTTTGTGCATTATAAAAGCAAATTACTGCACATTTATACAGCGCAATACAGATTAACTGCTTTGTATGAAGCTTATAATGAAATAAAGCTATAAAATGTGCCCGTATCCAACTATATATTGCATAAATCGTGACCACATAACTTTTAGATAACTTTATGCTATTTAAGGAACCTCTTAAATAGCGTTTGTGCTACCTGGGATGTGTTTTCTGAAAGGCGGGCGAGTGGTAGGACTAGATTTTTAGTTTTTTAACGGCTGTGGATCTGAGTTGAAATGGCTTCGCCATAGCTTGCTACGGCTTTTAATTCATGAACAAGGAAAAGCCTCAGAAGCCTAACTAAGCAATCCAAAACTGCGGTGTCCCCAAGAAGCTCAATGTGTGCCGCATTCTCTTCTCTTCCTTTCCATTCACCTTTTGGATAAACTTTTCATTATCATCACATCATCTTAAGATTTACAGGTTGATCCAGAAATACCTTTCGGATCCTGAAGCTTTTCTGATTCGTTTCAATCTTGCCTGCAATAGTGAAGCCCCACGCTACGTGTGTACCTATCTTTACCGGAAGTATCTGATAGAATCAACATGTATACCTACTTATCACAGTCATAGGCATATGTTTATGTTTGTCACATGTTAGAAAATGATTGATGATGAATGAGAGCTTAATTAAGTTCTGTAAAGGCGTATCATTGTCTTAGGAATCTTTTTAATTTACGACTAAATCCACGTTTTCCTCTATCTCACCTAGTGGTAAGTGATGATGAGGTCGAAGATGGAGCACGGGTTTAGTAAGTACCGGCTCTTCCTCTTCGATATGGGAGCTGTAATAGCTCCGCCATAACTTGCTTCCAACTTGTATGCAAATAAAAGTAAGAAATAAAATTGGCACTCACTCAAATGTCTACCACGCAGAACATATTCAACGATGCTCTTTTCGCCTACATATTCTATGAACCAATTGCATGGCTGGCTGCTTGCCAACCATGGGGCAACTTCAGGGCCGCCGTCAGGTATGTGGTGGACCCTACGCTTTGATTTTGGCCCTTAGGTTGTTATGTTCATCCTCCAAAAGATGAGAGAGAAAGAATAGAGAGATTGTACAGATGGTGAACGAGCCGAACATCATAGGAGAAACGAAAGCAGCTGGACTCCGATGGCTCGGACACATCACTAGGATGGAGGAGGATCGGGCAGTTACACGACCGTATGTGGGACGCCCTAACGGACGACGTCCGGGACGTCAGCGGGCGCGATGAAGTGGAGAAAGATCTGCGTGAGCTCCGAGCGCATGACTGGCTCGAGATTGTGCACGAGAGAGAGCGCTGGCGCTCTTTGGTATCGGAGACGAAGATCTACTTCGGATCGCTACGCCAGTGGAGTAAGTAAGGTTGTTATGTTGTGGAACTCCTGTTTCCCATTTAGACACGTATTAAGAGTTTTATTAGATCGGCGCGATCGACATACTCGTAGATAAGATAGATAATGTTTTATTGTGTATCTAAATTCAGGTACATTTTGCAGGTAAATTTGCACATTAAGTAATTCTTAGTTGGTTCCACGAAATTTTACATATACAGGCAAATACAGAAATACTTGTACTAGATACTTAATAATAAAATCAGAGAGAAAACATTTACAAAATCACTCATTACCTACCTAAATTATTCATTCCGTTTCGTTTGTAGTACAATAATTTATTACGGAATGTAGTTCGGAGGTATTGATCAACATTGATATAGAATACTGTTCAACGTCGCTCATTGTTTGCTATTAAACCAAACCGATCGGCCCTCGATTGAGCACTAATCCGACGTCGAAAAAGGAAAAATCCACTAATAGGATCGCGCTATTATCACGTCATATCATGTGACGGTTAAAATGGAGCGATCCTATTGGCGGATTTTTTCCTCGCTTCCTCGCACAGCTTTGGTGGAAAGGCAGATGGGGTCTTAACTTGGATTAGTGGACCCATGTTAAAGGCGGCCCTGGGATGTTTTATTAAAAACGGCCAGGCATTGTTAACATCTGCTGGATACAAAGCGTGATATCAAAGGGTAATTTATGATATAATATAACTATTTAGATCAATAACATTAACCTATATGCGAAATTTCAAAAGCTAGCCGTAGAACGTAAGCCCTAGCCGTATTGTTCGTAAATTTTTATTGTTCTAGTAATAATTTGTAATAAATAAGGAGGTAGGTAGAGTGTATCTAGTTTGAATTTAGAAGATGTTAGAAGCCTCCAAAGAATGATAATAAGAATAAGAATAGTTTATTTGTGCGGTAAGATTACAATGGAGTAGGAACTTAAGCATATGTTACATTAAACTTAATAAAATTATTGAGCAACCAGTTATCCTACTATAGGCGCTGATAATATGGAACGCTAACTTTCCGCATGGAAATTTAACGACATACTATAAACTATGGATTGCTGTTTTTTTTACAGTAATACGGTTTTATATCGTATCTATCACGTGCAGGAAGACCATGTGTCGTGGCCCTTGCGCAATAGTTAGAGAATCTTTTTAATAAAACAAACATAATCTCCTTTTCTCTAAACACTCACATTACAAGTACAATCGTTTCTCCAAACACTTAAGACAAGACAATAATAAACAGATTGAAGAGGCAACGAGTGACAGACACCTATATACAAATATTATTTGGATGTAAGGACACCACCCACATGCGTATTGTCTCCAAATACGATGAGTCGAGAGTTTCTTCGAAGGCATGTTGTGTCAACAGAGGTAGTTTATATAATATACTAACGTATTAATTTATCGCACCGATCCGGCTTCGTACCGGTATCATCGTCCGTTTCTTCACGAAATCTTGGATGAATAAGATTTGTACTTATTATGATTTTTTTTCAGCGTCGGTGGTCTGTTGGCTAGGACGCCGGACTCCCATGCGGGAGGTCCGGGTTCGAAACCATGCAATGCTGAATGCCATGTACCAATGAGTTTTTCGAATTTGTCTGAAGACTTAAGTGCATTTACCGACTGCTCTAACGGTGAAGGAAAACATTATGAGAAAACCTGCATGTCTGAGGATGTTAAAAGTTTCCGAAGGCGTGTGAAATCCACCAATCAGCACTAGGACCGCTCGGTGTATTATGGCCCGTACCCTCTTGTGCAATGGGAGGCCTGTGCCCCAACAGTGGGGACATTAATAGGCTAATGATGATGATTTTTTTTTTTACATCTCGTAAAGACGTTCTACCAAATTTCCGCTCCACAGATTTTTATGGTAAATTGAGTAATAAGTTTAGTTGCAAAGAGTTGTAGATAGTTCAAGTTAGTTGTTGAGAGCGCAGCAGGGATAGATCACTTTACAGTGATGTAGAACGTATAATGAAATAATAATTATAACAATTACTATCGGTGGCGACTTCTCTGTGTCAGTTCTTACTGCACTCTCAGTAAAAATATTTAAAATTAGTTACACGAGTCGCGGCTGTAGTAAAGTAGGTTGTTGACTAAGCAATATAAAAATATACGTGTGTGAACCGTACACCATTTACACACTAGTCATCCCAGTGT
The DNA here is from genome assembly GCA_947369225.1 of Hofmannophila pseudospretella. Lineage (NCBI taxonomy): Eukaryota > Metazoa > Arthropoda > Insecta > Lepidoptera > Oecophoridae > Hofmannophila > Hofmannophila pseudospretella. The sequence continues at coordinate 6,117,321 of OX376332.1, read as the reverse complement.
GCACGTTTCCTCACGATGTTTTACTTCACCGTTGAGCTGTCGGTAAATGTATGCAAGTCTTCCATAAATACGAAAAACTCATTGGTACATGGCACTGTATGGTTTCGAACCCGGATCTAAATAAAATAAGGATTCTCACTGATAAAAGTCGGAAGTCCTACTCTATGTACTCTCTGTAACTCAGCCGATACTAATCGAAAGACTTCCAACTTTCCAACATCGTTTTAATAAAAGTTCGACTTGCCTTCCTTTTGAAAAAGACATAATCGCACGACAAGAAAGAAGAGAAAAAGAGAAACGTTAAGCGACATTTAATGACTTCATTTAGAAGTCGTAATGCGTAATGGCGGTTGCAATTATACAACATGAGACAGTAATCTGTCAATCTAGACATCTAGTGCAATATGCGACAGTTTAGATTGGATCTATGATCTAGTCATCAATGTCAGTTAGTCGATTTCCTGTTCGCAATGAGGCTTTTTTATGGGTGTCGTTTATATCAGAAAGTATAGTAATATGGGAACGGAATAGCCACCACACTGGAGTAATAAAATCGTGACAAGGGTATTTTGGCGCCGGTATTTAATAAAGAACTGTCTACTCGTATGTTAGTCCAAAAATAGAACATTATTGTACGGGAAATTAGCCATTGTTGGCCGAGGATTTTTGAAAGGCCGATGCAATGGCAATTTTTCACCGAGGCTTATATAGTGCTTATCTTAAAAAATGTAAATTAATCTAAACAAATCACATTCCAAATACTTACTGCTTACAAGCCGAAAAGTACTAGGCGTCCATAAAAGGAAAGAAGTGACGTTATACAGTAGGAGCTGGAGCTGCTCGAGCTGATGGTGCAGGTGGAAGGAGTAACATTGGATTAACAATGCTGCCAATATGACGAGAAACGACTTCTTTGATGAAAAGCAGGACGGTGTCATGTAGGATCCTAAATATTACGTTCTAGTTTAGTTGAATCATTTCAAATACAAAAGTCTTACGAAAATAAAACGCAAATGTGGAAGATACATCTACACATAGGAACTATCTATGTAATGTAACTAATAATCAGTAAACGCTACCCATGCCCACATTTCTAACGCTTCCCGCCTACCTACCATAACATAAATGCAGCGTGCACTATGCGCCCACGCAAGCATTGTTCGCCGGTTCCTAGATATAATTTCCTCTAACAATTTACAAAACGGTAACGCTTGGGTCCAGAAATGGCTTCAGGGATAAATTACACTCTCATAAGCGCCTTCAAAACGCAAAATGCGGGATTCTTAAGGCGGTAAGAAAAGCTGATAGTAATGAGGGATTTTCCGGCAGCTTCCAATCAACTCAACAGATGGCGCTGATTGTATACTGGAATGTCAAAATGTGCCAAAATATGGGTACCTAGCATGTACCTAGGCCATAACATTAGAATTTAAAAAACTTTCTTTTTTATTATTTGATCGTCGATATTAATTCTTAGGTATTTGTTCATAGTTCTTGTTTTATCATTGGGAAATGTTGAATTCGATGAATTTCTATATTTTTACAAAAAGCTACTATGCAATGAAAAATCATTATGTCAAAACGACTCTTCTGTCACTTTGACATTCCTGTTAGATGCAGCGCCATCTATCTCCTTTGCCCCTAGTGTGCTAAAGGCGTAAAGGAACTCTAACTTTTTCTCTCCATCCAAGTAATTTTCAGACAACACGAGAGTCCTTGCTAAATTAGACAATATTGTAACTCAAAGTTGAGAGTTATGTCCTATCCTAAAACGGAAGTAGGCCGCTATGTGCAAAAATCATTGTCTAGAAAATGACAAAAAATCTCGCCAAATTGGTTTTCTAGTACTATCCAGAATTCTTCTCTGAACATTTCTAGAGTTTTCTGGAATTTTTATAGAATTCCAAAAACATTAGGAAATCAATTTACACTGACACTTCACAAATCAAATTACACTGCGGCACAGTTTTTTGTATCCCCACGCTGTGTTTACCTATAACGTCAAAAAGTCAATTTTTTTTTGCAAGTAAGTAGGTAGGTACTTGTACATTTTTACAAAGACATTTTTACTCTACCACCGCTATTGTTGTAAAGTGATGATCAAATAAAGATTTTCTATTCTATTCAATACTATACAAATATACTTTATTCCACACCCGGGAAGAAACATACAACATAAAGAGAGGTACAATACAATGTGCAGAAGGCGGCCTTATCGCTTTAAGCGACATCTTCCAGGCAACCTTCAGGTGATGGAAAAATCATATGATAAATAATATACGGGTGCAAAAGGCAAAAACGATCAATCACGTTTTGCACTTAGCGGTCTTCTTCCGTATCCAGCAGCATAGAGTTCATGTCTCTCCCTAGAGCCGCCTCTGGATAGACATCCATGGATATAATTCGTCTACCAACGACCGTAATTCTTGCGCAGCTTTCAACGTAACAGACATGCTCACGCTATGAACACACCGAGTGTATAATTATGTGTTTTGTAATCATCATCAAGGTGGTAAGACTTATCACCCTGGGTATTCATCACAACACAATCACCCGGTATTAAGGATAGGAAAACCAGTGTAATTACCGGTACATGAGGCACTCCATATGAAAATTCCTCTAATATAATAACATTAATAGGAGATAATGTTGCAATGTTTTACCACTAGAGGCGCCACTAGCACAGTTAAAAAACATTCAAAAATACGACGTACGCGTATGACATAAAGATGATTTTGTTTTAAAAATAACATAACCTAAATTTATTGCTTTCAATGACAATAATAAAACAAATAATGATTATTTTGATTAATATTTGATGATTTTACAAGATTTATGTTTAATAAACTTTAAATTAGCACATAAAGCCAAAGTACGTATCACCTTTCCACCAAATTCCTTTAGACTCGCGACACGCTGTTTCAACAGATTTTTTAGGTCTGCTATTTTGAAATTGCCATATGATGCCATGATATCATCACAATTTTACTATAGCTTTGAGAAATTAAATTAAATTAATCCAAATAACGAGAAATTTGTGATATCTTCAAAAATAACCTTAGGTTTCCTTTTTTGTTTACGGAGTGTGCTCGTGGCTCAATCTACGCAACGCTTTGCGTTTTATGTCCTATTGAATAAAGATCGTTTCTATGGTAACCAATTAACAGAGTTTTCCCGCCTCCGATGTATGGGGATTTCATTTTCATAAGATACAGTAATAAACTGTACTGAAGTCGCGACCTACAAAATAACAAATGAGCGAACTTCAGTAGAATCGGTTTTTTATTTTATTTATTTTTTGTGTGTGCTTATTAGCATTCAAAACTATAACTTTTTCTACCGGTATAAAAACTTTGTATTAAATATGTAGTAGTATAAAAGGTAACATGAACTTTGCGTGGGCGGGCGGAAAGCTGGGAGTGTCTGGGAGTAACATATCGCTGTACCATTAATTACGCAACACTATAGTTTAGTGACGGGATTTATCGGATATATCGATAAACTTTTTCAAGTTTAAAAGTATTGTATAAAAGCACTATAGTGAATTGTACTGCGCGTATGTGGGCGGATTGTTTAATATTTTGTTTGCTATAGAAGAAAAAAAAATTAAATTTATTTGCATACACAAAAGGGAGAACACTTTCGTGTTGCAATCTCTTATTAGAAAATGACAGTGAAAAAATTTAAGACCCATATAAGACAGACCTTATGTAAAAAGAGTTATTATATAATAAATGACCACTTAAATCAGGGGTTCCCAAACTTATTTTGTCTACCGCCCACTTTGAGAATAAATTATTTTTTAGCGCCCCCATTTTTTCCCCTACTTAAAAACGACTATAACTTCAAATTAAATTAATTAATTATTGTGAGCTATATTAGCGGAGATTAAACATTAATTCTAAACGAGACTTTTACTATAATTCGCAAGAGTTAACTTGAAACCTGAGCGCAGTCGGTAATACACAACGGCGCTCAGGTCTCAAGTTAACTCTTACGGGCTACACCTGCCAATGAGAATGATTATTGAAACGCAACTTTATAGTATTCAGAGTATCTTTTATTCAAAATAAAACAAACATAATCGACCCATTTTTTTTCTGGGTCTCTTACCGCCCCCCTTTAGGCCTGCAGCGCCCACAAGGGGGCGTTATCGCCCACTTTGGGAAAGGCTGACTTAAATGATAAAGAGGCTTGGTCCTAAATTCAGCTCCAGCTCTGCACAATGTGATCATATATGATTGTATTCATAATAGGTTATTTGACTTTTTTTTATTGCATTAAACAACTCACATGGACATCCTGAAGATGGATTTGAAATCCGTTTATCGGTATCTCAAATAACATCAACTATATTAATGGTTAAAGTTAGTAGTGGGGGGATGCACTGTCCCTTTCTAGCAAAAGTCCTTACTATTTAGCATAGGACCTGGTTGTATGGCGCTACATAACAGTGACGTCACAATTATCTATTGCAGTCTCTTTCTATTGTCTGATTGTTGATTGTCTGTAGCTATTTTATTTTTCAACGGATTTTAATTCTGTAAAGTAAAAGTAAAGTAAAAAGTGTGAGTCAGACTCAACCATGAAGTGTTCCGTAGTAGCAAGTAATAAAAATAGTAAACAACTACTAATTTCATAGTGAAGTTGTCGTTCTCAGCCTCTGACGTTGTTGACATTCTAAAATGTTGTCGTTTTAGGAAGTTGTCGTTTTAGGAAGTTGTCGTTTTAGGAAGTTGTCGTTTTAGGAAGTTGTCGTTTTAGGAAGTTGTCATTTTAGGAAGTTGTCGTTCTCAGCCTGAGGGGTAAAATACACTTTATTGCACAAATATAAAATAACAAACATGAGATGGAAAAGGAAATAGTGAAATACAATTTAGGCGGCCTTATCGCTTGTTTTCATATTTGACCATCAATTTATGTCTATTTTCTTATTTTCATGAAATGTATTTAATATTTAATACTTGTCAAAAAGATATATTTATTTCAAAAGATGTGCGGCTGGTAGTCTCTTGCGCCGCTTCTTTCCTTTCAGCTTCGTAAGGTGCTACCTTACGAAGCGTTGGTAGAGTAAAAAAATTACGTTGTAAAAGTGTACTATAAGGTACTTACTTACAATAAAAACATTTTGATTTAATTTATTTCAAATCAATAATGACGAGGAATAGTTTGTCCTCATCGTCATACCAGTGTGCAAATTAGTATTATATGCAATAAAAAACTTTGAATTTGAATTTAGTTCGACGACTGATCATCGTAGATATTTATAAATGAAATGAAACTGAAAAATGAAATGAAATCAAAAATATAAAGAACGAAGCTCGTCACTAATGCACTGTTGCTATCGCAGCTGCCTCGGACTGTGTATATCAATCTGTAGATAATATCGATAAATAGAAACCCACTAGAAAACCATATGGTAACCGATAACGATTGTTTATAATCGATAGAGTTAAGCACATCACTAGTGCACAGTTGCTATCGCACTGCCTCAGGCCGTATATTTCAATCTTTTTTTTATTTTTTTTTATATAAATTAGATACGACAAACAGGCAGACGGGCCACCTGATGGTAAGTAGTCACCGTCGCCTAGAGACACGTGCAGTACCAGGGGTATTGCTTGTGTGTTGCCGGCCGTGGAGGGAGAGCACTTTTTAACGTTCTTTTTGAAGCATCCCATGTCATAGCGCTGTGGAAAAACGTTGGGTGGAAGAGAGTTCCACATTTTGCAGGTGCGTGGCAGAAACGTTCGTGTATAACGGGTCGTGGTAGACACCCAAGGCTTTAGATAGTGCGGGTGAAAATTGAGCCGCCGACGAGTGGTGCGATTCAAGAAAGTAGACGACGGCACCAAGTCAAATAGTTCTGAAGAGCACTCCCCATTATAAACGCGATAGAAGACGCAGAGAGAGACTCAATCTGTAGATAATATCGATAAATAACCGCACTTGAAAACCATATGGTAACCGATAACGATTGTTTATAATCGATAGAGTTAAGCACATCACTAGTGCACAATTGCTATCGCGCTGCCTCAGGCCGTATATTTCAATCTGTAGATAATATCGATAAATAGCCGCACTTGAAAACCATATGGTAACCGATAACGATTGTTTATAATCGATAGAGTTAAGCACATCACTAATGCACAATTGCTATCGCGCTGCCTCGGGCCGTATATCTCAATCTGTACAGAATATATCGATGAGTCGCCGCACTACAACAAGGCCGTATCGTATGGTAATCGACAGCTATTATTTACAACTTCGAAACTGTTGGTAGCAATAACAATCAGATTATAATATTTCAAGGGTAGCATCTACAACAATGATTAAATAAGAACCAAAATAAACACCAGAATACAGAATACAGAAGTATACAAAGTTTAATACATGCGGCACATAACATCTGGTGTGGTACAGTGCCAAAAAGGGTACACCAGCTCAGCAAAATGCTGAGGCAAGCCACAGCGCTGATTTTCAGCTGGCTCCTCTTTTTTTACTGAATTATTAGGCCATTTTTGATAAAATTACAAAAATTTAAATAACTTTTGAACTTAATAATGTGTGAGGTTATATAGACTACATTCTGGGACAGCCTGTATATTAATATGGTTTAGTTCCTTATCAAAGCGTCAATGTAAAGCTATGTAGATTCTTAGTATGGATTTATTATTATTATATATTTATAGACAGGCAGCATACATGCTGATGCATCTATGTCATAGTGTTGGAAAGTTATAAGTTCTTAGTTTCATTTTATAGATTTCACAGTTTTTACACATTATTATTACTTATTTATTATTACAGTATTTACCTATTATTAGGTTATTTTTGGTGTGAAGTGGTACGAACATATACCCCCAAAAATTTAAAGAGTACCCACCAAAAATATATGTTGAGTACTTTATGTTAAAAATACTTATTTGATGGATCAAATAACAGTTGTCCAATGTGATTTGTCAACAAGTCAACCTGCAAATCGATTCAGTTAAAAAATTACACCCTATGTATCACACAGTTTAGTTATGACAGTCTATACGCAACCTTATGCAGTCTATGCAGCATTAGCAACCCTCTAAAGGGGTGGGTATCATTTCATTGCATGCAATCAGTGCAGACCCCTAAGGCATCAGGATATTGCATTTCCGATATGATGTACCGGTATATCTAGGGTATACTAGAGTAGGTCTAGGTAAGACAGACTGTCATTCCCAAACGCGGACACATTGAGAGGAAAGAGGAGGCCTTTGCCCAGTAGTAGGCCACTGTTGGCTAGTAACAAATATAAGGTATTATATTTGTTACTAGCCAACACTGGCCTAGTAACAAATATTAGGTATTATATTTGTTACTAGCTAACACTGGCCTAGTAACAGATATTAGGTATTATATTTGTTACTAGCCAACACTGGCCCAATTGTTTTGGGGAAAATTACTTTAAAAAAGGTTAGGCTTCATAAAAATGGTATACCATCATCACGATTTGCCCTAAAGCGTCTAAACATAATGAATGAAACATCTTTGAAAGAATGAATTAAACGAGAATAACGGAAGCAGTGTATAAAGATAAAGCGAATGGTATAGGCTTGGGAGGAGATACCTAGAAGAACCTACGTTGATCAGATTGCGGATGAAGAAAGGTCAGGTGCGGTCAACCACTAACCGAAGACGTGTATGAAGCGATTGACAAGAGTGGAAGCGAGAACGGTATGTCAGGATTGTTGCAGGTGGAACTCTTTCTCTGGCTACCCCCGCGGAAAACAGCATGAGTCTATGTATGTTTTTGAAGTTAAAGCTAGTGCAATCCGTCAATCTATATAATACTATAATGAATGAATGAATACACTTTATTGTAAGTGTTTCTATCTATCTATCTTTATTACACAAAAATTGTGTGGTACAGTGCGTACGAAACGATTAATACAATCTAGGCGGTCTAAAATTAACTTTAAAGTGCAACTATACAGAAATGTACACTGAAAGACAACTCAGGTTATACTGTGTGGAACCCTGTCGCAAAAAGATTTTGTTATGATTTCTTGTCGTGCCAAATGGTAACCGTGATGTGTTGACCACATATAGACACTGTCATAACTACTAAATGAATTCCTCTAACGACGCTACAAGCTAAACACGGTTATGCCAAAGCTAAACTAAAGCTCTAACGATGATTAACCGTGGCTTATCTAAACGTTAGTTAAAGCACTGAACGCGATTAACTCCCGGACAAAGTTCCAGCCGCATTGGAATCCCGGAACGCATCAAAATTCAAAACTGCTATTTACCAATCCACATTTGCAAATAATCCAAACCCAATTGTCAAGACATAAGGCTTAGTTTAAGCTGGCTCAGGTGGAAGTGGAAGTGTGTTAAGCGAAACGTCAAAAGTTTGTAATATCGTCTGAAATGCAGATGTTGTTTTCAATTTATGATCGCGGAGTTTGTGAAATAATAGTGAATTTTGCGCTCGTGTTTTTAAGTTTGACGGGTTTATTGTGAATATTTTCATTTTCATGATAATAATATGTTATATTATTATTATGTATTATCCTGTTAGGTTTTCTCCCATTACCTGGGGTCAGTTGAGAGCGAAGCTCATGGGTCCAGGACATATTATTATTATTGGGTTTGTGAAATAATTGTGAATTTTGCGCTCGTGTTTTTAAGTTTGACGGGGTTATTGGAAAATTTTCATTTTCATGATAATAATATATTATATTAATATTATGTATTATCCTGTTAGGTTTTCTCCCATTACTGGGGTCAGTTGAGAGCGAAGCTCACGGGTCCAGGACATATTATTATTATTGGGTTTGTGAAATAATTGTGAATTTTGCGCTCGTGTTTTTAAGTTTGACGGGGTTATTGGAAAATTTTCATTTTCATGATAATAATATATTATATTAATATTATGTATTATCCTGTTAGGTTTTCTCCTATTACTGGGGTCAGTTGAGAGCGAAGTTCACGGGTCCAGGACATATTATTATTATTGGGTTTGTGAAATAATTGTGAATTTTGCGCTCGTGTTTTTAAGTTTGACGGGGTTATTGGAAAATTTTCATTTTCATGATAATAATATATTATATTAATATTATGTATTATCCTGTTAGGTTTTCTCCCATTACTGGGGTCAGTTGAGAGCGAAGCTCACGGGTCCAGGACATATTATTATTATTATTATATTGATATGATTATCTTTATTACGTATAACCATGGATGTAAAAAAATTGTCTTCCCCTATACGTTCCTTCATGCATAAAATCTGCAGCGATTTTGAACCATCAAGAAATCTATTTTTCGGTTTTCTAGATTTCTATATTATGACCTGTGTATGCGACAGATATTACGAGTACAATGTTGGCATAATTAGTTCGCGATAAGGGTCATTGTATTGATTTTTTTGTTATGTTAGTTTTAATTATTTTCTTGCTTTTTAAGTATAGTAAAAAAAATATATTTACACAACAATAACATACTTATAAATATAATATAATATAACACTAAAATAATACTAAAGCTAAAACTAAACTAAGGCTAAGAAAGCTAAAGATAAAAAAATTGGGTTAAGTCCCCCACATCCGGCAGTGTACCCAAGAGACTGGCAGCGTCGCCCCGTTGGATAGCTAAGCTAATCCGCTGGGCCAAATAGGAGCCAGATCTTGGGTCTTTTGACGCGTCGACCAGGCGCTTTGCGAGGTCCTTGAAGACGCGGTGCGCTCCCGGGCCCCAGGGTCCCAATGTTTCAACCCCAAACGGCTCAAATATGTATGTTTCACCCAGATTGGTATATTTTCTTGCTTAATTTATGTGATTTCTTTAGTGTAACTTATACCCATATTAATTGTTTATATTGTTTAAGATGGCAACACATTTCTATTCTTTCTTTCAAAAAAGGGAAAATAGTAACGAAGCAGAGAAACTGCAGAAGGAAGGGGTATGCTAACGGAGGCAATATTTATAGAAATTACTTATTGACAATAGGTAACGGAAAATTATTTGTACAGGGGCTTTGGTACACGACAAGGTGAGCAAGTCAGCCTCGTTAGGGTCACTAAGAAAAGGGAAGGGAAGCTCAAGTATTATTGGAGTCAGCCCTCACTTTGAGAGTCGACTTAGCAAACAACAGTAAGCGTTTCATATTATCAGATAAGGGCTGACTCAAAATAATATTGAGCCTCCCATTTTGGAGCCTAATACAATTTATTTAATTGAAGTATTTGATCATTGGGTTTATAGAAATGAGATTTATTCGTATAATTAAATTAATTTATGAGATCTTGAGGTCGTGAACTCGTGACAATAATAGCAGCAGTTATGGTTCCACCATCGATCAACCTTAGAAGGGTAGGTTAAGACAGTTTCCGTGACGCATGGCTCACGAACCACGAGTAATCGAGTTATGTATGGCAGGCTTTATGATAATTTTGCATACAAAGTGTACTATGGACGTAACTAGTAGACTTTAGTAAATTATACTTCAATAATCACAAATTACAATAATGGCAGTGAAATATTTATAGTACGCGTCATCCCCGCAGTGCGGGTTTCTAGTGATGTGACAAATACGTTGGATATAATTATCAATACAAATATACTCTATGATCAGCGGCTATGATCTGCAAGTACCAAGATGATTTTAATATATTAAAGTAAAATACACATATAGAAAAAAAAAGGAAACAGTGAAGTACAATTTAGGCGGCCTTATCGCTAAGAGCGATCTCTTCCAAGCAACCTTCAGACAGAGGAAATGATGTCGAGAAAGAGGTAGTAGGTGTGCAATCATTATGGAAGACGTTACATAAGAGAATTAATTATCCGGTGCATGAAAATAAACTTCGTTATTACTTCTATGATTTATCGTATAGATCTGTGATAGAAAGGAATTATAGCGTTATCAGTGTCTATTCTATATACGAGTATACGCTGTGACTGCCGATCACAGGGATCTGTTTGCCGATCGATTCTGTATAGAATAGAAAAAGTGCCAAAGTTGAACTTCAATTCTAACGCGCATTCTATCGCATAGAAAGCCTATTCATATTGATCTACTACATAAATTCTATCAAATAGAACATAGATTAGAAGAAGTGAGAACGTTCCCTAAGGTCTTCGTGCCTTGTAATTGTAATCTACCGATATCGAATATTCTTCAGACTTAACTTAAACACAAAAAGCAGACAACTCACCCAAAAGACAGGACACGGCCCACCACCACAAGTTAAATTAGTTAAAATTAACCAACAGTTTAACACGTCAACATTTAAATTTAAAGAGGTTAACCTTACCGCAGTGGTAGTGAGAATGTCACCCGTTTACTTAGCATGCCATGCAGATTTATCTATCCGACTCAGTCTTACCTGAAAACAATGAAATGGAAATTATTGAGATAAATATATTAGGATTTAGGATACAACTCCAAAGCCCTCTATACTAGCGCAACAATTGAACCTTGTCTATGGTTGTTGTTGTTTTTTTTAAAAGGGAACTGTGTCCATACATCCATGTCTGATGTAAACCACTCTTTCAAGTGTTCATTAAAATGCTGGTGTGACACATTTCAATGCTATCTGGGAGAATCTTCCACGCTTCTGCACCATCCGAACCAAAGAAGAAGGCGTCCCGGACGCAGTATAGCTCTTCAAAATCCAGACAAGTACGGATCGGGCTGCAGCGTTTATTTGACTTTATTTTACTGTCCCACACATTAATCACATTTAGTAGACGTTCTTCGAGTAAAAAACACCATTCTTACTTGAAAAGCACTAGTGTGAAACAATTTACAAGACAACGAAAAAAAGCTGGTGTGGACGCGACAAAAGCGCGGGAGAAACTCACCTTGTCTATGGCGTTTATACAAAATTGACATCGTGTTAGAGCTAACCCGAGATAAACCAATAAGGAAATTGTTTGTATGGTGACCCCGACATTTCATCTGTCCTTAGGGAAAAGAAAATTAAAGAATTAGTTCTTTGCAGTACGTTTCATAACATAACAAAACTTTCAACCAACAACAAATCCAATTAAAAAAAATCTACCTCAATCTGCCTATTGTGTGAAATTCAACAATCAGCACTGGGCCCGCGCGGTGGATCATGGCCCATATCCCCTTGTGCAAGGGGAGACCTGTGCCCCAACAGTGGGGACATTAATAGGCTGAAGATGAATGATGAACCTCCCTATTGACTGTACTAAGAGTGCAAGACAGCCTAAGCTGACTCTATTCAGAATTTAAAGATTATTTAGGGTGATATGATTCTGTGTAGAAAGGTGATAACAGGCGGTATGTGATGTATGGTGTGCACACTCAGTTTAGGGTGGTGCCACCCTTTTAACTATTTCTGCCGCAAAACAGCAATGCGTACATTGCTGTAAAGGTGTAAAAATAAAAATGTCAAAGGGCTACCCCTTTTCTAAACAACCTACTCCTTCCGGTATACACCTAATGTAGTTCAAACGGCGAACTACCCCTCTGTAAAAGAAAGTAAAAGAAATTCGAACAAAAATGTCGACGCAAAAGGAACATCGTTAACTCTGAAACCTTACGCGCAGTTCTGAAACCGAATAATGGTAAACAAAACGGATAAAAGTCAAAGGGCTGCGATAAAATGGCCCGAATAGGGGTTGAACCTACATTACGACTAGAGGGAGCAGTTTTTGTAGAGTTGAGTTACTTGGGTTGAATGTTTTATGATAAATTTAAAATAATTCAAATTAGATTTATTCGACGTGAATTTCGTTTTTACATAATATTTCCGTGGTCCTACCAGGAGTAGAGGAAATGAATCATGAATGAAGAGAAGTTGTAATGGAAACTACGTCTGTCAGTTGGCGCATGTACTGTGAGCACCTCCCCACCCCATACATTCAATCGGCTACTGAAATGTCAAACGTATGAAACTTGTCAAAATTATATGCACATAGCATTTTTTCCCAAACCCTTAGCTTGCTGTGTGCTCACATCAACAACAGATCTAGGTTGAGCCAAAGAGTCTGTAGGTATTATGTCACCTGACTTACAAAATCTTTGCTTATTCCGTTTCATATCGAGCTAGCTCACTCCCGCCAGTTTGTACAAAACTCGGGAGCACCTGATACCCAAATATAAACAAACCCATTTCCCCTTTCTCCCTGGGGGCAGGAAACTCACTACATCTTCATCAGCGGGGTTTCTTGGTATCATCTTTTTTACGCACACCTTTTATATATTTTTCTTCATTACATTCAAGCTACGAGATAAAAAGAATTACAGTTACCGTGGCATGATGATTATAAAGGACTTTAGGGAATTCGCAAACGGTTTCTTATCTCCTCAACGAAAGGAAAAACATATTTCTGAGAATTTCCGAAAATGTAAAGCTGTTACTGTTAGAAAATTTTCACGAGATAAACAAAATCCTCGTCGCCAATATGAAATAGATGTAACTAACGAAAAATGTCTTTGAACCTTAAATTATAAATGCGATTAGCACATTGCAGATATTTTGAAATGGAATGGGACCAAACCCTACCTACGAATTGTACGAATCGAGAATTGTACGAACAGCGAATGTGAATGAACTGAGAACTTTACCAATTGAGAAACTGTCATTTTGTTAGGTCCTAATGGACCGGACCTATTTTTCGGTTTTCTATATTTCTATGGATTCAACTCGCTTCCTAGCCTAGAGGAGCTCGTAGCCTAGTTGCGTGCACGGTCCGAAAGTGATCGTGCAGGTTAAGCAACGTTGGGCGCGGTCGGTACCAGGATGGGTGACCGCTAGTGGCATATCTCATCTGAGCTCCTCCGTGCCTCGGACAGCACGTTAAGCAGTCGGTCCCGGCTGTAGTCGTTCGGCACCGGCCTAAACAACTCAGACAAATAGGTTGGTAACTAACCATACGATAAGCAAGCAAGCAACTCGCTTCCGTGTCAAAATCGCTGCAGTGTTACTAAAGGCGAAAGAGAATGGTGGATTTTCCCTTACATTCTGTATATTTAGTAATAGTGTAAGTAATATTTCACACTCGGTACCGTAAGTGCGACAGTTGGGCTATAAAACTTGCTGCGCTGGTTGCCACAACTTTGGGTGCAATAAATTGTTATGAAAGAACTTAACGTCTTCCTACTAAGATTCAAAAGAAGTTCAAATGATAAAGATGAAATCTTTGCTAAGAGCTAAGGTTACATTTATTTTCTAAGTTGAAGATAGCAGCGAGCAGACATGCCACCTGACGGTAAGGCGGTCACCGTCGCCTACAGAAATCTTACATCTTCAATCTTACATCATCGTAAATTAACTAAATAGAGTGCCTCACATGGTAATTAGGTATACTGGCTTTCTTACCCTTTAAACCAAAAAGAAAGAAATGCAACATTGCTGTTTTGCGGCAGAAACAGGTCAAACAGTCCACTATATTTTAATTCTCTTAAACTATTTTTAAGACTATCCAGGTGCACAAAAAGTCCTTAAAGTAAGTATTCATTTAAATACATGCTATCCTTTTCTACGCCATAGTTCTAGATAGAGATGACGCGAGCGAGACTAAGGAAGACGTTTCTTGCAACTCACGGTATCATTTGTCAATTGGAATCTACAGTAGACATAAATAAAATATCGGCAAGTATCGTAGAAATACGAAGAAAATATATCAAGAGACCCTGATTTCAGCTGAGTGCTGGCAACACCGAGCCCGCCTCTAAATTGGCCACTCGAGCTCGCTTCCAACTCTCCACTGAAGTGGCCAGGACAGTTTGAATACAGTTGCATCTCCGGTACATTCATGGTGGCCTGGTACTTGACAAGTTTCTTACTTATGGAAACTTAACTATTTAAAGAAAATATGGTCTGTGGCAAACCACAGACGATGATATGATTATGTTATGATATGTTATGATTATATTATGATTATGTATGATACGATATTTCAAAAAATATCGTATCATACATAAGTTTCACAATGTTTCTATATAAAGTAGCATCATTCCTTTGGCGAAAATACCTACCCATGGCATTTTACGCCAGAAAAATAAATTGTATTTCCAATACAAAATCTTAATGTAATGATCTTATCTTATCTTATGATACATTTTTTACACACTGGTCATCTCAGTGTGTAGGTTTCTTCACGATGTTTTCCTTCATCGTTAGGTCGGTAAAATGTAATTATAGGTTACCCATATTATTGTATGAAAACTCAAAGATTACGGGGTTACCAAGTCACTGGCTTGTGAAATGGCCACTCGAGCTCGCTTCCATCTCTCCACTGGAGTGGCCAGGTCCTTGGATGAGAGAAAAAGTAGTCTCCCTCCCCAAGTTTTCGTTCCTTCATGGCCAGGACTCATGGTGGCCTGGTACTTGACAAGTATGTCACAAAGAAAATTTAAAGAAAATATAGTCTGTGGTTTGAAATATCGTTTCATGTTTCTATACAAAGTGGGAGTTTTTCCCGCGCTTGCGCACAAAGTAGCATCATTACTCCAATTGGTTTGGATCATCACACCTGACGAGTAAATGTGTCAAGACATTATGTGACATATACATTTTAGTTTGTTTTTAATACCTTCCCGCAAATATTGAACTTCGGATACCAAAGATTACTAACAAATACCAAGAACCATCTCGTGCTTCAACTGTCTAGATTCCTTTTAGCCGGGCTTGCATTCCGAATGTACTACTGAACGGCTGCAAGTCGTCCATAAATTATTGTCTGGCCACCTCCACTCGCCTAGAACGTGTCGCACCATGCATTTTATATTAGTTTGATCGGTCTCTTCCCTTTGTTAGGCAATTTATAGTCTCTGCTTGTGTAAAATTGGTTTGAGGATAGAGCGGCTCGGGAGCAATATGAAACGTGTAATTGCATCAAGTTGTACATAATATTGGCAATCATATTTATGCAGTTTTAATTGATTTTGCTTTATGCAACGACACTTCACTTGGGACACTACATTCTCAGGATAGCAAATGTGTGTGTGTGTGTGGGGTTTTTAAAAGGTTTATTCAAAATAAGGTAATACTAAAATAACATTAAAATACATACTTAAGCTAAAATTACAAAATACCTAACTATAATATTTTACAAGTAAAGGACCTGGCCCAAGTCGCTCCCTGCAGGGAGTGTCCCGAGGAGGCTGGCGGCGTTGCCACGCTGTATGGCGAGGCTTATACGCTGAGCGAATTAGAGGCCAGTCTTTGGCTTTATACTTGTAGGTACGAGTTCCGATCCTCTCTAAAATATAATTCTACAAAATTTTAAAGTCGATATTCGGTTTTAAGTCACGGGAATATGTATAATCGTAATTTCAATACCAGAAATAAAAACAAATTTCAGTCCCACGCTTTAAGACCGTAAGTAAACACATCATTTATGGGTCACTGTGTACGATTTTATAAAAAGATACCTGATACAGTAATGAATATGATAGAGAAAAAAAATTAAGACCCATATAAGACGGACCTTATGTAAAAAGGGTTATTATAAAATAAATGACTACTTAAATGATAAAGAGGCATGGTCCTAAATTCAGCTCCAGCTCTGCACATTGTGTATATGATTGTATTCATAATTATTGTAAGATTATTTCAAAAGATGTGCTGCTGAAAGTTTCTTGCGCCGCTTCTTTCCTTTCTGTTACAACACCTTACGAAGCGGTGGTAGAGTAAAATAAAACGTTGTAAAAATGTACTTTAAGGTACTTACTTACAATAAAAAAAAATTTGACTTGTATTATGTGTAATTTTAAAACTTGCATCTTATTCCGTTTAGGCGCTAGATCCGCGTGACGGACGGACGGATTAGCGAGAGCAATAAGGTTCCGTTTTACGGATCCCTAATAATGTATTTATTATAAAATCACAGTACACAGGCTACACAAATCACAGTACAAACTTATTCTAAAGTTAACTGCGTTCTATAGATATACAAGTCAAGTATAAACGAGGAAATCTGTAATAGCCCTTTTTAAAGTTTAATACATATGTAAATTTATAATTGTTAATAGCTGTAGGTTTCTGTTTTAATAAAAAATCGAGGAAGGGCGTGTTATTCGTTGCAAAACTGCAACTGAATAACTGAATAACACGCCCTTCCTCGATCGGTCGGGGCATGAAGGAACGAACGCCCGGCCTTTTGAAGAACAAAAGCTTATCGTCTCGGGTCACCGTATGGTCGAGGTCAACGAAATGCTCGCCCCTTTAGGGGAGACTTTTTTTTTTCATCCATGGATCGGGGGTTAAAAAGGCACTTTATACAAAACGGAACTTGAGCTTTTAAACCTCATAATTCCTCATAATATCGGCTGGACAATTGTTTCCTTGGAAAGCCTGCTGTTTGCAACTAAATGGAAACTGGGCGTCGTGCCAGTCGGGAGGATGAAGAGCTAATCCCTCGTTACGAAGGCTGGTTGGCGGCTCTTTGACTATTACCCGAGTAGAGCTGGTTTGTTAAACATGCCTTCATCAGCCTTGTACTTGGTTGTATAGCTTCGTTATTCTTAGCCATATTCCTCATTGATTAGTGTCGTGATCATTCTATGGAAATTACCACATAGAACGACTCTCTAGGCTTTAATGGTATGGTTTGCCATTGCGTTCCCTATTTCACATACTTACTGGTTTTCTTAGTGTGCATGCAGGTTGGTTTAGTGGTGTAAAATTGGCATAATTTTATGTGAAATAAGTAATTTTAGAGCACTGATAAAATGTCTGATCTTTTCACCATAAACGTGAACGGTTTTGTGTTAAAATTGATGACAATGCCTTGGTTCAGTCTGACAGGATTTTTTTTACTGAAACTACTCACGTTGTTGCTCCTCAAAGACATTGTAATCTATCATCTTTTATAGGAAGAAATAGGTAGAAAGTTGACGCATAATCCTTTTAGGGCTAGTGGTTACTTGGCATGAATTGGTATGTGACATTTCATATTTTATTTTCAGTCATTTCTACGCTTCACTGAGCCCCAGAAGGTAGCCTCGTCAACAAAAAATGCTTATTCTTTTGTTCCATTTCAATTTTCAAACCACAGACTTATAAATTTTAACGAAAAATTCTTTGCTAACTCTGAATTTTTTTATTTAAACGTCATATCTATACTATAACCACTGTACCCGTATATTCAAGTATTTAACTGCAGATTCTCCATTGTCCTTTTTTCAGTTAAACCCAGAGTCGACGACAATGGAGCTGTGAGCTGACAGTCAAATGTTTGTTTTACTGAACTATGCTCGTTGCTTCTTTTTTTAAGTTGGATTGGATTTTTAACTTACTAGCTTTGAAAGTGTGGATTTATATGATGTTTTATGACAGTGTCACGCAGGATTGCGACAATAAGATGGTTTTCAGGTAATTATTGTAGTAGTAGGTAGAGGAGCTCGTAGCCTAGTTACGAGCACGGCCCGAAAGTGATCGTGCAGGTTAAACGACGTTGGCGCGGTCAGTACCTGGATGGGTGACCGCTAGTGGCATATTTCATCTGAGCTCTCCTGCGTGCCGCGGAAAGCACGTTAAGTAGTCGGTCCCGGTTGTTGTCGTTCGACAGCAGTCGTTAAGCCATGTCAGATGCCTACGGGCGACCTGAACAACTCTGACCAGAAGCGGGTCGCCGCCCGCGCCGGCGCGGGCGTTATGTAGGTGCTGTGTGTGAACTACTATCGGGTGGGGACCATTTTATGAAATTAATAGTGATAGGCTATGGATATAAGAACATTTTTGTTTTTATCAATAATCTATTATTTAAACAACATGTGCCAAAACATGACCGCGACATCGTCATCATGACATGACTTTGCAATAATAAAAAAGTTCGGAACGGAATCCTGAATAGAAATCATAATATTACATTGTTGGAAGGTTGGTAGTCGTGGTCCGGAACACTAGTGCGAAATGATCAACTTTCGATCAGCTATAAATATGCACTAAAGATGGCGAAATACAGCAATGCAGGCCAGACACCCCCCCATCCTTTTACACCAGACCCGTTAGAAAGAGTCTAGTACGAGCATATTTTTAGATTGTCTTGCACCAACATTCACTTTATTTATCCGAGCTTTTCCGCAGAATGTACAGGCTTTGTTGTAATACCGATCGTACGGTAAAGTTCCGTCCACACTTTTTTCTTCTTTTTGCATATTTCTCTAGGAAAATCGATACCAGGGCAAAAGAGGGCGATTTATTAGATGGAATGCTGTATCCGATATGGCGAGACATTTATTTTATTTTTAAATTTTTTATTTATTGTTTAATACATACAAAGTAACATGGTAGGTACATAAACTGTATCCCATTGGGCGAAACCTTGAAAGGTTTGTATGGCGATAGGGAGTTCGCAATCATAGTAGTTAAATTATTACATAAATATAACTAAGGTAACCTATAATATGAAGCTAGTATCATTTTCTATATAATATGCTTCTGATGTTTTCTTAAAGTTAATTCTATTTAGGTAAATGTCTCTCACGTCATCTGGCAAACTATTTATTATTTTGGGTAATATATTATAAGGTCGGGGAAAAAGTCTTTTCGCATATTGTATGTATAATAAACTTGTAATAAAATTTCTTTGGCTGTACTATTTGTATCTGGCTGGTTTTAATGACATTAAAAAGGTTACATTAAAAAAAATTAGTAAAATGTTGTTTCCAGCTATTTTTCATTTGGGAGTTTCTCCCGCGCTTTTGTGGCGTCCACGTCAGCTTTGTTTCGATTTGTCTTGCAAATTGTTTTACAGTAGTGCTTTTCTAGTTAGAATGGTGTTTCTTGCTCGAAAAACTTCGACAAGATGTGAATAATGTGTGGGACAGTGAAGTAAAGTCAAATAAGACGCTGCAGCCCGATCCGTACTTGCCTGGATTTTGAAGAGCCACACTGCGTCCGGGACGCCTTCTTATTTGGTTCGGATGGCGCAGAAGCGTGGAAGATTCTCCCAGATAGCATTGAAATGTGTCACACCAGCATTTTAATGAAGACTTGCAAGAGTTGTTTACATCAGACATGGCTGTATGGGCTCAGTTCCCTTTGCCTTAAAAAAAAACATCAATCATTTGATTTGTTTCTGTCAAAATGAGTGAATCTAATGAAGAAATTCGATACATTTTGAAATTTTATTACAAAAAAAGAAAAAATGTGAATAAACTTTTTCCCCGACCTTATATCTATAGTTTCTCGCACCATATATATTGTTATATAAGTGACCTTGATTACATAGTTTTCTGAATCTTTCACGTCGGTAACACATTTTCACACGGTTTAACACGGTTTCACATGTAAAAGAACGTTTTATTATTATTCCAGAACGTCAAAAATGTTCTATTCAAAAAAATCGGAATGTCTTAGCTCACGCGTCGACCAATTCCTCAAAAAGCGTCCTATTCTTATTTAAAGGATACATAGACAGACACCTCGCATCACTACAATGTTATTAGATGGTTTCCGATGCATTGCTAACCTTGAGGCCTTGGATGTGACTCATGGCTAGTGACTGACGAAGTGACTCATGTGCCGGTAATTACGCTAGCTCTCTTAAACTTCATACCGAAATGCAGTAAAAGATCCCAGACTGACTCTGCACAAAGTCATATCACTTTCAAGACTGTTCTCTCTACTATTCTACAGAATCCTGCAAAATCTGTGGCAGCAGACAGGAGTCGGGATCCAAGATCCATTCTCTCTAGGCAGGACATACTCATGATTGTAGGGGGCGTTCTAATTGGGCTCAGACTTTATGACTGACGAACGACCCACATTTAAACCAGGTTTAGACGTTTCACTAAAATATAATGCACCACTGAGCTGTTCCCAGAACTTAGATATTAGGTCAACGAATTATAGTTCACCATTTGAGCCTGTGTCTTTTGAATTTTATATGCCGAAAGGCTTTCGACTAAATTCTTTAGTCTTTCTAAGCTGTAACGGCGAAGCATCATCTTCCATCCACTGCCGTTAAATTTTTTAAATAAAATCCCACTTAATCGCCAGCCCGTTCGCCCGTCCGCCTACCCAGTAGTTAGTAGTAGCAGTTAGGACACCGGAAGGAATTAACATGATTTTTAGGGTTCCGTACAAAATGGTAAAAAAGGAACCCTTATGGTGAGACTGCGGTCTCCGTCCGTCCGAGCGGTTGTCAAAGCGGTTTTTCTCAGGAACTACTGAAACTATCGACTTGAAATTTGGCACAGTTGTAGAATTTGCCTGCCCGCAACTATATTCTAGATTAAAAAAAACTTGAAAATAATGTTATTATTATTGTATTTACCTAGAATATAGATGGGGAATAGTCAATGGGGTCAAGTGGGGTGTCATATAAAAAATATATTTTTATTTTTTAACGAGAAAAAATATCTGATATAATTTGTATTAATAGACGGTATTGTATGCCGCCTAAACATTTATTAGTTATGAGAAAAAAAAATTAAAATGGTATTTTTTCAAAACGAAATTTAAGCTCGCCTCGTGTACTATTTTGTTCATTAAAGTGAAAATAAATAAATAAATTTATTTCTTTTGTGAATGGAACACTCAGTGCGCGAGTCCGACTCGCACTTGGCCGATTTTTATCGTCTGTTAATTTTTTCTCGCTATAGGTATATTAACCACGTGAATTATATTTACTGCAATATCATCAAGTACATTAACTCTAAAAATGTATGACCAGTAATATATAAATCCTGGCAAGATCTCATAACAATGTTTAATAATATTTTTGAACGATATTACTGTCCAATGTAACCAGCTCTTAGCGAATTTTTAATCCCAGGGACTTGTCCATGTACAGATTTCGTCATGGAATCCCGCAAAATTGCACTACCTAATCCGATCACTATATATTAGTCTGTGTTATGGAATTCGTTATAAAAATAATCATTTAATTCCGCAATATGGATTTTTATATTTCTGGTCAGAGTGTACTGAACTTATCGTCAGAGAGTCCACTCTCGACAGCTTTTTGCTCCAAAAAAGCTGTCGAAAAGTTTTCAGCGTTCGATGTGAAAGTCCCAGCTTAATGGGCCAGGGCACAATGAACTTTGAAAGCTTAGTAATCAAACTTCATCGACGTTGAATGTCTTTACGAGTACTGAATGTTTTAATAGAACTTTCGTATATATCCTTTCTAATACTCGTATATCGCAAAAGAAGCTTTTGAAAGGAGTCTTACCTAAATCAAAATTTTAGAATGTAGGTAAAATAAATAGTCTTGCTTATCGTATGGTTAGTGGCCAACCTATTTGTCAGAGTTGTTCAGGCCGCCCGTAGGCCTCTGACATGGCTTAACGACTGCTGTCGAACGACAGCAACCGGGACCGACTGTTTAACGTGCTTTCCGAGGCACGGAGGAGCTCAGATGAAATATGCCACAAGCGGTCACCCATCCTGGTACCGACCGCGCCAATGTTGCTTAACCTGCACGATCATTTTCGGACTGTGCTCGCAACTAGGCTACGAGTTCCTCAATATATAGTCTGAATAAATGTTTTTATTGTACAAGGAGTACGAGTAAACAGTAAATCTGATGGTACATGATCACCGTCGCCCATAGACACATCTGCTCCGTATAATGTTATGAGATGGTTTTCGATACGCTGCTAACATTGAAGACTACCTCATGTGCCGGTAATTACGCTGGCTCTCTTATCCCTCAAACAGAAACAGCATCGCAAGCACTGCTTTGCGGCTGAAATATGTAAAAGGTTTTGAAGCTATCCCCAGTAATCGTTTCAGTATTAGATACGGATGAGACTGTAGGAACGTGCTATGTGAGAACATGGAATGACGTAATGTCAGTTATATGAAAGGGAAAAGCGAAGATCTTCCACCAGGCGGGGTGTTGTGCCTGGTGACCAGATGTCCTGGTCCGACTATGGATGTTTGAAATTCGTATAAATTGAAATTGAAAACGTTAATTTAGCGCTGTAAACACCAGAATATAGAACACAATACAGAAGTATACAAAGTTTAATACATGCAGCACAGAACATCTGATGTGGTACAGTGCCAAAAAGGGTACACCAGCTCAGCATAATGCTGAGGCAAGCCACAGCGCTGATTTTCAGCTGGCCCCTCAGAGACTGCACGGACGAAGAATGCAACAGTGTGTGCGTGTTGTGATGTATGAATGTGTTTGTTTGTATGAATGAGGATATTAGTGTGTATGTGAGGTACTGAGTGTGTGGGAGGGTGATGGTATGGTGCGGGTGTATTTACATGGTATATATGCGAAGTCCCAGGAAAATTTCGATAGCGCGTTCTACACCGATATGAGAGGTACTAATCGTAGTGGCGCGCGTCGTGCGTCGCCCACAAATCCGAGACACAAATAACTTGTTTTATTTAATTTTAATTTCAAAGCTACATTTAAATCAAAACATTTCTGTTTTCAGCATATCGACGAGGATGAAGTTAAAGTTGGAATTGGATAAGTTCCGACTCAGTTTTGACTTCGGGTTGACCGCTCTGTGAGTTTTTTATGTGATTCAGTCAGGCGATGTTGTTACGTTTATTTCAGTGTACATGAGTAACTAGAGGCTACCGTAACACTATTAAAGGTTCTATTACCTCTGGAAACAACTGTACTTTTCACTTTTTTGATAAATGCCTTATTTAGATTGCGTGTGTGGGTGCGCGCGCGCGCGCCCGCGTGTGTGTGTGTGTGTAATAGTGATTTTTTCGCGAGTAGTCGCGAAATTACTCGCGAGTTATAAGCCTTACAAAAACTCCATGCTTAAAGCTCTATTTTTTCTTTACGAATAAGAATAAGTTTATTTGTGCGGTAAGATTACAAAGGATTCATAATCCATACACCAGTAGGAACTATATATAGGAACTATATAAAATTAGTGAGCAACAACTTAGTTATAATAAACGCTGAACTCCGAACTAGGTGGTGGTTTCAACCACTTTTTCTAATTTATTTAAAAACTCCATGGTAATCCAAAACAGTGAAAAACTTTTGGAAAAAAAAACACCTTTCGGCATAAAAGTTTCGTTACAGTCTGTATATCAGATTTTATTTTTTGCGGTGGCGTCGGGGTTTTTTGTTAAAAACTATTCAAAAAGGAGAGTTTCTCCCGCGCTTTTGTGGCGTCCACGTCAGCTTTGTTTCGATTTGTCTTGCAAATTGTTTTACAGTAGTGCTTTTCTAGTAAGAATGGTGTTTCTTGCTCGAAAAACTTCGACAAGATGTGAATAATGTGTGGGACAGTGAAGTAAAGTCAAATAAGACGCTGCAGCCCGATCCGTACTTGGTTGGATTTTGAAGAGCCACACTGCGTCCGGGACGCCTTCTTATTTGGTTCGGATGGCGCAGAAGCGTGGAAGATTCTCCCAGATAGCATTGAAATGTATCACACCAGCATTTTAATGAAGACTTAAAAGAGTTGTTTACATCAGACATGGCTGTATGGGCTCAGTTCCCTTTGCCTTAAAAAAAAAAACAACAACTATTCAAAAGGAACGTGTTTTTCTCTCTTGTTATCACTTATGTCATGTCAAGTATAGGTACCTAACTACTCTTGCAAGTACTCGTAGGAGTAACTTTACTGCAGTTCGGGTTACTTGTTAAAGTGTAACCTGACTACATGATGCAAGCTTTGGTGCAGGTGTTCCGTACTTATATACAGAGTGTAATTAAAAACTTGTATTCTGTATACATAGTGAAGTTCTTTTTCTTATGCCAAGTCGAATCCTCACCGATGAGCGCATCATGATCCCATGCGGGGGAGGTCCGGGTTCGAAACCATGCCATGTACCAATGAGTTTCCAGATTTTTTTGTTCGAAGACTTATGTACATTTACCGAGTGCTCTAACGGTGAAGGAAAACATCGTGAGGAAACCTGCATGTCTGAGGAAATAAAATAAAAATCAAAAGGCGTGTGAAATCCACCAATCAGCACTGGGCCCGCTCGGTAGATTGTGGATTGCTCGGTGCCCATCCCCCCTTGTGCAAGGGGAGGCCTGTGCCCTAATAGTGGGGACATTAGTAGGCCGCTGATGATGAGCGCATCATTATATGGAATTAATCATATAGAATTACTTCCTGGGCAAATTTTAATGGGGTTGTTTATCATTGCCTTCCCAATTACACATACCATTTATTTCAGTATGTAGATTTTCTCACGATTTTCCTTCGCCTATAAAGCAGTCCTTAAAGGACTGCGTTTTACGTTTTTGAAAAAAATTCAAATCCGGACCTAGAATGGGAGTCCGGCGTCCTAACCACTATGCCACCGACGTTCAATGATATGGAATAGTAATTATTTAATTAGCCATTGGGTGGCCACGGAGTGATAGCCGAGGGTTTTTAAAGCTCCCAGGGCAACAATGGTTACTTCCGCCGAGGCTTTGTATAGTACTTCTCTCAAATATAAATTGAAAACGTTTATTTAGCACTGTAAACACCAGAATATAGAACACAATACAGAAGTATACAAAGTTTAATACATGCAGCACAAGACATCTGGTGTGGTACAGTGCCAAAAAGGGTACACTAGCTCAGTATAATGCAAGCCACAGCGCTGATTTTCAGCTGGCCCCTCAGTGACTGCACGGACGAAGAAAGCAACAGTGTGTGTGTGTTGTGTTGTATGAATGTGTTCGTTTGTATGAATGAGGATATTAGCGTGTATGTGAGGTACTGAGTGTGTGGGAGGGTGATGGCATGGTGCGGGTGTATTTAAAATAATGCGAAGAAAACGGAAATAGGTATTTATATAGCCAATTTCAAAACGTCATAGATGAGCCGTAAAGGATTTTATCGCCGCAAAAGTACGTGAAGCGATATGCTAAGTGCTCCGTATATACGGCAGAGGATAATGTCCCGGAAAATATTTGCCCGGGACATACGGGACAAACGACACACACCGTTACACAGTCCCGTGGTTATGGTGGTGTAAAATTACGCTTACTATACTTGTAACAAAAAATAAATATAGGTAAGTACCGACTAAGTATTTATAGAAAGATTTTATTTCCAATAGCGCACACATACAAACAACTAGGTACAGAAGATAAAAATAATATTAAACAAATATAAGATAAAAATAAATAAACAAAAGTAATTAAGTTTGATGAAGGTGGTGTGCAGCACCGGAAAAAGGGGACTGCCTCAGCCTGTTGCCGGAGCGGATTTAGCACTGCGGCGATGATTTATTTTTTAATTTTCTTCTTTATAGAAAGTTTTAGTTCAACATTGTTGTATGTAGCTAAAAAGATTCAGATGGAATGAAGTTTGATTGTTCGTAGACGAGCGAGCTTTGTGACACTACAACGATTTTAAAACGGTATCGATGCGAATCCGATTCGGATTTCTCGGTTTTCTAGATTTCTATGGGTTCGTTCCGATCCCGTTTCAAAATCGCTGTAGTGCTAAATGCGTAACTACCACACGGATTTGGCTGGTTTTTTCCGACTATATTTAGGAATACACCTGAATATATGTAAGTACATATAGTAACATGTTACAAGTTCTAGCAGTAAATGTTCCAAAAATAGGTAAAATGGGTGAAACAATATTAGAATAGACGCAGAACTTCGTAAATTGAAAATGTAGTAACAAACAAATAAAGAAATGGGAAAACCATTACAAGTAAATTGTTCGCGCAAAGCCGTAAAAACGTAATAGTAGTTTATGCAACGGCCACGTGATGATAGCTATTTTAACATGATAACTGTTTATGAAACGAAGCGAAGCCGAGTTTCATAATAGATCGTTCGAGTGTTAAAATCGCCGTTACATGCTTTGCATACAATACTTTTTCTACGACCAGGAAACATATAAACAGAAAATACAAACCATTACGGAGACTTCAACAGACGCCATAACAGCTTAACATGTTATTGGTAACTATGGAAACCATAGATATATATGAGATCGTGCAGGCGCGGGTGTCGAGTTTTTTTATATGGCTATAGTACCGAGTCAGTGAAATGTAGTGCATTTAATGCTAAAGAGTTTTTGTATGCAGTTCCATACAACAAAGAAAAAAATACATATTACAATCGAAAACTGTTATTTAATATTTCATTTAAACAGAATTTTCACACGACCATGACGAATGAACCTCTTTATGTTATTTATTGTGGTTACTTTATGAACAAATTACGAAATGGGAGTAGAAAAACACTTATTTAAAACAGAAGCGATGAGCGGTAATATTTCTTAGAGCGTTCTTCTGCAATCTGCAATATAATATTACAGTTTGGACCTACTGCCGTGAAATGTATAAGTACTTAGTGTATGCTAGTGTATAAGTGTTATTTTATTGTCTTGTGTTGTAACAGCAAATAAATGTATATGAGATTTTAAACTACACGATTTGTAGTTATTTGTACACATACATAATCTCACGCCTGTTTCCCGCAGCGACTAAAGATTTCCACTTGCAATTAACCTGACAAACCGTTATCGCTTCTTCCACACTCATCAATCGCTTCATACACGCTCTTCTGTTACAGGTTGACCTCACCAGACCTTTCTTTAGAACGTCCGCAATCTAGTATTTAATTTTATTTGTGACTCCAGTATAGTTTAGTATAGAGTCTGCGACATCGGACAGAGCGCGGTGGAAGAATATTGTCTCACCCTATGCACCACTAGGTGCTCTAGGACCTGAAGAAAAAGAAGAAGACAGTATAGTTTACCAAAAAATAAATACCGGCGCGATTAAACCCCGTTTCCATAGTTAAAAATATATTATCTATCTTCCTGTCACACGAATTTTGCCCCGCGTGAGGATCTGTCTACTCCGCCTTGTGCCATCCACAAACGTACCTATTATTTCTTTTATTGGTACTTACTATTCGCATGCACCGGATCATGTAAAATCCGCATTGTGCAGCAGTAGCAGAACGGGCACTACTCCTCGGTGAACCAAGGACGCTCCACGAAGCCTGGTGGATGTCCTAAGAGATTTCTGAGCTGGGTTCGCTGGAAATCTTCAAGGCCAGAGTGAATAGGCATTTACTGGACCCGCATGCTCCATCATCGACCTGATCGTCGCTTACCATCAGGCGAGATCGAGATCAAATGCGGGTATAGTAGTCAACAAAAATGACGATTTGTGAAAAAGTATTGACAATGGTGATTCAGATCCCAAGGGGACCCCCTTTTTTATATTTTTATTTATTTTATTTTATTTTATAAATGTCAAAAACTCACATATTTACAGTTTCATTTCACCAAAGCATATGTGAGCTCAATTATTTACATAACACCACTATATGGCTACATTGTTCAAATATATTAACACATTCTTGTAAATACCGCCAATTGTATCATAAAATAAATCGATCTTATATGCCCGTGCCCTACACATCGAGCTATCCGTCCCTTGCTAACACTTGCACCAATCCATAAGAGCAAATGCGAAGAAGTCCCACAAAACGAGAGATATTGGATTTGCGCAAATGTAATTTTCACTATAGGAAAGAAAATTGGCTCTCGGAGGCAACGGCGCGGCGCGGCGGCAGAACAAGGAGACGCGGTTAAAGGAATCGGCTTTTGTGCCACTTTATAGGATTCGACACGGGAATTTTACGGGATCTAAGGGATCTAGTTATACGCTTTGTCTACATTGAAATATGCGGTATGATTTTGTTTAGTCTGTTTTAAAAAGTGGCATGACAGTTATAAAATGGATCCATGTTGTTCCGATGAATAAAGTAATTTATTTTTATTTGTTTAAAGTGGTGTAGAACCAAAATTTTTACGAAACATTTTGGCAATATTGAAATTGTAAACGTTTATTTAGCACTGTAAACACCAGAATATAGCAAGTACACAATACAGAAGTATACATAGATTACATGCAGCACAAAACATCCGGTGTGCCAAAAAGGGTACACCAGCTCAGCATAATGCTGAGGCAAGCCACAGCGCTGAATTTCAGTTGGCCCCTCAGTGACTGCACGGACGAAGAAAGCGAATGTGGTTTTTTATGAATGTGGATATTAGTGTGCATGTGAGGTACTGAGTGTGTGGGAGGGTGATGGCAATCATATACAATTTCTTTAATTACTTAATGGCTGCCAAATCATGAAATATGAGAACCCAATATGATATGCCTTGCAACGTAAGTATGCCTGTGCCGGCATTGTGCTATACTAAACCTATACGAACTTATTTGTGTGTCTAAAACGTAAGTTATGTACCATGTTATTAAGTATGTGTTACGCAACAATAAAAAAAATACGAGTTTTTTGTAACATTAAAACCGTAAAATATCTTCATGGTTTAGGCAGGAACGTGTAAGAAAGTATGAAATTACACAGTGGCTGATTTTCACCGACAATTCCACTTTTCAAAGTCAACTTACAAAAAAATCCCAAATTACTTTTAAAATTAGAACGACAAATAAGGCGCCAAAAACACGGTGCGTTTGTAAAAACACAACAAAACGCAAACACCACGCTGGATATGACTCGTAAAACGTAATAAAAGCCGCATTGTACCGGACGAACGGCCCGAGGCGAACCGTTTTTCATTAATTCAGCCGGTAATAGGAACAACTGGCGGGGACACCGACCACCCCGCATCGATTTACATGACGCCTCAGGGTTGCCAAGTCTGCTTTCCCCTAGATTTAAGCAGATTTTTTCGAGGTTCGAATTCGATTAAATACGTCCAAAAATTATTGTCCGTAAGTAATTCTCAAGATAGTACTTAATAATATTATAGTAAAAATATAAAGAAATTGACTATCAAAGATTTTCGCACCAACTGCAGTTTTCCTTTCAATTTCGGAGATTCGATAGATCTAACCAGCCAACAATTACTTTGCTTTTACAAACTATGAAACTGGGAAATTTAAATTCCATACGCGGCAACCCTTTCCGAGGGTGAACCACCCTCTGCTGAGATAGACGGTGAAATATTTAAAATAGTCTCGCTTTACACTTCCGTAACGTCCAGTACTGTAGACACCAAAGCCGGAGAGGCCATTTTAATTATTCTATAGTAGTAATTCTATAGTATAAAAACTATTAACCGCCTCCGGTTAGGCGATAGTGGTGTTACCTAATATAGGTTAGGTTTATTTTCTTTGATCATCTCACCTAAAGAGTTTTGCCACAAAGCAGCAATTCTTTTCAATGCATTGCTGCGTTCTGGTTTGCAGGAAAGAGAGCTAACATAATTACCAACACATGAGGCACTCCATGAAGCGATTGATGAGGGATCAGTCCAAACATCCGCACAGTTAGAATGTGGTATTTTCGTCGGTGGTAGAGCTCAGATTAAGGAATATTTCTGTCTTAGACAGAGCTTCTACTTCAGCCTAGAATAGATATAAAAAAATAAAATAAAAAAATCTGAAAAATATCTATTTTTTGTAACTACTTTCATTTTTAGATCAAATAAACACGGAATAAAAATGCGCCTGAAATTGCTTCACATACCTGCGATTCAGTAAACAGACAAATGTAAATGATTTTTTTCACTTTTTCAACGGTAAAGGTCACGAAAATTGTATTTAAAAAAAAAAGAAAACAGGCTTAACAACTGGGAGTTTTACTCGTGCAATCAGGATGAAAAGCTATGTCGATAAAACGAGGAAGTCACTTTTTTGGGCCCAAAAATACTGTGGGATCGTTGCAGGTGAAACTATTTAGTCTCTGCCTACGGGATACAGACATGAATTTATGTATGTATGAGGCACTCCACCTAGAAGTTCTCAAGGTTAGCAATGCATCTGTACGGTTCACACACGTACATTTTTATATTGCTTAGTCAACAACCTACTTTAGCCGCGACTCGTGTAACTAATTTTAAACATTTTTACTGAGAGTGCAGTAAGAACTGTCAGAGAGAAGTAGCCACCGATAGTAATTGTTATAATTATTATTTCACTATACGTTCTACATTACTTTAAAGTGATATTTCCCTGCTGCGCTCTCAACAACTAACTTGAACTATCTACAACTCTTTGCAACTGAACTTATTACTCAATTTACCATAAAAATCTGTGGAGCGACTTCCAACTCTAACATCATCACCTGCAGCAGCAAGTCAACTATAACTACAACATATGTTCTGATGTACAAAACCGTACACACCTTTTGAAATATTTTAGTTTCAATGGGCGACCGTGATCACTTACAATCAGGTGGCACGTGTTGCGTTCCTTCTAATGTAATGACTTTTTGGTCAGAACAACTGTCAAAATTAACGGAACTTCAGTCACGAATCAATTTTTTGATTGGATTAGTTCCGAACAAATTTTTTAGTGAAAAAAGTATGGACTGTGATATCCTTGTCTAAATGGATGCCGACAGTAGGTAAAGTCCATTCACTCAAATAAGCTCGTTTTTAGAAAATGCCGCCAGTGCTTGCGCCGCCGCTGCTAGTCAAAGGAAGCGGCCGCGACATCAGAGGACGCAGACTGCCGATTGCTTCCATTTGAGTATTATTAAATTTCCTATTTTATATTTAACCACCTTATTTATTTAAGCGAATGGATTTTACATTACCCTCACGAAGCTAAATATCTTACGCTAAGGTATTTCTAATTTACTTGAAGCGTATTGGAAAAGTGACTGTAAATCGAGTCATTTCACGAACGCGGCAGCAACAAATCGGAAATATCGAGAAATTCGAGTTGCCCAGACGTCGGGAATTGCCGATTCAGTGGCAGATGTGGGAAATTAGGCCCTCCTCTAAGGTTTGGTTGAGATGAATTTCCCTCTTAAAACTTTGATCATTAAAATACGAGTACCGACCGAATTACGTAAGATGTGCTTTAAAATGTATGGACGCACTCTGTTTGTGTTCATTGGTTAGGTTAGGGATTTTGATACTTGTGTTCATTGGAAGGTAATAAAATAATTCCTTGTAGATTTGTTTTTGAATGCGATGCGACTACTTTGCAATGCTGTGTTTTATAGGACCTTTCCTAACGAAATGTAAAATAAAAACAACTTCTATGATTCGGAGTAGAGCGTACACAACAGTTGTTGCCAACTGCAGGGTTTCTGCCGCCGACTACAAGAATAAGATAAGATAGGAATAGGATCGGTTACTATTGGTCCAAAAGCTTTTCGTCAAAAACACTTTTTGCTAGAAGTTTCACCCAATTAAAGATTTTTGAAAAAAAAAACTTAATATCTCAACAACCAATGATTTTTTAATAGCCACTCAGCCTGAGCGGTTATGCGGCTATCTACTGGTGACTGATTCCTGAGTCACCTCGTATAGATAGCCGAATAACCGCCCCAGCGTCGGTGGCCTAGTGGCTAGGACGCCGGGCTCCCATGCGGGAGGTCAAAACCATGCAATGCTGAATGCCATGTACCTATGAGTTTTTCGGATTTTTTCGTAAACTTACATACATTTATCGACTGCTCTACCGAAACCTGCATGTCTGAGGAAATGAAAAGTTTTCAAAGGTATGTGAAATCCACCAATCAGCATTGGATCCGCTCGGTGGATCATGGCCCGGACCCTCTTGTGCAAGGGGAGGCCTGTGCCCCAACAGTGGGGACATTAATAGGCTCCTGATGCCTTAAATGCCTACGAGCATTTCCTAACCCACCGACCCGATCGCACAATGTTAACCCGTCCCCGCGTGTTTGCACACAGTTTGAGGCGAGTAAGGGTGCAGCAAACAAAGGTCTGGTTAGTTTGCCCTGCGCACTTCATTGGGCACCCGATGGCTCAACATACAGCTGATTCACTGCGAAACTGTAGTTCGTTAGTGATGATTCACTGATTATTACAGGGTTTTGGTTAACGCTCTGTTACTCGTAAACACGAATGATGAAGCCTTCATCATTATCATCAGCAGCCTGCCTACTCTAGTCCACTGCTGGACATAGGCCTCTCCTGCTAGCAGGGACGCCTGTCCCACACTACGTTTGCCTAAACGCGGTCTCCACTCCAGAACTCGTCTACCCCAGCGGCTGTCGGTTCTGCGACAGATGTGACCGGCCCACTGCCACTTCAGCTTGCTTGCTTTGCTCCTCATTTCGGATTCGATCCAGCAGAGATACTCCGAGCATAGCTCTTTCTATAGCACGCTGAGCGACTTTCAATTTGTGATAAAGCCTTAAACCGTAGTAACTATTGCAAGCTAGTACTTCCTACATACATACACTTATGTATGTTTCCAGCAAGGATAGACAGAGACTAAAGAGTTCCACCTGCAACGATCCTGACATACCGTTATCCCTTCTTCCAAACTCATCTCGTCATACACTCTTTGTTTAGTGGTTGACCACACCTGACCTTTACTTAGAACGTCTGCAATTGGTCGACGAAGCTAGCACTTACATCCTTCTATCTCTTAAATTAATAGTTACTTACAGATAATGCTTAATATTGAATGACATAGGTACGTACCTGAAACAGTAAAAAAAAACATGAGTACAGTATTTTCAGATCCAATAATGCAAATACGAGACGACGCAGCGAAAGCAAGGTGTACCGTTTTCCCTTTCGGAGTATGGATCCCTAAAAACGAATAAACATAGGTATCTAAACCTCCACATAAAATGATTTGCTTGAGAACCTAGAGTCAAAGTAAAGTAAAAGTAAAATACATAAATATTATGTCTCTCATAGCACTCAGGTATAATTTATAGACGGTCTGTCATCACATGCGGCTTCGCACGGACATCGCGTGAGAACTTAGAATAATTCTGCTTGCTGCAGTTGTACGTGATACATCACTCAGTATGCTTTGTCTTTTAGCTCCGTAGATAGGTGAATTATTTCACTTGTTGTTACTTAGAGTTGCTTATTATTGCTTGATTTTAACTTAGGGCAAGAGCACCCTCTTTGGCCAGTACAGTGTTTTCCCTTCGACCTCATTATCGCTTACTATCCCGTGAGATTAGGGTCAAACGTTTTGTTGTATATAAAACAAGCAAGTTCTACAATTTTGACAAATTTCAAGTCGATAGCTTCAGCAGTTTCTGATACAGTCACAGCTTTGGCATACAGACGGACGCACACCGAAGTTTCGCCATAATGGTTCCTTTTATTACCAATTTGGTAGAGCGTCGGTGGCACAGTGACTAGGACACCGGACTCCCATGCGGGAAGTCCATGTTCGAAACCATGCAGTGCCATGTATCAATGAGTTTTTCGTATTTTTCGAAGACTTACGTACTTTTACCGACTGCTCTAACGGTGAAGGAGAAATCATTGTGAGGAAACCTGCACACTGAGATGACCAGTGTGTAAAATGGGGTTGGCACAAATGATCCTCAAGGGTCGAAGTGCCGCTGGGTTATTCCCGCCCCCCTATCATAAGATAAGATACCAATTTGGTACGGCACCTTATAAAAACGACGTTGAACGTTAGACAATATTTTCCTTTCCATGTTATTAAAGGGATGTAAGGGGGGTCAGGGATGTAAGGGGGGTCACCAACATCTAGACCTCCAAATGTCAAACTCACCTGCACGTGGTGCATCCTGCCGATTAACGAACGAGTGCCTGGCGACCGACTAGTGGCGGTATAACCACTCAAATTCTGGCTGGGTCAAAATACCAGAAGCACGATGACGGGCAGCAGCGTCATCGGGGCAAGCGACCCGGCTACTGCGATCGCCAACCCGCAGGCCTAGCGTGGCGATTATGGCATTACCTCCCATGGATAGCGCACAAAAAAACGGCCCCCAGTTCCCGGCCGCCCCACTATCTGCGCAACGTGGCTGGCAGCGACTGGATGAGAAGATCCGAAGATCGGGCTCAATAGCGCGCCGTGGGAGAGGCCTATGTCCAGCAGTGGACTAGGGTAGGCTGCTGATGATGAAGTTATTAAAACCCATACCCACCCAAACCGAGAGAATGAATTAAGTAATTTCAATTCAGGATATTTCTTAATAGGTCCTTAGCTGGAGTCCCTGGTGTGTTGCCAAGAGCATACCGGGCTAATGGCCAGCATGGCAACATGCATTATTATGTTGTACACGTACCTTCAGGAAATTACTGGTATGCCGTTTAGCTACTCTATACCGAATGTAACAAAACTGCAGTTGGTTTAAAAAGTACTAATGCTACCTAAATAATAGACTAGCGATAAAAAGTAATCTACGCATAACGTCAATATATATTTATAACGTCCATAACTGTAATAAATTACTTGCCTTAGACAAATCCATTTATATTTCCTAATAAAATATTCCCAACAATATAGAATTTCGCGTGTGAAATATAACACGTGGTACCCTCTATAGAAAACTACCCCAATACCCTTGTTTACTCATATATCCCACCAGGGGGCGTGCATTATTGATATAATGCACTTCAAGTCGCAAACAGGGACGTCATTTGGAGT
The DNA here is from genome assembly GCA_947369225.1 of Hofmannophila pseudospretella. Lineage (NCBI taxonomy): Eukaryota > Metazoa > Arthropoda > Insecta > Lepidoptera > Oecophoridae > Hofmannophila > Hofmannophila pseudospretella. Next base: position 6,082,063 of record OX376332.1, on the reverse strand, counting down.
TCTGACCCCCTTGAGAAGCTAAAGCTAATGCCAGAGAAAAAGTCGGGAAAATAAACGTCTTGTGAAATTAGGGAATGTTTTTTAAAAACAAAAGGCATAGGAAAGTAATAAGGTGTACTACAAGCAAGTTGTATAATATAAAAAATAAATATGGATGAATTCGTTAGTACATACTAAATATTTCAGTAAATATCGTGTTATTTCACGACTTTTACATTTTCATTTAGAAATGCAACCATCATGCATTACTTGCGTGAACATTTCACCCTGGATTATGTAACTCGTGAAAGAAAGAAATAATAAATAAATAAAAACTTTATTGTCTCACAACATAGTATGTACACTATTATTGTCTATGCATTTGTACAAAATTGATCTCTGACCTCGGATTAGTGTTAACTAGAGAGTTACCGGTTCGCACAAGACCAAATTGCATCTCTACTTATACGCTGCTGATTCTTTTGTGTAAAAACGTAATAAACGAAAATGCTTAGACTAACTTCAAAGCTTCTGTTTGTGATTTTAATTTGATTGCAATAAGAGAAACTCTTTCTAATGTTTATTTTTGTATCTTGTAGTAAATTGTAACTTGATGACCCCCATTAGAATTAGATCCCTGATTCCGCCCCTGAATGCGCTCTATCCAATGCACTTACATTAGGTCAGGCAATGTTCTGTAAAAGAGCGTGAAATGCAACAATATATCATATGCAATCCCATTGTAACATACTGTTGTCGTAATTAATTTTAGTATTGTAATCGTTCTAAGCATTATAGTTATTGAAAGTGCATATCAGATATTTGAAAATAGGAGGACAGACGTGAGAGTTTATGTATGTATGAAAAAGGACTCGAAAAGGTCGATGTAGCTAGACTAATGTTTAAAGATTGATATTCCCTTTTGTTTTTGTAATAAAAACGAATAAACCATATTACTACTACTAAGAATAGTGGACCAGGAAAATAACGGAATGGTATCCTAGAGATACTACAAGAAGCCGAGGGAGACAGTCAAAAAGGTGGAAAGACGATTTAAAGTATACGGCAGGTGCTATATGGACTAGACGGGCAAAAGATCGGAAAGAATAGAAGTCATTAGAGGAGGCCTATGTCGATATATGTATGTGTATGTATGAAGATAATCCGGACACCGATTACCTAAATAATTATTTTAAAAAAAAATAGATATAAGATAGATATAAGAAAGTATGAAAAAACAGCAATAAAGGCTTTTATTATTATTATTATTACTGAGGCCAAGGTCAGGGAAAAGAGGAGTAGGTCGTCCAGCAGCTAGATGGGTGGATGACATCACCAAAGTCGCATCGAAGACCTGGATGCGGCTTGCACAGGATCGCACAAAAGAGAGGAGGCTTATACCCTGCAGTGGGACGACATGGGCTGATGATGATGATGATTATTATAATTATTATATTACTACTACTAGAACTACTATCTACTACTATTCATTGACAATTCTGTCAATAATGTTCAAAATAAATTCTACATTGTCAGATTTGTTAGACCACCCGCCCTATGAACTTCTGTCTCAAGCCAGCCTACAGAGACTGGCAGTTTAACGTGCTCTCCAAGGCATGACAGAGCCGAGATGAAAATAAGCTGCTAGCGGTCACCCATCCTAGTTCTGAGCGCGCACAACATAGCTTAACTTGCAAGATTAATTTCTGTCCATGGTAAAAGATACGCTAAGAACCCCACGATATAATCATCACAACAGGGTATATGCATGTATTTTTTAATGGTTTAGTTGGTTGTTTACGTTGGTACATTACCGTTAAAAATACACCATTTATATAAAAATGAATATTTATTATAAAAATAAATATTTGAAACTGTAATCAAATCGGGCGATTTAAATTTTGTGGAATGTGTACTTTTAACAGTGTGAAATGTGCAGCGCCCAGACAAACCAGCTTTTTGGTTTCAGGGCGCGAAGATTTATAAATACTATAAACCTTGTACACAACAATAATAAATAAAAAATGCCTTCATTTTAGCGCTTTCTGTGACGTCAGCGTCCACAACAGCATTGACATGTTGTGTGCTGTGGAGTGTTCAGCCAAAGCAAATTACTTGTTTGTTGACAATCCAACATGGACGCTGACGTCGTTTCGGTCTAACCAATAGCGTTGCGTTCTGCTATTTTGAATTTTTTCCCACTTTTATACATTTAAATTCATAATTCATAATTAAAAAGCGATTAAATAAATAAAAATGGTATAGGTATAATTCTGTAGTAATTCTTCTTCTTCTTCTAAGTCGTGTTCCTCATTGCTGAGGGTCGTGATCATTCTAAGGAATTAATCACATAGAACGACTCTCGTGGCAGATTTAATGGGGTGGTTTTGCCATTGCCTTCCCCATTTCACACACTGGTTATCTCAGTGTGCAGGTTTCCTGACGATGTTTTCCTTCACCGTCAGAGCAGTCGGTAAATGTACGTAAGTATTTCGAAAAACCGAAAATCTCATTGGTACATGGCATTGCCCGGTTTCGAACTCGGACCTCCCGCATGGGAGTCCGACGTCCTTGCCACGACGCCACCGACGCTCTGTAGTAATAATCTATGATCGGAGTAGGTAGGGCTGTTTTTGGTACTTGCCACATACGGTCATAATATGGATAAGTATGCCCAATAATCCCGGGATTTCCGGGATTGAATAAATATATTATTTAGATTTTTAACGTTATATTTGTTTTGATACACATTTAAGATTGGTGGCGAAATATTTTTTTTAAGATACATGGCTCTAGTGTACCTATGGTAGTGTTTTAACTTCTTCGTCAATTCACAATTTAAAAAAAATCTTAATCCGCCGAGTAAGGGCGAGGTTTATAAAAGTAATTTACAACATTTGCTCGATAACTTAAAAAGGGATCCCGAAATCATATCCATATTAATATAACCTTTGAGGACATTGACCCGAAAGAGCCCTACCTACTCCGATCAGAATAAAGATGCCAAAAAATATATACTTGACCTGTATTTGAATCACATGCATATTCCCTATTATCGAAAGCTTATAAGCTCACTTAATATCAGACTAACGATAATGTAATGACTCTACCTACAACACTTGTGCTTTTTTTAGCCTCTCAAAGGGTGGGATGTTTTCAAAACGCCGTTTTAAATTTAACCTATCAAAGTGTACCAAAGTGTTTCCAAACTTTGTAGTTTGTTATTAGTACCGTTTTAGAACACGTCGAGCTTAAATTGTCAGTAATGAATGAGGTAGTAAAATTGATGATATATGGGTTATTATTGTGTTTTTGGTTCAATCATTGGACATTTATAGTACAAAATAGGTTTTTAAGGCTACATATACAAAGCAAAGAAAGCAAATATATATTAGTAATATATAATACTATCGTAAATCGATGTATTAGATGCCGAAATGGATTAGAATCGTTTTTCCTAAAACACAAAATGTCTATATAGCAAAATATAATATTCAGTATAGATTTTATTCATACAAAACAATCTAAAAAGTACGTTGATTACTAGCTAGTACATCGTAGTTTTAAAGACTAAACATTTAAAGGTACACACCCCTTTCACCCTTACACTCTCTTGTACACAAACACGCTCACACACATTTCCAATAAACACATCCATATACACACACACCAAAACTTATTTCTCCCTATAGGCGTTGTTTTAAAATAGGAAATCTTTAATTGGCAGTATGTTTTTTTAATGGAGTTTTTTGTTTTTAAATTTAAGTGCTGTGGATTTTGTAATAAATAAATACAAAATAAATATATGCTACCTGAGCTGATGATAAATTTTCTTTGCCGCATTTGACCTCGATCTCGCCTGATGGTAAGCGACGATGAGGTCGACGATGGAGCATGCGGGTCCAGTAAATGCCTAATCACTCTGGCCTTGAAGATCCCAAGGTTCCAAAAGTCCAAATGTTGCACACAATTTACATAATATCTTTATTTCTAACAGGTTTTTCTTCTTCCTTCTTATTCCTTTTTTCAACCAGTTACTTGTAGGATCCCTTCAAACAAGTGTCTCTCCTCGAATCTATTTTGGACTTCCGGAAAAATTGACGAAATGCAAAGTTACTACTATACAGAGTGTAACATTAAGAACGGTCAGTATGGGAAAGTCTGAAACTATAAGACATACGAAGATCTGTTCTTAGGAACCATGTCATCGATTTTAGTAACAAGAAAAACTGTATTCATACATATTTTTAAAAACCTGTACTCAGCCTGGGAATCGAACCCGGTTGTTTTGAAAAAAAATCCAACACTATTTCTATTTAGATATCGATTGTGTAGGTCTTAAGGAATAAATGTTAGTATGAAACGTGATGTTTAAAATTAATAAAACGCATTGTTTCCATATCTTTTAATTTATTTTAGTAGGTGTTCGAAATGACTACCATTTTGTAAAATACAACATTCAACTCGTTTAGGTAAAGATCTTACTATTGAATGTTGTATCTTCAGGTGGTGAATTTGCGTTAAAATTGTCTCTATGGCTGCTTTTAGGTCTTCAATTGTGTCGTAGCTTGTTTTGTACACTTAATCCTTAACGTAATCGACATCAAAATAGAAATAGTGTTGGATTTTTTTTCAAAACAACCGGGTTCGATTCCCAGGCTGAGTACATTTTTTTTAAAATGTATGAATACAGTTTTTCTTGTTACTAAAATTGATGACATGGTTCCTAAGAACAGATCGTCGTATGTCTTATAGTTTCAGACTTTCCCATACTGACCGTTCTTAATGTTACAGCCTGTATACGGTGCCTAAATTCAATTTCCTTCATCCTTTTTTTACTGCAGTTTTTTTCATATTCCTCTTTTTTATTTCTCAGTAAGTGTATCAATACTGTCAACTGCAGTATATTCCATATTCAACGAGGGTACAACTCAGCACCGTACGTGGCAGTAAAAAAAGTAAATATAGAGGGTTGAAAGAGCTCTGTCGCATAGCGCGTCATCCCCCTCTGAGCAAACATTTTTAAAACATTCAATCCATTCATTCCGTCTGGCCAGTAATTCGGTTAATGGACTTTTAAAGTTCATCTCTAATTAGCTCTGCGATTTTTACTGGTCTCTTTAATTTTTTTGAGGTTGAAAAGTTCTGAGTGGTTTGAAAGAGGAACCTTTCCAACAATTATGATTCTGTCAGATGCATAAATTCTGATTAATACGACTCAGGAATAAATTGCAAATAGAAATTTACTTCTTTTTTCAAAATTGCATTAGGTACTGCGAATTGGTAGCTGTGGGGTGGGGTGCCATTGGCCACTGGTTGGGCGCCATTTCTTGAGCGTGAATTAGTTCAAATTATTTAAATAATGCTTTAGATTTTTCTCAGTTATCTTTCCAGTATTTATAATAATAATCTCATTCGTCCAATCGTAGCGATCTTCTAGAAGGCCATTAGACCATTCTTATCTTATGATAGGGGTCGGGAATAACCCAGCGATCATCAAGAGTCGAAACTCTTGAGGATCTTTTGTACCTACCCCATTTTACACACTGGTCATCTCAGTGTGCAGGTTTCCTCACGATGTTTTCCTTCGCCATCAGAGCAGTCGGTAAATGTACGTCTTAATGTATGTCTTCGAAAAATACGGAAAACTAATTGGTACACTGCACGGTTTCTAATCCGGACCTCCTGCATGGGAGTCCCGTGCCCTAGACACTGTGCCACCGACGTTCACATTAGACCATTAGTTGCGCCATTTATTTCCGGTGATAACTTTAAATTATGTAACTACTACTTCGATTCGTTTATCTGGTTATCTATTATGTGAAATGCAAACAGCCTTTCTTTATTGATAGCTGATGTGGTAATATGGTTCTCTAGAGTGCCATAAGTCACTGCTTGGGCAACATTTTCTAATGTACGAGTATACCGCCCAAATTAACGTACATGTAGGTAGTAGTAAATTTTATTAACTTTATTTTATATTTGAATTAAAAATCGAATCAGCGTCAACTCATTTTTTCAGTTTATATCTCGCCATCATAAATTTAGACATTTAATGATAAAGTGTTTTACAAATCAGTTATGTTCATTTTTAGTACGACAATTATATTTTATTTTCTTATCAAGGTAATATCCATCTATTCCATCCAACGAGATTTAAAGGAGCCTTAACTTTAAAGAAGAAGCTTCTTACAATTGAACTTCACCGGTCTTTCTTAGTCTTGCTTGACCTCCAACTATGATCTGTTCAGTTCAATTTACTAAGTCCAACTCATTACATTAATTTCTTTTATCATACATTACATTTAAGGAGACCTGATTTGCCACGACTTGGTTATTCCTTCTCTTTTTTCCTCGTATTAGAAGAGTAAGGGACAAAAACAACCCTTACTCGATCGTGACGCCATGATCGCCATTTTCTTTTCCCATTTCTTTCCCAGTATCACAATGTGCAGGGGTGCTAATGTTCGAAAGAAATTTATTGTCAGACGCATAATGTTCCCTCATACTAGCGAGAGAGAAGTATTTCAGCAGCAGCGATTCTTTCTTAGGAGACTATAAAGCTGTTTCTTTGGTTAGGTTTTTAAACATGTACACATGTTGACATAACAAAAACCGGTCAAGAGCGTGTTGGGCATGCACATAATAGAGTTCCGTAGACGTACTATCACAAAAAATATTTGCTGTTGATTTCATATTGGCAAATTACCTACATTGTAACTTTATAGAGTTCTAATTCACAACGTGACTTTGGTTACATGGTACATTACAATTTTAATTGAAAGTACTTATCAGGTATCATTCAGAACTTTCTCTGATTTTTTGTAACCGTATTTTAACAGTTACTGGGAGAGGAAGCCTTCTGTAACATCCAGACAGACTTACAGAGGCACGGCCAGACATGACGAACTAAGGGTGCCTAGTTGGCTACGGAACCCTAAAATTAGTAAATTAAGTGGTCCTAGAATAATCTATTGAAGAGACGATATCTCTGCTTATAATTATAGATTAAAGACAAAAAGTCATATAAAGTCCCTGGTTTTTATTTATTTATTTACACTTCAATGCACAAAAAAAGGTGTACATGAGGCGAGCTTAATTCCTTGGGAATTTTCTTTTCTCGACGTCCGACGTCATCGTTGCCTATTTTCCACGCTAGTATGAGGGAAGCATAATCGGCGCGTTCGTTTGCCCCCGTAGGGTAGTAACGGTGCCCAACCCTTGCCTAAAATGTCCTTATTTTTAATATCCTTTCGCGGAACAGTCTCTGACAGTATAAAATGACGTGGCTATTTTGGAACTGGTGGAAGAATATGAAGATTTTGAGTTAGTAGCATCGATTCCGGGGTGGCCGCTAAATCTAAACGAAATTCACGCTCACTCGACTTGGTGACTCTAGCTTATTATTACCTCTCAATTCCTTAACTATTTTCATATTTGAATAACAACTCATTTTACTGTTTCCCTTAATTAAATATGAATGATCAAACCAAATAAAACTCCAGCCTGGTAGACGGCGTCATCTGATGACAATTAAATATTCACGCGTGTTCCCGAAGCGTTAGCCTCATCAAATTTGCAAGAGTCTGAGGGTTGGTGCCCCTGTATTTAGATAATTTGTTCGGTCGCTCTGAAAGTTGCAAACATATATATGTATATATAATATTAGTATATACAAAAATATTTATTAAGCCAAACAATATTCAAATTATAATCATTTAACAACAGTGTAGTTACAATGTATAAGTAAATATCGGTCTCTACTACCTGCACTGGCCTCATCGGCAGCGTAGTAGATAGCAACAGTCTAATGGCCTGACACACTTACACTTTTTATACACTTACCTATATAAAAATTAAAAATTTTTTTAAATAACCGAGTGAGAGGGTGTTTGAGGGTGAGTGTATGCGTGCGTGCGTGAGTGAGTGTATGTGTGTGTGTATAAATAGATTAGGTAAATAGTGTATGTAATACATAAGTATGTTCATATGAATGTATTCAAGTAATTTTGTTTAGCTAAGGAGGGCCTTAGCACTCGCCTCGCTTTGGACTTGCTCGCAAATCGCCTATGTGATAAGGGTATCCAAGTCCAAAGCGAGGCGAGTGCGCAGCGAGTGCGCGGCGAACATTTTGTACACTCGCGTTCAACAGCCCGCCCTCCTTCTGTCGTACCTGATAGTAATTATGAGCCTTTCTTCGGGAGACACTGATAATCTTCGGTGTACGTCCTCATGTCTTAAGTCATTTTGTATCAGATGCAACAACTCGTAAAATGTAGGTCTTGTCATTCGCAGGTAGGAACGAATTTTTTAGGATTATTTTTAACTCGTTTGCAGAACAGCATGTAGTAGTCGCTCTCTCCCAGTACTCTCTCCCAGTCGATTACTTGATAATGGATCCTCCCATTTCCTGCGTCTTCGAAGTAACAAAGCTAACAGCAGCGTTTCCTCGTCGGAATCCATTGTGTCACCGAGTGTTCAAAACGCGGATCGCACACTGCGGGCTCGCTGCGCGCCCGCGGCGAGCTCGCTGCGCACTCGCCTCGCTTTGGACTCGCTCGCAAATCGCCTGTGTGATAAGGCCCTTATGTACAATTTTGATTTTGTGTTAAGTATTGAAAATTTATTAGTATCTGCATATTTTTTCCCCTCTTTTTTACAAAATTTGTACACGTATGTACTACTTCTCGTACTAAATTTCTCTATGTTAAAGGTCTAGCTGGAAGAAATCTCTATTTTAGAGATAAGCTCTACCTGTGTACGTCAAATTTCTTGTTGTTGTTTCTTTTGTAATATATGTGTGCAAATAAAGTATAAAGTGAAGTAAAGTTAAAGGTTTGATCTCATCAACATAATCAGGATATTTATACCTATATAGGATTGAGGAGCTCGGTCCGAAAGTGATCGTGCAGGTTAAGCAACGTTGGGCGCGGTCAGAACCAGGATGGGTGATCGCTAGTGGCATATTTCATCTGAGCTCCTCCGTGCCCTCCTCCGTGCCTCGGAGAGCACGTTATGCAGTCGGTCCCGGTTGTTGTCGTTCGACAGCAGTGCCTGAACAACCCTGACAATAGGCCCCAAACCATACGATAAGCAAGCAAGCAAGCATCAGGATTTTTATTTTCCCACTGTTGAGGTTTCCCCTCACTCCTTTGATTGTAATAAAGGTCTCGAGATGATGCATGATGCATTTACATCTTTGTGTGCAACACGTCATTTATGATTTCCTATGTCATTTTGTAATAAATAATTATTTTCTAAACATTTTACGTCTCGATGTACGATTACAATAAATTTGTTTACAAAATAATACAGTACCCTGAAAACAATAAAAACTGACAGATTTACAAATATTACTCACGTTTCCAAATACTGAAACACCCTGTATACCGGCTTGCGGTACACCAGGAATCCGTCGCAGCGCTCCATGACGGCTCCTGACTTCTTCTACAATCCTTTATACTAGATCCTTATCCTCAGTGTGACCACCACCTTATATTATCACGTGACCACCACAAGTTACACTTTTCTACAAAACTTTTCATATTTTTTACGTAAAAAGTTTTTAAAAGCACTTTTTACACCATTACACTAACCGGTATAAAATTAAGGCGTTTTTACACTACTAAAAGGGATACAAAATTCTAATGTTGGTCCTTTAAGGTGATTTTCGTTCTATATTTAAGGCTTTGTTTATTGATTGGTTATATAGGTATAAATATTTGGTTAGAAGCACTTATGTTTGTCTAAACACTACGGTTTTAACGTCTTTAAGGCGATCACAGTTCACTTTGTGACTTGAGTTTTTTGTTGGCGTTTTGCTTCGAACGGCAGGCTACTGGAATATTTTATTAGCAATTTTGTATTAACGTATATTTCCTCGTCTTCAGAAGTGTTTTCTATTAAATAACGTCTCAAGCTTACACGTAAAGAAAATGTGAACAATTGGCTTCCCTACCCCCAAATGAGAGGATTTATTTTTAGATTTGTTGTCTAATATAATCGTTTTCCTGACTCAAGGACAAGAGATGACGCCTATTCTGAATGAAAATTGTTAAATCTTTCAGGAATTAATGGAACACTTCAGGGCGTCGGTGGTCTAGTGGCTAGGACACCGGACTCCCATGCGGGAGGTCCGGGTTCTAAACTATGCAATGCCATGTTCCAATGAGTTTTTCCGATTTTTTCGAAGACTTACGCACATTTACCGACAGCTCTAACGGTGAAGGAGAACATCGTGAGGTAACCTGCATGTCTGAGGAAATTAAAAGCCCAGTAAGGCTCCTGGTAAGTAAGACTGAGCGTCGGTGGCCAAGTGGTTAGGACACCGGACTCCCATGCGGGTGGTCCGGGTTCGAAACCGTGCAGTACCAAGGAGTTTTTTGTATTTTTCGAAGACTTACGCACATTTACCGACTGCTTCGACGGTGAAGGAAAACATCGTGAGGAAACCTGCACAGTAAGATGACCCATGTATAAAATGGGATAGGCACAAAAGATCCTCAAGGGTCGAAGTGCTGCTGGGGTTATTCCCGGGTTATATATCATAAGATAAGATAATAGAAACATTTCTTATATATGTCACTTGTATCAAGTCATGTCAGGGCCGAGAGAAATAGCATGAAAAAGAGAAGGCTTATGTACAGCTTTTTAGGGATCCAAGCTGTAAATAATGATGATGATGTCTCTTTTACACCAGTGGTGAATGAAATTGTATGAGAAAAACTGTGGCTATCTAAAGAAACTTGTGTTTTCAACACAGACACGGAGGCATACAAAGCTATACAAATCCTTAAGCTATAGCTATTGCCTAGTTGTATAAAACGTCTACGAATTGAGGTCTTAGCAGAGGTTTATTATTCATTTATAAATTTCCATAGTTCCATAAAAAGATTTAGGCGCAGTAAGTCAGATTCTCACGCTATGTCATCAGCAGAAAAACAACATTAAGGTGTTCTCTAAAATATCCTTTGTTAAACTTAACATTTCATTTAGGAGTACAGAGAATACTAAAATACTTTGATGTTTTAATTTTAGCAAGCTCTATCACCATCCAAGGTTCCGTTCCATAACGTTGAATAAATACCCGACAAAGTGTAATAATTACTTTACCCGGTTCCGAAACACAACGTTGATAATTGATCTGAAAGTTCAAGTTGTGTTTCGGTACCGGCACGTAGGGCACTAAATAGTACTACATTAGGGTAATATTTCAACTGTCAGGTGAAAGTTTTTATCCTGGAAAAATCAGAGTTAATTTCTGTCATTGTTAGAGTGACAGTTATGTATGCGTTGACATTTGACTTATTCAGGTTGACGAGTTTGTGGTCGTTCCAAAACTCTTTTGTTAACTACGCATAAACCTGGTTCCAAAACGTTCACTTTACCCGAGAATAATTGTCGGACAAAGCGAAAATGGTTACAGAACGTACCCCAAAAACGTCATATCGGTATGTCACCAAGTTGGTACGGTAGGTAGGCATAAAAATAATATTTATCATTTAGCCGCCGCGGCTACATCCGGCGTATTGTTCCGGAGTCGATAGCGACACAATAGCTGTCCAGAGACCAGACACTGCTCAAGGTTCTATTATCATCATACATATATACTTACGCCTGTTACACGCAAAAAGAGGGTAGGCAGAGACTAAGGATTTCCACTTGCAACGATTCTGACATACCGTTCTCGCTTCCACACTCATCAATTATTATGAAGTTAAAGAAACCCGCAATTGTTCCCTTCGTGATTATGAAATGGCCGATTGTATAAGGAGAGCAGACGAGGCAAACGGACCACCTGATGGTAAGTGTCACCGTCGCAAATAGATATCTCATGGTCTCGTCTCATTATAATGCTAATCTTGAGGACTTAGATGAGGCTCTCTTATTTTTCCAACCGAAAAACAGTGATGCAGGCATTGCAGCTAAGCAGCAGATGCTATGAGGAGATGTCTATGGGCGATGGTGACCACTTACAATCAGATGGTCCGTATACTCGTCTGCTTCTTGCTGATAAAAAAATCTGCATTTGAAAAGCGGAAGAACAAGTAATACTGTAACGATGTCGACTTCATCGTCCATATCAACCTCCTTGCCATCAACTTCAACCTCATCGTTAGCGTTTATCTCATCTCATTTCGTATTGGCATCTTCATTTCTTCATTTAAATTCAAATCATATTCCCATTCCATTTCTAAATTTCATTATTCCATTAATTTCATTGTTTTATTTGTATTTTCACTTTTTCTCTGTATTTTGTCTCGAACGGACGTTTCTCCGTTCACTTTTATTTCCTACTACTACCTATTTTCTACGTTACTGTTTTCTGTGTTCTTTTCCTTAAAATATAATATTTATTACCAAGTTCTTCTATTACTTCATCTGCACACTGTCCTAGAACCCTGCTATAGCAATATAGCGCATTTTGGGAAAGGTTCTACCAGTCGGTAAACAGTCTGGACTGAATACTTATGGTATCTCAGACAGGTGCATCAAGAACATAATGGTGTGAAATAGTACATTATGATATAAGTGCGGTAAGTTGAAAATTACAGCCGAGGCGATATTGCTAGCCCGAGCCGTAGGCGAGGGCTATAAGGAAGCAGAGGCTGTAATTTTCAAAGCGCACGTATGTCATACGACGTTTTATAACATATTTACGAGGAAATAAATAAAACTTTGACTTTCTTAAACGAATAAATCTTTAATTACTTGTTAAAGCAGTTATAGAAATTTGAACAATTTTTAAAAGTGATTGTTACGTTGCCAGTTGCTTTTTAGCATTGAATAGTAGCACCACAATGAGCTTGACTTATATTTTTGAGAAAGTTCCATGAAATATGCTAAAAACACATTTTCTGAAAATGAATTTGCATCTTTGCTTGTTTTCCATATGATGAAATTTTGATACGCTTGTAAGTATCTATCGGTCGATTTTTCAGGCAAGAGGCTTAGAGTAGCCTTTTTCGCTGCGTTTAAGACTTGTGGCGGTGTCAAATTAATAAATTCATCACTACTTGACGACATTTTCAAATAAAAACAATACAGCGAAAAGAAAAAGCGCGCGGAATAATTTTACTTGTCCACAAATTAGCGATGCGCGCGCATCAACTTTTTTTAGGTAAAGGTACAAAAACAGCCAGTATTACTAATAAAGTAAATTAATATTTTTGTGTTTTTGTTACAGATAAATGGTTGTAATTTATTGTCAAAATTAATTAAATTAAAGAATTAAATCTTTATTTATTATATTTTATCTCCCAAAGTTAATTTTATTCATAAAATATTGACCACTTTTTTAACATAAAAACTCTTTGCTAAGATTTTAAAAAGTATCGTTCATTTTTAGACGGAGCATCTTAAAAAACCGTACATGTTACTTTATTTAAAAAAACTCGTGCGTTTCACATTACTATAACGCACAAGTGCGTAATGAGATACATTACGATATTGAAATTGGTGTAATTACAGCCACTTTACGAGCAAATATGTTATAATAGTACATTATGATATAAGTGCGGTAAGTTGAAAATTACAGCCGAGGCGATATTGCTAGCCCGAGCCGTAGGCGAGGGCTATAAGGAAGCAGAGGCTGTAATTTTCAAAGCGCACGTATGTCATACGACGTTTTATAACATATTTACGAGGAAATAAATAAAACTTTGACTTTCTTAAACGAATAAATCTTTAATTACTTGTTAAAGCAGTTATAGAAATTTGAACAATTTTTAAAAGTGATTGTTACGTTGCCAGTTGCTTTTTAGCATTGAATAGTAGCACCACAATGAGCTTGACTTATATTTTTGAGAAAGTTCCATGAAATATGCTAAAAACACATTTTCTGAAAATGAATTTGCATCTTTGCTTGTTTTCCATATGATGAAATTTTGATACGCTTGTAAGTATCTATCGGTCGATTTTTCAGGCAAGAGGCTTAGAGTAGCCTTTTTCGCTGCGTTTAAGACTTGTGGCGGTGTCAAATTAATAAATTCATCACTACTTGACGACATTTTCAAATAAAAACAATACAGCGAAAAGAAAAAGCGCGCGGAATAATTTTACTTGTCCACAAATTAGCGATGCGCGCGCATCAACTTTTTTTAGGTAAAGGTACAAAAACAGCCAGTATTACTAATAAAGTAAATTAATATTTTTGTGTTTTTGTTACAGATAAATGGTTGTAATTTATTGTCAAAATTAATTAAATTAAAGAATTAAATCTTTATTTATTATATTTTATCTCCCAAAGTTAATTTTATTCATAAAATATTGACCACTTTTTTAACATAAAAACTCTTTGCTAAGATTTTAAAAAGTATCGTTCATTTTTAGACGGAGCATCTTAAAAAACCGTACATGTTACTTTATTTAAAAAAACTCGTGCGTTTCACATTACTATAACGCACAAGTGCGTAATGAGATACATTACGATATTGAAATTGGTGTAATTACAGCCACTTTACGAGCAAATATGTTATAATAGTACATTATGATATAAGTGCGGTAAGTTGAAAATTACAGCCGAGGCGATATTGCTAGCCCGAGCCGTAGGCGAGGGCTATAAGGAAGCAGAGGCTGTAATTTTCAAAGCGCACGTATGTCATACGACGTTTTATAACATATTTACGAGGAAATAAATAAAACTTTGACTTTCTTAAACGAATAAATCTTTAATTACTTGTTAAAGCAGTTATAGAAATTTGAACAATTTTTAAAAGTGATTGTTACGTTGCCAGTTGGCATTTTTAATGTTGTCAAGTTATTATTATTAGTTACAATTTCCCCAGTCTCTCTCTCACTCTCTTGAGTGAAAGTAGGAGAAACGAGACCACAGAGTTCTGCAGTCGGTGGCGGCGGCGGAGGTGGCTGCGGCTGCGGCGACGATGGTGGAATGTACGCGTGTGTGCTCGTAGATGGTTGAAAGTCAACACTTGACTCCAAATTTATGTTCCTTGTAATGCGAGAGCTAATTTCTTCTTTATTTCTCATCGAGTCATCTATGTATCCCTCGGCTACACTGCTCGACCGCCACCCTCCGTGGCGTTTTAGTGTCAATAAGTCCGCACCTGAATCGGCGAGCAATGTAGCCGAGGACCTTCTGAAACTGTGCCCTGTGTATTCATGTGCTTCAGGCAAATTTAAGAAAGTGGCAATTTGTTTCGGCATTGCTCCAAATTTATTAATGCCAATGGGTTGGTTAGTGCATTTACCATTTTGGTAATTTTGAAAAAATCTGTTGGAATTAGATTTTGTTGATCGAAGCGCTTCGTATTTCTTCACTACGTCGTAAAATGGCCCCTGTATTGTGAAAGACCTTGGAATTTTATTTTTTGTGTTTTTGACATGGACAAGAAGAACCCGCCCATGATTCTCGACATCATTAGTTGTGATGTTTGCCAACTCTTGACGTCTACATGCACCATTTATACCGAATATTAATGCAACCTGAAAAGAGATAAAAAGAACGTATAAACACCTATATTGTAAAGAAATACGAAAGTGAAAGAAATTAATAACAATAATTTAGTTTCAACTGACCTTTGTTGCCAAATATCGGCAATCCGGAGCTTCTTTTAGGAACTTCTTGATATTGTCAGCCGAAAATACTTTCGACTTTTTACTTACATGGCCATCTGAGCGTCTTTTTAGGAATGCTAGCAAGTTGGAGTATGACTTAATATCAATACCATGATTTGTTTTCATAGTGCTTTTTAGCATTGAATAGTAGCACCACAATGAGCTTGACTTATATTTTTGAGAAAGTTCCATGAAATATGCTAAAAACACATTTTCTGAAAATGAATTTGCATCTTTGCTTGTTTTCCATATGATGAAATTTTGATACGCTTGTAAGTATCTATCGGTCGATTTTTCAGGCAAGAGGCTTAGAGTAGCCTTTTTCGCTGCGTTTAAGACTTGTGGCGGTGTCAAATTAATAAATTCATCACTACTTGACGACATTTTCAAATAAAAACAATACAGCGAAAAGAAAAAGCGCGCGGAATAATTTTACTTGTCCACAAATTAGCGATGCGCGCGCATCAACTTTTTTTAGGTAAAGGTACAAAAACAGCCAGTATTACTAATAAAGTAAATTAATATTTTTGTGTTTTTGTTACAGATAAATTGGTTGTAATTTATTGTCAAAATTAATTAAATTAAAGAATTAAATCTTTATTTATTATATTTTATCTCCCAAAGTTAATTTTATTCATAAAATATTGACCACTTTTTTAACATAAAAACTCTTTGCTAAGATTTTAAAAAGTATCGTTCATTTTTAGACGGAGCATCTTAAAAAACCGTACATGTTACTTTATTTAAAAAAACTCGTGCGTTTCACATTACTATAACGCACAAGTGCGTAATGAGATACATTACGATATTGAAATTGGTGTAATTACAGCCACTTTACGAGCAAATATGTTATAAAGATAATTACATACACACCCCAAAAAAGTTCAATAACAATATTGTTGATAATAACAAGACGTTTACCCATGGCACAAGAAGAAAAGCACACTGAAAGAAAAGCTTGTAACAAGAACTTGTTTCAATACGATCATATAAAGTCGGTTTGTTAACTTCAACCAAGAAATTGTTCACTTATCTTAGTCGTATCTATCAAGTAATTTGTTCAAATGAATAAAAATTACTTTATATGCTCTATATTAAAAAAAGTTTGCTTTCAGTGCATATCAACTACAGATTGCATGATGTTCACGTCACCGCACAAGGGTACGTTATGTGCGGTACCACGTTTGATGACATACCCCTGTGCGGTGACGTGAACATCGTGCAATCCGTATTTGTCATGCCTTTCTTCTTGTGCCATGGTTTACCACACGAAGCGCAGGCGCAACTGACCAATAACCAGTAAATTGGTCGCGGCGTGCATTCCGTACCCTAAATATGCGCCAGCGCAGGACAGGAAGCAGGTGTCACGCGCGCCACCTGCCGCGCCGCGAATACCAAAACCGGAGGCGATCAGTAGAGTTGGTTGATTCGATAACTACGTTTCGGTTCGGTATCTACCTCCATATGTATGACTTAGTTCGTTTGAACTCAGTGCCTACTTACAACATAATTGTTCCAAGCTTTTCTTTTAGGCTTAACTCCCCTACAACTGAAATACACTGAAATTATCAGAAAATTTTAATCGAAGAGATCTAAAAACTACCTCTCCCTGCCCTCTCATGGCAGAGTAAAAAATGGCGTTGTAAAAATGTACTTCAAGGTATTTAATTACAATTTTTTTTGAATTGGTTATTTTTGGAATTGAATTGGTTCCAGTCTAAATAATTTAGTTCTCTTCAAAAATTATTGACTCTTCTAACCCAAAAACTCAGACTTACTCTACCCCCCTTGCTTGAAGGTTTAGCAGACCCCCGAGGGGATGACTAGTTCATTACCTCCGCCCATCAAATTCTGGTCGAGTGCTTCGAGTAGCATGAACAATTACATGGACATAACCAAGACATATGTCAAGGTTAATTGGACATTTAGATCGTAAATGGATTTTAATTGCAATCAAATTATAACTGTTTTATTTTTACATTTAGGCGGTTTCAAAAGATCGACATTCTATTCGAAAACCTAATAAGTTCCAATTTTGAAACTGAATTTGATCTTTGTTGTTGTAATAATTTCCCCATACTACTTTTAAAAACCATTCGTAACCCTTAGATTGGACTGGATGAGAAGAGCCGATGATCGGGTTCAATGGCGCGCCCTGGGAGAGGCCTATGTCCAGCAGTGGACTAGAGTAGGCTGCTGATGATGATGATGAACCCTTAGATTGCCATATTATACGTACCTATATCTAAATAATCTTTTACAATTTAATTTTAAATAGATAAAAATCTTTAGAAACCTTATTCCTCAAAATTATTATTTAATTAGACTAGACTTTAGATAATCACTACTACTACGGTCCATTATTACTTATTTGAAGACGTTTCTCAAAACCGCAACTGAGTGCATTTTCATTGTTTTGTTACTCAACCCGAATGTTCTTTTACGGATAATTAATTTGCATTAAACATGTTTTCATAATGCATATCGTCTTTAAGTACAAAAAGCTTTTAAGGTAACAAGTCAAGTCACGAACGTAAGCCGAAAACATGAAGCTTAATAAAGCGAGCTTCCGTGCGAAAACAAATTTATCCAGCTAGACACATCGTGCAACTTGATGCAGAATGCAGACTGAATTTATGCCTGTACAGTTTGCTACAGTTTTGTAGTTACCTAACCTATTGCCAGAGTTGTTCAGGCCGCCCGAAGGCCACTGATATGACAACGTCAGCAGTCGGGACCAACAGTTAAACGTGCTCTCCGAGGCACCGAGGAGCTGCGATGAAAATGTGGCACCAGCGGTCATCCATGCTGGTTTCGATCGCGCCCAACTTTGTTAGCAAACTTTGCGAGCAAAATATCTTGAGGGTAGTATCGGAGCATAAGAAAGTATCTAAATAAAGAGGGGTGTCCGTTTTCTACTCATATTTGCTAAAATGATCGAAAAAAAAAACAAATAGCAGCTTCGATACTAGGAAAGTATTTAGTGTAAGCTAAGCATATTTTTTTCTGTTCCTAAAAGAGGTGAAAACATTCCAACATCCCGAAAAAATCGCATTCGTATAGTAGATTCGAAATTTGCGATGCATTTAAATAATTCGAAGTTAGTTTTCAGATGATGGTTTCTAACTGATACAATTATCAATACAATACAATACAAATACTCTTTATTGCACACAAGACAAAATGCAGAACAGAAGAAAAGGTACAAATTACAATTGGCAATTAATATTTCACTGTACTGGGAAAATTTGTGAACACTTGCGAGGTGAACTGTACCAGGGTAGAAGTTTCCGCGCCGCCAACTGGCGTTTAGTACATGGTGTTCAAACTTGACGTATATATAATAAGCTGCTTTATAGTCGCGCCCGTTGACGGGCGACTCAAACAAATGCATAATACAGGATGCGTTGTAATACGTGCCTGGAACCTACGGGATTAGATACAAACACGGTCAACGACCTATTCGATGCCCTTCATTAGGGAAACAAACCATATTTTGTGTTGTAATCATTTTTAGTGCAAACTTGATTCGTTTCAAAAAGTAGTCATTTTGGGAAAGTACTAGACGTTTTAGGATCTCAAAGTTTGCCAGCATGCTATCGAGCGCAGCATATTAAACTTGAAGAGCACATAATGCGTCAGAAATCACGACCCTGCGCTCCAAAACACGCATTGCAGATGTAGCCATAAAAGCATCCGCCTGGAACTGGAATGGACAGGCCACGTATGTAGCATGCATCCGGAAAGGTGGGCATAGATTTCCATGCACTGGGTGCCACAAGATGGACACCGGCGTCAAAACAGGCCCAGACGAAGGTGGAAAGACGAAATAGACAACTTCTAGCAGGGATAGCACAACGAAGCAGGATAGGAAGGAGTAGCAAAAACGAGGAGAGGACTTTGCCCAACTATGGGACCATATATACTTAAACAGGCTAGAAAAAAGTCGTTTTGAGAAGAATTTTGGTAAAATGGTAATTTTGGAAAGCAGACATTTTGGTAAAGTGCTCATTATAGAACCTAACGACAGGATAAACGATATTAGCAATTCACAAGCACTGAGGCAAAGCAAGTAATCACCTGACATTAAACTGGGAGACTATTAATTTGTATCCAATCTATTCCAGGCTTTAATTAGCCGCGATTCGGGATGCCTGACGACGTTGCGGGAGGCAATGAATTATACAACGTATAAAATAAACATTAAAATAGACTAGACTTGCTGTCTAGTGGATTGATATAGCACTTCTACGGGTATTGATGGAACATTAGTCAGAATGGTACTCCTTTCGAAACTTCTTAACCATAACCAAACACAAACACCTTAAATTATGAAGCCAAGCACCCATAATTCTAACCACTTTTCAGAAATATACAAGGGATCGGTGTCCCGAAACGGAGCCCAATAGCCCAATAGGGCTCCGTTTCAGCAATAGCTGTTTCTACGTCGTCCGTCCGTCCGTCTGTCACGGGTAAACTAACGGAATAAGATACAGTTTAATATTATTGTTTAATATTATTTTTATCTTCTGTACCTTACCGATTTTGAAGAAAGAAAGAGTTTATCTCAAAATATTTGTGATTATTATAAATAGCACCCTATATATTTCTAAACTGATAAACGCGTAAATTTGAGGTTCTAATGGCTTAAACTTAGAGAGTCTAGATAAAAAAGGCTCGTCTAAAAAAAACACAATTACACAGAAAACCTGTCAGACTAAGCCATTACATTTAAAACTACCCACGCTTTTAACGCAATATTGTCCACCGCTGCACTTTAATTGCTGTCCCTTAAGTGCGAAAGAGGCAAAGCATTCAAGAGCTGAAACTAATTGCTTTTCAACATAAGTGCAAGGGAGACAGCACATTTTAGGAGCACTAAACTAGGCCATTATTGGAGACATTTGCGGGTAGGGCGTAAAACTAACGTTCGCATTATTTTTAGCTAGTAAGCGTTATCTTTATGTAGATTAGGATGTTTTAATAGTGGCTTTAAACTACAATGTAGGCACTCGTATAAAACTTAGTACTTAATTATAAGATATTTCAACCTTGTAACTACAACAGGGTATCAAACAAAATACCTATATTGTGACGTAAATATTATGTTTATAATCGCATGGAATATCATGAAACTTAATTAGCAGAATAAAACGTTCCTGCTACTAAACATTTTGGAAAGATATTTCAGTGATTTAGTTAGAAAAGTGCTATAAAGAAACACCAAAGATTTTGAAATCCACCCCTATGTAGATTGCTCGCTAGAGAAGTTTTATAAGGAAGCCCCGTCTGCTAGTTCGCGCATTGACCATTTTCCCATACATTAGCCGGTCGCTGCAATGTCAAATGTATGAAAATAAGTGACCTATGGGTCGCTGTCATTCCTCATGTCATTGTTCTAGAGGAAAGGGCGCTAGTAGTCAGATTTCTGTGCGAAACAGTTATACGTAAGTACTTATAAGGAGAAACGAAATTACATTGATGATTTTTTGGGAACGTCTGATTTCAAGGGCCAATAAAGATAGGGGGATATTGTTACACAGGGGGCTCTAATAACAATAATTTCAAAACATAACATACATAAGTGCGTATACTCCGGTACTTTATGGAAGTAGAACGGCACATGACAAGCATAAATTATTAATTTCATGTAATTAGTCTGCCCTACAGTTAGCTCAGTTCCTTTGTGTATAAGTTATCGCATACGTAGTACGTACCTACTAATAACGGTGTTTTAGATTACGGTTACGATATTCTATAATAAATTTATGCATGAATTGTTTGTATGGAAGAAAACAGAATCTTGGTGGAAGTGTACGAAGTTGATGTAATTCAATTAATAAATAAAAAAATTAAAAAAACGTGATAAAGGAAGAGGCGAGTGAGTAAATTACGAGTATGATGTGATGTATGTTATGTATGTATGATGTTTATCAATGATGATGTGTGTATGAAGACAGGTTTCATACCTCTTAGTGATACAATGTATGCATCTATCCTAGTCTAGGAATCTACAAAATATAGCGCTTTGAATTTTTTTCGGCAATGCTGTAATTTTGAAACAAATGATTAAAGCCAACCAAGAGAGAGGTTATGAATAATAACTCAAGCTCGACTGAAATGCGGCACACGAAAATTAGGTCAAAGTTTGGTAAATTTTGTTGTCATTCACTCATTATCATTTGGACGCAAAACATAAAATAATTATCAAAAATATTTGTAAAACGTGTTTGAAATGCGTTAAAAACGTGCAAAAATAGAACTGGAAATCGTCCTGAAGGTATCAGGGCTGCATTTCACTCGTAAATATAGTTTTTTAGTAAATAATTTATTTTCATACATTTATCATAGAGGTGACTTCTTTATCTTTCATATTGATTAAACTAAGAAGTAGTTACATTATAATATCATTATCAAATTAGCCATCATCATCTTGAAACAAAAGACAATCTGTCTAAATGTCAAATGTTTTAAAGCATAGACCCACTGCTAGCTTGTTTTACCAAAGAGTTTATCCCTCTAGATAATTCAAACCTCATTGGAGAGAGGGCGGAGGTTGAAAGATAAGGAAAAATATAGAGATCGAAGAGATGGACCCGAACATAATAGGAGAGTCACTACTTACTTAAAAAAATACACAAAATAAGGCGTAGAATCTGGAAAAATTGACGATATTTTGAATTATACACTGTATAACGAACAGTAATAATGCAATCATTTGATATACATCAACTGGAATTAAACGTCAAATTATGTAAATGAACTAGAAATAATTAGTGTTCCACGAAATAAAGGTACGAAATCAGTATGTCATAATTGTTTAGTGACACGCCATCGTGTACTCAATGTATTTGTGACCTCCCTTTATTGCACAGGAGGGAAAAATTGAACCCAATGTCACTCTGATATTTTTGTCAAATAACAACGTAACGTACAGAATAAAGTGCTTTTATACATGGAAAGGTAGGACCTATCAGAAATCTTTAAAAAAAATACAATTTCTTGGCGATCGATTCTAGCTTAATAATGCGATAGAGGACATCAATTGAAACATAAAACTTATCTTGACAAATACTCCTAAAGTATCTCCGAACCCAGATATTGGATCCAGTAATCTTACTAAAAATTAGTGCAACTTTCGACTTCAAATATCTAGATTCAGAGATACTTCAGGAGTTTTTGTCAAGATATGTTTTATGTTTTTATTGATGTCCTCTATCGAATTATCGGGCTGGGATCCATTTCCAGGTGTGCCAGGCTCCATAGTAAAATGTTCCATGCCCTTTCTCTGTTTGTAGTAAAAAACATTTCTTTTGAAAGAATACATTGCACAAAATTAGTGTGATAAATGATAATCAAGCCCTTTGGACCATAATCTCTTCTGTGTTTGATCGTCGGTTAAAAAATCCTGAAAAGATTGCTAGCTGGAAATAACGACAACAATTTACTGCCTGTACTACCTGAACTCTCGTTTAACTTCTACCTTACCAGATGGTAAGTGACTATGAAGTTAAATAACCAAGCTTAAGAAAGGCTTTGAGCGTCGGTGGCGTCGTGGCTAGGACGTCGGACTCCCATGCGGGAGGTTCAAGTTCAAAACCAGGCAATGCCATGTACCAATGAGTTTTTCGAAAGACTTACGTACTTTTACCGACTGCTCTGACGGTGAAGGAAAACATCGTGAGGAAACCTGCACACTGAGATAACCAGTAAGTGAAATGGGGAAAGCAATGGCAAACCACCCCATTAAATCAGCCACGAGAGTCGTTCTATGTGGTTCCTCAGAGTGATCACGACCCTCAGCAATGAGGGACACGACTTAGAAGAAAGAAAGGCTTTAGAAATGACTAGCTCTTCTTAACTTCTTAACTTTGTATTGCTCTTACCTATCATGAGAGGTAATTTGCATAACAATAGATTCAGTCGCTTATCCAAGACAAATACACACAACGAATTAAAAGAAGCCTATGTCCAAAACCGAACAAAATGTTCGCAGAAATACCTATACCTATATATAGGCAGAAAAAGACTAACTCAGCAAGTTAGGTAGAGAGAGAGCAAGCAGAGCTCTTGGTTACCCAAGAGCATGGTAGAGAGATGTTCCTTGTAACTAAAAAATTCATCCCAGAAAATACAGCACTTTATGAACGAAAAATGTGCGCACTAGCTAGAGCTGAGCTAGAATATAAAATGTGTCCGGCGATACGGCACGTTTGCCACCAAATATATGGGCTTAATCCAGCATCCAGCTGGTGTTGCCAGATAGCAGGGACGTCAGAATGTCGTAAACAAAATATGAAACGTGCAAAGAGTTGTCGCAGTAGTGATGAGTAAGCAGATAGCTAGGAATATTAGAAACCCTGTCAAGAAGGCGCCATTCGTAGTTTTGTAATCTGACCTATGGAGTACACTATGACAAAAATAGTACCATATAGTTCCGCAATATCGCGAGGATTATTAAAACATTAAACATATTTTCTGTTTAAAATATTTTTTTAAAGCAAGAAACGTTAACTTTCATTGTACCTAAAGTACATATGTCATTAAACAATTTAACTAACAAATGCGTCAATTTAAATTTGTGGGTTCGATTCTGGAATCAATTTACTCAGGAACTTAATTACGACGACGTGAGATCACAATTTGTACTTATTTTTAACGTATTTGGCATCGTCGTTAACTCTACTTTAGTAGATTATTTTATTTATATAATTTTAAAAGACAAACTTTGTGTCAACTAAGTACCTACATATTAATATTAAGACTACAATGATATGCTTTTTTTTTCTTTTTTTTCTGGGGGAAATGCTCATGCTTACCTCTTCGCCGCATAGGGGAGACGAAGAGGTTATGCCGGACTTTTACCGGCCAAAAACCCCCCCGGTGTTCCTGCGCACCGCCTGACGGCGAAGCCACGGGAACGCTTCCGCATAACTTCCGCGACTTCGCCAGCGGGTGTCCGCATTACGGACCCAACTCTGGGGACTCACGTCCCCATTCGGCTTGTGGTGGCGTGCCGGAACACGGGCACGCCAGACCAACTCGAGGACCTGTTATCAGGCAATGGACTCCCCGTGTCCATTGCCCTACAATGATATGCTGCCCTAAACTTGATCAACCATGTTACAAACATTGTATGTATTAGAACAAAAATGTAAATAAATGATTTATTTATGTGAATTAAACTTATATTTTCACGAACACCAAAGTTCCCAGTTTTCAAAAAACGCCTGTTAACATTTTCAGCGCAATTTGTAATAAAACCCGCAAACAAGAGAGCATCGAAAGTTGTTGACTCCTTCACTCGTTCGTTCATTCGTTCACTCAAACAATACCGACCAGGCATGTTAATTTACGGCACAACAGAGACCATTGTCGTACTAATTGGGGGTTTCATCATGCCTTGTTGAGTACAGGTACTATTAGTTCCTCGATCTCGACGATGAGATTTTCAGTGGAACTGTTTGGAATATCTTTATTATTATTATGAAGCGTAGTCGTATTTATTTGGAGCGTCGGTGGCCTAGTGGCTAGGACGCCGGACTCCCGTGCGGGAGGTCCGGGTACTAAACTATGCAATGCCATGTACCAATGAGTTTTTCCGATTTTTTCGAAGACTTACGTACATTTACCGACAGCTCTAACGGTGAAGGAGAACATCGTGAGGAAACCTGCATGTCTGAGTAAATTAAAAGTTTTCGAAGGCGTATGAAATCCACCAATCAGCACTGGGCCCGCTCGGTGGATCATGGCCCGTACCCCCTTGTACAATGAGGCCTGTGCCCCAACAGTGGGGACATTAATAGGCTGATGATGATGATGATTGCGAAAATTTGCGATTATTTATTTATTTATTCGATTCGAAGGGAATGTAGTTTTGATTACGAGCGGTCTCGTTTTTTCAGTGTTATATTTTTGGACGAAGAAATTCGGTGAAATCAGAAATCAATAATTATTTTTGGTCAACCAAATCAAAAGAAGGGGGAGAGCGATGGCAAACCACCCCATTAAATCTGCCAAGAGAGTCGTTGTATTTGATTAATTCCTTAGAATGATCACGACCCTCAGCAATGAGGAACACGATAAGTCGCGTTGAAGTGAAGAAGAAGAAATTAAAAGAACAAATTTCAATTATCAATTTTAGCTTTTTTTTTTCAATTTATGTGTCGCAAATAGTTGCAAACAGTAATTTCGAATTAGTTTAGGAAAGGAATCTATTTTCGTCGAAACTTTGGATGAAAATCTAAAACCCTAATTAAGTTTTAACACACCTGTGTAAGAAATCTCACATCACCCATCAACAGCGAATAAACCTAATGTAAAGTAACCTATCTATTGTCGATAATATTTCACGACCGACTCGTCGTCACACCAGCTTGTAACACCAGTGTGACTACCACTATTTTTATAGTCCAGTAATATTTAACTGCAAATTAACTAAGAAATTCCTAGCGCTGTCCAAGTTTTTCAGTGGCTAAATGAGGCGAGGAACGCCACGGAACAATGGTAGCAATTTGTTGAAATTACCGACAGAACGTTCTGCAGTTATGCAGACTTAAGTCTTCGAAAAGAAAATCTGAAAATGGACAGTCTTTTCTACAATGAAATCTTGATTATTAATTATCTAGCCGTCAGTTACACGAAACTTCACTGAAAGTAAGTCTTCATTATTAATTATTAAAATATGGCATTCCTTTCTGCGCCATAGCTCTAGACAGAGATGACACGAGACTTAAGGAAGCATTATCTTTAAGAACGTTCCTGCAATCCACAGTAACTTACTGTCAGTTACATGTAGCGTCCTAAGATTTCGACCTCCGTTAATACTTACCATACCTTTCATAGGTATAGTAATAATCCCTTCTATAGATACATATTCATATTCATTTATAGCCAACCTACAAAATCTATATAAAAACTAAAGGAGAAACAACGACTTTCCGGTTAACTATTATACAGATTATTAATATAGATACTAAAAACCCTATCTGTAAGATTATTCCTATATAGATAGAGATAGGTACACGTATGTATATGTAGAAGTAGATTTAATATAAAACACGACCCTTTACCAGCCAATAAACTGATATATAAAAACCAATATTACTTATACCCAAGAGTCCCCGCAGTGTTCGCTTGTCGCAGAATTTTCCACAAGAAAACTGTAAAGAAAATGGATTCTTTCTTATCGAACAGAGTAAATGAAATAGCTAATAAATGGATGAATGATCACGTCACATGAACCATCGTCTATGGAGAGCGACTCTACGTAGAGACAATGTTAGTCCGCGCTATGTAGAGACTAACTCGTTTATTGAGTATGACAGATGCATCTTTCTCATGCTTAGGTCGCAGGTCCAAATCCTGCTCGCGGAATTTTTGTCACCCTTTTACTTTGTTTTTTTTTTAACTGCAAACCCGCTTTTGACCTTGATCTCGCCTGATGGTAAGCGACGATGAGGTCGACGATGGAGCATGCGGGTCCAGTAAATGCCTATTCACTCTGGCCTTGAAGATCCCAAGGTTGTAGGTTTCGGTTAATACAGACGCCGCCAGGCTGTTCCATTCCTTAGCCGTTTGCGTAATGAACGAAGAAGCAAATCGCTTCGTACGAGCAGATGGGATATCAACAACGTAAGGATGGAACCCCTCCCCGCGCCTGGTAGTCCGAAGTCTGAATGGAGATGCTGGAATTAGGTCGTGCAATTCCGATGCGCACTCTCCGAAACTTATAAGAGAGTCGTTCTATGTGACTAATTCTATAGAATGATCACGAACCTCATCCTTAAGGAATACGGCTTAGAAGATGTTGGCAAATATATATTTAACGACCCAAAATAATTGACGATCACGGGAAAACTTAAAACACTGGATAACCATAACGAATTACTAGACATACCTACTCAATAAATGAATAAATGTTCCTCTTGAAAGATCGGCTGCGATAGGAAGAGTACCGGGTAAGCAAGGGGAGATAGCTTAAGTTCATTTCCTGAGTGAGGAATGTCTCGAATGCCAAACGTCTAGAGACTCCGGTCTAACTAATACAAAATGACTTCAACAGGGATGAACTTTCATATTCTTTTCAATGATTTTTAATTATTATTAGAAGATGATGGCGGGCATGTTTGATTGTCCTATAATCAGACACTGGGTTCGTGTGTTGACCGGGTTCGGGTAGGTATCCGATGAACGCACGAACTAAAAACAACAAAACAACAACAAACAACAACAACAAAAAATCAAAACAAAACAAACAACTCTCTGTCCCACACATACCTACCTAAAATGTTCTTTATAAATAATTACTAACATAGTCTTAAGTAGGTACCAGCATTGTTACTAACAAAATTTGAACCCTGTTGTTCCGACAAATAAAAATATTGAAAATATATATATATTTATTTATTACAAAATCCACAACACTTAAATATAAAAACAAAAAAGTCCATTAATAAAACATACTGCCAATGACAGATTTCCTATTTTATAATAATGCTTATAGGGAGAAATAAGTTTTGGTGTGTGTGTATATGTATAAATAGATAGAAACACTTTACTGTACACAAATACAGGAAAAGTAAAACTACGGGGATAGTAGCACGATATGTACAAAGGCGGCCTTAGCGATCTCTTCCAGGCAACCTCTGAAGTTAATTGGACATTAAAGATATTAGCGACAGTATGCATGTGTTTATTGGAAATGTGTGTGAGCGTGTTTGTGTAGAAGAGAGTGAAAGGGTGTGTACATTTGTATGTGTTTTTCGAGTCTTCACTACATGTAGCTACAACGCTACTGTACTAGTACCATCTAAGTATTATTGATTATGGTTACAATGTCTCTCCTGATGGCAATACATGCAATCATACATGTTGATATTACAACTTCTTCTTACAAAAACTGTACACTTTGTGATGTCACAGAATAAAGGTAAGCAAGCAAGTAAATTGGGAAGCGGACATTTTGGCAAGTGGGTACTGCGAATGTGAACCAGATTATTCTTAGTTGGTATACCTGTGAAAATACTGGCAAGATTTTAAAATTCCGGCTCGATAATTAGTACTAAAAGCAAGTGCTAGTGTTGTAATAAAATAACAAATGATCAATAATAATAATAAAATAATGAAGTACCTAGTACAAACTTAGCCCCGTAAAAACAAAACCCAAGGCAGTCTAATGTTTTCTGTGACAAAGTTAAGAAAAAAGGAAAATAAAATGTTTACAGACTACTGTGTTAAGTTGATAGACTGAAATTGGTAAGTAAACGGAGTCTGTATAATTTTGTTTAACCAACCAACATCTCAGATCTATTTCTTTTTAGAATAAACAAAAGTTTGTTCATTCCACCTATTCGAAAAGCGCTCATTGGTTCTTCAAAAACAGGGACCAAAATAAGTCTTTTCTGTAAGAGACTTTCAAACAGTCACAGACAAAGTTATTTGAATTTGGAACATGGATATTGTTCCTAATGTGCACCGCGACCAAAGAGATAGAAGTAAAGTATTGTATGAAAACTATTACTGGCCAGCTGGCGCGGTATTTAAAAAACAAATGACAAACGCGCGCGAATCACATCCGTTCAGGTGATTTTATTGGTAATAAATAATTTTCAATAAAATGCGTTCTTCCAGTATTATAATATTATGAAAACAAAATATTAACACCGGAATGTATTAAAACTGATGCGAAATATGTGATACATAATCGATTACCCATGAAACCCCAGGAAATGTATTTGGAAACCTATCTATATCAATTTAATCGTATGGAAAAAAATATGTTGTTGTGAAGGTGTGAAGTGAAAAATGTATATTTAGTTACTTATGTTACTTTTGCTTTGTCCAATAATTACATTATATTTTATAATACGATTTTTTATAAATATATTCATGAGATGTGTTTAAAAGCGTTTCTTATTTGTTTTCCTCAATGGTGGAATGAAAATCAGAGTGTATCACCAAAATTATTTCCATCTCGGACGACGTACATTGAATCCCTCGCTACGTTCAGGATTCTACTCCAGAATCCTTCGCTAAAGTCAAGATTTTAGTGCGAATTTGTAAAGTAAATTATGGATACACGCCCCTAAAAGAACAAAATACTTAGACCAACTGGACGTGCAGGAGTTGAAACTACCCATTATCTGAAATTGCATTGCGTAGTCGCGTCTCGAACTAAGTTTTAAACGCAAAAAGACTATTGCGGAATGGAAATGAGTTTCGTGAAGAGATTAGAACTGCCATAGATTTTACTTCAAAGCTGCTGACTTACGTCTACCGTCAGTTGCGTAACTTACGTCTTCAAAGTCTTCATTAGAATATACTATATACTTATGCCTTTCTACGCGATAGCTCTAGATAGAGATGGCACGAGACTTAAGAAGTTTCTTACAACTCACGGTTCCTCAAGAAAGCTGCTGGTGAAATTAAATGCTGTAATTTTTACATTACTGGTCATACAATCAAGAAAACTGCAATCGATACTTTGGTCAGACGATTCCCATAGACAAAAACTGAAGTTACCTGCTGCACATACCACTTGACTCAAAAACCTCCGCGAGTGTTCAAATTTCAAAATGAGCGCAAGACCCATGTTTAACGCAGAGATTTCTAAATTCAGAACAGCCTTAATGATCGCTTTATTGAGTCTTGATAATTTTTCCATTACCAGAAGGTTGCCTGGAAGATATTGCTTAAAGCGATAAGGCCGTACCTCTCTTTATGTTGTATGTTTTGTTTTTGTCCCGGGTGTGCAATAAAGTATATTTGTTATGAATTTGTACCGCTAACTTGCGGTAGGACATGATACTAAAAAAAAACTATTTTACCAGACAAACCGTCGCGTTGATAAATTAACTAAAGGTTCCTTCACCTCGTCTCGCTCCAGCGGTACC
Organism: Hofmannophila pseudospretella; assembly: GCA_947369225.1. Classification (NCBI taxonomy): domain Eukaryota; kingdom Metazoa; phylum Arthropoda; class Insecta; order Lepidoptera; family Oecophoridae; genus Hofmannophila; species Hofmannophila pseudospretella. Next base: position 6,051,614 of record OX376332.1, on the reverse strand, counting down.
TTGGACGCCAGACGAGTCGTCGTCCCACATATGCTTTCTTTGCAGCCCGATCCTCATCCAAGACGTGACCCAGCCAGCGGAGATGAGCTGCTTTCGTTTTGCAGATTATATTTGGCTCAGCAACCAGCTATTCAATCTCTCTGTTCTTACTTAGTTCCAGGCCGAAAATTGACGCGAGGCGGCGCAGAACGGAGAAATGACGCTGTTTATAGTATCAGAGGCCAAGGTCATCTTCGGGTCACTTCCCCAGCGGAGTAAATAAACAATATCCTAAAACCCTGGAAACTCATTTACTAATAACGTACTATATAAATGAAATCGAAGAATTGTATCACAACATTCTCGTAAACTTACGAGATAGACCGTAACGAGAACCAAAGGGTCGCTTCTCAAAATACAAAACAGTAAACTCAAGTAACATTTAACGCAATGGAACATTTACTTAGGAGGTTCCAGTTGATTGCCCATTTGCTTGATGAAAATTATCGGAAGGAACAATTTGCTGAAAGCTATTACGGCTTTGTTTCTCTAGGAAAAAATACCTACTGTTTCTGCATAAAATTGTTACGTCATTGCTTTTGTAAAGGGGAATGGTTGTTCAATAAAAGGTCTTTCATTTTTGTGTATGAAAGTGTTCTAAGCACTGACCTCTATTATTCAGGTCAGTTGTTCTAAGGAATTTTCAATTGTTGTTTGTTTTTCCCGCGATTTGGAAATCCGACAACTTAGACATTTCAAGACATGGGCGTAATTTGAAGTATAGAAGTCCTTCCGAATTGAAGTGAAGTGAAACTAAAAGGAAAAAAAAGTGATGCAATCATCAAAATCTCATGATCTGGATAATCACAGGGCTCGGGTTATCCACAGTTGTGGATAACCCGAGCAGCTTTTCGACCATTGGGGATATTTTGTGTTGATTCAATTGATTTTCAAAAGCCCTCTTAACCACGAAAAAACAGTATCTACTTCATCATCATCATCATCAGCCCATGTCGTCCCACTGCAGGGTATAAGCGTCCTCTCTTTTGTGCCACCCTATACGATCCTGTGCTAGTCGCATCCAGGTCTTCGATGCAACTTTGGTGATGTCATCCACCCATCTGGCTGCTGGACGACCTACTCCTCTTTTCCCCAACCTTGGTAAGTAAGTACCTACTTACTTACCTACAATTGTTATTTACAAGTATAACAAGCTTACAAAACTCAAATCCCATTCCACCAACCCTACTCACATCTGCAAATAAAATTTGAAATATCCTTAAAAATGTTTCACCCAATTCGAAGCGAGCTTCCTTTTAAATTTCCCAGACATTTTTATGTGAACTGCTCTCGAAAGAAGCCCCAATGTATCTTGAAAACTTTCTAGCATATTCGTTCGGATGTCGAACATTGTGAGCAAATATCCCGTCTTGTCATCCGCATGGCTGCATATGAATTTGGAACGGTATGCAGATTCCTACGTGAATCTTTGAGGCTCTTTTTGGTATTTATAGTTATCAGATCAAATGGCTCAAAGTAGGTATGTCTACATCGGTACAAGAGCTTTTTTATAGGTACAGGGAATGTTTTCCTTTTTTTCTAATAAATATTTACATATTCCGTTTAGCATAAGCTAAAAGGCTTTTTATTTAGGCAGCTTTTCAAAGCAATGTCAAATCGGTTGAAATCAGCGGAAATGTTAAATATCCCTACGATTTCCTTCTGAAAGGTTTTCGTCAAATTCTACTATCAAAATAAGACTACTTACCTACAAAAGTTGACTACTACTAACTGAAAAAACGAACTAACTAATTCAAAAACGCAAAATAGAGTTTTGTACGTGAACAGAAATTAAACATTTTATATTTCTCTGTATAGATCAAAGAGACAAAGTAGATATACCTGAGCAATAAGCCCAGAAATGTGCAATAGTCCATTTCGAAACCGACTTTACCGATAGTCTAAATTGCAAAGCTTGGGACCGATCGCTGGTGGCCCTTTAGATAACCATTTAATGAGACCGAGATGTCCAAACACTTTGTAAAGCCAGAGGGACGTGGGAATAGGGGCTATACAATTGGTGGAGATTATATCTGCGAATGGTAGGCAATGGCTAGATTTACTTGAAACTATACCGTTATTTGCCTCGTTAGCTGTAGTTCTAGGTGTGTCTGATTTTCTAGATACTAGATACATGTACGAATATTTTGGAGTTCGTTCAAGGTTTCACTATAATATTAATATTCTTTAGATAGAGGTCCACTAAAATATTCTATGATCTTACTCTATTCCGATGGTGAGCTGGGATAAAACTCGAAAACGAATTATGCTATACCGTTTGTAATGCGTTTGTACATGTTTTCTGTAATTTAGTGTTATTTATGTGTGTACATTATGGGGGAAGGCAATGGCAAACTACCCCATTAATTCTGCCAAGAGAGTTGTTCTATGTGATTAATTCCTTAGAATGATCACGACCCTCAGCAATGAGGAATACGACTAAGAAGAAGAATGTGTGTACATAAAAGATTAAAACTATGTATGTATGTATATGGGTGTTGGTGCCACAAGACGGACAGCAGCGCCGAGGCAGGCAGGAGGATCGTATAAGGACGCCGAGGATAGAGAAAAATGGAAAAGTGGAGGGGAGGCCTTTGCCCAGCAGTGGGACAGCCTAGGCTATTAAAAAATGTATGTATATCTGTTCCTTAACCACGCCTTAACGGCTATCAATCGGATCGGCAACAAAGCGCGCTTAAGGTATGCACCTTAAGACTCTGTTTGACCTTACTATGAGAAAATACTGTTCCATTCCATTGGAAAAATTTATAAAAACGTTGTAACATTAATGCCTTGAAAAGTATATTAATTCACTTTTAAAAAGACTTCATAACTATGAAAAGAGGAACGAAATGCATTGTTTTCAGACACTGCTGGTCAGTGAGATAGCATTTTACATAAAGTACATTCTAATAATTCTAGTAATTCTCTTCGAACAGCAACAATAAGCCATCGATAGACTTATTTGATCCTAGGCCATTAGTTTTTAAAAGACGGGTTGAGGATGTCCTCAAGTGAGCTATCCACGCACCTACTTTATAGTCTTTACTTTATTATTTTTATTTTTCAAATAGGCATAAGTTTTTTAGTCATTACATTCAATAGTATTTTTTCCCAACTCAATTTTGTACAACAATCAATTTTCTACTTCCTAACCATGCTGTGTTTACACGTTAAGGGTTACGACCTAGCTCATAACTTTATATTGATTTTACTGTAATTTCTATGGTTGTAATCTGTTGTGTTTAACTAATAAATAAATTAAATTAAATAAAGAATTTAAAAACTTAGTTATTAAAATATAAAATTGTTCACAGAAAGGACCAGTAATGTAGCTACAAAAAGAATCAAAAGCCAAAAAGCTCCCGTAGACAAGAAAAAGCTTTTCTAATAAGTTATTTCCTTTGCCATAAAAATAAACTTGTACGCGAATAACTTTAGAAGCTCGCGGCGTTTCTGAAGTATAATTAACAAATTGCAAAGGACGGACGAAAGCTCATTAAGTTATAGCCAGCACATAAAATGAGAGGAAGTTCCTCGAAAGCCTTTGTTGCTACGGAAACGAGCTTAAATTCTCACCTGACGACAGGCAAAGCAAGGTATTTCGAATAAGAACATTTCAAGTTATGTCATTATGGCAACTTGTGTGTGTTTGCCGCACTGCAAGACTCATTTAAGTAATTAAAGTTCTTTGCAAATAAACCCGGTGTGTATTTAGAATTAAATAATAATTAAAACTTCAGTATATTTCACAATTTTTTTACAAATATTCAGCATATCTGTGGAAAAGACAATATGGTTGCAGATACTCTATGTATATCTATGTATATATGGCAAAAAGGGGGAAAGTCAGCAACTCGGTACCAAATATGCAGCGCTGTTTTTCATTTCACCCCTTACCCCAATATGTTAGTGGGAGCGATAGTGAAGTGGGTAAAAAAATTAAAATTAAAAACTAAAAATCAAAAAGGTTAAATACTTATGTGAAGAATTTAGGTAAGAATTTACCAAAAATAAATAAATAAATTGCACTAATGACCTGTGATACATATTTTGTTTATGTGTCTGTGTGTGTGACATCACATTTCTCTTGAGCTTTTTATTCAAATATCGTGAACATTTTAACAATACAAGTCCAAAAACAGGTCGAGAGAACCGTAACTATAAAATCTTATTCACACGCCGCGGTACAATCGCGAATCGCGTTATTCACACCGCGACAATCGGAGGCGACTCAGTTGAAGCAAGAAACCCCGGAAAAGATAAACGCTATATCGTAGACGACGTCGCGTAAGAACTTCAAGAAAGTCGAGGATGATCATGAAACCGTTCAAGTAAAATAAAAGTATCTACGTTTGGTCTCTTCAGCTATAGGTAGTATGCTAGAATCGAAGGAAAATAAATTTATATTCATTGATCTTCAGATTTTAGACAGATAGAAATACTTTATTGTACACAAATACAGGAAAAGTAAAAACTACAGGAATAATAGCACGATATGTACAAAGGCGGCCTTATCGCTTAAAGCGATCTCTTCCAGGCAACCTCTGCAGTTAATTGGACATTAAAGAGATTAGCGACAGTGTAGTGTGAAGATTTTGTGAAACAACTAGATGGTAGAAGATATCTTATACGAGTATGAATGCAAAAGCTTTTACTTGTTTATAATTGACACACGTACAATTATAGAATCAAAGAAGATTTTAAAGTTAAATTAATGGGCTCTGTATAATTCTCAAATTTAGTTTTCCAAATGTAAGTACGCATAGAATCGCAACTCAATAACTCTACGTGTAAAAGTGACTTAAATAAATAAAACTGTCGACCAATGATGTCATGGTTTCGGTCTGGTTGTGGATAAAAATGGTGACCGTTGCAAGGACGTAGGCCGAATTTCAATTTCAATGAACGGGTACAGTCAACCACATTATAGGCTGATACCTAAGCACAGAGTGTCACAAAATTATAGCAGCTTCCTGTTATATTTGTAGACGGAGATGGAGATGGAGGGGGAGGGAGGTAAGAGGTTTAGGGGATCACACGGTGACGCATTGACGTTCGACTTAACGATTTTTTATGCGACTCTGCGTGCGATTCATACAATTCAATGCGATGCTAAAGTCGAACCAAAGTCTTGCCGAAATCCCAAAAAATTATAGAAAAATGAGTGTCAATACATTATCTAATTGTTGTCCCAACATGACTTCTGAGCTCGGGGTTTCATGAAATGTGTCCGACTGTACCGGTAGACAGGCTTTCAATGGGTCCATGGAGTGTAGTGTGCCCCTTGTCATGCAAATTAGTAACAAAATACCGGACTTTATTTGTTACCGTAATACATGGAGGACACCACACAATAAAGAGTTAAAGTGAGGACATACATGGGTACAGATACATGGGTATAGATAGATTCCAATGTACAGCCAATAGACATGCAATAATTATAATAAACATGAAAATAGCTCTACCCACTTAATAATACGCAAGTAACATGAAAATCTGTTGAAAACAAAACATCTAAATTCGATCTATTATTAGTTACTAATGAAAGAGAAATAACTATATAAGTGGTGAGAATAAGAACAGGAAAAGAAAGTTCCACGAAAGATTCTTGGGATAATATTGCAGCAAGACCCATTAATTAATTAAAGTATAAGTAGTGCAAACATATAATTTTATGAAAAAATAATTGGTCCATTTCAAAAAACAAAGTTATAAGACCGCCAAACGGAGGAAAGCAGCAGAAATGGAGCCAGCCCGAATACTCCTCGTAATGATGCCAGATTTTTTTGTGTTTGTGAAATCAATTACTGAGAGGCGCTTTCACCGATACGAGGGGCCAATCATAAAAACAATGCGATAAAGTAGAGCGCCATATTTCATCGGTTAACACATTAACGAGCGTGTTTAGCGAGAACTTGAGAGTGATGTGGAGATAGGGAATCTTAGCACACGTAAGTGCATTGGTATTATGAAACAAAAAACTTGAAAACAAAAAGGCTTGTAAAAAGTTCTGCCCTTAATAGGGCAGAACTTTTTACAAACTGTTATTTATTTATCAAATCAAATCAAATCAAAATACTTTATTTGTCAGAATACTGTATAGAAAGTAAAAGATCTTAAAAATATATTAAAGTCAGAGTATTCAGCCTGTTAAAAGACGTACAAAATGTCAGGTACCTACAAAGAATATAAATTAAAATAATGTCAATTTTAGTGCTAATGTGAATGTTCATTATACTCCTTCACACTATAGAAAGGATTTTCATGCAGCCATTTCATTAATACAGTTTTAAAGAGTCTACCCTCTAACACCCTTATATCATGAGGTAATTTGTTGTACACTGTTATGCACATGTTATAAACATTTCTTGTGTATATGTATTTCCGGCACTTAATGAATAATCAAATTTAATTCGTAATCTTATCTTATCTTATGACAGGGGGCCAGGTATAACCCCAGCGGCACTTCGACCCTCAGGGATCTTTTGTGCTCACCCCTTACCTTAGTCTCCTTCTTGTTCCTTAAAGATGCTTTGCACCAAGGATGCTGTACAGCTTACAGGAAAGAGCCTATAGTCTTCAATTCACGTAAGGTCGGTGGAGCAGTGGCTAGGATGCCGAACTCCCATGCAGGGGGAGGTCCGTGATCGAAACCATGCGATGTCTTATAACTCGCATTTAAATTTAAATAAGTCCAGATTTAACATATAGGCCATAGAAAATGGGTCAAATGTTGGGTTGTTAATATGGATTATTAACTACAGCTTAGAATCATAGATTATATAAACTCTAAACTCTACAGCGTTAAATTGGTAGCCCACCCGAACGAAATCGCGGACAACAGCTGGTTTTAAATAAGACAGCCTTATGGCCATCGCATATTATATATACCAACTCAACGCGAGCCCGGCACGAAGTCAACTCCGAGCAAAGCATTGACATTTGAGCTTTATATAGCATTACAAACAGTAGGTTTTCAAAATTCAAAAGTGGAAGGTGAAGTAGCCGTTGATGGGTTGTCAACGCGTGGGCCACTCATCGCCGACTTCACTTGAATTTTGAAAACCAACTTTATGTAATACGATATAAAGCTCACATTTCAATGCTTTGCTCTGAGTTGAGTTCGTGTCGGGTTCGCGTCGAGTCGCTACAATGTGTGATGGCCTTTAGAGTAGTAGGTAACAATACCTACATACTAACTCACAAACATTGAGTTTGATGGTTTGTAATTTTTTTTTATTTTTTATTTACTACTAAACCCGCATTTGACCTCGATCTCGCCTGATGGTAAGCGACGATGAGGTCGACGATGGAGCATGCGGGTCCAGTAAATGCCTATTCACTCTGGCCTTGAAGATCCCAAGGTTGTAGGTTTCGGGAAATACAGACGCCGGCAGGCTGTTCCATTCCTTAGCCGTTCGCATAATGAACGAAGAAGCAAATCGCTTCGTACGAACAGATGGGATATCAACAACATAAGGATGGAACCCCTCCCCGCGCCTGGTAGTCCGAAGGCGGAATGGAGATGCTGGAATTACTCGTAGGTCGTGCAATTCCGATGCGCACTCTCCGAAATATATCCTATAAAATACCGATGGACAGGCAACCTTGCGCCGATGTTTAAAACTTTGCAGTCTAAGATAAGATCTCAATCACACTCATTGTCATCTGTTATTTGGGTTACCGTTTCAGAGAATTTTAAACATTTACATATAGATTCCTACCTACTCGTAGAATACCTAGGCAGGCACATTTAACGACTGTGGTATATTGAAAACTAATGTTTTGGTCGTATAATAAGGCTGTAGACACACAGGTCACGCCTACCGCGCCCACGCTGCCTGCAGCACTTACATCCTAGCCTAACCAGAATGTAAAGACCCCTGGCATAAACCATTATCCCCCCAAGAGGCTCTTCTAACCCTTTTGGCTAGCTAGGGGAAAGCTCTTTATATATTTGTCCTCGAATGCAACAGTTTTGTCAACCAGAATTTACTGAGCTGCGGGATTGGGAGCTCCTACCCCGCGGGGATCTAATAACTCTCCAAGCAAAGGGGAGTCGGAAGTTCCAGCTTAAGTTCATGAATGATTCATCGGAGCACATTAGCTAATAACACAGGTTACGGACAACAGCCTACGAGATAATTGACGGAAATTGTAGCCTTAACTGCAGTAGGTACTTAATCGTGAGTTGCAAGAATCGTCCTTAATGTTAAGGCTTCCTTAAGTCTCATGCATGACATCTCTACCTAGAGTTACGCGTAGAAGGGGATAGCATGTAATTAAATAGATTTAACTTTTAAGGACTTTTCATACAACTGGCGGTTAATAATCACTGGACTTATAGAAACCATATTATGTGGTGCCGGCCTTAATGAAAAGCACCATCCCAACTCTTCCCGAGGGTGTCGTACGAGGCGACTAAGGATCTTAGTGATACTATTTTGCAAGTATAGGGGCGGGCGTTCCTATATCTTCATGGGACGAATAGTGGAAACTACCTGTGAATGAAGGTGGTTCCTCTGTCTACCCTCGGGGATCATGGACGTGAGTTTATGTATTTAATTATAAGTTACTTGGAAGTTGCAAAGTATTTGCGACTATAATATGGAACTTCAATTCCGAATCCGCACACTTTTCGCGGTCTTGCAGATGAAGGAACCTTCTCGTACATATAAGTAGGCGACAACCTCGGAATGCCGTTGCTAAGGAGTTGCTAGGCAAATTAGGCGCTAAGCAAACGGGACTGCTTACGGCGTTGCCACCCGTCGTGCCTGACTAGAAACGACTCTTGACGTTCGCTTTGATATCGAATATGCATAGTTCATAAACAAAGGTTTATTTGTAAAAAGGTACTATGCGACAGTGTTCAGTTCCGAAAAAGCTATGGACATAATCTAGATTTGGTTTATTTTAATGACAGATCATGATTAAATGTCAAATTTGATTTTCTAATGTATTTCTATAGGTTACCTATAGAATTCTATGAAAATTCCAGAAATGTTCAGTGAAGAATTCCAGAATATACTAGAAAACCAATTTGGCACGTTTTTGCATTTTTTTCGAACGTGATGCATTTATAATAGCCTTCTTGCGTATCAGGGCAGAACAGAAGGTACATTTGGGATGGATATTATAGGAAACCGACATTTAGGGAGAGGGGGTCAATTGAGGGTGTATATGGGGTCAAGCAATGTTACGAAATAGAGTTCCATCACTCCACAAATTCGGCATCCGTGGTCAAATCGGTTAGAATCAACCTGCTTTTTCGCTTGTGTCGCCTAGATATTATGTCTAAAGTTTCAATAAATAAAGTACAGAATAATCAGCAGTAGAAGGCAGTCCATGAAGCTTGGTCCTAAATTCACATTGTGTACATAATTATGATTGTCTTCATAATTATTGTAATTTACATTTATTTCAAAAGATGTGCTGCTGAAAGTTTCTTGCGCCGCTTCTTTCCTTTTAGCTATAGCACATTACGAAGCGGTGATAGAGTAAAAAATGATGTAAAAATGTACTATAAGGTACCTACTTACTTACAATAAAAACATTTTGATTTTATTTGATTTTTGATTAGCAAGTACGGACTAATAAATACTACAATTTCAAAAGCAAAGGTCAACGGCCTCTCTGCATGGGGTCATCGCATCATTTGCGATCAGTACAAATGTCCTCAAGCTGTTATAAATTAAACTGATGCACGGCACACATAAAAGATAATAATTTTGACATAGTAACACTGAAACAATGTTTAGACCTCGTTTAGACATTAATCGAGAATAATTTGTATGTCCGGCGTGAAATGAAACGAATGTTTCGAACGTCCAGATATTGGTCACCTACTGATCTCAATAATAAACTGTTTGGGGCCGTGTATAACGTATCCATAAACCATGTCGTAGGTGATAAAGGACCATTTAATGTGTCTAAATGTGGAAATAGGACAGAAACAACCTCATGACGAAGGGTGTAATTAAATAGAATGTTACTTTAAATTTCTATAAATGAAACTTTAATTAATAGAAATCTTCGTATTTACTTTCTTCTCGTCTATATTGAACTGTTTACATACATAAATTCACGCTGTCCTTGCGGGGTAGGTAAGCAGAGAGAATGGCGCGCCACGAAACTCTATGTTGATACGCCTTTCTTGTTTCCTCTAAAGTCATTCATTAATCTCTTCACGAATGCTATTGAGTTCATGTGCTCAGTATGTTAAAATCATTTTTCTTCCACTTGTTTTCCTAACAGCGGAATTCCTAGTAAATATTCCGAATATAGGTAGTCACTGTAGGTAGGTAGAGTGCTAGAAAAAAATACGCCAGTACTATGTTAATTGACAAAATAGAACGGTTTCGACCCGAGAGACAAAACCTTGAATGAAATAAAATAAAAGAAAAATAGCCTTAGTTCGTTCCTTCATGTAAAAACACTTCTCGTAGATTATGACGTGGTTTATGTACAGTACTTCAATTCAATGAATGCATACATACACTTATATCGCAAATTTGTGCTATTTTTAGTTGACCTACTATAACGCGGTAATATAGATCGAGGGTTCTGACATTATGTCTAACATAGGATAAGTTGGGCAAGTGACTAATTTGTACCGCATTATAATTTACACTCATTGATAACCCGCAGAGGTCAGTATTATTATACGTCAAGGGATAAAGTGGTTGCATACTAAATAAACCTAAACTTCGTCGTTTAAAAACATATTTAAGATAAATAAACTTAAACTTAGGTTTCGTAATAATTATTACGAAGTTAAAATAGGTTTGGTTAGGTTGCTCACTAATTTTATTCAGTTTATTATAACATATGCTAAAGTTCCTACTGGTGTATGGATTATGAATCCTTTTAATCTTGCCGCACAAATAACTTATTCTTATACTATCTATGTATCCCTTTACAGCAGCTAATTATATTATTGTTTGTTCGTTTGTATTTCAAATTTAAAAAAAAAATTTTTTTTATTTCCTAAAAGTTTTACAGATTTGTTTAATTTTATTTATTTATTAGGTAAACACAACAGATTACAACCATAGAAATTACAGAAAAATCAATATGAAGTTATGAGCTAGGTCGTAACCCTTAACGTGTAAACACAGCATGGTTAGGAAGTAGAAAATTGATTGTTGTACAATATTGAGTTATGAAAAAATACTATTGAATGTAATGACTAAAAAACTTATGCCTATTTGAAAAATAAAAATAATAAACTAAAGACTATAAAGTAGGTGCGTGGATAGCTCACTTGAGGACATCCTCAACCCGTCTTTTAAAAACTAATGTCCTAGGATCAAATAAGTCTATCGATGGCTTATTGTTGCTGTTCGAAGAGATTTCGTTAAACAATCTACACATTCGCACAATAGGGTTATAGAACGATGTGTTGTTCTTAAAAACATTTAATACAAATGTTTTAGTATTGCGAAGTTTAAAGTTTGTGTTGAAATTAAATAAACTATATTAGCCTATGTCACTAAAACTATTTTAAGCCACTGTTGCCGAACTAGGTGTAACCTGTATTTCAGCATACAGTGCCCCTCCTCCAAGACTCTTACAATTCAGCCATTATCTAAACACAATTTGTTTACAGAAGTGTATTTAAATATTTTATCGGTATAAATGGTAGTTCATAAGTGATTCAGATTTAAAATGAGGTCTATTATTTAAATATATATATTTCAATTATTATTAATTCATTCATAATGTCAAAATATGTTACATGAAGGTTATTTAAATTATATATGAATCACTTTTCTAAGAATATCATTGTACTTGCCAACCTCATTATCGAACAGACATTCTCGGTAATATAAATTGCATTTAGGAAATTATGCTGCAATAATTTTGTCAGAATTTTCGTATTTGAATTAAGAAGCAAAAAGAAAAGAAAAGTCGGCTACTGTAATCGGGAAATAGTACTGAAAATGGTCAAGGGCGAGTCGAGGTTCGGGTAGGGGGGCATGGGCCCCATAGGTCTCCCTTAAATCCGCCAAAGTACACTCAATATGTAAATGCTTCTGAGTTCTGTGTAAGCGTCTAATAGGCGCTTCAAGGCGTCTAATAGGCGCGTCGAGATTCAAACTTGAAACGCACCACAGACTCCGAATCTTTGGCATGCCAACCATCCGATCCCTCGTCAAATAACCAATTAATTAACGGAATACTTCGCCGACATACCGAGCCCAATTCAAATTGTATGAAACAGGAGCGGATTTAAGGGACTCTGGGACCCAAAAGATTGGGGCTGTCGAGCTGTACAGTCGAGGAAATTACGATTTGGGGAACAAAAGTGTAGGTAAGTAGGTATAATGACGTTTACATTGATAGCAAATTCCAGTCGGGCTTATACTGGGTGTAACACCCCCCCCTACAATCCAAAAAGGGGGGGGGGGTTCAGTATCCATAACTGAAAAACTTTCACTATGGGGCAAACTCTGAAATCGCGAAAAAAATCTGTTGTATACAGTTTAGTCGTGTTTTTAATAAATGATGGGAAAAACGCATACGTGACGATACAAACCATTGTAAAACACCGTAACTAATAGGTACCTATGATGTAATTACATACATATTTTAATTACATATAGATAGGTAGGTATAGTTTGGGTTCGGTTTCCGCAGAACTTTCCGTTTTCCTTATTTCATTAAATACTGGATGCAATTGAAACCAAAGCATATGTTGCTACAATCTGCCATCTAGGTGCCGGCTAGCAGGGTTCTAGGACAGTGTGCAGATGAAGTAGAAGAACTTGGTAATAGTAGATATTATATTTTTATGGAAAAGAACAACATAGAAAATAGTAAATGTAAAAAATAGTAGTATGAGACAATTTTATAAAACGGAGAAACATCTGTTCAGGACAAAATATAGAGAGAAAGGTGAAGACACTGAAATTAATGGAATAATGGAAGTTAGAAATGGAATGGAAATATGATTTGAATTTTGAAAATATAGATGAAGAAATGAAGATGCCAACACGAAATGAGGTGAGATAAACGCTAACCATGAGGTTGTAATTGATGGCAAGGAGGTTGATATGGACGATGAAGTCGACATCGTAACAATGTTACCTACAAATTGTCCAGAAATTAGTATTGTGGCCCCAACTACGAACCCTGAATCCGTACATGTAATCCGATCAGGGTTCATTTCAGTTAGTTCACATCGATCGTGTAGAACAGGGATACACAGTTTATGTACCAATAAATATTTTAGTGTTGTTCCTGAATTTATTTTATTCACTTCGAAATTTAATGCATCGTAAAAGACAAAATGTCTGTATTACGACGACATAATGTTTGCTTTATTTTTTTACATGTGTATTTATACGTAGATGATGTAATACCCTTACTTACTAGTGGATATAATTCCTGATATTTATCGTCGCTGTTTTGTAAGTATTCTTCTACCTACATACTACAAGAGTATCCCTTGTATCTACGTCTTGCAGGATCCGTTCCAGAATGTCTAAATTATTATCGCACGTGTCATAAATTAACAGAACTTATTTTAAAGTTAAATTAGCACCGTCTCTATAAAATTACCGATCCGGTAAACATCACTGGTAAGATCGCTAATAGGGTAGATATCAGTATTCGAGACCCTCTCCGCAGTTACCAAAACTGTCCGAAATTCAGAACCTCATTATCGTACCGCTGTATTCCCCGAACGCCTCATTAGAAACAAAAATAACCGAAAATTTTTGTGAATAAATTACGGACAAATTGCCGAAAAAGAACATAGTACCACATTTCAACGCAATTTAATTACAAACCACATTCATAAATCGAGGAAATATACGCCTTAATTATGTTGATCAAAACTTTGCTTTTACAAACCACTAAGTAGTTAAGTACACAACTGTCACTGAAACACTGGAAACTTCGTACAAAAATCCGACACAGACACTACTTTTCGTAAAAAAATCTTTTCGCACAAGCGTCAAACGAACAAACCTACCGCAACGCGCTTTCGGTTATCGAGCGTGCTCGCGAACAATCCCGAACGCTCGCGAACGTTGGGACGCGGGTGGAATGGCCGGCAACCGGCGCGGCACTGCGGCTGCCGTGCCCGATCTGCCGGCCGCGTGTCGACCCACTCACCCCGAAACCCATACGACCTAAGTCCTTGCCATCCACAACAAACTTACACCCTAAGCGGTAGCTACAAAGGGTGAGAATTCCAACAATATTAGCTGAAAACACCAATCGATGTCCTGAAACAGGAATATACGGATATCAGGTCTCAAAGCAGATTTTTCTTTTTTCATAATTTACAGCAACGCAACGAATTGAAATGCCGAATCCAATTATTAGGAAAAACAAATAAAACGTTGCAGAAAAAACAGGTCGTGAAAAAGGAAAAGCCGGCACACAACTGGATGTAACTGTGAAGAATTTTCTTTCATTGATACCTTCCTAGCTCCTACGCAATAAGGAACTAACTAAAATAATCAAAATATGCCTTTTAGAAAATAGGTATGACAAATATACACCAGTCCAGAAAACGAAAGTAAACGGTGTTTTTCAAGAAACGATCGCTTTCACAAACGCAATGAATAGATTATTAAAAGTAAGTGATAATTTTATAAACAATCGCGGTAAAGTTGGCAAACTCTCGAATTTCATTACAAGACGGCATTACTCCGAAACGAAGTCTTTTTGGTGTCCCCAATAGTAATAATGCTTGAAATTTAATAATTTCGGCGTTTTTCAAGTCCCACCATTTATTGCACATAAATACATATAATATTACACGTACATATCTTGCCCTTACAATGTTGTACATAAATTAATTTGTGTCAACAGCGTCCACAGCATAAGCGTTCAGCTTATGCTATGGACGGAGTCCACACGGAGTTATTTAATATTTAGTCTAATTTTCCGTTTGCTGCGATTATCAAAGCATTAAAGATTTTAAAGACACCAAAAGTTAGTTGACTATTACGAGTAGATACTTACTTCTTCCAACAATCCAACGTTACTGTGAGTTCCTGAGAACAATCAAATACAAACAACAAACTATTTACTAAGCGAATAGTACATACTCATAATAATATGCGATGTCTACCTCAAAATCCAGTAACT
Source organism: Hofmannophila pseudospretella (assembly GCA_947369225.1). Taxonomy (NCBI): domain Eukaryota; kingdom Metazoa; phylum Arthropoda; class Insecta; order Lepidoptera; family Oecophoridae; genus Hofmannophila; species Hofmannophila pseudospretella. The sequence goes on along the minus strand of OX376332.1, from coordinate 6,036,467 downwards.
TGATAAGTAAATCTCAAACAATCGTCGACGTAAACAAATAATCCACGAACTTTATGTTCGGCTTTCTCGATGATATTCAAATCCTGTAAAAAGGGCGCGTTCTAAATCCAATGGCCAGCTAAAACCAGTAATGGTGACATTCGCCTGCCGGGTAATCAGCAATATCGTAAGCTTGCACACTAAATGGCGGAGGCGATATGCGCATACGTATACACAGATTCAAAGCACACCCACGTCATCCCGGTTGCACTAAACCAGTTCCTCCGGCAAAAGTGTCAATGTCGCAGAATGTTTATGCGATAGCTTGGAATGATAACGACGTATTTTTTACCCGACTACGCGACAGCAAAGGCAGGGTTATGTTTTTTTGTAAAAGTATCGCAAGTTAATATCTCTTCAACGGAGAAGCATTCGACACAACGGCATATCAGTGGGCGAACTGGCCGTGTCTTATCAAAATTGAACACAGCTGTTTAGAGAATTTAGAATTACTGAGACTAGGGAATGAATAAATGAAAAGGTGAAGTGATAAACCTACAAATAAACTATGATAACTAAAACTTATCATTATTAAACACGTGCTGTTATGATGACAACCGGGAGGTCGTCGCAACGAACACACGTCGGGCGTTCGTGGGATTAAAAATATGCTTCAGAAACTTGCATTTCATATTCAAATCTATTGGGTAGGTAAGCATAAAAGTTTGTATCACAACACTGTTTTCCATCTACGAGTAAAAAATGCTGTTAACAGCCCAGCAATACATAAAATATGTATAAATTGCGTCATAGATATGCTCCATGAAAACGGTTCATTTAATGTTAAAGACAAATCGCATAAGCAGTTTCGCGACGCGCCCGCGCACCTTGATCGCAGCCAATCGGAACCGATCCTGTTTCATACCAAACACGGGACTTGGGTTACTGAGACATGCATTTATTATTTGCATTTGTGGCTATTTGTAAAACAATTTGCATTCCACAACAGGACGTGGGAGTGGGACGGTATAAGAAACAATGGACTGTTGACTTAAGTGAGAGAAAAAAGATGTATGCTCTGAATGTTTTAATTTATCTATTGGTGATGCATGCATCGTAGTTTCACAAACGGTAAGAATTTGGAACATTCATAGAAAAGTCATGATGTTTAGAAACGTTTGCGATATGGAACTAGTTCCAATCTATGGATTTTTTGATTATTTTTTTTTGTTTTTTTTCATTCTGTTCGTAGTAGAACTACATAATATTATATCACTAAAAACTTGAGCCAACCGATAACTCTGTAGGTCAATTTTGTATAAAAACATAGACAATTCGCGAGTTAATCCGAGTAGTACAGCTTAATCAGTCTTTATTACCCTATATCACCAGAAAGCTCCAAAAAAGCTAAGATTCAACATTGAGAGAAACACGCAGCATAAAGTTAAAAAATCCTAAAGCCGCACTGGCATGCTACCGAGCCGTTTTTGCCGTAAAATAAAATGAAATTCCACGAACAGGTTAGCCGCAATCGCAAATTAAAGCGTGGAATTCGAAACGATGTCATCAGGGATTCTCACAAAAGCGCACCCGTCAAAATGCTCATTCAGGAAATAATGGCGACCTGTGGTGGGCTGGTGGGATCCGTTCGACACAGTATATGAAGCGTGCCAAGGTAAACTCTTTTACCTAGTTTTGTCGCAATGCTCGAATTGCTGTGTTCCGGTTTGAAGGGTAAGAGAACCAGGGCATTAGAATCTGTCAAGTATACCGGCAGGACTGCCTTGACAGATTCATTTCCTATACGGTTTTAAGATGGAATCTTCATTCTAATTTTTGGCGAGACCGGAGTGTATTTAATTTCGCGATCTACTACTATATTCAGATTCACAACATTCCTATAATAAACCCTACTGTGTATATCTGTAACTTATACTACGGTTCCGCTCAACGCATTTGGAGCCCGTGGGAAATTCTAGACTATCCACTATAGTACAGCCTTGCTTTCACGTAATTGTCATTACAATTTCCACCTTTACACTCAGTAGTTTCAGTCGACATTGACTAAACTCCAGGGGCTGTTATCTCGAGAGCCTATTGTCGAGTTGTGATAAAGGCTGTCAGGTGGAGATAAGTATTATTATGATAAGTCGTGATTCCTTTGCGCAGGCGCCGCTTTTAATCCCTTACGTCAATGTTAAATATTTGATAAACAAACAAGGCGAGATATTTGGATCGGTGATGCACTGTTTGATTGAAGAGCTATGCATTTTCTCTGGCATGGCAGACGAGGAGTAGGCATTAATTGTAAAAATGAAATGTCAACCTGTCAAATGTGAACCATCTCCTTGAAAACTGAGCTACCTAACACTAATTGTAGGCTTTAATTTAAACTAAGTGGCGATAGATAAACTTCATAGAAGAGTTGCCGCTAGCCAACCAGGGGTGGGACCACTCTAAAGATGTTCTAGGTACCGGCCTTTAATTATGTAATCTCTCAGCAGGCAGGTAAATTCTGGAGATTCTATTATCAAACAAAATGTTTGTAACCGTGTTACGGGTTCGGAACCCACACATCTGCCAGCTTACATTGGTACCTATTGACCAAGATTTCTACATCAGTCGGGGGAATGTGATGAAGCATTACTGCATTTTGGTGGGATAGCGTCGCCAAGGTGCGGCGACTTTTGTGCAGCAACTGTTACAGCTATCGCACACTCCTGATCATCGCGATCAGATTTAAAAAAGAATGTTTTTAAAAATCCTCATTGGCGGCCAAAGTATGTATTTATTTACCGTCTACTAGTACGTAGTTCTCAACACCATACATCATCATCATCATCAGCCTATTAATGTCCCCACTGTTGGGACACAGGCCTTCCCTTACACAAGGGGGGTAAGGGCCATGATCCACCAAGCGAGCCCAGTGCTGATTGGTGGATTTCAAACGCCTTTGGATATTTTTTTTATTTCATCAGACATGCAGGTTTCCTCACTATGTTTTCCTTCAACGTTAGAGCTGTCAGTAAATGTACATAAATCTTCGAAAAAATCCGAAAAACTCATTGGTACATGGCATGGTTTCAAACCCGGACCCTCTCGCATGGGAGTCCGGTGTCCTAGCCACTAGGCCACCCACGCTCCATACCAATACCATACCTACATAATGATTTTATTTTCTGTGAAGTCAATAGTGATGCAGTTACTAAGCCGATCGTAGATTACATCGTAGTAACATCTCTGCATTCTGTGTCAACAATAAAAACCGTGCGAAACTTCAGTTAACCGTCTATTGTTAACCGTTGTCAGTGAACGGTAAACTGTGATTAAACTAATAACAACTTTAATTACTTGGTTCTTTGTGTATTTAATCTGGATATAATCGATCTTTTAAACTTTATCCAAGAATTTATGTCGTTGCTTGAAGAATTATTGCTAGAGGAATAAATCTATAATCAATTTTGAAATAAATCAGCTTTTGTAAAACTTTTCAGATTTCCTAATTTAGTCCTAACTTATAATTATAAATAAAAAGTTAATTTTCAAGATTAAGGATTACATCAAACTTTAGCTCGGTTTGGGTAGTATTTATGGCTGGTGATTGAAGACAAAAATCAAATATACTCAGACCTAAAGACGGTTGCTGAGGAAGGCATGTAAAATAGCCTACAAACCAAGTTATATAATATTACTTATGAAGGATTTCCCAAAAAGATTTGTAAAATAGCAGACCAACCAAGTTTTGGTTGGTATCAAAGTATTTTTCAGAAATGAACACATTGAATAATTTTGGGAAAACGGTCATATAAGTAATATAAGTTATTTATTTATTAGTCTAAAATGCAACATAACAGAAAATATTCCAATGCGTTACATGCGTTTTCTGTTCTAAAAATTATTAATGCAGACAGTATCTTTTACATTTTCGCAGATTTCCCTGGCTCCCACACTAGGATACCCTGTATTGTGGGGGCCAGTCTATTCCGATAAATAAATTATGAAAAACATAAGGCAATGCTAAATTAAACAGTTAAGTATGCGTGTATGTGGTGTGTATGAGGGGTGTGTGCGTGAGATGGCGTGTGTGTGATGTGTGGTGTGTGTGTGTGTGTGTGTGTGTGTCAATTATCAAAATGATCGCCTTTACAGCATACGTTTATGCTTATTCGTGTATTTTGAAGAAAATAATCTTTGAACAATCGCAACCAACCCGTACAAAAGCTACATGATTCATCGGGGCTTTAGGCTCATTAATTTTATCTTCCTCTTCGTAATAAGCATCAGGTCATCCAATCTTCACATGAAGTAGTGAACAAACACCTAATTACCTAGCGATACGGTTCATGAGCTAAGTCATCCCATCACTCATACAAAATCACAACCTATGTCAGTAATTATATGACATTACTTTTGCTACGGTAAATTTTATGGATGTCTTTGTATGGGCAGTGCGTTTAGAAAACTAGTTCGATAATTATAGAAATAAAATTTCTAGGCGAGTGTTCTAGATGCAGCCTAGTGGTGTAATTATATAAAACTAGCTGTTAGCCCGTGACCATACAAAAAAGTCGAGACTTTTTTTTCACCGATCTGGACGAATTACGAACTTGATCTGTATTTGACCCTGAGAATTCGTACTGTAAAATTTGCAAAAATTCCGTTGAGTTTCATTATTGAATTTTAAGACGATCTCATTAGTGAATTTTGCGGCCGTTCAAAGTAGTCTTACTAAGTAGTTCCAGTAGTTTTACTGGTAGACCAAGAGCGTCGGTGTCACAGTGGCTAGGACACCTGACTCCCATGCGGGAGGTCCGTGTTCGAAACCATGCAGTGCCATGTACCAATGAGTTTTTCGTATTTTTCGAAGACTTACGTACATTTACCGCTGCTCTAACGGTGAAGGAAAACATCGTGATGAAACCTGCACACTGAGATAACCAGTGTGTGAAATGGGGAAGACAATGGCAAAACCACCCCATTAAATCTGCCACGAGAGTCGTTCTATGTGATTAATTCCTTAGAATGATCAGGACCCTCAGCAATGAGGAACACGACTTAGAAGAAGAAGAATTACTACAGAATTGTACCTATACCATTTTTATTTATTTAATCGCTTTTTAATTATGATTTATGAATCTAAATGTATAAAAGTATAAGACGCCGCCGAATGGCTAAGAAACCTGGATATTTGGTTGTGACATATCGCAGTACCTACTGTTATTGTGTATAATTCCAACTGCCATACGAATAAATAAATGTATAAAAGAGATGACATGGTAGGCACAAAAGATTCTCAAGGGTCGAAGTGCCGCTGGGATTAATCCCGGCCTCCAATCATAAGATAACTAGTAAGACCACTAGGAATGTGAAACAAAGTCCCATAAATCTTTAGCATGTTAATCCCATCATAATAAACCAATTAATTGTACAAATTGGCAAATTGCAGTAAGATATGTATTTTTAATGAAACTGCCGACTCATTGCTCAGAAAAAAGTTGAGCAGTAAATCGGATCGCATCGAATCAGCATGACGAATCGATCAGCGTCGGCACAAACAGCTATTGTGTTGGCGACAATGATCTTGTTTGCGAATGTGATTAGTCAGCGGCCGAAATATGTCGCTGTATCAATCACTGCACTTTGGTCGTGGTGGTTTCATCATCAGCCTATTAATGTCCCCACTGTTGGGGAACAGGCCTCCCCTTGCACAAGGGGGTACGGGCCATGATCTTTTTTCTATTTATAAGTTTCTATTGAGTATTTGTATGCTACACCATGTGGTAGAAAGTAGTGATACTATATTATAATTTAAGAACTCTGTATGTACGGCACCTACTTTCAACAAATAAACTATTTGATTTGATCCACCGAGCGGGCCCAGTGCTGATTGGTGGATTTCACACGCCTTTGGAAACTTTTAATTTCCTCAGACTCCTCACTTTTCCTTCACCGTTAGAGCAGTCGGTATATGTACGTAAATCTTCGAAAAAATCCGAAAACTCATTGGTACATGGCGTTGCATGGTTTCAAACCCGGACCTCCCGTATGGGATTCAAAAAATGCAACGGTGTCTGAATCTCAACATCTCCACAAATACATTAAAACGGTCACCTTTCAATATTTCATACACACGTGAACTAACGCGAATATAAAACAGTTTCATTCTGACGAACGAAGCAAGTAGAGCATACTGGCGCGTACTCAAGTGCCGAGGGTTCTTTTTGGGTTACGCGGGCGCCGAGTCGGGGTTCGCCCAATTACTGCGGAATGTAGGACTGCTGTCTAGACTAGAGCGTGCTTCGTGACAAAAAGTGTCAGAGTGAGTGGTTTCACTTTTACGTTGGTTTATAGTAGGGATGTTACGGAGCTTGGACTCCGACTCCGAAAGGTCGGAACTTCCAGTTGATTTTACACCTCTGACTCCTATTTCGGCTCCGATAATTTTGAATCGGAGGATTTGTGAACAAACATATTCAAATATCAATATTTTATTAAATAGTGTAGGAATACATTTATGTATTATTATTTATGTATTCCTACACTACTCTCTAAAGGAACATGTTTTATTGCCGCAAACATCATTAAAATATGGCCAGTTCAGCTATAAAAATTAAAAAACGGTTTAAAATTTGAACTTCTTCTGAACATCTCTCTTCTACCTCCGCCTCCGACTCCGGTTCCGATTCCGATAATTCAAATTTAAAACCTTCGGTTTCGACTCCGGTTCCGGTAAAACCACCTCCGTAACATCCCTGGTTTATAGTCAGTGTCGAGTATTCTCTTCTTTACAAAGACATACATGACAACAGTACTAAGAGTGGATAGTACCTCAAATATGTTACACTTTTTGGTCGGCACAACTGTCTTCGCATTGGACTTCAGTCGCGATTCAGTTCATCGATTCGATTCGATTTTTTTGGTGAAATGTTTGATTATATTGACTTCGCTTATTTGAGCAAATACAACTTCTGCTATTGAAGATAAATAAACCCAATGAGCACAAAACTTAACTTGCAAAACGTTGTTTGAATGTAGAATACCTACAAGACCTAAGGCTCAAATTGCCTTCTTTGTATAAAATCTAAGCAGTTGATCACCTAAAGGAGCTTAAGCGTAACGCTCTATTTTTTTAACCCACTATATTGTAATTATAATTAGGTACTCAAGTTTTTAATTTGGCGTACCGTAAAGCTTAATTCTGGGACCATAATTATTTCTCGGCGTATAAAGGCATAAACCTATTATTTATTTGGTCAAGTGTAAGAAAATAATAATTAAATTAAAGAGAATGTTAATTTACGTTGAATGCATTTATTAATTAATTAACTAATATTTACTTCTTCTTATATCTTAAAATTATTTATATTATAATTACAGAAGGAAAGAAAATGTACACAAGTAAAAAATTACGTTTGTTACGATATAATCGAAGACTAGGATGGGAACAGGAGCAGGATTCAAGGATTTTCCGAGGATACTGGAACAAAACATTAATAAGGATAATTCGTAATTAGTTACACAGAAATATAGAGGAAAATGTATGTACAAAAATATTGTATAATATTACTTACCAACTGGAGCGGTTCGAAGGTCCAAAATTGTCACCTGAAAGAAGAAATAACATTATTTAGTTATGTTTCGTATACACTAATAGGGTTCTAGGACAGTGTGCAGATGAAGTAATAGAAGAACTTAGTAATAGATATTATATTTTTAAGGAACAGAACACAGAAAATAGTAAATGTAGAAAATAGGTAGTAGTAGGAGACAAAAATAAAACGAAGAAACGTCCGTTCAAGACAAAATACAGAGAGAAAGTGCAAAATACAAAGAAAACAATGAAATTTAGAAATGGAATGGGAATATGAATGAATTTAGATGAAGAAATAAAGATGCCAACACGAAATGAGATGAGATAAACGCTAACGATGAGGTTGAAATTGATGGCAAGGAGGTTGATATGGACGATAAAGTCGACATCGTTACAAGTTGGTTTGGTTTTTCTATATTTTATCCCTACAACTCTTTAGTGAGGTGAGATAATATGTATACGGGAGACGTTGGCTACTGACGGTGGCCCGTTTGCTCATCTAAGTCAGAGTACATGTTGAGTACATGAGTTGGTGTTTACGTTAATTACACTACAATATTTTTTTTCTTTAAATATGGCCCCTGCTAGTGTACACACTGCAATTTGGCCAATGACCGTGTTAGATTCTTGAAAATCAACGTTTAGGCGTCTGTTTACCAACATCGAGATTATGGGAGAGTCGTATGCATCAGGAATGCCTAGTGCCTTGCATTCCAAGTGCAATTGGATGTTAAGTTGCCGAATTCACACCATCTGTAGTTTTTCACTCCCGATTTCACGGACGATTTTTAGGTAAAATACACGTAAAAATGACCACTGTAAACCGTTTTTAAACAATAAAATAGGCCTAACACGCCATGACAGCATGAACGTTCAACATAACCTCCCACACTACAATTTAAAAAGTATTAAAAACCCTGTTTCTCCCGTCGAGCGACTACCCTCATTTCTGACGCGTTCCATTTCGCCGTTTCGCTCCTGCCGTTGGCGCGAACCGACCACGGAAATGACGTTTCCGACCGACGTAAATCGCTACCGACGACGCTGAGATGTTTTTAATTTCTGTGCAATTCACAGCGAACGCAGTTGAATCTGGGTTGGAATGTAGGTGCTCTCTAATATAAATACTTAATAAAATAAGGGAAAAGTTAAAATTAAGTTTAAATTCCCTGTGACTCGCTCGTGTAAAGTTATGTTATCGTCTTTATGCTGTTTTGAGGGGATTGCGGAAAAATCGCCTTCTTGACGACACGCTCTGTAGTCGCAATTTGAGACGTTTTTTTTAAATCAAGTACGTATCTACATGTTGATATTTGGCTTTATGTGCTAATTTAAAGTTCATTAAACAAAAATCTTGTAAAATCTATTCAATTATCTAATCTTGGTATTTTTCAAATCATAACATTCTCTAGCATATTTTGCTTTCCCAACTCAATTTTGTACAACAACCAATTTTCTACTTTCTAACCATGCTGTGTTTACACGTTAAGGGTTACGAATTAGCTTTTAACTTTATATAGATTTTTCTGTAATTTCTCTGGTTGTAATCTGTTGTGTTTACCTAAATTCAATTAAAAACCATTCAATATTAATCAAAATAATCATTATTTATTTATCAAATTCTTATCATTGAAAGCAATAAAGGTTATCTTATGTTTAGAACAAAATCATCTTTAAGTCGTACACGTACGTCGTATTTTTGAATGTTTTTTTGTAACTGTGCTAGTGGCGCCCCTAGTGGTAAAACATTGCAGGATTATCTCCTATTCCGTAGCTCGCTGTTACTGCTCTCGTCATTGTTCTAGAGGAGAGTGCGCTAGTAATCCGATATCTGTGGTACGATGCTATCACAAATGGTTCACATTTTTCCCTCCCACTCGAACACAAAGCATCTCCCTGGAATAGACAGCTTCCTGCTCGCCGGTGGCGCCGCCACTTCCTGCGGTTTTGCGGGCAAACGGGCGACCATTCACAAAACTAGTGTGAAATGTCTATTGTATTGCTGATATTTAATGTTGCCCTTCGAGTTTTGTATTGAGATGTGTGTCATTGTCACAAAATAGGGTATCTGATGTTTATATATTTCTAGTGCTCATACATTTTTGAATGCAGTTGTAAATAACTCCAAAAGTTAGGGAAAAACCCTTTCTTGAGTATGGGTTTCAGATCTGGAAGCACTACTTTGTCAAAGATATTGGCCTCCTCTAAAGTGTACAATGGAGAGCCACCAAGTTGCTGTACAGTTTACAGCGAAGACCTTATGAAGGAAGGCTCAAAGTCTTGGGTTTGACCACACTCAAGGAGTGCCGACTGAGAGGAGATCTCATTGAAACATATAAAATCCTCACGCACAGATACAACCTCCCATACAAACATTTAATTTAAATAAATAACAGTGACTCACTGTGTAAAAAAACTGTGAAATCTATAAAATTAAAATAAGAACTTATAACTTTCCAACACTATGGACATAGACACATCAGCATATATGCTGCCTGTCTATAAATATATAATAATAATAAGTTTTCCTTTAGCTACAACGGTTCAGGTAGCTGCTTATACTGCCCCGTCTCAATTTTTCATCGTCTCAATGGTCTGTATAGCTTTAAAGAGTGCCATTGTTATGTAACTTCCTTAACCTTAGCCCCACTTGCGCCAACATTTAACCCTGGATTAACTTGCAAATTGTCTTTCATTTTAATACAAAATTGACCCCATCTTAACACGAGATTTAACAATCGTTGCAAGTGGAGCTTATTATTATTTCACTAATGACCAATTGCATTAAGATTCCTTATCCCTTTCGCTGAGTCAGACGATTGTGCGTTCCTACTTTAGAAAATTCTATGAGATGTGCTGAATCTGTTTTTACGGACCAATCTGAATTCACACAACAGTGACTTTATAAAATAACCCATGTATTTTGATTGAATTACATTATTTCTTAAAATAATATGCGGTATAAATATAAAAAGTCCATCACTAACTAGGAAAGCATGTTCGTGCGTTGGTATAAATAAACCCTGGATATCACGATCATGCTATCAACTTTAAAAATGTGGCTATTCATTGATTTTTTTAATATTTTTCCCTTAAAACACTTAGCCTACTGTATGTAGCCTATGTTTTTGTAGAAAAATAATAAATTGCTGAGAAAGATAATCTCAGGTGTGAAAAAGATATATTATAATTCTGACTGCCATAATTATAGTGACAACTTTTTCTACTGCTATGATGTTGAAAGTAAGTATCATTGGAAGATGAGTATTTAGTAGGGTTCTTCATACTATTGATAATAAACAACTCAAACAATGTTTAAAAAAATATAAAACATATTTAAGTCATCGATCTGTAAACTCTGATTCATGTTTACAAATAAAGGCTCATCATAGTTATAATGCATATTATTATGTCCTTGGATATAATTAACAAGTACTTACATACACAGAAAGACACTATGTCATTATACAAAGACTTGTCAATACAGAGAGACATCACTGCTTTAGTATTTTCAAACCCACTGAGTTGGCAAATTATTGCACATAAATAAAAAGGTACTTTGTTACATATGTGACTAACTTTAACGAATATTTCAAAGTTTATTTCCAATTGACACTGACTACTGACGTTAAACGTGGACTTGTAAGTACTAAACACGACTAAAACAGATACAAACTACCACTAAACATAAACTGAAACAAGATATCAATGTCAGCATTCTAGTAGGACTTCGACATGCAATTGCTCACATTTACGCAGCCTCAGCAATAAGCGCACATTACTGGCGTCACTTTACCACCGAGACAGAAGCAATTGACTCCGATTGCCACCGCAAACCGGTCGAGGAATGCCACATTATCAATGCCAATAAGATTGCGATTTACACAAAATCGCAAACGTTTACGATTAAAATGACACGAGCTATAATGAAAAAACAGCTTCTAGAGGACAATGAACTACTTTTTATGCATTGATAAACAGAAAAACACTGAAATTCGACAATAAAAGTGATGACATTTACACTAAGGTTTATCATAAAGATTATTAAAAAAGATCAATATAATATTCTTGAGTCCACTTACCACAATAAAACTATATCTGAAATCTGCACTACTACAGAAAATTTACTATAAACACCGTAATTAAATATGAAATTAATAACAAAACAATTATTCGGTAATATTGACACCCTTTTAGCATAGACAATACATTTTTCTTCTTTTTATATCTTCATTCGATGGTCAATCAATCCAAGTCCACTTCGCTCGCTGTCGATAAATGATAAGCTTAATGCTTTTATCACCTTTAAAATTTAAAATTAAATAGGTGATAAAATCATTTATCAGAAATACTAAATCTTTTCTTTTCGATCACAGAAATAAAATATTCCTCTGTGGTTTCAATTGACTGGCATATCAACGACCGCATTGGCCGTTGTTTGTGGTTGCTTGTGATTGTCTCTAGTATAAGAGAACGTTCCAAAACCAGTTGAAATCATTCACGTTGACAATTATCCACGTTCCATTACCGCCTTAACAGCTGAAAATTTATCACACTTTTATTGAAAACAAACAATGGAACTTGTACAATTGAAACGTGAATAATTTCAAGTAGTTTTGGAACGTACTCAAAAATGTGTCTATGAATTTTGACAGCCAATAATGTTGCCAAAATTCAATTTTTGCCAATTACTTGGTATTTTATTATAATATTTCATTTATGTAGTTTATTCCTTCAACAATTTTACATCTTAAAACGTACGTCAAATATGGTTCACAAGCAAAGCTTTTATTACGTGCTTGACATAAATTTGATCGTTTGTGCGCTTTTGTTTCTGCTTTCTCTTTTGTTAATGCGGCAACGCACACAGCTCGCATGCTTCATCACATGGGTCTACATGCGAATAAAATAGACATTTTATTTCTAGGATTTTTTTCAATATATGTTGGCAATAATTTCATGTCAAATCAAATACAGTGGCCCATGGACGTGTGTGAGTGAGTGGAATTGGGACATAAACTGTAGTACTGTGCCTAATCTGTGGAATCGGCTGTGAACTTGTGACGAAAAATTGTTTTTCTCGTTAAAAATCTGTTAAAATAGTCTAATGGAGATAATTTCTTGTCAGTAAACTTGCCTCCTTTAATACACATATTGGTTACCGTGTAGTAATCACAGTTAGTGTAGAAAATAAAGATGAGTGAACCAGGAAAACAGTTCGATATAAACTCTGACCCGAGTTTATCGAATGCTGCTCTTACGCGAGACGTAGGGGCTATGCCTTCGTTTAGAAACCCCATACCTTCAACTTCCACAGCAAATCCTGGCGTAGGAATGCCAGTTTTGCCTCCACGGCCCGATATGAATCTTCAACCAAGTTATGGAATGAATTCTTACGGTGGGATGGGGGGATCCTACGGTATGGGTGGGTTTGGGGGGTACGGAGGGTACAGCAGCGGTTATGGAGGAATGGGAGGGTATGGAATGGGAGGTATTGGAGGCATGGGTGGTATGGCACCATATGGAGGATTCAATAGGTTTGGACCAATGTATGGAGATGTTGAAACAAGGTGAGAGTTTTTAAATCTAAAACAAAATGAAACTCTTGCTCACTCACAAGCTACATTGTGTAAGAGTGAAGGTGATTTTTCATTTAACAATGTTTTAATTTAACTAATGTCATTTGTTATTAGAATACTAGAATTCGTGTCTATAAGACAAATTTCTGCCACTGGTCAATAAGACAAATTTGAGAACAATTGAAGAGTTACAACTCAACAAATTATCTACATAATAATTTATCAAATTTTATTTACCGCTAAACCCATATTTGACCTCAATCGCACCTGATGGTCAGATCAACAATGGAGCATGCGGGTTAATTAATGCTATAAAGTGTTCTAATTAGTACTAACATTTTGTATACCTATAGAGCGTCGGTGGCACAGTGACTAGGGCACCGGACTCCCATGCGGGAGGTCCGGGTATGAAACCGTGCAGTGCCATGTAGCAATGAGATCTTCGTATTTTTCGAACACTTATGTACATTTACCGACGGCTCTAACGGTGAAGGAAAACATCGTGAGGAAACCTGCACACTGAGATGACCAGTGTGCAAAATGGGGTAGGAACAAAAGATCCTCAAGGGTCGAATTGCAGCTGGGTTATTGCTGGGTTATTGTTATCATAAGATAAGATAAGATTGTATACCTATTGTAAACAAAAATAAAGAGAGAAGTCTTTCTTTGCCCATCAACAAAACTACAAAATTTAGGTTGAATAAAACTTTATTTTTTTCTAGATTCATCCAAATGGCAGAGGAGAATTCGAGACCGGCATTTGATTCCATACAGAGTGTAGTCAGTGCTGTGGGCAGCGTCGCAATGATGTTGGAAAACACATTTTTTGCTTTGACCAGCTCATTCAGAGCGATATTAGGTATGTGTTTGTTGCTTTGCATTATCTAGGGTAATTAATACAATATATAAAAATATAAATATTTATAATAGGGAACTTTCAATTTTGGGGAGAGGCCACAGAAATCGTTCTAGTGGCGCCCTCTCCTCTAGAACGATGACGTGAGCACTGACAGCGAGCCAAAGGGTTTATGCAAATGCACTATTATGTGCATACTTTTCCAATGCCCACCTAATTTATGGAAAAATGTTCACATCGCATGTGCCAACAGGCAGACGCAGTTTCCACATAAATCTTCACTAGCAAGCAATCTAGAAGCACATAGGGTGAATTACGAAATCTTTGGGTCATACCTATATGACCCCTCCCCTTAGGGTTGCAACAAATTTACAATTTACTAGATTTATAGAGAAAGATATATATATATATATATATATATATATATATATATATATATATATATATATATATATATATATATATATATACATACATGTAAATCTTTTATGGCTATCACACAAACAAAGATAACAAATATTAACTTTGAAACAACGTAATAGCATACTTCACAAGATAAGACAAATTCTATCTTTTTCAACAAATCTCAAATATGAGCAGTTTTGTTCAAATAGACAAGTATATGAGTTTATGATCTTAAAAACATTTGCCAATTATTTTTTTACATGAATATTACGAAAAAAAATACCTTAAATATGGGAAAGTTCTCAATAAATTATTTAGACTCCCCGTATCCAATTCAGAAATCTGTTAACATTTATTAGTGGAATTCCTGAATGGTGAATATTTTTGTTTGACACCTTGTTTGTATAAAGCTCATGTATTACCAATCCTCATGTATCAATATCCTATCCTCAGGTGTGGCCGAAAATTTTGGGCGACTACGGTCACTGTTTGCCCAGGTGTGGTCAACATTTGCCGTGGTGCGGACCTTGAATTGGCTCGTGAGAAAACTCATGGTCATGCTGGGTATTCGGACTGAAAATGAATTCAAGGTAGGTACTATCCATCGGAAGTATGTGGACCTGTCAAATGACATCATAGATGGAATGATAGACGGTATTGTCAGCAAAAAAATTTACGAAAGTATTCATAGTGTTCTTGTGTGAATTTTTAATATACTATTTGCGTCGGTGGTCTAGTGGCTAGCACGCCGGACTCCCATACGGGAGGCCCGGGTTCGAAACCATGCATTGCCATGTACCAATGCTATGCATTACGCAAAATTGGCGCTTAAGACGTCGAGTTGCAGAAATCAGCCCGTTATTACGTTACATTACATTACATGTACCAATGTCTTATTCGGATTTTTTCGAAGACTTACGTACATTTACCGACTGCTCTAATGGTGAAGGAAAACATCGTGAGGAAACCTGCATGTTTGAGGAAATTAAAAGCTTCCGAAGGCGTGTGAAATCCACCGCATCAGCACTGGGCCCGATCGATGGATCATTGCATGTACCCCCTTGTGCAAGGAGGCCTGTGCGCCAACAGTAGGGACATTAAAAGGCTGATGATGATGATGAATATACTGTATTGTGCAAGTATTATGTTGAGATTTAATCGAAGGTTTTTCACGGTTGATACTTCAGCTAGAGTGGTCAACTGCACTTATTAATTATTGCGTGGTGGCAATGCATTTCTTGAAAGTTGTCATGATAAACTTATTACAATCACAATAAAAGATGCAATAATTTATGATTTTGCTAGTCATTCAAAGTAAATGTAGAAGGTAGCGGATATGATAATTTTCAGTTAATGCTGATAAGAAAACATTAATAATTATATCATTATGATAACACAGACATCTACTATCACCCAAGTCAAAAAGTAATCATGTACTTTTTATGTGAACTGTATTAACTGTACTCGTATGTTTTTATTGCTTATTTCTTCAAAAAAGATAATAAATACATTGAATTATATAATCTTTTCTTATCAATACCTCCAATAATTTAACGGTACAAAGGTCGGCTGACACATTTAGTCCATAAATATAAACAATGTATGTATATCATGACTAAAAGTACTGACTACAACAGATTTACCAGGCATGAGTTTAGTTTGAGGCAATGACAAAATACATAGGTCTATTTTACTAAGTTTCCATTTAAAATTATAATGATCCTCCTGTCCCAATGGTTTTAGGAATGTGTAAAATGTATTCACAACTAGTGTTTGTAATTTATTATAGTAATTTAAAATAATCCTCCCTGGTTATTTTAAGGATGATTTTCTGGTGTGGCTAGTCTGGGCCGTAATTTAATTATAAATGATTTTGGGTTTAGGAACGGCAGAGGTGGGAGGGTTGACTTTTCATAGGAGTGGGTTTAGACTAGAGGTTTTAGGGGAAGGTTTGAACCCCCAAACTCCGCTCTCTCCTGTCTGCAGCCATAATAATACTATAAGCCTTTATTGCTGGTTTTTTACATGCTTTCTTATATCTATACAATTTTAAATAATTATTTAGGTACATAAGTAATCGGTGTCCGTGCAGCCATACTGTCTTACAAATAAAAACCTAAACTTAAAAGGTATTTTCAGAACTCGTCCTAAACTGACCTTCATGGTTGAATGGTTATAAGTTTTAATATAGGTACAGAGCAGACGACCCCAACGTGCATGCGTGAAAGGTTACCTACCTTTCACGCATGCACGAGGAACCAAGAGAGGCGTGCCAAAACAGAGATTCGTGGTGCTGCATTCTCTCTACCTAACCCGCTAGTGCGTGAGCTCTTAGTTAAACATTCGGGTATCGGGTAAAATCGGCATCTGTCTCTGTCTTATTACAATCGTAGTACATTTGCGTATTGTTAATAATAACCGAAGCACACCAAAGTATAATTCATCTCATCTAAGCATGGACGACATAGTTAGAAAAAATTAATCTCTCTACGTCATGCAAGGGTCATGCACGACGTATTGTGAGTAAATTCACGCATGTGTGAGCGCATGACCTAATGGGAGTACTTCACAGTATGTATGTATTTCCAGGCATGGGCTGAAGCAGTTGCAGCCAACCAATCGGGGACAGCGACGCCTGAACAGCGAGTTAAGGGCTCCAGCTGGGCCATACTGCTGTTCTTCGGAGTCATCGCCGCAGCTCCGTATATCGTGCTTAAGATGATGAGCGGATTGTCCAAAAGCATCAATGAAAGATGTAAGTTTCCAGTATAGGTACTGTTCTGTACTCGGTGTGACTACTAAAATTCCCTTGAGTGATCGTATATTTTTGGCGAATGATTTTGTTAATGTAGAGAGAGAAATGCCGTCAGTTGCACGAAGATTGTAGGGCTCCTGGTTCCGCATTTAGACTCGTAAGTGGACCTGGTTGGTTGCCTGGAAGAAATAGCTTAAAGCTATAATGCTGCCATTTGTATTTTTGTATCTTTCTTCTGTCCTGTATTTTTGTCCTGTGTGTGTGCAGTTGCAAGAAACGTCCTTAGTTAAGTCTTCATTAAAATACATGCTATCCCTTTCTAAGCCACAGCTCTAGGTAGAGATCACACATAGTTAAGGAAGCCTTAACTTTAAGGAAGTTTCTTGTAATGATTGAATATTTTTAATTAAAACAAACATGGAATCTATGCTGTTTTAAATAACTCCAAATGGTTTCCTAATACCTAATGTTTTCGGTTTTTTCTCCCGCGCTTTTGTGGCATCCACATCAGGTTTCTTTCGTTTTGTCTTGCAAATTGTTTTACAATAGTGCTTTTCTAGTAAGAATGGTGTTTCTTGCCCGAAGAACTTCGACAAGATGTGAATAATGTGTGGGACAGTGAAGTAAATTAAAATAAACGCTGCAGCCCGTTCCGTAATTAGCTGGATTTTGAAGAGCCATACTGCGTCCGGGACGCCTTCTTCTTTGGTTCGGATGGTGCAGAAGCGTTGAAGATTCTCCCAGATAGCATTGAAATGTGTCACACCAGCATTTATTTTAATGAAGACTTGAAAGAGTTGTTTACATTAGACATGGCTGTATGGGCTCAGTTTCCTTTGCCTTAAAAAAACAACAACAACCTAATGTTTTCGTATAGTTATATTGGCTATTTTAGCTGACTTTAGTGTCCTATCCTACTTTGAAAAATATTGTTCTTTATCAGATCATATAGTAAGAAATTACAAAATCTTTATCGAATCCAATTAAGATGGAAATTGTTTATTGAATAAAGAAGAGATACCAAAATAACAGAACTTAATGAATAATAACTAATTTTTTCCAGTAACCGACCCAACTACCTGGCAGAACCCTCTACGAGCTGTCGGCCAACATGATTTCCAAGCCACATCTCCTCAGGAGATCAGCTTCTCCGCCAGCCAGGTGCTTACACTGGCTCCTCAACATCTCCAGGGTCACCTCTGGAACTCCGGCTGGCTAATGGCCTCAACGGACAGACAGCATGCAGGATTGGTACCTGTTAACTTCATAAAAGTGATCAAGCCTAGTGTCGAAGGACCGAATCTAACAAAAGTGGAGAATGACAAAGTGGAGAGTGCAATGCCAGAGTTGAGTACGAGTGATTTGAATAAATATTATGAGCAGGAGTTATAAAGTTAAGGTTGTAGTTGCTTTTATCTAGATCGATATATGGACAGTTTTGGCCTAGAACCTTTCGAAGACCTCAAGGTCACGCTTTATAGATTTTTTTTTACTTTCATAGACTTGTATGTACTCTGACCTGGAATATAAAAACCTATCAAGAGAACGCCGTTATCTGTGTTATGAAGTTCGCTATGAAAAATATAGTTCCATTTAATTCCGCAATATGGCAGGGGTTTATATATTTCTTGTCAGGGTATACATACATTATTGACTGCTCTAATAGTGAAGGATGACATCGTTAGGTCAGTAATTACTAAATTACATTTGAGCAGTGCAGGCTTAAGACCCAGTGCATACTTTCGGAGTGGAGACGCAGCAACAGACTTTGATAATGTAAACTAAATCTTAAAGCATCTAAAATACTGTTTAAAATGGCATGCTTGCGATTCCGCGCTCCGTGCCGCTTTTCGCTGCCCGAGTCGCTCGTTATTGACATGCCATTTTGAACTGTATTTTTGAGACTTTAAGGTTTAGTTGAAATTGTTATCAAAGTCTCTCCGCTGCTACTGTTATAATGAACGCTGGAACTAACCCGCACAGCAGATCATAACTCTTAGGCTCAATTTACATTGCCGCGGAATGGAATGGAAGCGAATTTCGTAACGTAATTGTACATAGCATAATGAACTTTATGTCAATTGTGTAACATACAAACTAAATACGAGCCAAATGTAAATTGAGCCTTAAGGCGCAATTACATATGGTCGTTCACCGATTCAGCGACCGAACTCCGTTGTTTACACTTTGTCGTTGGCCGAAATCGTCCAACGTCATTCGTTCTATGACAACCTAGTGACTTGACGTTTGCCGAAAGCGGTCGGACGACTGGGTAATTCACATATAGTCGGTGACCGCCTGCTGTGACCGACCAGACGGTCGTTCAACGACTACATGTAACTGCGCCTTCACTCCTTCAATGGCGGCCTGTGCCCCGATAGTGTGTACCAAATAGACTAAAAACTTTTCTAATCAATAGACAAGAATAAACAATGTATGGACCAAGGGAGTTGCAATACTACTATTAGTAAACTGGAAAAGCATCTTCATGGAAAGAAAGTGGCCCCCGTCGAAAAGCTATTTAAAAAAAAGAAGAGTAAGCGAGACATACTGAGTAGGGCATCATATCTCTTTTTAGTACAGCGATCATAGTAAAAAGTTCCTAAATTTCCCTTGATTCAATTAATGCTGGTAACACAGGTTACGATGAAAAGAGACGGGATGCCCTACTCCAGTATGTATCGCTTACTTTCTATTTTTTTAAAACGGTTGCTAACGGGGCCACTTTGTTTCTATTGAGATCCCATTCCAGTTACTTACTTTAGTAAGTGTGCAGCTTTTTTGGTATGGACAAAGGTCTAAATTGAATAGACTTGAATGCTATTTCGCTGTAGTAGAGTGAAAACCTGGTAAATATATCTATCATCTTTTCGTTTTAGTTCGATTCTTGAAAGAAATGGAGCGACAATGGCTCAAAGGTTAGGGCTTTAGACTGCGGCGCAAGTATCGCCGGATCGAATCCACTTCCGCATTTTTGCCTGGCTAATGAAGAATATTATTTATGTGTAAAACATTCTTCTAAGTCGTATTCCTCATTGCTGAGGGTCGTGATCATTCTAAGAAGACTCGTGGCAGATTTAATGGGGTGGTTTGCCATTGCCTTCCCCATTTCACGCACTGGTTATCTCAGCGTGCAGTTTTCCTTCAGCATCAGAGCAGTCGGTAACTGTACGTAAGTCTTTCGAAAAACCGAAAAACTCATTGGTACGAGTACATGGCAGGGCATGGTTTCGAACCCGGACCTCCCGCATGGGAGTCTGGGAGTCCGACGTCCTAGCCCCGACGCCAGCGACGCTCGTAAAACGTGAAACATTACCAATGCTTATTTTAAAAAAGTGAGTTAGAGTGAAACTGGCGTGCCTTACGAACCCTTCCTTCGAAGTGCTTAAATGGAGAGCAAAAAATGGTCACGATTGTTGAAACTGCCTGAATACAAACCCCCCCTCTTGGCATTAAATTAGGGGTGTTGGTCACACTGTCTTGCAATTTAGCTACGTTGTACAGTCGACCTACCCAAAACGTCAAAAGAGAACCAGAAATGTATCATATTGCGCAGGCATAAGGTTGAGATTTAATCGAAGGTTTTTGACAGATGGTATGCTAAACCTTTGGTATGGACAGTAATTGTTAAAACATGTTTAGTGATTGCTTAGAGCCAAAAATGGTTTCCCATTACCCAGGTTTTCACTCTACAGCGACAATTTGTAGTAACCAAAGATTTTGTAATTCACTCTTAAAAGGTTATGGGTATTATTTTGTACCCTTACAATGGGGTTTCTTTTCATAAAGAAACATTTATATGTTTTTAAAAGAGGTTGCCTTAGCAATCATCATTTTGAATAACGGGTAAAGAAGTGTTCCAAAACTGGTAATAATTGGGTAATTATTACCTGTTTTGGAACACTTCTTTATCCGTCCGTTCTTTAGTCCTAGCCTTAGTTGGGTCACGGGTCCGGTTCCAGCCACGGTTCGATACGCTACAACCCATCACATGTGCTCCACCCTCCCCCACTTAAAATCAGCGCTTCGTGATTGAATGCAGTGAATCGAACAGGAATTGAACCGGCCTCGTGAAGTCTGAGCCAAAAAGGTACTCATTACCTGACAGTTGAAATAGTACCGGTTCCAAAACAGATTCGGGTAATAAGTGCCCTTTGTCATGTAATAATGACCGGTTCAAACTACACTTCACACTAACTTTACTCGGCAATTATTACCCGACAAAGCGAAAGTGGTTTTGAACGTACCCTAAGGATCTTATTTCTGAGGTCTAGACTACACGCCCCGGTTCCAGCTCCGCTTCGGTTCGCTCCATCCAAGGATTTTGAAATCCACCCCTATGTAGATTGCTCGCTAGATAAGTTTTATAAGGAAACCGCGTCTGCCAGTCCGCGCATGCTATTTGAGCATTTTTCCATACATTAGTCGGGCACTGAAATGTGAAATATATTAAAATATATATTCAATCCATTTATTTATTGCTTTAACTATGAGTATACAAGATGATGGTGTTTTATATAGTAACATACATAGTTTAGACCTTGGCGGTATTGCAATATATCATATCAGTACCTATGCTATACATAGATAAGATTCAAGTTAAAATATTAAATAGAATAGAATATTAAATCTGTAATTTACTCTTTTCAAATATATGACATATGGGGTAAATTCCGTGGCTCGCTGTCAGTGCTTGCGTCATTGTTCTAGACGAGATCGCGCAAGTAGTCCGATTTCTGTGGCTCTATTCAATCACGAAACGCTGATTTCAAGGTGGGGGAGGCGGAACACATGGACTGGTGGTTGCGGCGAATGGAACCGGACGTAGTCGTGTAGACCAGGTCTTCGGTAGTACAGTCACAAACCTTAATTTGAGACCCTTAATTGTAGACGGCAATCACAAGAGATCTTTAATCAAGTATTGACAAGGTTGTTCAATGTGTCAAAGTGGATCCTAAATTGAGGTTCGTGACCGTACCATACTATAAAGTAAACCATGTTTAAAAAGTTATTTTTTTTGGTATAATGTTAATGTTTTTGTTCTTTTGGTAATAAGGGATAAAAATGTGTTGTAAATTGAGATTAGCTAAGCGGGTTCTCTTTATTTTATTACTCTATACTGGTCTCGCGTTTCATTTTATTAAACACAAACGGAACTACAAAAAAAACCCGGCAAAGTGCGAGTAGGACTCGCTCACCGAAATAACTCCTTTTTTACCATTTTTGTAGGGAACCTTAAAAATAGCTCGCCCAACCACTCGCTCGTCCGTCCACCTACCAGAACCACAATTGGGCCTTATACAATAAGATTATTATATAAGATATTTCCTGTTTTTGTGTACAATAAAGTGTTTCTATCTATCTATCTGTAGGAACGCGCTATGTAAGGAGATGGAATGACGTAACGTCAGCTGTATGAAAGGGAAAAGGGAAGATCTTCCACCAGGCGGGGTGTTGTGCCTGGTGACGAGATGTGCTGGTCCAACAATGGATGTTTGGTACTCGTATATATACGAAGTCCTACGAATATTTCGATAGCGCGTTCTACGCCGATGTGAGTAGGTACTGTATCGTAGTGGCGCGCGTCGTGCGTCGCCACATATCTATAGCTCTTAAGCGGTTGGTCACTAATGTTGGGGACTCGTCGGTATAGTTAGACTTAGAGTGCGTTCCAAAACCAGTTGAAATTATTCACGTTGACAGATTTACACTTTCCATTGCTTGTTTTGAATACAAATTTGATACATTTTCAGCTGTTAACGCGGTAATGGAACACGGATAGTTGTCAGCGTGAATTATTTCAACTGGTTATGGAACGCTCTCTTAGATGCACCTCTTTATCTTACAACGTACTTACAACACTTAAGTCATAAATCCTGGGTGCTTATAACGGTTCTTTCATGGCATGGTATGGCGTGTGCTAAATAGAGACAGAGCTATACTAAAGCGATAGCGCTGTCTCTATTTCATTCATTATTGATAATTCATTTGATGGTTTTGAGAAACGTAATAGCCCTGTCCTGTTGATCGTAAAGCTCCCGCTCTATGATTCGACTCCTAGACTATAATACTAAACTAAAAACGGGGTCAGCCACGGAAATCGGACTAGTAGCGCCCTATCCTCTAGAATGATGACGTGAGCACTGACAGCGAGCCAAAGGGTTTGATCAAATGCGCGTATAGTTCCATATATTTGACATTTCAATGCCCGACTAATGTATGGGAAGATGCTCACATCGCTTGCGCCAACTGGCATACGCAGTTTATATAGAAAACTTCTCTAGAGAGCAATCTACATAGCATTAGTTTCAAAATCTTTGGGATCAGTCAGCCCTTTTATTTATGGAGAATTCAGAGGCAATTTTTTTCACGTGGAAATAGCTACTGGCGGGCTAAATCTATACGGATTATTCTAGACGAAATCTAAAGATATTTAAGCCTCGCCTTACGGATTTTTAAAAATTGGATCTGGCAACACTGCGTAGATATTTGAATTATAAAGTATCTAACAATCTTTGTTTACTTAGATACAATTCCATTTTTATTATATGCACTTACATCTAGACTAGAGATCTAGACGGATGCATTTAAAAAATTCCAATTTTTTCTCAGACATGCAGGTTTTTTTCCTCGATCAACTTTGCCTTAGAAGTGACTATAGGCTTTTACAGGAATAAAATCTCAACCGCGTTTTAATAATGCACGGCGCCATCTAGTGGTATGCGGACAAAAACTTAACTAAATTAGCAAAAGTAACTACATATTATTATTTCTAATCCTGTAATTTCGGACAAGCGGGCGGTCGGATCGACGAGATTTTATCCTTTTTTTTAATGATTTTTAACGGCGGCTCTTGTGTTTTTAATTTGCTCATAGCTTTCAACTCGTAAATAATAAATATTATCAACAATATTCTAAGGATTTATGAAAGAACCGTGATACGGGCATTAAATGCAGGCACTCTTGCTTCTTCTTTGCCATAATAAAATTAGAATAAGCTCTCTTTGATGCAATTATTAATAATATTGAATGCAATTCTATATTTCATTGTAAATCATAATTGTGTATTTTTATTCCATTGTAATATTATAACAATTTTATGGGATGGACTGAGTTTTCAAGCAATAAAATAGTTTTAAATATTTGTTATTGTTTTGTTGCATAATGCCCTATCCCTATTATATTATTATAATCTTGGATATCATAACCGTGTGGTTCCCGGTTTTCGAATAGGCCACCCCATCTCTCCCCGTGGGTGTCGTAAAAGGCGACTAAGGGAAACGGGGCAGTACCGAACACCGTTGCCTCCGTTTGGAGTCCTGAGCCTCAACCAGAAAGTGGCAATAGCCTGCAGTCGATCCGGCTCCGCACGTATCGACTTGTCGTTCCTGCGAATTAAGTCGGTGAGGTCGAGAGGGTGGCGCGGGTACTGGGCAAGCCCGCGTTTTTCCTTAATTGCGTCCCAGGCGATGCAGCGTCTGTGGATATCATTATTTCACAATACCTTACATAATGCGGATAACGCGGGATGCGGGATAGGCAGAGAGAATGGAACGTCATGAATATATCAATGGCCCGTCTCTTCCTAGAATTAATTATTCCAAAATATTCACCAATAAGAGGCGACTAAGGAACTTAGTGGATACTATTCTACATCTAGTAGAGGTCTCACGTTTGTCCACCAAATCTTACGACGAAAAGTGGGAACTACCTATGATGAAGGTGGTTCCTCTGTCTACCCTAATGTGATAGTTATATTATATTTATAAGGTTGCTGGCAGCGACTGGATGAGAAGAGCCGAAGATCGGGCTTAATGGCGCGCCCTGGGACAGGCCTATGTCCAGCAGTGGTCTAGAGTTGGATGCTGATGATATATTTATAATATAACTATCACATTTGGGTAGACAGAGGAACCTTCATCATAGGTAGTTCCCACTTTGCGTCGTAAGATTTGGTGGACAAACGTAAGACGTCTACTAGGTGAAGAATAGTATCCACTAAGATCCTTAGTTCATACGACACAAGACAAAGAGGTTGGAATAAAAATATAATGTTACCAAATTCAATCTACACATCAATCTCCTTCTCTCTCAACTGTTCCGTAATTATCTTCAAATCAGCAAAGCATGCCAGCTTCGATTCATCCCTCCGACGGACGCTGGTCGAAGCCAGGCCGTATAACCTGCCACCCTGCACCAATAGATCACCAGCCAGGACTGGGCATCGAGCGTAGGCTTTCACGCAAATCGTGTTTTTTTTATTGTTCAGATTTTTCGTCGTCATTCCGGAGCATACGCAATCATTTCCTGTAATCAATCCTGGATCAATTTATGGGTCGTAGGTATTAGTGGGAAGCTGCATAAACGGCCAGAAATACTGCACATGTGCAGAGTCATCCTGGAGTAGTATCTACCACCATTTTTTAAAACTATTTCTACCTCAATGCAGCAATGCTTTAAGTATAAAAGCCTAGGACTTCACGGGTCTGGTTCCAGTCACGGTCCGGTTCGCTGCAAACGCTGATTTCGGAGCGTATGTGATTGGTTGCAGCGAACAAAACCGGGGATGAAACCGTCTGGTTTTATTCAGCATGTCCACGCTAAATAGAAGAAACACCACTTGTAACCATCTATCAATATGTAGGTAGGTAGGTAGGTAGGTGAAAATAAAGACATACATTCACGTGAAAACCGAGGCTGAGGGCCAGCGCAATTAATTGCCGGCACATGAGACCATAATGAAAACTTCAAAGTTAGCAAAGCATCGAAAAGCCTCTTTTTTTTAAAAAAAATGGCCTTTGGTATTGTGTTTTAAGGCACAATAATTCCGCCAATTCACGTTGTAAGGGAGACATATCGTTAAAGTAATCGGTTATGAAATTTGTTTATCGAAATTTAGAATCTTGCACATTTTGTGTCAACCCTCTTTTTAGTGAGGTAAGATATTTATCAAATCAAATCAATTTATTTTCGGAACAACGTAGGTTCAATTTTTGTTACTAACAATGCAGGTACTTAAGACTATGTTAGTAATTCTATCTATCTATCTATCTCAGCCACGTGTGGTCCGCCTTCGGACATAGGCCTCCTCCAACTTCTTCCACTTCCGACGGTCGCAGGCGGTGCGCATCCAGTTGTGGCCCGCTATTCCCCGAATGTCGTCCACCCATCTCATAGGTGGGCGACCTTGTCCCCGCGTGTTTTGCCGTGGTCTCCACTCAAGCGTTCTTCTGGTCCACCGGTCCCTATCCATCCGTGCAATGTGTCCCGCCCATCTCCATTTCCGGCTTTCGATGAGGTCTACCACGTCTCTAAGCTTCGTCCTTTGTCTGATCCACTCGTTCCGTTTGTGGTCTAGCAGTGTTACACCGAGCATCGCCCTTTCCATCGCTCTTTGTGTCACTCTAAGCTTCTCAGCGGACTTCTTTGTCAACGTGGTAGTTTCCATTCCATACGTAAAAACTGGCGAGACACACTGCTCGAATACTTTGCTCTTTAGATGTTGGGGGATGGTTTTTGAGCGCATAATGTTAGCATTAGCTCCAAAGGCGGACCAGGACTGTGCTATTCTGCGATCTACTTCTACTGTTTGGTTGTCAAGACCCAGGGTTATTTTGTGACCTAAGTATATGTAATGGTCGACCACTTCAACAGGAAGCTGGCATTTATCGGCATTGAAAATGTTAGTCATTATTTTGGTTTTGGACTTGTTCATCTTTAAGCCGATTTTTTCCGATTCCTTCTGCAGCTCTTCGATCATTAAGACCATTTCGTCGACGTCATCAGATATTAGAACGATGTCGTCCGCAAACCTCAGGTTATTAAGTCTCTCCCCGTCGATGTTAAGGCCCTTGTCGTTCCACTCAAGCTTTTTAAATACATTTTCCAAGGCTGCTGTGAAGAGCTTCGGCGATATCGTGTCTCCTTGGCGTACTCCTCTGCCAAGCTTGAACGAGTCCGTTAATTTATGGAGATTGACGGAAGAGGTCCCATTTCTCTGGAGGTGCTTGATGAGTTGGATGTATCTTTCATCGATCCTACAATCAGCGAGTGCTTTTTCAACTGCCCATGTCTCGACTGAGTCGAAGGCCTTTTCGTAATCTACGAAGGCGACAATTACGGGTTTCCTGTATTCGTGGCACTTCTCTATTACAGTCTTAAGCGCTTGTAGGTGGTCGTTTGTACCAAACCCTGAACGGAACCCAGCTTGCTCTCTTGGTTGGTAACTGTCTAGCTTCTTGGAGAGTCTATTGACAATTACTCTTGTAAACAGCTTGTAGATATGTGACAATAGGCTGATTGGTCTGTAATTGTCTAGCTTTCTAATATCTCCTTTCTTATGAAGCAGAACAATTACCGCATTGTGCCATCTCTGGGGTACTCTGCATTCCTGTATACACTTTGTGAACAGCACAGCAAGAGCCTTCCACAGTATTGTTGGACTAGTTTTTAGCATTTCTGGTAAAACGTTATCTTGTCCCGGAGCCTTACGATTTTTCATTTGGCTCAATGATAGCTGGATTTCCTCTCTGGTCACATCAGGTATATCTTCTGAACCCACATTGACCACCTTCAGACGATTTCCCCTTTCTCCTCCAGTTGGATTATCCGGATCTGCGACTTTGCTAGTGTATAGTTGTTCATAGAATGATCTTGCTACTACAAGCAGTTCTTCTCTATTCGTTACAACCTGCCCTTCGCCATTGATGAGTTGGAAGATTTCTTTCCTCCCGTTATTTAAATCAGTTTTGAGAACTCTTTTACTTGTGTTGAGCTCAAGGGCTTTCGTGATCAGGTTCTCGTTGTACTGCTGCATGTCATTCCTTACATTTGTATTATATTCCTTACACATGTTAGTAATTATTTACAAAGAAAAACTTAAAGGCAGACATGTGGGACAGAGAGTTGGTGCGTTCATCGGGACCTACCCGAACCCGGTCAACACACGAACCCAGTGTCTGATTATCGGACAATATTTATGGGTGACAGTGACCAGTTTTCTCTTTTAGCAAGACAACAACAAATGAAACTTCTGCAGTATTTCTGACAGTCATAGTTACCAGCTTCAAAAGTCATAGTCATAGCGTCGATTTATATTATGGTAAATTTATATGAAAACGCGGAACGCGACGCGCTTCGTTAAAATACACGGGTTCCTATTATTCGATTTTTATTAAGCAGCGCGTGCGAACCGCGTCATCGCGCGTTTTCAAATAAATCGAGTAATAAGAACTCGTGTATTTTGGCTAAAGAAGAAAGAAAGAAAACACATTTATTTTACCTTATACGGGAGATTGTATAAAAAAACTTAACATAATAAAACAACACAATGTCAAAAAGACACATTTTCAGCATGTGCTGCGATCCGACCGGCTGGAAACCACAGCGCTGGTTTTCAGCTGTGCCAGGGAGAAGGCATCGCGGGCGAAACGCGCGTAGCGCGGTTGTGCGTTTTCATATAAATCTTAACGGCAGTTTGCTTTATCCTGGCCTTGCCTGTAACAGTTACTGGTTGCCGAGACAGCGTCATCCTCCCCCCGCCTTCGAACAAAGTCCTGCCAATGACGTCAGCTCGCGAGCCGTTGATGATGTTCGTGCCTATTGAAATGAAATTGTGGACGCATCGTCCGATGTCTTCGTAGCTGGAGAGAAGGATCAGCTTCTTGGAGATTACGCCGTCGTGTTGTATGCGCTCTATTACGTCGACCGGGAAGCCTTTTTTGCATACGGGGCTGGAAGGAAAGTTCAAAATAAGCTGTTACGTCTCTTAGTAATCGTATTCCTTTTTGATGAGGGTCGTGATCATTCTATGGAATTAAGCACAAAATTTTCTTACCAGATTTAATGGGGTAGTTTGTCATTGCCTTTCCCATTTAACACACTGGTTAAATCAGTGTGCAGTTTCCTCACTGTGTTTTTCTTCGTCGTTAGAGCAGTCGGTAACGGATATTATATTTACCGACTATTAATTTATTATGTAAGTTAAGAAAAATTCGAAAAACTCATTACATGATACGTACAGACATGGCTTGCCTGGAATCGAACTCGGGACCTCCTTTTCTACGCCATAGCTCTTGATAGAACATGACACGTAAAATGATTTCTGTTTCCAAATGTCATGAAAGTGACGCCCCCCTGCCCGGTGGACCGACGACCTGGAGAAGGTTGCTGGCGATGGTTGGATGAGGAAGGCGGAGGACCGAGTAATGTGGCGCGCCCTGGGAGAGTCCTATGTCCAGCAGTGGACAGACACGGGCTGATAGATACATGAAAGTGATGGGCTCCGTTAAGATTCCTAACACTAGTTAAGCTTCCCCAAACCAGCTTCCGTCGCGATTGAGTCTATCATCTGTCTACGAATGGTATCCAAGTAGACTCACTGGTTAAGATTCCCCAGCCGCAACCGCACTGGCCCCGACTTACTGCACGCTCCGCTAGCTAGCACCGCAGTAGCACTGACTAACGCGCCGATACACAGTAATTCGTCCGTCGCGATCGAGTGTATCCTCGCCGCAAACTTGTAGTCCTCCATCTGAACGTGAAACGGTTTTCGTAAGTACCTACCTACATTACACATTCATGTACCTAGTATTTGTGCAACCTTTATATATAAAGGAGCCTATAGGCTATATAGGCATCGATTCCGGGGTAGCCGCTAAATCTAAATGTTACGCTCTCATTGTGTAGCTAGGTTTCGTTTAGCGAACCCCGGAATCTATGCTTTTAGATCAATCGTGTTATAAGTACCTACAGTCGTGAGTCGATCACTAGCTAAAGCTTAGATTATTCATATGAATAATTATTCATATTCGAATGAATAATCTAAGAGCTAAAGTATACCATCTGTCAAAACGTATGCTTGCACAATATGGCATATTTCAGATTCTCAAATTTTGACGTCTGGGTAACTGTAGGTATTATTAGAGGGAATGTAAAAGTAAGTTACAAAATTACTGATCTGTACAACATAACTAATGGGAATTAGCTAATTCACAGAACTATATAATAGTCCTGTGAATAGCTATAGATAGTTATAGTGAGTGAAAAGTTCCCATTAGCATTTTCATATAAGTATTTGAAAGACAAAAATTAGTAATATCAAAGTTCTAATGTAATATTTAGCCATTTTATCTTCGAATTCGCGACCGTACACCCACCCGATAGTAGTTCACACACAGCACCTACATACCGCCCGCGCCGGCGCGGGCGGCGACCCGCTTCTGGCGCTTACACGCGCTGTCGGCGTATTCCATGCCGCTTCTCCCCGACCCCTCCCACCCCAGGGACGTCCTAAGCCGAGGTCCGTACCCACCTGGGTGCCCTTAGGCAGTCGCTTCTTATAGTCGTTTTTAAGTCCTCCTCCAGGCTGGAGCGCATTTAGCGCTCGCCCCAAAAACCCCGGTGAAGCTGTAAAGGTCCTTAGGACCAACAGCAATTATCAGTTTGAAAAAAGAAAAAAAAAGCGACCGTACAATAGCATGATTAACCTAATACTAACAATATTTCAGTAAAATATAGCACAAATACGTCATGAATGTGTGTTTTTAAATGAAAACTAATACGAAAACCACTTGGTAATCATCATCATCAGCCTATTAATGTCCCCACTGTTGGGGCACAGGCCTCCCCTTGCACAAGGGAGTACGGGCCATGATCCACCGAGCGGGCCCAGTGCAGATTTCACACGCTTACGGAAACTTTTAATTTCCTCACGATGTTTTCCTTCACCGTTAGAGCAGTTGGTAAATGTACGTAAGTCTACGAAAAAAATCCGAAAAACTCATTGGTACATGGCATTGAATGATTTCGAACTCAGACCTCTCGCATGGGTGTTCTGCGTCCTAACCACTAGCCCACCGACGCTTGACCACCGGAACTTGGTAATAATTTACCTTAACCCTCTGACAATGAACTCCGCTGTTGAAATGCTTATCGGATTCGAACCCCTTATAGTGCATGAAGAAGCTGTTCACCACACCAGCTAAAGTTGCAAAGAATATAGCTAGTAAGAGAGCAATGGTGCCACATTTGCTCTTGTTCGAGCGGTCGTCCCATGGGGTGTTAATAAAGTTGTTTTTGAACTCGTATTCTTCAATGTCTTCGTTTTCTGCGAATGTGTTATTTGCGACGTTTTCCATGTTGACTGATTTGGTTATAATGGAAATTAGTAGTTTCTAGTTGGCCACCATTTTATTAGTACTGTTTCAAAAACAGTGCCAATTAGGTTGGAATGTAAATAAGTCGTCAATATTTTTTTAACCATACTTGAACTTCAAAGTAATCTGCTCCGTGTCGACACCGATGTAAAAGTCCCATGACGCAAATATTTCGTTTGTCCCATTAGAAAACCATGCCATTTTAGGATTAATCCTGCATACAAAAATATTTTTGAATAATGTACCATATAAACCCTGATCACCACATACGCCAATGGGAATAACGATTATGATTAAATCCCCGATTATTGATACTAGTAGAGTTTCGGAAAATAATTGTATGCGACATGAACGGATATGAGCCAATACGACAGACGAACAGACAAAACGACATTGTTTCTCTCTATAGTTATAATTTGGAAAGGGTCAAGTTGAAAACCAGCGTCGGTAAAGGTATCTAGCGACACTCAGCTGAACTTGGCCCTTTTAATAGATCATGTTTACTACATTAAGCCATATCATTTTAAAAATGTATTCGCATGGTTGTATTATTTTAAGCCAAAAACGGTCTATGAATAAAGGATTTTTTATTTCTATTTCTAACCAAAGTTGCCTATCTATCTATATCTTAATCATTAAGATAAGTTATTAAGTTTATTTTGTACCTGTAGGTAATTGTAAACTGTTATATATAGTTACTGAATGACTGGTGCTATGGAACATTCTGTAAACAAGACATCATTAATGTTATAAAGAAATATCATTAGATTATAATACCAATTAAGCCTGTAAGTAGTGGTAGATCCTAAAGTGAAGGATCGCCTGGGGTGGTACCACCCTCTTATCTATTTCTGCCGTGAAGCAGAAATGCTTGCATTTCTGTTTCGGTTTGATGGGTAAGAGAGCCAGCGTAAATTCCGGCACATGAGGCATTCCATCTTAGTCCTCAAGGTTAGCAACGCATCAAAAACCCTCCAACATTAATACAGTGAGGTGAGATGTCTATGGGCGACGGTGACCACTTACAATCAGGTGGCCCGTTTGCTCTCCTTATTTAATAATTTTAAAAAAATAACCCTGTAAGGATCTAAATAGATCGTCTGCAATAGACATACCTATGATGGTGATGTATCTAGATTGCCCTCTGGCCATTGAACAATCTTGGTTCTATAAATTGTTGAAATAAAAGAGAAAGCATAGGATTTTATATTTATTGTAAAGTCATATTCTAAGTTTACAAGTAGGGTTCTGGGAACTCGAAAGTGACTTCGCGCCCCGTCAGCTTCTTGTATACCGACTGGAAGGTGTCCACCTGCAAAGACAGAAATTAAAACAATCAGGATCACGATGGTGGCGTATTGACTAAAATCTGGATTCGATTACCAGGTCAAAAAACTAACAAGGAAAGGCCTCCAAGTGTCCGGCTCCGATTTGATTCGTTTTAAGATATATTGCAGAACATTGAAAAATAACCGACCCGTATATCAGCCTAAATTAATATTTGGTGGGGAGAAATCGCCATTCGGAATAGCATAGACAGGTTGACATAGTAGTGCCCATGAACTGAATTAGAATATTATTTTGGTCTGAAAAAAAAACGGGTCAGTTTATTTTCAATGCTCTGCAATATATCTTAAAACGAATCAAATCGGATGAGTCGATTCTGCAACAACAAATCTAATTTCACTATGTACATAATTTCAAAAACTTTGAAGGGCGATTTGCCCCACTAAATACGAATTTGGGCCGATAAAAAAATATAAGGGTCAGCTATTTTTCAATACTAATACAAAAATCTTTATTTACTTAAAAGGTTTACAATGCTCTGCAATATATCTTAAAACGAATCAAATCAGAGCTGGACACTTGGGGACTTTTCCTTATCCCACTTGTGCATGTATTTGTATGTAGTCTCCCATGATACCGGGTTCTAGTTAGTTATGTAATGTATGGACCTTGTCTTCAAGCTGTATGGTGAATGAAGCCACATTTACGGTTTCCCAGTAAGGTTTAGGCATGAATTGTACTAGAGCGAATTGTGTGTGCGCTCAGAAATGTACAATGGCCAACATATCAGGGTATACCCTTTGCTACTTTGTCGCTTTAATTGTGGTCAAGAAATCATAACAAAAACTTATTGCGACAGGGTTCCACAGAGTATAGCTTGATGTCTTCCACTCTACATCAAGCCACATCAAGTTATACTCTGTAAAAACTTGTCGCAGTAAGTTTTTGTTAAGATACCTTGGCAGTCATATGAAGTCTTAAATAAGTTAACGAAGTACTATAAAGGGTATTATAGCCTGATGTGTTCACTGTACTTCCCAGAAAATGTGCCGATCCACTTTCTAGGATGGACCCGTGTTGCATATTGCCAATTCACAAATAAACGAACCTTGTGTTCAATAGTAGTTTGCTGGTTCTTGTCCAGATGAACTTTGATAAGCTGTGAGCCGTCCAGTTTGACCCGGATGCGTTTGCCTACGATTTCTGCAGGGAACACGAGGTCCTCGAGGATTGCGTCGTATACTGACGTCAATGTCCTGGAAATCAAATAATTATAATATATTAAAAATGTGAAGTCTACTGCTTGATTCACAATCAACTAGTAGACCATTAAACCCTCACAGGGTTTTAATGGCATCTGTACTACGCCCAGCCAATAGCAAGAGTGTCGGTGCCTATTCTTATTTCAATGGGGGTTACGGCGGTAAATTGAATCTACATTGACTCCGCATAAGTTGGAATATTGTGCATTTCCCGCACGCTGTCAGCTCAGCTACCCCAGTTCATCGAAATAGTGATGTAGGATTTCCGGTTGACAGCTCCACTGTTGTAGGTAGAATGTGTGTTACATCAACAGTGTTGGTAGTAGGTGACCTAGTCACTAGGATTCCAGATTCCCATGCGAGGTATGTATATGTGTACCAGTCTTTAGTTATTTACCAAAAGTTAGGTACGTACATTTACTGACTGCTATAATAATGAAGGAAAACATCGTGAGGAAACCTGCACACTGAGTAACAAGTGTAATATGAAGAAGGCACAAAAGATCCTCAGGATCAGATTGTCACTGGGGTTATCCCCGGCCCTCTATCATAAGATAAGGATAAATGTACCTTGATCGTGGTCTCTTCTGTTTGTTAGCAACGCGCGTCTTGTGGCTGGGTTTGGGCAGGATTTTGCGGTCACCAATGAACACCACATGCTTGCCACTGAATTTCTTCTCCAGTTCACGGACCAATCGGATCTGGATCTTCTGGAACGCTTTCAGTTTGGGCATGGGCACGTAGATGATGATTGACTGGAATAAAAAGAAAACCATGGAATAAATGGATCTGACTTTTTTGTTGAGTTTTGTTTGTCTTTTGTGATGTTTTTTTACTATGAGGATATAGAATAGATTGGACAGCCACTTCCGAAACTTGAAGAAACAGGCTAACTAGGCATTAGGTGTCTGCTTGCTAATCCTTTAAAAATTTAATGTTGAAAAAGAATCTATGTACTACTTGATATTTACATTGTCTAGAATAAAGAAACTTCTAATTCTAAGACAGGGGTGGTGGATCCTGCACAGACCCCATGACCTTGCGAGTTTTGTGCAATTCCCCCTAAGCCATCAGTCAGACCAGTCAACCTAGCTCCTTAAAGTAAAACTGAGTAGCTTTTGGCTTTTGCTTATGCTTTTGCAGTGCAAGCTTCGCCTGCTCGAATCCAGTTCTGGATCATTCAGATAGCTTTGGAGCCATTTAAAACTACCTGTGTGCATGGACTACAATTTAACACCGTAGAGATGTTACTAGTTTTAGTATATTTAAGTAGATTTTTAAAATGTCTATGGCCTAGGTGTCAATCTGTACTTATTTAAATATATCTGTGAAAACTACATCCAAATCCGTTCAGTAGTTTTAACGTGCTGGTGTGTTACAAAGAGACAAAAATTAACTTTTATGATTTATAGATTTTTCTTATTAGTCACAAACCTATAAAATAATAATTGTAATATCAATAGTAGTATCCGAAGTATGTAATGCCACTTGCTGCTAGACTAGGTAGTGCCATACACTGTCCATACATAAAAAGAAAAGATGAAAATGCTTTAGAAAAGAGGCAGAGATAATAGAACTAAAAAAGCTTATAACTTATACTTTTTTTAACCAATTCAATTTCTTTACTCATAAATGATCTTCTGAAATTTTATATTTTTTAATTTAGGTACTTACTAGTTAGATGGTAAGTATTGTCTAAAAGAAAAAAAACTCATGACATGACCTAAATTAAATAATGTAGCCTTTACTGCTTGCTTATCCTATATATTTTCTGACTTATAGGTAGAAATCAGTATACATGCAGTACCTATCTTATTTTTGAATGATAGCCCATTTTACTTTTATATACCTACACACATCAATACCTTGAATTCTGGAGAACTTTATTAGAAATATTTCATACCTTCTTGTTATGCAGTTCAATTTCTTTAGCCTTTGTAATGTACAGCTCCCTCAGTTGGGCCTTCAGGTCAGAGTTGGTCTCCAACTCGACCAGCGCCTGCGAGATCGAGGTCTCGAAGGGGTCGGCCTCCGTAGCACCGGCTTTCATGATTTTCGTACTCATCTGGAAAGTGCAACCACTAAATTTTACCACACGACACCGACTGTAGAGGTTAGGTTATTTGTCACAAACTATAACCATAAATATGAAATGTTTCACTGGAAAACTTTAATTAAACACCATTATTGGATATTGCTACAGCAGGGAATCTGAATTACTTTAAAATCTGAGAGCTATTTCACTTTTATGAATCAAAACAACGTTGGACATGGAAGGATCGGAATCATCACCACAAAATATCCAAGTAATCGTTACCGTATTTGATCAAATATATAATAGGATAGATTCCTAAATAAATAGACAATCATAAAATCGCAGTATTTGTATAATTGAAACTATTTATTTCATGAAATTCTTGTAAAAATTCACAAAAAGCGCTACCTTGACAACTGACCGGGAGAGAAAGAGATAGATAATAAAGTGTGTACAGCATTTGCTAAAATTACCCAAAATATCTTTCACTCTACTTTTATTCTTCACAAAGAATACTAAAACAAATATAATAGAACCTGGAAATTACACTTTACAATTAAAAAAATATTTACTGCTTTATTTGATAACTATTTGATCTAGGGCAGGGCATGAAACTAATACAAAATAAAACACAGCTAGAGTAAAAATTCCACGATCGGGGTAATTTATTTATCAGCAACACTGTTATCGTTTAGAAATTGGCATGGGTATATTGCTTTTGGTCACAAAAGCAATATACGAGACGTCCTGCTCACTCGTACACAAACTAGTATATGAGTGAGCGTGATACGTTTATTTCGGAATTTAGAACGATGCCTACATTAAAATAATTTTGAACGAAACTATAATATGTTAGGGTGGTGTGAATGTGGGTGTGTGTGTTCAAAAACTTGATGTAAATCTATAAAGCTTTGTAAATAGACTAAAAAAAATATAGGTTTCTATTTTTTTATAATTTTAAATTATTTAATATTCATAAACAGATAGACATATTTATCGTTTTCTATATAACTGAATCATCTAATTCATAGATAACTGGTATCATCAGTATCAGATATAAAAAAGAAAATACCTATGTAGTTTTCGAACGTTTGCGAACGATTTTCGTGGTTTTTCCCGAGTATTTTCCGCGACTTTGGTTTTGATCTAAACGGAAAATGTAAAAGAGGAGGTAACGTTGAAGTATGTTGGTTAAATTACTTAACTCATATATTTAATTCTAACTGAATCAACATGTTTTCTTTTTGCCAACTATATATAAGTTGAAAATATTGTTTCAGGTTGTGGTAAGTACTGAAACTTCAATCGGAGGAATGTTGTACACTAATAAGTAAACAAACCTTGAGTTGATTCGAAACACTCGTGAGAATTTAGTTACACAGTTGAAACAATGAAACCAGAAGCAAATGGGTATGTACCTACTCAACTATAATACATTTATTTTTAAAAAAACAGCCTGAGCTGCATGAGCCAGTTTTGATTCCCATACTTTAAGGTATTATTTTTATTCCATATTACACAATATATATCACAAACATAAATAAATACTTGAAGCACAAAGGGCGTGACTTATCTCTATGAGTGATCTCTTCCAGTTAACCCCATAAAGATTTTGATTTGAAAGGCAAGCAAAGGTATAATTTTGTAGGTATATAGATTGTTCAGCTACGTAGATTTTTTATCAATAATTATCTCTATTATAATTATAACAATATAAAACATACATATCTTATCTCTACATTCATTAAATTCTAAACCTGTATAGGAAGTGTTCCAAAACTGGTAATAATTACCTGACAAAGGGTAATTGTTGCCTGACAGTTGAAATCTTGGTGTAATAATTGGTCCGAGGTTGAAATAGTGCTGGTTCCAAAACCGATTCGGACATGAGTGACCTTTATGGGTTCCAAAACACTACTTTATTTGGCAATTATTGCCTAACAAAGAGAAAGGTTTTGGAGCATAGCCCTAGTGTAGCTTCAATACCTACATTACCCATGTACAATAAAATTAAACCTTTTCTGAATTAAAAACTTGTTTTGAAAACACTTAGGTAACTTTAATAAAAGTATATAAATATTTCTTTTTAATATAAAAACACACACATACACAATTCCAAATTTCTAATTCAAATCCAATCAATCATTGTTACAAAACGTGACTGTCACATACATTACATTACATTACAACACTCTACAACTTTGATACAAGCATTGATAAGCTAATCTGCTTGTAATGGACTACTTCAACAATTTGATAACTCTCAGTGTCAGGCCAGCATTCGTAGCTGGCGTGTGTGTTGCAAAAGCCATAACATCATTAAAAAAGTTAGTAAGTTTCCATTTTTAAAGTTAAAACTAGGTTGGTACTAGCAGCCAGAATAAAATTGGAACGTTATTATTATAAATCGTGTCGTGGGTTAATTCGGTAGTGAGTGAATGGATTGCCCCAAATAAGTTTTAAGTGGTTGTTAACAAGGAGATAAAGCAGGGTTGCCACGAATGTCAGTTTTTACATATTCGCGAATGCGGATGCGAATATTGAAAACTGACATTCGCGAATGTCAAGGAGTTAGTGTACAAAAATTATAAAATCTTTATATTGCGTACATTAGTTATTTAAAAAAAATATTACATTAATACGAAATTATGACGAACAACTAAATTGTTTTTATTTACAACAGTTTGGCCAGAGCTATTGCTATGCTATTGGTCGAATGGCGATCGCTCGCACTTCACATTACAGCGCGCGCAGTCGCCGGGTTGCTTGCTTGCTTATCGTATGGTTAGTGGCCAATCTATTGTCAGAGTTGTTCAGGCCGCCCGAAGGCCTCTGACATGGCTTAACGACTGCTGTCAAACGACAACAATCGGGCACGACTGCTTAACGTGCTCTCCGAGGCACGGAGGAGTTCAGATGAAATATGCCACTAGTGGTCACCCGTCCTGGTACAGACCGCGCGCAACGTTGCTTAACCTGCACGATCACTTTTGGACCGTGCGCGTGCGTGCTATTTAGCCTATGAGCTCCAGTCGCCGGGTATACCCCGCCGATTAAAATTCTATACAAAAGTTCATTTTTAGACATTCGTATTGCTTGATGCAAATGCAGATATCAATTATGATGCGAATGCGAATATTCGCAGCATCCTTGGTATAAAGTA
This sequence comes from Hofmannophila pseudospretella, assembly GCA_947369225.1. Taxonomy (NCBI): domain Eukaryota; kingdom Metazoa; phylum Arthropoda; class Insecta; order Lepidoptera; family Oecophoridae; genus Hofmannophila; species Hofmannophila pseudospretella. The sequence continues at coordinate 5,997,399 of OX376332.1, read as the reverse complement.
CCTATACAATAGAGGATAAAATTATTTATTAGGTACTTGCATTAAATACTTGTGTTTTAGAATTTGTAATATTGAATTAAAGATTAAGTAATTCATAAAAAGCTGAGCCCTCAAAAGTTTCTAAACCTTTTTTTTATTGGTTACACCTTTTAGCCCTTTTTCTGGCTTAAATCAAAAGATTAAAAAAATTATTGTACATATAGATATGGTACATATAAAATATCTAACATTAAGTTAATCCACTTAAGATATAGGTAACATACCCACTGTTCAAATATCATTGTAAAAAAAAAATTCCTTTATGGCCGATCTATTGCCGCTTTACCGACGGCAGCCATCTTCCTTTTTTTTGACCTGTGTCTTTCCAAATATACTTTTCCTGACAAAAACCAAGTTGCCATTAACCAGCATGAGGGCCCTCAAAACTACGACATTGAAGAACATGAGTGAGTCAGAAACCTCCTAATCCCATCCAAAGTCCATTATTAATTTATTGCATCCACACCTACTTTAATTAATCTGATGTTTGATTAATATGGACTATGCATTATTCTAGATAGATTATTCTAATGCCGACATTTATACTTAAGTACACAGACCTACTCTATTTTTATTACAAATTTAAAATATCGTAATTGTAATACAAGAAATAAACAAAAAGTCTGTAGAGTGTAAGATACCTCTAGCATTTACTTCAAAACTAGCTTGAAGCTATATCAACCTATGACGTGGCAATTTCAATTACCATCCACGGCCATTAAAAATGGGTCATCGTTCGTCTGTTCGCCTGACCTGGAAGGCAATTGTCGCTCATTCGACTTAATCTCGAAAGTGACATTTGTCGCAAAGAAATGGCGGATGTCGATTGATACAGCTTTTTGTTACTCTCGATATGTCGAGTTCGACATATGTTATGTCGACTACTAGCAGTAGACATGCAAAGAGTGGTCGCTGGCACTCGACACCGACATCACTCTACTATATTACATCGAGATACAAAGGAAATATTTCTAGATCATGCATATTTATTTGGATTTAAAAAGTTCTCGATCAAGACTATGATGTAATTTTAAATGCTTGTACGAATTACGATGAAATTAAGATGAGTAAGTAGGTAGGTACTTGAATTTCTTTACAATAGGTATTCATTATCAGCTCTTAAACCTTTACCAAGCCCAAGTCCGGTCGTGCATGGAGTACTGCTGCCACCTGTGGGACGGCTCAGCTAAGTACCAACTGGCTGCCCTTGACTCAGTGGAGAAACGCGCTAAGGCCCTTATAGGTGACGAATCGCTGGTGGAGGCTAGACTGCAAAGTCTGGAACATCGGCGCAAGGTTGCCTGTCTATCGGTATTTTATAGGATACATTTCGGAGAGTGCGCATCGGAATTGCACGACCTAATTCCAGCATCTCCATTCCGCCTTCGGACTACCAGGCGCGGGGAGGGGTTCCATCCTTATGTTGTTGATATCCCATCTGCTCGTACGAAGCGATTTGCTTCTTCATTCATTATGCGAACGGCTAAGGAATGGAACAGCCTGCCGGCGTCTGTATTTCCCAAAACCTACAACCTTGGGATCTTCAAGGTCAGAGTGAATAGGCATTTACTGGACCTGCGTGCTCCATCGTCGACCTCATCGTCGCTTACCATCAGGCGAGATCGAGGTCAAATGCGGGTTTAGTTATACATAAAAAAAAAACATTAATTTGAATAAAATGACGATATAAATATAGTTGAAATTATACGCTCCAATACACGCATACATTACTACAATTAAAACTAAAAAATATATTAAATTAGTACCATTTTTGTTGTTCTCAATTATAATTCCAAAATAATCGATGAAACGGAACGTTTATCTACCAAGTCGAATGACATCCGTCGACATTTATGTCGATCAAGATTGAGAATACCAACACTCGACTTTTTCAGTAGACATTTTACTTTCGACTTATGTCGAAGGTAGACATTTGTCGAACTCTGCGAGAATTGGCTTGCTGGGCGACACATTCCGCTTTATATAATTGGGTTCTATATGCTATATAAGTTTGTATGACTGTTACATTACAGGGAATTTTAAGTTCAGAAACTTTGGTTTTCAGTACTTACAGCGTATCTACCAAACATAGACTATGGGTATGGGGTCATATTGTTATCAATTGCACATTGACTGTGGGTTGTTTAATGTTTATATTTATTGTAGCTAGCAATACCTATTGCACCAAGCTATGATTTGACCCAAAAGTCAAGGTATATTCTATTGATAAGGTATTGCAGATAAGCATATTACTGCGAGTTTCTACCTACCCAGTCGTATACTTATTTACATAGCTATATAGTTGATGTAATATTTGCAACATAACTGGATAACATTCAAAGAAAACCAGGGTATGGTTGAAACTTGTCGTGACTTCATGCTATATGTTCTCGCTGTTATACCTGCCTAAATACATACGTAATATTTAGCTGTTATATTATATTATATACGCACTTACATAGTTGTTAGTTTTTACATAATATAATGATATAGGTATGTCAATATGTACTTTGAATGTATGAATACTCTTTATTGCACAAAATTAGTGTAATACAATGTATATAAAACGATTAATACAATCTAGGCGGTCTTATCGCTAAAAGCGATACTTTAGCCACTGTCTAAACCTACTACCTAAAAATAACTCTTGTTTTGAGTACATAATAATTATTTGAGGCTGGGACGGGATTTGAAGTTCTGGCAATGGGTGGAGACAAGTGTGGGAAACCCTTCAAACCCTTGAATGCCCCCCTCTCCCCAATGTCTATTGCCCTGTGAAGTACACCGCCAAACCGCCATATCATTTCTATATGCCCAAAGGCCAGCTGGTAGAGAACGCTGCAAGGCATTAAGTTCACCTCTACACAAGAGGGTTTACAATAAAAGTGGACTTGTAATTCAAAAGAGACCAGTTGTTTATGAATTTCTTGGATGAAAGAAAAAATAGTCTCGTCTCTAGGGCGTTCGTTCCTTCATGATTGATGAATTTGATCATATTATATTGTTACACAGATAACTTCATAACTTACAACCCTAATAATTACGCTACATACACATGCATTGACACGTGCATATTTATTATTTATTCACGTGTTATGTGTTTCTGCAGTTGTTATGTGGTGTAAAGTAGGTACTATTGTAATAGGTGGCTAGTGACGCAAACGCCTCGTAAGTTTACGACTTGGCATTGATTACATTACTTAGGTATGTAATTTACTCAGTCAAAGATAGTACTCTTTTCTGTGAGTAAAGTGCTATTCAAATAAAAGTAATTTGGACTTAGAAGAACTGGCATCGATTTCCGGTTGGTGCCGTTCATCGTTATTACCTACGACGAAAAAAGTTATGTGAACTAAGCGTAAGGTAATACCTAACCAGAAATGCATTGGCGATATAAGTGCATACTTCGTTCCCTGTATAGGCGTAAGGCAGCTGAACTGCGCGGTGCAGGAGACTTTTTCTCCCGCACCGCGCAGTCTACCTTGACATCAACTGTTTTTTTTTATTTATGTAAAGTAACTTCGTGGCAGTTTATCGACGGATATGTTGTTCCCTTATAGTAAATATAGTGATTTTTAGTTTTTAATTTTAATTGTTTTACCCACTTCACTATCGCTCCCACTAACAGTAGTGGTAGATCCTAAAGTGAAGGATCGCCTGGGGTGGTACCACCCTCTTATCTATTTCTGCCGTGAAGCAGAAATGCTTGCATTTCTGTGTTTCGGTTTGAAGGGTAAGAGAGCCAGCGTAATTTCCGGCACATGAGGCACTCCATCTTAGTCCTCAAGGTAAGCAGCGCATCAAAAACCCTCTAATATTAATACAGTGAGGTGAGATGTCTATGGGCGACGGTGACCACTTACCATCAGGTGGCCCGTTGGCTCGTCTGCTCTCCTTATTTAATAAAAAAAAAAAAACATCTTGGGATAAGGGGTGAAATGAAAAACAGCGCTGCATATTTGGTACCCGAGTGTGTCAGCATTTGCTGACTTTCCCCCCTTTTGCCAAACATACATAGAAATATACTCATACTCATTTATTAAACACCATCGGGACACCAGGAACTCTTGGTTACGTCATGCTTTTACAATTACTTAAAATTTTAAAACACAATTCCTGCTAACGACAAACATAACTGGACAGGAGCGAACAGACCAGCCGATTTACATTGGCTAAAAAATTAAGACTGTAGCAGCTGTAAAGGGGCTTTGTCATTTATCTAAATTAATAAATAATAAAATTAATATATCTGCTGTAAAGGGGCATTGTCGTACAAATATACATAGATATACATAGAGTATCTGCAACGATACTGTTTTTGCCACTGATATGCTGAATATTTGTAGAAAATGTTGTGTGTTGTTGTGTTTTTCTTTTTGGCATTAAAGTGTTTTTCTTTTTGGCATTAAAGTGTTTTTCTTTTTGGCATTAAAGTGTTTTTCTTTTTGGCATTAAAGTGTTTTTTCTTCCTTTCAAATATTTTTTTACACAGAACTTCACACTCACCCCTACAGTTAAAAGGTAGATACGCCCTTACTTACTCTCCCTTGTATAACAAAACTAATGATAGTTTCGGAGTGTCTGTATTTCTGAACACAATATACTATACGTATTGGTGATGTCACGACAGCTATTGAAATATTTTCTGGTTGGATTTTTAACCCTTAATTAACTCTACTAAAATGTAATCACTCTTGGAGCAGAGAACTTTGCGCTTGTGAAATATTTCCATAATAAGTAATGTAATTCCTTTCCTTTAATGTTGCATGTTTAATAGTATGAAATAAACATCATAATAATTGTAATTTTAAGTTGTAATTCTAGAATTTGAATATTTGATTGACATATAGCTTGTAAAGTAGTCACTGTGTATATCTATGTAATCTCCACGATACAGGTAAAGCCTAGTGTGGAGGTTATAGTTTAATGTGAAATATTAATTAATATAAAGGAATAAATTTTTTCAATTTTTTTTTCTTTTTCAATTTTTGATTTTTTCTATTTCTTTTTGGCCCTACTTATTATGTCGTGTGGTAACACATAGAACTGAAACCACACATGCTTGCTTGCTTATCGTATGGTTAGTGACCAACCTATTTGTCAGAGTTGTTCAGGCCGCCCGTAGGGACTCTGACATGGCTTAAAGACTGCTGTCGAACGACAACAACCGGGACCGACTGCTTAACGTGCCACTAGCGGTCCAGGTACCGACCGCGCCAACGTCGCTTAACCTGCACGATCACTTTCGGACCGTGCTCGCAACTAGTACTCCTCATTTACATTCTCGCCATCATTTACAATATAGTATTACTGTTTCGCAGAACCATGAGCCGTGCCATACTAGTGACAGGCGGCGCAGGCTATGTGGGCTCCCATACAGTCGCGACGCTGCTGGAGCGGCGGAGCGAGTCAGACTCGTTCGATATCATAGTCGTCGACAACCTGTTCAACGCACATCGGCAGGACGGTCAGAAGAAACCTGAGGCCTTGAGACGGATAGAGGAATTAACTGACAGTACGATACAGTTCTACGATGTGGACATTAGGGATGGACAGGGGTTGAGCAGGATATTTGAGAACGTGAGTTGGTGTTAATATTTTAGATTTAATTTTTTATTTAGGTCTGTTGAAATTGTTTTAGAATTCCTTGTAAAATGGATTCCTTATCTACACGGAGGCGGAAGAGATATCGTCATGGATATTTCGAATTGGCATCGCTCATAAGTTGCTGTGTTAATCATGTTTACTGAAAAAAATTCGCCGCGAAATATCCGTGGCACCATGAAAGTTTTGACCTCGGTATGATAGAAAGATATACAATAGACTTGCATGATATGTATACGACAAAGACCATACCTTCCTGGTCTTGACCTAACGCTATTTTTATTCTAAATGTAAAAAAATAATGTAGTTCCTATTACAATGTCACATTAGACCATTTAACTTTTAAGTCGTGACTGGTAAGCTCTTATCTGCATAAACAGTTTTTATAAGGTGCATTACTTATTTGCTATTAATCAGTAACTTACATCGTGAAATCGTGTGTTAATATTTATGTTAGGTAATAAATAAATATTTTTCAGCATAACATAGATTGCGTGATCCACTTCGCGGCATTAAAGGCTGTCGGCGAATCGGTACTCAAGCCCTTGGAGTATTATCAGGCCAATATTACTGGAACATGCACTTTGTTTGAGGTAATTGAAAGTCTACCTTCTTTCTTCTTTGTGAATGGCTTTGGTTTGAGCTGCTATCAAATAAATGTTTCTATTCTGTTCTTTAGCTCAACTCTATCGACTTGACAGAAGATGATTATATTCTATTTTATCTTATCTTATGATAGGGGGCTGGGAATAATCCAGCGGCACTTCGACCCTTGAGGATCTTTTGTGCCTACCCCATTTTACACCCTGGTCATCTCAGTGTGCAGGTTTCCTCACGATGTTTCCTTCAATAATTCGTAAGTCTTTGAAAAATACGAAAAACTCATTCTATTCTATACTTATTAATATTTTCCCAAAAATATTTTACCACTTTATTGCCTGACCACAATGCTTGCTTGCTTATCGTATGGTTAGTGGCCAACCTATTTATCAGAGTCGATCAGGCCGACCGTAGGTCTCTGACATGGCTTAACGACTGCTGTCTAACGACAACAACCGGGACCGACTGCTTAACGTGCTCCGAGGCACGGCGGAGCTCAGATGAAATATGCCACAGTAGCGGTAACCCATCCTGGTACTGACCGCGCCCTACTTTGATTAACCTGCACGATCACGTTCGGACCGTACTCGCAACTAGGCTACGAGTTCCTCACTACACCACTACAATGACTATATTACTTTGAATAGAGTACAAAATTTGTCCAAAAAAAATTACCTTTCTGGGCGATATTACTTCCAAACGGTCTACATAAAGTGTATTGTAACAACTTCTTATTGGTACCTACTTTTGTTCACAATATTAATTGAATTTGAACTGGTTCTATATATCTAATTCTTAACTAGCAATAACAAAATAACAAAAAATAGCAGATTATAAATTCCAAAATATTTAAACTAGAAACCAATTTAAGAATAGATTGGACAGCCACTTACGAAACTTGAAGAAACAGGCTAACCAGCGTTCTTCTTCTTCGTTATCTCAGTTTGCAAGTTTCCTCACGATGTTTTCCTTCACCGTCAGAGCAGTCGGTAAATGATGTAAGTAAGACTTTCGAAAAAACCGAAAAACTCATTGGTACATGGCATTGCCTGGTTTCTAACCCGGACCTCCAGCATTGGAGATCGATTTTCTAGCCACGGCGCCACTGACTCTCATAACTCATAACCAGCATTAGCATAACAATAATAATAAATGTGCGCTGACCAAAAATTCATAAAATTCCTTACCTAAAGACCTTAATTTAATACTTTTTTCAGGTTATGCGAAAATTCGGCGTCTACAAACTAGTATACAGTTCCTCGTGCACCGTGTATGGCGAGCCTGAGAAGCTGCCGATAAACGAGAACCATCCTACAGGGAAAGGGCTCACCAGCCCTTATGGAAAGTCTAAGTACTTCTGTGAGGAGATTATGAAGGACTTGTGTCGAAGCGATCCGGTGAGTGCCTCTATATCTTATCTTATGATTGGAAGCCGGGAATAATCCAGCGTCACTTCGACCCTTGAGGATCTTTTCTGCCTACCCCATTTTACACACTGATCATCTCAGTGTGCAGGTTTCCTCACGATGTTTTCCTTCACCGTTAGGCTCAATTTACATTGCCGCGGAATGGAATGGAAGCGAATTTTCCCAACGTAATTGTACATAGCATAATGAACTTTATGTCAATTGTATAACATGCATACTAAATACGAGCCAAAAAAGACTTAATTATTACACCGAGCTAATGTCTCCTTCCTACACACACACACACACACACACACACACACACACACACACACACACACACACACACACACACACACACACACACACACACACACACACACGTGTGTGTGTGTGTGTGTATGTAGGAAGGAGACGTTAGCTCGGTGTCATAATTAAATAATTGCTCAAAATGGTTCCTATAATATAAAACGTCAGTGCGTCGTCTCCCTTTCTTTGCGAACTTGGCGGACGCACTCCCGTGTGTCTAGAATTCTAGATACAGGATGAAATTATCTATTTTATTGTTCCAGAAATGGATGGTGATATCTCTCCGATACTTTAACCCGGTGGGCGCACACCACAGCGGCCGAATAGGAGAAGACCCTTCCGGAATACCCAACAATCTCATGCCATTCATATCACAGGTATGTTTATTGAGTATTGTACTTACATACCTTTACGCTGTGTTCCTTGCGGGGTAGGCAGAGAGAACGGAGCGCCACGAATCCCTGTCTTGACACTTGAACAATGTAGAATTTGTAAAATAAGTATATGCGGTTTTATTATTGTATAAAGAGAGCAGACCGGCCAACGGTCCACCATATCTTATCTTATGATAAGCCGGAAATAACCCAGCGGCGGATTTATAAGGGTCGAAACCCTTGAGGATCTTTTGTGCCTACCCCATTTTACACACTGGTCATCTCTGTGCTCCTCACAATGTTTTCCTTCACCGTTAGAGCAGTCGGTACGTAAGTCTTCGAAAAATACCAAAAAACTCATTGGTACATGGCACTGCACGGTTTCGAACCCGGACCTCCCGCATGGGAGACCGGCGTCCTAGCCACTGTGCCACCGACGCTCTTTCTGGTCCACCATAAGTGACCACGGTCGCCCATAGACATATCATATTACAACATTGTTATTGGAGGGATTTCTAACTTTGAGGACTTAAATGGGGTGCCTCATGTTCCGGTAATTACGCTAGCTCTCTTACCCTTCAAACGGAAACACCAGCAATGCAAGCATTGCTGCTTTGCGGCAGAAAAGTTAAGAAAGTGGTACCACCCCAGGTTGACTCTGCACAGAGTAATATCACCTTCAAAATGTTTCGTAATATGGAATCGGCCCAGTGATTGGTGGATTTCACACGCCTTCGGAACTTTAATTTCCTCAGACATGCAGGTTTCCTCACGATGTTTTCCATCACCGTTATAGGTCATACTTCATACTATTTATTGAGACCCTAGCTTCTTACAGAGCTCTTGATTACGTCATACATTATATCATTCTATAACTAATATCAAATATATTAACATAAGTAAAACACGGGCTTAATTTTTAAGGCCCGCTTGCGCGAAAGTGCGCGTTAAATGTTCCTAACCCGGGTTAGTTAACACAGGTTTAACTCGCGAATTGTCTATGGTTTCCAAAAAAATATTCCAGGGTTTCCGTAGGTGCAAGACGTTTTTGTGATTTAACCCGGGTTAGGCTTCTAACTCTTAACTCCAGCGTCGCGCAAGCCGGCCTCATAATAAATGTTCCAGGTAGCAGTGGGTCGTCTAAAAGAGCTGATGGTCTTCGGCAACGATTACCCAACAGTGGACGGCACAGGCGTCCGCGACTACATTCACGTCGTAGACCTGGCGGAGGGCCACGTGAAAGCTGTGAAGTTGTTCCACCAGCCAGGGTTCAGTGGGTTCCATGCTGTTAACTTAGGTGAGTAAATACGTCCCCCCCCGTCCTTCCTCACTTTCACGAGAGTTTTTTTTAAAATTTTCTACTATACCCGCATTTGACGTCGATCTCGCCTGATGGTAAGCTGGACGATGAGATCGACGATGGAGCATGCGGGTCGAGTAAATGCCTATTCACTCTGGCCTCGAAGATCCCAAGGTTGTAGGTTTCGGGAAATACAGACGCCGACAGGCTGTTCCATTCCTTAGCCGTTCGCATAATGAACGAAGAAGCAAATCGTTTACAACCAACCAACATAATAAACAACATTCGATCACTTTTCAAGACGCTAATGCAATCTATTGTTTTTGTTCTCTGGCATTGTTTGAGTGTACTGTTCTAATTCAGTTTTACTGACATTACTGGTACATTGACCAGCCTTTTTCTCTTGCATCATTTTTCTTAGTTCCTCCAACATGCTGCTATCTTGAGCCACTTTATAAGCATCGTCAATATTCTGCTTTAGGCCCGATGGTAATTATAAGAGTGGAGGTGAGACGTCTTTCTTCGATAACAATTTTAATTGAACCTTAGTCTCTAGAATACGGTTCTAATGGCATGCCTAGGATTCCGATGGCATAAAAGATTAATACTAATACACTTTACTAGACATTGATAGACGACATTTCAATTTTTCAATGTTTTTTGTTGCCATCCGTAGATTTTACCACATAGGACATAGGCGACGAGAAAGATTTGATAGACTCTAACAATAGGGTATTTGACAAGCAGACCATCAGACATGATTTCAATATGTTTACCTTTGACTACATAATTATTTTATTATAATTATAACTGTTTCGGTCATAGCTGTGTGTGAAATAAACATATTACTTACTTACTAAGTATCGAATATTAAATTCATTTCATAAAATTAAGAAAATAGACATAAATTGATGGTCAAATGTGAAAACAGATTTAAAATCCGTTGAAAAATAAAAAGCTACAGGCGATCAAAAATTAGAAAGCAGAAAGAGACGGCAATGGTTAATTGTGACGTCACTGTTATGTAGCGCCATACAAGCAGATCCTTACAGGTGTTGAGAGAGGTTGGCGCGATCTATGTATGATCGCGAGGACAACGGTCCCCACGAACACCTGCGGAACATCGCCCCTTTGCACGCGCGCCCTCCTGATGTAGACGCGTGGTACCCACTCCCGCGCGAGTTAGTGCGCCCCAAGTCGCCTTGCGTCGACAGGTTGGAGCGACGTGACGGCGCGCGGTGAGCGTAGCGTACAGATCCCCCCACTCCTATATATAGCCATAAAGTTCACATAGTGGCACCAATTACCGGAGCTGTATTACTCCGAGCTTCTGCCCGGGCACGAGGTTCGCCTCAAGGCCCGCACTCCACTCACTCACGGTTCGAGTAACGACTCGCTTGCTGCAGATCCTTGGCTACATAATGACTGTTTTGCTAGAAAGGGACAGAGCATCGCCCTACTACTAACTTTAACTATTAATATAGCTGATGTTAGTTGATATATCGATAACCGGATTTCAGATCCATCTTCAGGATGTCGATGTACGTAAGTTGATTGATGCAATAAAAAAAAATTAGTCAAATACTCTATTATAGGTATAACAGAGTGACAAAATCACTGTGATTTGTCACAGTAATCTGCATGGAAGTATGGAACAGTAACAACAAAATCAAAGTGTTTATTTTTGAAAATGGATCTTCACAGAAACATTACATGTATTTTTGCAATGGTTAAAATAAAAAATATTAATAAAAATAAACAGAACATAAATAATTTCGAAAGACTAAATAAAATTAAACAATAATACAAAAAATATATATGTTTGAGCCTACTTTTGGTTACACACACCATGCAACATTCACTGTTATGAAAAATAACGGGTTTTTCTATTTTTAAACTTACTTTTATCTATCCACAGGCACCGGCACAGGCTACTCGGTTCTCCAAATGGTCGCCGCATTCGAAGCGGCGAGCGGTCGGCCAATTCCGTACAAGATCGTGGGTCGTCGGGCCGGGGACATCGCCGCGAACTACTCGGACGTGGCACTGTCGCAACGGCTGCTGGGATGGCGCGCCACGCGGACGTTAGACGACATGTGTGTCGACACGTGGCGCTGGCAGAGCGGGAACCCCCAGGGGTACAATCAGTAGGGGAGAGGGGTACAATTGGTCGGGGGGTCTTGAAATCCAAGTGTTATTGCGGGGGAAAACATTAGTTGGGTGGAGGGGCAAGATTGATCGGAAGGGCTTATTGAAGTCTAGGGAGTGTTTTTGCGGAGCAGAAATAAGATTAACAAGTTCACTGTCCAGGTAAAGTAATTTACACGTTGTTTGGTATCTGGGCAGTGTTATCCAAAGATCGGGAGACGGAGCGGGATCCCAGTGGATTCTGACAGATCCCATGGGATCCCGACGGGTCACAGCGGATTCCGGCGATTCCTAACAGATGCGGACGGATTCTATATGTGGACTGTGAACGTGTTAAACTCCTTATGCTTTCGACAAGTTTAGTGTCATAGTGAGATCGGAAGGTCCAAATTTAAAGCACCGTTTTTTGCAGCCAGTCTCAAGGGGAGTTTCCAGTTGGAAAGATTCAAGGGAAGGGGGTAGACTTACATTTTTCCCAATTAGGTACGCCTATTACACGAAATAAAACCGGGAGCAGAGGCAACCTGAGACTGAGCTTATTATTTATTGCAACCCCCGGGGAAGTAACAGAAAGGGCTTAAGATCAGTAGTTCCATTGAGTACCATTGAATGGTACTAGCGATACAACTTTCTATCTCTAGTACCATTAATGGCACTAGTCCATGGTACTACTGATCTTAAGCGACAGAAAAATAAGCCATATTGTAACTTGTTGTTTGTACAACGCTATGGCCTTCTCAGTGAATAGTTTTAAATATCGATGTTTAGTGGCATCGATTCCGAGGTGGCCACTGTCACGTTCACTCGTTTACGATTGTGTACAAGGCGATCAGCGCTAAATTTGGCGGCCTCCCCGGAAGCGATATACTTAATATTAGTTTTAGACCTGACGTATACTTTAACGAGAGCCAATAACTTGATCTGTAAGTGTTTCTAACTTTTAAGAACCCTTTTACAAAGGCGGCTAAGGCAAAGGGAAGAGTGCGGCTTAGGTCCTTATGAAAAAACCGCGCAGTAGCAGCGCGACTGCTGTTTTTAAGTGCCAATTTAAAAGGGCTCTTAAATTTGCTTTATTATATCGAAGTCAGCCAACATTTATTGATGCTGATGACTGTATCATGTGTGGTAGGTACTTACCTATTCCGAAACAGTGTTTTCATTTGATAATCAAAATTGTTAGCTATAGCCAATGTTTTCATTTGATAATCAAAATTGTTAGCTAGAGCCAATGTTTTCATTTGATAATCAAAATTGTTAGCTAGAGCCAATGTTTTCATTTGATAATCAAAATTGTTAGCTAGAGCCAATGTTTTCATTTGATAATCAAAATTGTTAGCTATAGCCAATGTTTTCATTTGATAATCAAAATTGTTAGCTAGAGCCAATGTTTTCATTTGATAATCAAAATTGTTAGCTATAGCCAATGTTTTCATTTGATAATCAAAATTGTTAGCTATAGCCAATGTTTTCATTTGATAATCAAAATTGTTAGCTAGAGCCAATGTTTTCATTTGATAATCAAAATTGTTAGCTAGAGCCAATGTTTTCATTTGATAATCAAAATTGTTAGCTATAGCCAATGTTTTCATTTGATAATCAAAATTGTTAGCTATAGCCAATGTTTTCATTTGATAATCAAAATTGTTAGCTAGAGCCAATGTTTTCATTTGATAATCAAAATTGTTAGCTATAGCCAATGTTTTCATTTGATAATCAAAATTGTTAGCTATAGCCAATGTTTTCATTTGATAATCAAAATTGTTAGCTATAGCCAATGTTTTCATTTGATAATCAAAATTGTTAGCTATAGCCAATGTTGTAAAAGATAAAGTTGTTAGCGATTTTTACAGGTCAAACTAATTGCTTCGATTTTACGATTAATTTATTTAACAGGTGCCATTACATATTGGACTTATCGAATGATGATCTTTATGTTCCATTTTATTTTGTTATAAATATTATATGAAATCTAAAATATAATTTTACTATAAGTAAGTTACTGTTTTAGCCAAAAATATATTTTAAAAAGGTTCCTATTATGTTGCCATAATTATTTTTTTAAATTTTAAGTGAAATGTAATATTTATTTAAAGTAGGTATTTATAAAATACCAAAGCAATAACTTATGTACACCAAAAATACATACCAAAGCATTGTTAAGATACCAATAGAAAGATTTTGATCAAAATGTAATGATAGTAAAAAATGATCTATATGTAAACTATCATTCCGATTTATCTTTGCATTTAGTTTTTATTTATTTATGAGAAAAAAAAAGATAAATTTATTTTGTTTATGTTACTTGTTACTTTATAATTTATTGGTGCTATTATTACAAAGAGAATATTATGTATTTATTTTGAATTTATATTGCGAAATATATTGTTTATTATGAATAAATAATTAGTAAGTTACAACCCGCTTTTTATTATTATTATAATCTTTATTACACACATAGACAAAATACAAAAAAAATACTTAATAAACGAAAAAATAAAATATGTATAAATGGTGTAGCATAACTCGTTTCGAGTTTTCTCCCTGCTAACCATCGGGATAGAGAAAGGTGATAGATTCGAGCAGGCAGAGTATGTGTACATGTGAATAAACATATATATAAACAAAATATATATGTACATAAAATATACTAAATATAATACATAATAATACTAATACACAGTATATATAGTTACATACAATACATATTTTTAATTTAAAACCCTACAAAATATTAAGCGTTTTAAATTAGGTTTAGTAATAATCAGTGATCGTGATCAGGATTCACTAACAGAGCCGTAATTGGATAAAAGAAACCACTTGCTTATGCTGGCAGAGAAATATTTGAATACGGAACCATTGTACTTAGATAATGTGTGGATGTCTCCCGCGCTTTTCTCGCGTCCACACCAGCTTTTTTTCGTTGTCTTGCAAATTGTTTTACAGTAGTGCTTTTCAAGTAAGAATGGTGTTTTTTATTCGAAGAACGTCTACAAAATGTGATTAATGTGTGGGACAGTGAAGTAAAGTCAAATAAGACTGCAGCCCGATCCGTACTTGGCTGGATTTTGAAGAGCCATACTGCGTCCGGGACGCCTTCTTATTTGGTTCGGATGGCGCAGAAGCGTGGAAGATTCTCCCAGATAGCATTGAAATGTGTCACACCAGCATTTTAATGAAGACTTGAAAGAGTTGTTTACATCAGACATGGCTGTATGGGCTCAGTTCCCTTTGCCTTAAAAAAAAACAACTTAGATAATGTCAAAATGAGATCCATTGTCATTTTTGTGTATACTATTTGCGTCGTGTCGTTCAACATTCCAGTTACGGACGAAAATATTGTACCTACCGCCATTTGGTTTTCCGGCCAAATGGCGTGTAAAAGTAAGTTAGTTAGTACCTACTCATTTATGTTTAAATACAAACAAAATGGGATTAAATTTGCATATAATGCAGTAAAAATGTTCTGAGAATGTATTTAGTGACAACTTTGACACAAAAGACAATATATAAAAAAATATCAGTCATAAAAAAGGTAGCACTACAGGTGCTAGGCTAGCTTATAAATGGTTTCTTTTACACCCGATAGTAGTTCACACACAGCACCTACATACCGCGACCCGCTTCTGGCGCTCACACGCGCTATCGGCGCATTCCAGGCCGCTTCTACCCGACCCCTCCCTCCCCAGCGACGTCCTAAGCCGAGGTCCGTACCCACCTGGGTGCCCTTAGGCAGTCGCTTCTTATAGTAGTACTAGTAGTTTTTAAGTCCTCCAGGCTGGAGCGCACTTAGCGCTCGCCCCAAAAACCCCGGTGAAGCTGTAGGCCGCCTTCTGCACATTGTATTGTACCTCTATGTTGTATGTTTTGTTTTTGTCCCGGGTGTGCAATACAGTATATTTGTATTGTATTGTATTGTATTGTAAAGGTCATTAGGACCAACAGCAATTATCAGTACTAAAAAAAAAAGGTTTATTTTATCCAATTCTGGCTGTGTTACTGAATCCTGATAACGATCACTGGTAAAAACTAAACCTGGGAACTATAACGAAATGAAATAACAATAATTGTAATTAATTTTCTGTATTATCTAAAATTACAAATCTTTCATAATTTCAATCATTACACACTAATCGTGGTGATTATTTATTTATTTATTATTCAGCACTTGTCCTCTAAAAATATCAGATTTACATATTTTACATTTACTACATAACTGTGCAAAAGGCGACAAGACATACAAATGCACGAAAGAAGAACGAAATAAGTGCTGAATCATTAAAATAAAAAATCGCAGTTAAAAATCTTCATTACTTATAAACTATATTGGTACAGGCTGTTTTAAATGTAACGCTTAAAAATAAATTTAAAGTAAAAAAAAACATCATTATTAAATGCGCCTGTTCCACATATCCCTACTGATCTATCCCTACTGGTAGCGAAGAACGGAATTTTTAACATCACATCACATCATTATTATTTTTTACATATACCCCTCAATATAGTCATTAGTATATAATTATTGTCCAATCAATCAATTGTTCAAGAAAATCGCATCAAATCTATCACGAACCATTTGAAAATGAAACCGCCGAAAAAGAGAGACCAAGTGTATGTGATCCGTGATTGCGTGATTCAAAATGCACAAATGCAATTGGTCACAGGTGATATAACGGTTGGACATTTTTTTAGATATGTTAAGATAAATAAAGTTATTTTTTACTGATTTCAAAGAAGACTAATTATTATTGTTACAATACAGGATTTTCTCAGGAATGACCTGTACACCCACCAGCTTCACCCACTTACGTACGTGCCTGTACTTTAACTTAGTAGAAATAGGTGGAAGTAGAATTTCCATTTATCTCCCTTAGTAGTAAAAAGTGGAAAAAAATTCCGTCCTTCGCTACCAGTAGGGATAGATCAGTAGGGATATGTGGAACAGGCGATTAAATGCACTATAAAGTGCGATATCTAGACTTTAGCTTTTTCATAAATCAAACAGCCTTTTTCATTTTTCTCGAAGTGGAAAATGAAGATTGCGCTTACTGTAAATACACGTAAGTATTATGCAAAAAAAAATCGCTATTCCATCAGTGGATCCAACCACGGGATCCAAGTGGACATAGCGAAAAAATTCAATTCTGAAACTGGTTTCAATCTTTGTGCCACTTTAGAATATTTGTCATTTCAAAAACACTATCAACTCAAATACTCTCTATGCAAAATATATAAACTTGTACATAAGTGAAATGCATAAAATTATTACATAATGACATGTATTATTTATGGTGAGTAAATCTAAAAATATCCAAAATGCCAAATTGGTAGAGAAATATATGATCAACTAGGCAACCGGGCTTATAATATATGATCAACTAGGCAATCGGGCTTATAATATATGATCAACTAGGCAACCGGGCTTATAATATATGATCAACTAGGCAACCGGGCTTATAATAAAGTGCCAGTTTAGTTTTTGTTAACACATTTTTTATACTGACTTTTAGGCTCAATTTACATTGCCGCGGAATGGAATGGAAGCGAATTTTCGCAACGTAATTGTACATAGCATAATGAACTTTATGTCATTTGTGTAACATACAAACTAAATACGAGCCAAAAAAGAGGTCGCGCGTCTTCCGGGTAATCCTCGCGCATTCTCGAGAATTCCCCTAGGTACTTTTCTTTTTTGGTTCGTATTTAGTTTGTATGTTACACAATTGACATAAAGTTCATTATGCTATGTACAATTACGTTGCGAAAATTCGCTTCCATTCCATTCCGCGGCAATGTAAATTGAACCTTAGGGATTTTGCCTACCGACCTCCAAATTTCAATTTGAAGATGGCACCCGATGATGATGATTTTTTCATAGCGATCTCCATAGTAATAGTATTCTTAACACTGGTTTTTAAGGTGGTATGACTGTGCAGATTCAGCCTGAGGTGGTACGGTCGCGGAAACTGAATTCTGACCCGCTTTGATTTGATGTCTTTGTCAAGAAGATAAGTAGACAGTTTTATTACGACAGTAGTTCAATGGTTCAAAGTGGGTCAGAATTACTCAGAATTCAGTTTCCGCGAGTGTTTTTTACCCTTTTACCATTTCTGCCACAGAGCAGTGCTTGCATTGCTGTGTTTCGGTTTGAAGGGTAAGAGAGCCAGCACATGAGGCAAAGTCCTGAACGTTAGCAGCGCATCGAAACCCTCTAAAAATACTATAGTGAGGTAAAATGACTATAGGCAACGGTGACCATTTACCATCAGGTGGCCCGTATGCTTCCTGCTCTCCATAAACAATTAAAAATAGAGTGGTCACTCTATTGTAAACCCGGTCGGTCTTTAGATGAAAATATAAAATATATAAATAGTAGGCACAATATTAAAGAGGTACAGTCGCGGTCAGAAAGTGGTTACCACCTGCAACTTACACAATCACAAATTTCTCTGAAACTACTTAACACGTTCGAGCGCGGTAATGGCTAATGCCGTTAAGTTGAGTTAAAAAATTAAAGTTCGGTCACCGATGGCAAATCTTTACACCTTTCTTAAAAGCACTATGTTACGGTCGATTGCAAAAATCTACCAAAACCACGTACGCCTTAGGGCCAAAAATTTACAATAAAATTCCCAATTAAATAAAAAATTCAGATAGTGTAATTACTTTTGGAAATAAATTAAAAATGTGGTTGCTAGGCTGTGCATTTTTCAATATAAACGAATTTTATAATATTTGACATATTAACACATTGTACAATAATAATTATACTAAGAACATATATGACATGTCAATAAATTTTTTGAATAAATTATGATTCTGTTATAGGTGACGATTTTCTATGAACTTGGTACGTAGCTCCCTCCCACTGCCATTCTGCAAAGAGTGCATTTTGTTTCTGCTGGCAAACTGCGGGATTTATAGGTGTTCCTTTTTGGACATGACACACATACACAGGTACTTATACATTACAGCTATTCTATGTATCGTATTACGGCACCAGCTGTTATGCTATAACTTACATTAATTTTATGCAGTACGGCAGTGAAGATTCGTACTGCCAAAATGAGAAAAAATACCGCGCGCGAACGTGTTAACTGATTTAAATGTGTTTTCACCATCTTACACAATAGTTGTATAGCTAGTGCAAGCACATTTATACAATCACATAATTTTAGAGTTTGCGATTGTCTAAGTTGCAGGTGGTAACCACTTTCTGACCTCCACTGTACATGATAGTGCCGATTTACTATCATAATATTAATAATGCAATATTTTTTTACACAAATTCCTAATGATTCTCATGCCACGACATGGAGACTTAACATTCTCTATTAACTTGTCAAACTCAAATCAACCAGTACATACTTTCCTTTATGTAATATCTACTTCTCAACAATATCTCTCATACATAGCTACAATGTGATATTATACGTTGTACAATAAAGGGTAAGGGAATCTATACAATGTGAATGTAAACACCTAACCATGCTAAAATAAGTAGTGTTATGTATATTTCTTAATACAAACCTGTATGTCGATTCTAATACATATTTCTAGTAAATTTTAGGCAAGTAGCGAAAATGAGTGTTATGGCTGGTTTACATTAATCCATTTTTGGATGATGTAAACGCACCATCATAAGAAGATTTTTACGCAACGATTATTTGGCAAAGGTGTAGGCATTTCAATCGACATAGATTGTATTATCTGTAAATTATAAGCTATAAGGCAACTATCGGTGGATAGAATAATGATTATAGCATACATATAGCTTCGGAAACGGATCAACACCGCCTCGAGTCGTTCCGAATTCTTTATATTATGTAGTTCCAAAGAGCAACGCACTTATCAGTTTCGTAACGTCAACGCTCGTCTTGCAACAAGTTAAATAAGAAAAACATTATCTCAGGCTGCTGCTTAAACCCATAGACAAACATTATGTAATATAAAAATAAAATATTAAATTCATTTTGATATCGTCTGATTTGTTGATGACAGATTCGTCGTCGTGGTTCCTCTGTAACGGCGAAAAACCATTTTCAGGCCAGAAGTCCTATTAGTTACGCCCGCTAGTTTATTTTATTTTATATAAATTAGCTACGACAAACAGGCAGACGGGCCACCTGATGGTAAGTAGTCACCATCGCCTAGAGACACGTGCAATACCAGGGGCATTGCTTGTGTGTTGCGGCCGTGGAGGAAGAGGACTTTTTAACGTTCTTTTCGTTACGTTAGTCTCCTGATAGTCTGAGTTAATTTGTGCACTACCCTATACCTATACTTGCTGCGCTACACATCCGTGTAGTACCACAAGTTGGCGAAAAAAGATAAGTGCATTACTCAATGGATCTTCATATAAATTCGGAACGACTCAAGTTGATCGAGTTGATCCATTGCCGGGGCTATATGGCTATAATCTTTAGGCATTAATATGGCAGCACTGTCATTCTTGCCTGGAGTTGTGGAAAGGTTAAATCTAGTTATACTTTGGTCGTTAGGTAACTTGTGGGAAGGATAAATGATTTTCAAAGAATGTGTGTATGCTGTCATATTAATGCTTGAGGACTATTGTATGAAACGTTTTTTTCTATATCTATCAATGAAAAAAAATGCTACGACATGTTCGAACCAGAAAACTAAATAAGCTACGACATGTTCGAACCAGAAAACTAAATAAGTTACGACATGTTCGAACCAGAAAACTAAATAAGCTACGACATGTTCGAACCAGAAAACTAAATAAGCTACGACATGTTCGAACCAGAAAACTAAATAAGCTACGACATGTTCGAACCAGAAACCTAAATAAGCATAGTTTATCCAAGCTTATCTAAATACCCATACATAATAATTATTTCCACAATAATTAAAATATAGAGTTACAATTCAAAGTAAGTTCTTCTCAATGCAAGCATAAGTATGCTTTTTTTTTTAATCAAAAAGTAAGCACGTTTTGCCAAAGCATTCACGAGATAAAAATTATACTGGATATTGTACTAAAGATGGAATTTGATTAGTTTAACAGTTGTCTTAACTCAAAATGAAATATTTCCAGTTATTTTTGAACAGCCGTGTCAGCTGGGCTATTATTTCTATATCGATAAACAAAAATGGTCAAAATGAATAAGAAATTATAGCATTAGCAGAAAAGTTAGAACAGTATTTCGTTAAAAATATTTGAGAATAAAAATGAAATGAAATGGAGTGAGCACTCTAAACGAGATTCACTATGAAATTGAGGGGCTCATAGCCTAGTCATAAGTGATCGATGACCGCTTGTGGTACATTCATCTGAGCCCCTCCGTGCCTCGGAGAGCACGTTAAACACGGTCCGGGTTGTTGTCATTCGACAGCAGTCGTTAACCTATGTCAAAGGCCTACGGGCGGCCTGCACAGCTCTGACAATAGGTTGACCAGTAACAATACGATAAGCAAATAAATAAACCAACTATGAAATTAATTCAGAATTCATAATTTAGGTCAAAAGACTATATCAAAAAGAAAATGTGTGAACGCTTGTCTGAGGGGCACGACGAACGTCGGTTTGTAACTGAAATACTAGCAACTATTGCCGGGACGTCATTCCCCATCGTGTATAGCAGCCATTATGTAGTTTAAAAAAAGGAAAAAAAGAAAGAAGTGTGAAGTAGGTTATGTGTATGTTATAGTACTGGTATGTCACATTGGTGTTACGAACGTTCACTAGAGTCTTTACGGCACTGCGTCTCACTGTTAGCCTTCCCGCTTGATGCTGGGCATCTGTGGTGGGGGCTCGGCCAGACCCTTCACCTGAAAGAAAAAAATATGTTACAAGACTATGTAAAAGTTATATGAAACGTAAAAAAAAGGGAAATATCGAGCTGATAAATTCCTGGACGAGGTATACATGTTCGTGCTTTGCGTGCGGAAACAATGGGCCCGTGGGCTCCGGAAGTCCTAACTTTTTCAAGGACCTTTTAGTGCGTCTCATTGAGGCTTCTGGTGACCACAGGGCTGGCACTTACCTCGACCAGCGCATTATCCTGGTCATACAGAGAGGGAATGCTGCCAGCATACTGGGGACATTACCTCGATGCGACACGCTGGAAGGAGTCTTTTATCTTTAATACTTGTTCAAAATGTAGGTAGATGAATACTGTGCCGGATCGCGATATAGTCCTACCTGCTTTTTTCTTTGTTTACGTTCGACGAGGGTCGCGCCACACTGGCCTGCTACCGGCCATCGACCAACCAGAACTTGTTTGACAGCCAACTTGGCTGCGTTTTTGTCGTGTGCTTTCCGAAGACAAAGAAATTGCTCGAACATTGACTGATTCGCTAATATTTATGTGCTGTTGTGTTTAAATTGGTGTCTGCTTAAATCTTGCACCCTATAGGGATCTTACAGGGTTTAGGGAGCCATGGCGATCCCTCTGGATCCGCAACTGCCACTTTTAAATGCACCTTGACTATATATTTACCTTAAGTCGAGCGGCAGTCTTGAGGAAGGCGGGCAGCTGCTCCTGTGAGACGTTCACCTCTCCAGCGTACATGAACTCCAGGATGGCTTGCAGGTGCAGGTACGATACATCCTTGAGGATTATTATTGGGTGTTTTGACGGGTTCTCCTGCAAGAAGAGGTTTTTAATTAGTGCATAGTAGTGGATTTATACCCTGACCAGAAACTTAAAAACCCTCGCCATATTGCTGAATAAATGGTAGTATTTTTTTTATAGCAACCCCATAACACAGATTATAAAGTTTCTGGTCGCGATCGATGTTACTTCGACGTCGGATCAATTGTCAATCGATGACAGATCGGACAAAGTAATATACAATAACCGACGCTGAACGGTCTATAATCAATCCACCAATCTATGTCGATCGCGTCCATGTAATAACACCCTAAGTGCTAAAAGTGATTGAACTGTAATACACCAGGTTAGGTATGGGCACATCAGCTATTAACTAATTTTGGAAGTGCTAATTCTTATTGTGATCTTAACATTTCACAACAATGAAGTGAAAACTGTGAACCGACTTGATATTTTCCAAAACTGTGAAATAGTGACATGATGGAACATTTTACTATTGAGCCTGGCACACCTACTGACCGGGATTTTGAAAAAAATTATGAATTCTAACAATCGATCTCAGCCCGATAATAGAGGACTTCAATAGACACATAAAACTTATCTCGACAAGAACTATTTCTGGACCCAGATATTTGACGTTGAAAGTTGCATTATTCTTTTAGTAATATCTTGGTTCAGAGATACTTTAGGAGTATTTGTCAAGAGATCTTTCATGTCTCTATGAAATTATTAAGCTAGGATCGATCGCCAAGAAATCGTCATTTTTTTCGAAATGGCGGAAAGTAGGTGTGCCGATAAGGTTCCATGGCCCCAAAACTGTAACTTAGATGCATCAGCATTATGCTGCCCGTCTATAAATAATAATAATAATTTCCTCAAACTAGTTTCCTCCGATACCAACACAAGAGAAGAGGAAATCAATATCAGAACTCAAAACGCCTTGAGATGCGCCGCAGCCCTGCACAAGGCTCTGGTGTCCAAGTTACTGAGCAGAAATACCAAGATCCGGATCTACAAAACTGTCATCAGACCGATCTTGATGTATGGATGCGAGATTTGTACACTAACTTTAAAGGAAGAAAACAGACTCTTGGTGACCGAGAGGAGGATATTGAGGAAGATTCTGGGACCAGCCAAGAGGGAAGATGGAGGGTGGAGGATGAGAAAGAATAGGGAGATGGAAGAGATGGTGAACGAGCCGAACATCATAGGAGAGACGAATGCGGTTCGACTCCGATGGCTCGGACACATCACTAGGATGGGGGAGGATCGGGCAGTTAAACGAGCGTATATAGGACGACGTCCGGTCGGACGTCCCAGATACCGCTGGCGCGATGAAGTGGAGAAGAATCTGCGGGAGCTCCGGGCGCCTGACTGGCTCGAGACTGCGCAGGAGAGAGAGCGATGGCGCTCTTTGGTATCGGAGGCCAAGATCCACTTCGGGTCGCTGCGCCAGCGGAGTAAGTAAGTAAGTAAGTTTCCTCACAATATTCTCTTTTATTGACTATTAGAAGATGTAATACTGTAGAGGTATTCGAATTAGAAGGTCATTTATTAATTTCTCAAGGTTATTCTCCATAATAATTATTGCAAACTGAAGGAAATTCGGTAGCTATTCACGTGTTATTACAATAACAACCTGAGCTGCATTACATTGCCAAAATAAAACATCCTGTCTCTTGTTTACATACAGTATCCGTAATTCATAACTATTCTGTTCAGTTCCATGAAAGTGACATCTCTACAGATTTAGGTTCTAGGTAACATGAAGATTGAAATCATGGTACCTAAGTAGGGATGTTACGGAGCTTCGACTCCGACTCCGAAAGGTCGGAACTTCCGATTCCGATTTCGGCTCCGATAATTTTGAATCGGTTATACCGAAGATTTGTGAGCAAACATATTCAAATATCAATATGTTATTACATGGTGTAGAACTACATAAAGGAACATGTATTATTGCCGCAAACGTCATAATAAAAAATGTTGGCCAGTTCAGCTATAAAAATTAAAAACGGTTTAAAACATCTCTCTTATACCTTCGCCTCAGACTCCAGTTCCGACTCTGATAAATCAAATTTAAAACCTTCGGTAAAACCACCTCTGTAACATCCCTATACCTAAGCATCTAAAGACGCGTTTTCTGTACTTTCAATACAGTTTTAAATTTCGTTAGTGGTATACACACATAAAGTTGTATGGAACAACATCATGCTATGTAAAATTTGTTTGTAATATGTATGTACACGCCAGCTAGTAATGTTAGATATACATGAGGATTATTAGCTCTGCAGATCTCGATATAAACAATATAAGCAGACCATTCCTCCACAGCTGGTGATTTGGACTTTTGACCTGCATACAGGGTCTATAATGGGCATAGAACTACTGGCTACCCAAAATAAACAGAACACCTCATTCCATGAAATTCAAATATATACAGTCAGCTTAGATTGACCATCGCCAATGTATCACCACAACCAGCCTTCCCTATGCACTATAAACTGATTATCAAACTCACTAAAAAAAATTCTAACCACATCCATGGTCACTGCTAAAGTTTATATCCAAATACATATTTAGTGCTCTACCATGCACATTTCGTACAGTCAATGATGAAGGGATTTAGAGCTTGTGTACATATGCTTTCAGTCAATTGGAGTATTGAGGGTTCAAGTTTCTTACCTCTAATAAGCTTTTGAAATAAGGACTACACGCAGAAAGCACCATTTTATGAGCCTTACATGTCTGCCCTTCACAGGCTAGTGTCACCTGTAAAAAGATGTTAATAACACAATGTATTCAATATGACCATGGTTTTTTGTCTTCGATTCAGAGCTGGACAGCAAGCAACAAACATCTAAATAAGACCTAGAGTCAGATAGTGCCTTTGCTGGGTATGCAAATCTGGATATAGGTCTACTTCCATGAGATAGGTAGCCTGAGGGTTAAGGTTGGTTCACACTTGTTAACGGACTTGACTATGCACTTGACCAAGGGTAAACCAGGCTATAGTGCTGGGTTATAACAAAAAGTTTGCACCAATGAAAACCATGGGAACTACGGTTAATTCTTGGCAACTTAAGGCGAGGTTCTCCACACATTAGCGCCATCAATCGTAAAAAAAATATCATTTGTTTCATTATTAAGTTTTATTTAAAAAAACTTACCGAAAAGCACTCCGAAAGGATAAGTATATTTTTTAAGCTAGCATTAATAACCCTAGTTGAATTCCTGAAGTTAATGTACGCATTATCGCCAAAAGTGGCCTTTTTTGGCGGAAATGTGTACGTATTTATAAAATACCTTAAAAATACTAGGTTTCGGAGTGCTTTCAGGTAAGTTTTTTAAATAAAACTTAATAATGAAACAAATGTTTTTTTCGATTGGCGGTGCTTGTGTGCGGATAACCTCGCCGTAATAGATACCCCTGGGTTATCTTACACAGGTTTTAAGGATATTTAACTCGTAATTTGGAGCGACTGGACCTAAGATTTCTAAGAAACTGGTAGCTTTTTTCTTGATTAACATATCCAACTACTATTAATTTGCTACTTAGATTAGAGGTTCAATTCTTAGACTTGGTGAAATGAGGCATAACCACATCATCACATTCTGTACATGAGATCATAGGTCTTCTCAAGGTTTAGAATGCTTTAATTGTGGGCAAAGTAGGTAGCATAAAGTCAATTTTCAAGAAGTGAGGTTATAACCATCAATATATTTTTTGTGAAACCAAATCTACTTACATCTGTGAAACTCTTCTCATCTCTCAAATGCCTGAAAGACGTCACCATATTCGTCTGGAAGTCGTTCCATTTCAAAAAGAATTGTTGGTCGCCCATATTGGATTTTTTTACGAACCTGCAAAGTTGTTTACAAACGTAAAAATAACGTAAACAAGTATAGGTATAAACCGCAATTTTGCAGTAAATTAAGGATAGTATAAATAGGTAATTAGAAGAAAATAGGAAATAATGTAAGTAACAGTGCTTATAATAGGTTTGTACCTACGTCACTAATAGAATGCATTAGAAGCTTACCCTTGGCAACCAAAATGCACAATTTTTTCGACTGTAGTAAATACTTAACTTTGATCGAATTTCTAAAAATCAAGGACTTCACGTATTATTTCACAACTCTCGCCGAAAGTTAACCAATCGAATCTCAAAATAAGACGCCGTCTTGCATAAATTATAGATAGCGACTTCTTTCTATTTCTTCAAATTCCTTTTCCATTCGTTTTCCTTCATTCAATCACTTTTTTCGAGAGTTCAGCAGTGTTGCCATAAAGAATATAACTGTGTATGAAAATAAATAACCAAAAACAAGTTTATAGCGACATCTAGTGTTGAGTAGATCATCTACACCTACTTCTTCATAGCTATAAAGTTCTATATTTGGGCGAAAGATGTCGCTAATTATACATTTGTAGCTCTATCTAGTGTAGAGTAGCAGTAACTAAATAGATTAATTCCATAAGGGTCTAACGAGTTGCACCCTTCTTTTTAAGTTTCACATAATTTCGGTCAAGTACATAACTTTAGGTAAGTAATAAATAATCTTGGGGTAATAAGGAATTTGTACAGAAAAGTTCTTGCCCATAATTTCAGTTCAGTGTGAATTAGATTATTTATCTATTAATATAAAATATCGCATTAATAAATAAATAAATATAAATAAAAAAAATATTGATGCAGACAGTATCTTTTACATTTTGTCAGATTCTTCCGATAAATAAATTATGAAAACATACGGCAATGCTAAATTAAACACTTAAGTATGCGTTTATGCGAGGGTGTGTGCGTGAGTGGGTGTGTGTATAGGGGGGTGAGCGTGAGATGTCGTGTATGTGGTGTGTGTGTGAGGGGGTGTATGTTGGTAGGTGTAAGGGTCAGTGTGTGCGTGTGTGACTCAACTATTTGGTAACAATATTTTTTCAGTATTAAAGTAATCAAGTGTCAATAGCCAATTTTTAACCTTTTCTTTGCAGGAATACCTTGAACAGTTTAGGATGGAGAGGAGTTTTTCGGCTCATTTGTATAATATATGTAAAGTTACTTTAGGAAAACCTTTAATTGGCATATGTCTAGTTTCTTAAGATTGGATAATTTGTTTTAATATAGCTGTTGGTTTTCTAAATAAATAGAATATACAAATTATTACCATGTATACCTATTTTCCATCAAGCTCAAGAAGTGTCAAATACAACAGTTACCTAAGTGTTATAGACGTGTTAGGGAAAATAAAAGCTGTTGTTTATTTATTTAATACACATTATGTATTTCACAAAAACGTTTTTAAAACGACACTCATATTGCATAAAGAAACAGAGGCAAAAGGTGAAATAGTAAATACCTTACTATTATTTATCAGTAGGTAAATAATGAAATTACCGATTAATCATGCGCAATGTTGGTAATGATTAAGTTTATATTAACATTATTCTTAGAATAAGAGCAATATTTTAAAACACACGAACACTACATTTGAAAGGCCAAGCGGTGTTGCCACAATTCTTAATGATTAACTTAATTTTATTTAGTTATTCTAAATATGTCAAAGTACAATTACATTTTGAATATTAAGTACGAGATTACGACTTATATACTATATTTAATGTTTAGCGACAAAATTTAATATATTAAAACTTATATACTTAGGTAGGTACTAATTAAACTGTGCAACTCAGTTACTGGCCATATAACATAGCATTTAACATAAATATTAATTATGAATAATAAATAATTTCAAATATCAAAATCATTTTCGCTTCATTAACTATAATTGACATTAAGCAGGATTTTTACTTTTAAAATGATACACAAGTTTAATAAACCACAATTATAAAATACTTTGGTATAGGTACATTAATAAAATTACAACTTATCATGACTTTTAACAACAAAAACTTTCCAATTAATTCTACAATTTTATTTACATTTATTATTGCTATTTCGTATATTTTCATTGAATATTAAGGCTTTTAATTATGGGACGAAATCAGTAAACACCATACTGACTTATGTATACGTTACGTTACACGATACGTTAATTAATATACATACAATTAAACTTGTATATTATTTAATATTTGGTATATAATTCAGCATTTCAAAATATACAAAGCACAAATGAACTTAGGTATATTCTAGCGTATGATTCGTCGATCCACCGAAGGAGACTGAATTTCCTTAATCTATCAGCTTCCTACACTAATAAATGAGTTTATAACCCTTGAAAGATAATATTGCTGCACCAATTATCATTAAAACAATTAAAATATACATTTTATAAAATCATCTTTGAATAAGCCTGTCATAATAATAACAAAAACCTTGAAGTTATGGTTAAATTAATTCCCAAGTTGGTAAACGTAAGTCCACCAAAAAGGCTTTGGCAAAAATAGAACTAACTCACTTACATAAAATATACAGAGAGATCCTAACCGTTTAATCTAGATGCTTAAATATTTAGCTTTTAGTCTCTATTAAGGTAAAGAAATGCCATGAATTTGAGCAAATTAAATGTCACTTTACTATAAAATTAGGTACTTACCGTATTTATATTTTGTCAAAAATTATCTAGAAATTTGAAGTAATAATATTTTAAAATAAGATTTAGCAAAAAAAATAAGAACAGTTTTCAAGAAAGAAATTCAGGAACAGAAACAAACAAAATATTAAGGTACTAGTTTTAAGGGATGAGCACAAAAGATCCCTGAGGGTCGAAGTGCCGCTGGGGTTGTCCCTGGCCTGTCATAAGATAAGATAAGTTACTAATTTTGGAGGACTGAAGAAATTAAATCTAAGTACTTATAGCATTTATCATTAATGTCTATTAGGTATATTTATAATTTTTAAATTGAGTACAAGTGAAATCTTAAATTGTAACCAGTACCTATGACTTAACCTGTAACCACTTCTAAATTGATATTTTGGTATTTCAGCTTAGGATTGATAATAAGAAAATTCGTTTAGAAATTGACTAGAAAATTTTGGATTCCATTTGCAATATAAGTAGTATTTGGCTGATCTTTATAACTAACAATGTTGCGAACTTTACTTGACAATTGGGTTAATAGTGAAATTGTAAAAAAAGACAATGAATGTGCGAAGTAGCATAATACGACTAGATGGAAATGCAAAAGAGAATTATTGCTAAGACTATCCAAGAATGGTGTTTATTAGGGCTCGGGTGGCCGCTAAATGTAAACCTAAGTGAAAGTCACTCATCTACTAGATTATGTGATCTACAATCCACATCTAATATACGTATACAAATATTATCTTAAGTTGCTGATTATTTAAAATTTACAAGACAATCCAATTATTATTTTAATCCTATATATTCCAAGAGTAAATTATATAAGTACCATAATAATATTCACTACAATAAAATAACAATGTACTTTAAAACTGGCACTAAAGAAAACTTTCGTTGCTCGTTACCCACGTTACAATTGTTTAAAAAAAATGTATATTAAATAAGGCAGATTAGGACGGTTTACACTTCAATTAAGGCAGCTAAATGCACCTAGTTACACTAAAGGTTACACCTTATTATAAATACCAAGCAAACGTTCAAATAAGGATGTAATATTTACAATTAATTTATTGCATTATGTTTAAATATAAAACTGTCCTACCGTCAAAAACTACGTCTACTCGTTGCTTGATGGCGTTATACCTGTTTGACTATCAGTATTCGATGTTTGTGGACGTACCAGTGGTATTTTTAGTCCCCGTGGAGCTAGGATGAGTCTAGCTGGCGTCACGAGGACTAAAGCGTACTCTCATTTGTTTACTCCGAGGAACTTAGCCGCTTCATCCGCCGAAGAGAGCAGTTTGTTCAGCAGTTTATTGTCAGGAATGCCCAGCAGTTTCCCGATGAGATCGCCGCCGTTTTCTGTATCGTTCTCGGTTTCCGAGGAATATTTACGGGAAGTCATTTCAAGTTTGAGTTTTTTGTCGTAGTGTGTGGCTGGAGGAGAGTTGTTGTTATTTACGTTGTTTGGTATCTCGTTGCCAGAGCCGTCGTCGTCTTGGTAGCGATATCTGTCAACAATAAAATGTCATAAAAATTGATGCTTTTTTATTTTATTAAGGTTTTGAAAATGTTATTTTTTTAATTGACTATTTTTCTTAAAATTAAATTGGGAATTGCTGGAAGAGATCTCTCTTAGAGATAAGTCACGCCCTTTGAGCTTCACATATTTTTGTCTAAGTTTGTAACACATTATGTGTGTGTCCAATGAAAGTTAATAAAAATTGTAATTTTCCGAAAAAATAAGACCAAAGTAGAACAAACTTATATAAAACGTTTATCTTTACGAACACCTTTCGAAATAGACGTTTTTTGTTTGTGTCTCTAAGTAGAGATTATGTACATTGATTGGGATAATTTCATTTTCGACTTACCCGTTAGCTACATTATCAGGCTCCCGCGGCGTGTTCGGCGGCGAGGCTTCTTCGTCATCCGTCACTTCTTCCCTGTGCTTCTTCCTGTGCCGCAGCATGCTGTGCTTCAAAGTGAAGCGACGACGACAAAGATCGCATGCGAATGGCCGCTCGCCCGAGTGGGTCCTCATGTGGCGCCGGAGATCTTCGGCTGACCAGAAACGGCGCACGCAAAACGCACAGACCACCTGAAAGATGACGTGATGTAAGTCTAAGAAGTAAAGGTATAGGGATCAAGTGGGGCAAACGGAATTAGGTAGCTTAGCAATGATTGGTAATAGTTTTTGAAAGTCCCTTTTACCAAAACGGGTTATCGAAAAAAAAGAATAGGTATCGAAAGAAACGCATTAAATGGGGTTTGAGATTGGTGATGTCAGATATTCTAAAAAAAATACACACCTTCCTATTAGCATGATCAGGAAACTTTCCTCTCTCGTCGTCGTCAGCACTCTCGCTTCTGTCACTAGCAGCATCTAGAGCTCCTTTGCTGACCAATTGCTCATATTCCGATGCATGAGCCGAAGCCAAATGAGCTAGCGCTCCAGTTCTATCTCCAAGCGAAGATTCGCAGAGATGACACTTGAACACTAAGCTACCTTCGTTGATCTCATCGCTCATTTCAGGATTAGGTGAGCCAGGTTGGGAATCACTAGTTCCGTGCCTCGAAGACATATGTTTCTTCAAGGTTTCCAGCGAAGAGAAAGTGCTCGTTGGACATGCTGCGCATTTAAAAGGCCTTTCTGGTACCGTCCTGCTCTCTGCATTCTGAGCTGCAGGTACTGTGTCGACGATGGGTTCGGCTAGTATAGCCCGAGCCGAACCTCCATGCTTTCGCAGTAAATGGCGATCACAGTTAGATTTCGTTGTGAAGAGCAAAGGGCAATGTGGGCACTTGAAAGGTTTCTGACCAGTGTGTGTGAGGACATGACGACGTAATGAAGAAGACCACGGGAATTTTCGGTGGCAGTAAGGACAGGATACTCGGTTTGGAGCTAGGCTGTAGGCAGACTTCTTTTTCGGTGGTTGTGTTCCGGTGTCGGACTCGGATCTGAAAGGAGATTGTTTATAAGCAAGGAGAAATAACAATTTTTAAATACAATTAATATATGTAGACATAATGTGGACAACTTACTTATTTTCATCACTGCCTGAGTTATTGCCCTCACTAGTAGAAGCGACGAGACCTTCTTCATCTTCCTCCTCATCACTTCGTGTCGGAACCACAACAGGTATTGTCAAGTCACTAGCTACGGGAACAGGATCAGTTCCTGTCTCATTCTTCTCAGTAGTTATAGGAACGGGTTTGTTTATGAGGTTCCCCGCTATTTTCAGGTCGAAGTCTTTGGTGAGTTCTTGTTGACGTGTGGCCATTAGAATTTCTGCAGCTGCGCGATGAGCTGCTGTATGCTCATCAGATTTTAGATCATCAGGTTCTTCGTCGATGACTAAAGCATCATCTTCATCTTCTTCATTATCAGCAACTTCATCCGAGTCTCTCCTGATTGGTGAACGATCAGCTTGTTGCAAAGGTCTTTCGAGATGACGAGCTAATAGTGCGAACTTCACGCGATCAGCTAGAGTTTCTGGTGTTGGATATGGTGGGGGTGCTCTAGGAGCTGGTCTGCGGACACTCCAATGCTGAGGATGCTGCTGTTTCACGTGGCGTTCCATGTTTGAGCGTAAGGTAAATCGAGCTGAGCATTGTGAGCAAGAAAAAGGCCTTTCTGTTCTGTAGCGCCTTTGTTTTTGCTTAGGCATTAGTACTCCATTTTTAATTACCATTTTGACAGAATCGTTTTGGGCCACTATATTGTTGCTCAATGGCCTTGGGGATTCAGGGAGTTGAGGTGGTGGGGGAGAGGCAGTTTGAGATAAAGCTTTCGGCTCTTCTTCCTCAGGTTCTTGTTTCGGTATAGTCTCTTGTTCAGCAGCGACGAGTCTACCTCCAGACATACTTAGACCCCTAATGATCTCTTTGTGTATACGCTGCTTTATTTCGGCAAGTTCCTGAGAGTCGGTTGGAAAAAAAGAAGGTTGTAGAAAATAAGGGTTGAGTGGAAATGATGGCGGTATTGGCAGGCCAGGTAAACCAGGTACTGCCCCAGCGTAGAGTTGCGATAATTGCGTTGCATAGTAGGCAGGATCAATTTTTGGAAAAGAAGTTTCGAAAAGTCTTTGTTGCGCTAAAAGGAATCTTGTCTTTTCGAATGCAGATGCAGCAGCTGAAGGATCAGGTTCAAAAGAAGGTCTTGGAGGGCCTTTAGGTTCTTCATCGTCAACGTCACGTTTCTTTTTGCTGAGATCGAGGACATCACAGTCATTGTTGTCACTTGTGCTGAGATCCACTGGCGTATCTTCGTCATAACTTTCTGACAGGACGTCAATTTCTTTAAATTGTAGAGGTGGTGACCTATATTCAGGTATTTGCGTCAACTGCCCGATACCTTTTACTTTAATTCTAGGTTGAGGAGAATGTTCAGTTTCTCGTGGAGTCAGAGATACTTCAGGTATTATAGGTTTGGTTACCAATGAAGCCACTGGATGTCTATCAGCGACAAAGCCTGAAAAATGTGACAGTGGCGTATCTCGACCAGTGCTTTCATTGCGTCTTTCAGTTTCAGGAGTGTGGAATGATAGTGATCTCTTAACTTCATCTCGTGTAAGCTTGGAGTTGACCTCATCATTATTTGGATCTTCTGACGGATGGTAAATTATAGAGCGCTTGACATCTTCTCGGGTGACCTTAGCGTGTCTGTTCCTCAAATGTCTTTCACAGTTGGCCTTTGTAGTGAACGCATAGTTGCAAACTCCGCATTCATATGGTCTGTCTCCATTGTGAGTTCGCATATGACGTACCAACGCTGCCTTGTCAAGAGAAGCGTGTGGACACATATTGCATTGATAAGGCCCAGGTCCGGTTCCACTAAGATGTACTCTATTATGTCCCTTCAAAGCTCTCAGGTTGGGGAATTTGGCTGGACATAATCGGCAAGGAAATTCTCCACGTAATTTCATTCGTCTGAACTCAGCGGCGAAATTATCTTGGGTCTCTTCCTGCTCTCGTTCTTTAACTGCAGTATCAGGTGGAGTCAATACAGCATTTTCTAATGCGACTCTGGTTCCAGTAAGCCTCTCTAAAAGACTTCCAGCAGACGTGACATTTAATATAGACTGAATATCTGCTAAATCTCTCGCTGCGTCGATATGTCTTATACCATTTGTATTCAAGTGTCCATTATCGAGTTTTGGCGTGAACCTCTCTATTGGTGGTGTTAATGTTCCTGGGATTCCAAACGATCTGTTTGTAAGATTGAGCTTCGCAAAGAAATCTTCTCTGCGTTCTCTTTCAGGACTGTGACTTCTAGTGGTCGCAGCGCATGACTTTCTATGGATGTCCAAAGCTTGTCCACATGGGAAATCTCTAGAACACAGATCACATCTGAAGCGCTGTTCTGTGATAGATATATGAGGGTTTCGTTCGCAGATTCCTCGGGCGATTTCTGGGAACTTTTTACTGGAGAAATCCACGAATGTAAGGTCATCAAATCCAGACCGTACGTCATCACCGTGTACGGTGTATCGGTGGATGTCAAATGCATTAGGAGAGTCGAAACGTTGTCGACATTTCGGGCATTCAAACCGTGTTATTCTCTTGTCCATCGGTATGGGAGATGGGGATGTGGAGGCTGCGCGTTTCCTGGCCCGTCTAGAGTCTTCTTCTTCGCTTCTGTCGGAGCGGTTGTCGCTGTCGATACTGGTCGTCCGCGTGGCGCGAAGCTCGTGGTTGTCTAACCTCATTTTATTTTCTTCTTTGTGATTTTCCATATCAATTTTCGCTTCGCTGATGTCCTCTGTTTTGATTTCTGTAACAAAAGAAAACACGCGGTTACAATTGATTGCGGACTTTGTTTGAATAACTTAGGGCGCTTTCATTTTACTATTCCAAGAAAAGTCGACAATAGATGAGTCAGGCGATTCGCCTGTAATGTGATGGCTTTTATTAGAATAACACAAAATACAATGAGATGTCGCGGCCATTGTGGGAATTCTCAATCAGCTAATAGATTTTCGGTTTCGTTTCGTGAAATTAAAATCAACAATTCAGCTACTCGATAAAAGATGTCGCGACCAGTCTCTATTTATTTTATTTTACCTATTGATTGAAAATTCTAAATGAAAAAGGTGTGTATTTTTGTATAAAATGAATGCTCGTCATTCTGTAACATGTCATGTTATTCTGTATCGAGTTCTAAAGATCAAAGTGTGATTGCATTAACCACAACAAAGATTTTGCTTTTCAATGGAATGATTCACAATTCATCTTTGTCTTAAACAAGCCACTCAAAACACACGCAATAAAAGTTTTAATACCATCAAGTCACAAGGTTTCTTTTGGAATAGTCAGATACGTAGGTACCTGCTACTTAGATAGATATTAATGTATTATGTACACATTTGCCTTTCAATCAGTTCTGTACTAAATTAATTAAATATAATATAACTTATAGGTATTTTTTAAATCAAATTTTACCTTTGAGTATATTTAGGCAACCGTTTTTTTATACCCTAACTGAATGAAAAGTCGATTATCTTTAAGCCACCAGTATGTTTGAGGTACCATTTCCTAATCTACATAACATACGTTGTACTGGCCGAAACGAATCGAATCTTATTTCATTAGTAAAGTAGTCCCGTAAAGAAAATTCGCCCGATAAAGGAATGGTGTTTCCTTGACGGAAGGAAGGTCCTGGAGACCATTTACCCTGCTTACTGGAAATAGACTATGTACCCATATAGAAAGTAGATACAAATAACTGAAATATAAAGTATTTATAAGTCCGTCCGACAAGCGCTTAGCTTCAGTGCGGCTAGGTCACTAAAATCAATACTCAGACAGACACCATCTCACTCTGCCTCTACGTACTCGTATAGTATTATATCACATAGGCTTCTATAGACACCTATAGCATCACCCATGGTCAGGACTGCATGAATCATGTGAACGTAACCATCATGGTATTTGTTTGTGAAATGCTATATCTAGAATTTTTTTAAATTAAATAAGGAGAGCAGACGAGCAAACGGGCCACCTGATGGTAAGTGGTCACCGTCGCCCATAGACATCTCACCTCACTGTATTATTATTAGAGGGTTTTTGATGTGCTGCTAACCTTGAGGACTAACATGAAGTGCCTCTCTTACCCTTCAAAACGAAACACAGAAACGCAAGCATTTTTGCTTCACGGCAGAAATAGACAAGAGGGTGGTACCAACCCAGGCGATCCTTCACATCAGGATCTACCCCTGTGGACAACAGGATTTATTTTGGGAAGTTTTGGGATGAAGTGCAACGTTGCAACTCGGTTCCCATACCATGTCAGATATTTTACACATTCATGTAGTATTCGGCGTTAGGTTACCTATCACGTTTGTCCACCAAATCTTACGGCGAAAAGTAGGAACTACCTATGAATGAAGGTGGTTTCTCTGTCCACCCCCTCGGGGATTATAGACGTGAGAGAAATAGATTCGTGCAATATTTTACTGAAATATTATTACCATCAGGTAAGTGGTTGTTCTACTGTCGCCAATTAGAAAATATAATGCAACTTATGTTATTATACACTTTAAAGTTTTCATCCTAATAAAAGAAAGTTGAAAACTTAATTATATTTAAGCTTCTTAAGTTTGACAGTAAAACAGCAATTTTAACTTGCAAGAAATTTGGCCTCTATAGGCTCCAAAATGGGAGGCTCAATATTATTTTGAGTCAGCTCTTATCTGATAATATGAAACACTTAGGTACTGTTGTTTGCTAAGTTGACTCTCAAAGTGAGGGCTGACTCTAATAATACTTGAGCTTCCCTTCCCTTTTCTAAGTGACCCTAACGAGGCTAACATGGTCACTTGTCGTGTAAGCCTTTAAACTGAGACTTAAAAAAAACTTGCACTCAAAATATCTCAGATAAAAGCATCTAATTTATGCACGTGAGGAGCTCGTAGCCTAGTTGCCAGCACGGTCCGAAAGTGATCGTGCAGGTTAAGCGACGTTGCCGCGGTCGAGACCTGGATGGGTGACCGCTAGTGGCATATTTCATCTGAGCTCCTCCGTACCACGGAGAGCACGTTAAGCAGAGGCCTACGGGCGTCCTGAACAACTCTGATACGGTTGGCCACTAACCATACGATAAGCAAGCAAGCAAGCATCTAATTTATTACTCCTAGTAACCTCCTCTTAAACCCGTTATCAAAACCACATACCTATATGTAACATTTAGTAAATACGTAAGGACTACTCACGTCTCATAGTAATTCCCGATCGCGGTGCAATGCCATGAATCACGAGCACACGCGGCTCTGTTCTGAACTGCGGTTAGTTCACCCAATATCAGTCACAGCTTTCTACTTCTGCTAAATTTCATTGACGCAAATACCCGTAATCGTTTGGTGGGTAATAAATATGTGGGTAAGTATTAGGGATGTTACGGAGCTTCGACTCCGACTACGAAAGATCGGAACTTCCAATTGATTTCTCTCCTTATGGCCTAGTCTAAGAGGACTCAATGTGGAGTAAATTCCTACCATCTGTTTGACGTCGTTTAACTGATAAGGTGTGTCAGTCTGTCACCCACATATCCGGGAGATGAATCCAACATCCATGCCATAGAGTTAAGAAAACTGAAGACATTAACTTTTGTTATTGTGAGGAACTGGAATGGAAGAAATTGCTACCTAGTACAAACTAGGGATGTTACGGAGCTTCGACTCCGACTACGAAAGATCGGAACTTCCAATTGATTTTACACCTCCGACTCCGACTTCGGCTCCGATAATTTTGAATCGGAGGTTATACCGAAGATTTGTGAGCAAACATATTCAAATATAAATATTTTATTAAATAAGAAACTAGTCTTAAATATAAGAGAGGTGATCACATCGACGTTGACATTTGAAGAGTCATCAAGACATAATCTTTCTCAGCTACCCGGCGATTTTCCAGCAAAATGGGAATCGGTCCTCGCTCTACAGTACATGGATCCGTATTTCTAAAGTCTACTTATAATTACAGTTTCGAGTAAAACACTTTTGCTTGTCTTGGTTGTATCGGAACAGCCTTTAAAATATATAGGTAGGTAGATCTACAAATTTTTAAAATCGAATATTAAAATCGTTGTTCGGTTTCGGGTGAAAGGAATGCGAAATGTTGAAGTCTGTAATGAAATGAAATTTATTTGCCAGAACATAGTGAAAATACAGGTGATTTAAAAAGCATAGGTATCATATGTTCCACCGACAACGGTATGCAAATCTTTTCTGCTATTTGTTAGTGTCGTTGAGATACTCTTTTATGAAGTAATAACATATTAGTTTTAAATTGGTTAGCAGGACCATTTTTAAGGCGACTAGGCAGATTATTATACACTAAAATTGCCATACAGAAGGAATTCTTTTTATACAAGTCTACTCTGGAACTTGGCAAATAGAGACGGTAGGTAGGTGTAGGTATCTGTTTAGAAGATTAGACGGCCTTGATAAACGGATGAATGGATTACAGCAATAGGGGTCCGTTTTTCATTTGAGGTATCCCTAAATGGTCACAAGTTCATCAAAGCCTTTTAAAACTCCGCAGTCGATATTGGGTTCATAGGTATTTCATTGACTTATTGCTTACCTACTTAAAAATTTATGTTTTCATTGTCCCCACGCATACATAGATAACAACATCCGGTATTGTGGAGGGAGATCGAATTACGCTAAAATTCTTGAATGTGGCGACATAAGTAGAGTGAGCATCCGATTGAAGCTTCAGGGACAAAGGGTTATTCAGTGTAACAGTGTTTTTTCTATGGATTTCCACGAAGGTAAGGAAATTACGCTAAAATAATCGAATGTGGAAATTGTAGAGTGAGCATATGATTGAAGGTTCAGGAATCAAAGGGGAGATTTATTCCAGATTAGTGTCTAAAGGAATAAGATTTTCAGCAGTGATAATTTTACTATGGGTTTTCCACGAAGCTGATTTGATTACACATTATCGAATTTGGAGATTGTAGAGTGAGTCATTATTGAAGTTTCAGGGACCAAATTATGGGAGATTTATTGCAGAAATAAGTTTTTTGACAGTGATATTTTTTCTATGGATTTTCGACGAACGTGATCGAATATACAAAAATATTCGCGAATTTGGAAATTGCACAGTAAGCATTTGATTGAAGTTTCAGGTTTCAGGGTTGAAGTTAATTTTTCTATGGTTCCACGATTCGATCGAATTACATTCTCGAATGTAGAGAGAGACACAAGTTAAGTGAGCAATCGATAGAAATTTCAGATTGGTGCCTAAAAGAATGAGTGATAATTTTTATTATGAAATGTCCATAAAGGCAATCGAATTACTTTTTCAAATTTTATTTTATTTTATTAAATATGGAGAGCAGACGAGCCAACGGGCCACCTGATGGTAAGTGGTCACCGTCGCCCATAGACATCTCACCTCTCTG
This sequence comes from Hofmannophila pseudospretella, assembly GCA_947369225.1. Lineage (NCBI taxonomy): Eukaryota > Metazoa > Arthropoda > Insecta > Lepidoptera > Oecophoridae > Hofmannophila > Hofmannophila pseudospretella. The sequence continues at coordinate 5,958,088 of OX376332.1, read as the reverse complement.
TATTAATGTTGGAGGGTTTTTGATGCGCTGCTAACCTTGAGGACTAAGATGGAGTGCCTCATGTGTCGGAATTTACGCTGGCTCTCTTACCCTTCAAACCGAAACACAGAAATGCAAGCATTTCTGCTTCACGGCAGAAATAGATAAGAGGGTGGTACCACCCCAGGCGATCCTTCACTTTAGGATCTACCAATACGATCTTCAGATTGGTGCCTAAAAGAATGAGTGATAATTTTTATTATGAAATTTCCACAAAGGCAATCGAATTACTTTTTCAAATGTAGATAGAGACATATCTAAATAGAGTGAGCATCCGATTGAGGTTTCAGGGATATATATCTATTCCATATTGGTATACATAAAAAGGTACGAGGTTTTCAGCAGTGACATTTTTTCTATGGATTTTCCACGAAAATGATTGAATGTAAGTGTAAGTACCTAGTATGATTACAAAGAAAGAAGACTTGTTCTAGACATTTTTTCTATAGATTTTCAAATAACTAATAAAGGCCAAATAATGTTGTAAGTAATACTGAAAGTTCTTTGTGAAGAATAAATAAAACAAATTACTTTGACACTCGATTTTTTTTAAATTTATTTATTTACTTCTAAACCCGCATTTGACCTCGATCTCGCCTGATGGTAAGCGACGATGAGGTCGACGATGGAGCATGCGGGTCCAGTGAATGCCTATTCACTCTGGCCTTGAAGATCCCAAGGTTGTAGGTTTCGGGAAATACAGACGCCGGTAGGCTGTTCCATTCCTTAGCCGTTCGCATAATGAATGAAGAAGCAAATCGCTTCGTACGAGTAGATGGGATATCAACAACATAAGGATGGATCCGATTAATATTTGAATATTTTAATGGTGAAAAATATTATAGATAAAGGTTTCACTAGTCTAAGACAGTTACTTAACTAGATGTGGGTACTTATAACAGTACATACCTACTTAACTATTCTATACCCAAATGAACTTCTAAATTACGTAAAACTGCTATAAGATGGTTTTCGAGATATTTGCAACTTAGCTTACTAACAAAAACGATGATAAAAAAAATGTTTTATATTTCAGGAAACTAAAACAATGGTCGCGCAATGTCATCGTTAATTTGAATTACAGCGCATGCGTATTCTCGTTCGTCTAAAACTTGCATTTCAAGAAATCCGAGAACCGTAACGTTCCGAAATCGAATTTTAAAATTGCGCAGTGGCAGACAATATACTCGTATATTCGTATTGATTTGTGTTTAAATTGTCCTATTCTAACTATTTTTCCATGTAGCCTGATTTTCTGAAGGACCGAGAAAAATTAACTGTGTTCAACGGAGAACCTCAAGCGGCGCAAATATGCGGGCCTGGGTGGTGATTGCATATTTTCGCCGTTCGGGGTGAAGACCTTGGCGCCTGGAGCCCACTGCCTCTACGGGGAAATAGCGAAGCGCCTCGTAGAGACATCCCGGGACCAGAAGGCTGGCCTCTACTTTACTCAGCGTATAAGCCTCGCCATACATCGGGGCAACGCCGCCAGCCTCCTCGGGACACTCCCTGCAGGGAGCGACTTGGGTTAGGTCTTTTACTTGTAAAATAGTTAGGTATTTTGTATTTTTAGCTTAAGTATGTATATTATTTTATTTTGAATAAACTTATAAAACTGTGTTCATATTTTAACACAAAATACAGACAGTGAACTTTCTCATTCCAGTGACCATCGGCCATCTTGCACCATGGCCGTCATTAATGCTGGTCATACCCGCGGCTTCCTGGCTAACGGTGTTGGTTTGATGCTTATGATCACCGGGTGGCTACATGCATAATGTTGCCACAGACAGACATACCCATATTCATATGTGATCAGGTTATGGGGACATGTAACGGATCTTCATCATTATTTTAAATGTGTTTTTATTTGTGGACTGAACATTTCCTTTTATGACCTCTAATAACTAAATAGGTTAAAATGTGTAGAGAAGAAATGCTAAAAAATAGGAGAGGTAAAGGTTTTAGAAGTCCAAAACAACAACAACAATTTCCTTTTAAGTCCACTAATAACTAAAAATAGGTCTCGCCCGAGAATCAACCAAACATGGTTTTATAAAGTTATTTTTCCTCAAACGCGAAGTATTTTGTGTAAATGTTTTCTTCCCTTGATGCCACCTAATTCTGAAAATCATCTTATGTAAAAATCCATCCTTATCCCTAGATATTCTGACCCCGAGATAACTCTAAATACCCGCAATTAAATTTCTCTTAAGATACGAAACACGTTTAGAACACGAATTATCAATTTCTAGACAATAGCTTTTAAAACATGTACAGAGTGTAATGGTACTTATCTAAATCTCAAAAGCAGAATATTAAAATTACTTACGGACGAACTAGTATGAACTGAGTTTACACTCTCATCTTGGCTGTCAAATTTTGTGGGGAAAAGTTGTTCTGTTAAAATTACTAGCCGTTAGCCTGTGACCGTGTTTTATATGTAGGTATACAATAGTCACGGGTCTAGGTTATTTTTCTCGTGATCCGATGTGGCTGAAAGCTAATTCCTAAGGAACTAGTTATTATTTCCCCACAATAATTAACAGTCGAGATGAGAGCGAAGAATTAATGCATAGAATCAGTATTGGTACAAAGATTTTGAAATTCATCTTAGGGCGCTACTAGTCTGATTTCAGTGGGTACATAATACCACATAGTTCGTCGTCCCATAGGTAGATTATTCCCATAATTTCTTAGGGAATATCTTTGCAAAATTTGTGTTACGTTTGAAGGAAGTATTGGAAGTGTACAAAGGGACAGAGGCGATCTCATTATATTTTTTATTTTATTTTATTGACTACTAAACCCGCATTTGACCTCGATCTAGCCTGATGGTAAGCGACGATGAGGTCGATGGAGCATGCGGGTCCAGCAAATGCCTATTCACTCTGGCCTTGAAGATCCCAAGGTTCCAAAAGTCCAAATGTTGCACACAATTTACATAATATCTTTATTTCTAACAGGTTTTTCTTCTTCCTTATGGCTTTTTCAACCAGTTACTTGTAGGATCCGTTCAAACAAGTGTCTCTACTCAAATCTTTTTTGGGCTTTGTATCCACCTGACTTCCTGAAAATTTTACGAAATGCAAATCTACTACTACATACAGTGCCTAAATTCAATTGCCTTCATTCTTTTTTTACTGTGGTTTTTTTCATTCTACAACCTTTGGGTTGTAGGTTTCGGGAAATACAGACGCCGGCAGGCTGTTCCATTTCTTATAATAACAGATCATCTTGTTCATCTACAAGTGACACATTTGGTACACCCTGTATATTCTGGACGATATAGAGACGTTTTGTGAAATCGGTAATTTATCGAGACTGTAATTGTCGATGGCGACATAAAAGGGGGGTTCGGACCGTGTAATTCGGTACCGGTCGAGCTCGGTGGACTGTGCAAGAAAGCGGTATTCGCGGCGTCTTCACCATGTCAAACAAAACGCTTATAATACGTGCGACGCCCCGTTACACCATTGTTTGACCGTATCACTACGTATTAAGAGCTATTACCGAGTATCAGTTAGTTTTGATAACTGAATACGCGATAGAGCCCAATTTGTTTAACATTTTTATTGAAACCGAAACCGAGATTTAATACCGAGTATGTATCAGTTAGTTTTATTATCACTGAATAACCTAGCCTAGCTAAATGCTAGGTGTCGATCGAAATCGAGCATGTGTTGTTTACATCTTGACCTGAATTACGTTTCTAAAGCATTCAATTAGGTGTGGACAGAACAGAGGCGGACTAACAGTTTTGGCCTCCTTCTCAGCTCTATCATTTATTGAGCTAAGATATAGGAATTTACTAGTTGTTTCCCGCGACTTCGTCCGTGTGGAATTTGAAAGCATATTGAGTACAAAAGACATCCTTCACCTAGTATGGGACCATCGACCTATTTGTGACAGCGTTGGAATCCTGTGATATGCCCACGAATATTATAGAAATGCAATCACAACACAAAACAAGTCATACATAACCATCGTCGTTTCGGTTTTCAAGAAAATTCGACCACAGCAAATTAGAACGTCAGGTTAATCAGGTTTGGCAATACGAGCATGCAAACTACCATACTTACCCATATTTTTATACCACTATGCATTGCAATGCTGTCACAATAATGGCCTGATTTGAAGGATGTATTTTCTTTAATTAAATACTAAATTAATTGTTCCTACAAAAATATTAACTCAATTCATTAATCCCATAAATAAAATAAATTTACTTGAATTCACATTTTTTTCTCAATGTCGTATACTTTGCTAGTTTCTTGTCCACATTAGTGTATTTTTTCCGCGATTGACCGACCCTTTATCTGGGCGCCATAGGCCCTGGCCTAGTCAACCATAAGGAAAGTCCGCCCCTGGGTGTGGTGTCCTATAACAACACCATCCCGCTGGCAGTGTTTATAGAACAGTCAGTATTTACCTACTAAGCTTGTGTGACTGTAATCTTTGGCCTCACATCCTTGCTTGCACAACCGGCATTTTATCTCAATACCTGATGTATTGAGATAAAATGCCGGTTTAATCGTAAATAAAAACCGAAACCGATTCCGATTCGGTCTCTATTCGCCGGGATAGCGATAGGTCCATTTAAATTCCGAATAAGCGGGAAGGAGGAAGTCACGAATCACGAAGCACGCGCATCTATGTCACACCTTTTCTCCGTATATGAACTTGAATGAACTCAAATGAACATAGAATTTGATGATTACTTGTATTTGATGGGTACATACTCTGCACATAGTAATAAAATATTCCAGGCTTGTGATATTTTTGAATAACAAGCTCCTATGGACTGCGACGAATTTAAAAGTCTTCGAATGAGCCCTGAGTGATTCTTCTGATGATTCTTGACTTGATGAACGGTTTCTCTAAGTTATTATTCAAGGAAAATAAAATTATCTTTAACGATAGAAAACATAACTTTTCTAACTTCACCAGTTCGAGAAAATATAAAGTCCTTATCGAAATCTAAAGCTTATCGATCATGGATGAAAGAAGAATTAGTCTCCCTCCCCAGGGGTGGACGTTCGTTCCTTCATGCTATCGATAAACGATTATTTTTTTCAAAAACGGTCTCAATTTTGATAGGTAGGTGTTTTCTAGGTTTAATATAATCTCTCATTTCCCTAGGTTATTAATCATGAATTTTCTATATTACCCGTTCCTATAACCCGACTTTTCCCGGTATCTTTTCCTCATTATTTTATTTCGTTCGTAATTTTTACCTTATTGTATTAATATAATAAACCATGTGGAAATAGATCTACTGAGAAATTGAGAGTATGAAATCCCTAATAATTGGTAACAGGATACTGCTAATACATTTTCAGCTTTGTTGATTATTCTTAGAACAAGTAATTATGACTCTAAACTCAAATACCTAGACACATGACAATAATTCCAAACTTTTTACCGCCTTCGCGTTCTAGTATTACCTACCAGATAGAGCTCAAAATTATGTATTTTCTTCTTTTAGTACCTAAGTATAACTAAAACAATCACCGATCATTTTCTGTACCTAATTAATGGCATGCGATGACCGTTTAAAATAATATAATTTCGGATTTTCACCGCCACAACCTAAACTTGCCTAAACATCGGAAAATCAAAATTCAAACACGAAATTGGCACAAATTGTAACGCATTGGGAGTTTCGATTCATAAGCAAGTATATGAATGAAATGAATTTTGTTTACAAAGCCATGCTCTAATTACAGTATTGCGCATTTGACACCAGTCACCTTTACAGTTTCCTGTTTCAGTTGATTAGGTTATTACGCTCGCTCTTCGCATTCTATTGATTTTTAACGGAAATATGAAAGAAAATATTTGTGTTGACCACACTGTGATATGATTCATCGTTCATCAATCGACTCATTTTTGTCTTTTTCTATTGTATAAGGATAGCATACGAGTAAACGGGCAACGTGATGGTAAAAGCACCTCACTAAAATGTTATAAAGAGGGGTTTCGATGCGTTGCTTACCTTGAGGACTTAAGATGGAGTACCTCATGTGTCGGTAGTTATACTGGCTCAAACCGAAACTTGCCTGCTTTGCAGGAGAAATGGGTAAAAGAGTGGTACCATTCCAGGCTGTCTCTACATATCTTACCCTACTGTTACTGAGGAGACCGAACGACTGCACTCTGAAGGTAGGTTTTAGATGTAGTTCGGAACGGCGGAGGAAGAGGGAATGCCGTTTAAGGTACTACATGGAAATGCTCTGTACCGGAGGCCGACGCCCAAAACAGGAACAGTCAGGAATTATAATATAGAGATTAGATTAGAAAAGCATCCTAGATTTCATTTCAATTGGTACTACCTACGCAGTAGGTACATAGGTAAGTTACGGCAATAGTTGACAAATCTCGGAACCAATCAACGCCCTCCAAAACCTTTTCCAGTCGATCGATCGCTTTCTCTCCACGGAAAAGCGTCCCAATTAGGCGCGCACGCAAGTCTGTGTCTGCGGGCCGAGGGGCACCCAGGCGCGGGTCTAGGCACTTATACGGGGGGCGGGAGGTCCACTTTTGAATAGGTCATTTAGAAGAATGCAAAAACTACAGCTAAGGAAGTCAAGTTTTTTCGGTGGATGACGCACGTTTGCAGAAAAATAAACGTTATTTTTACAGAAATTGACTAAGGTACATAGTTTTTAAAATGACCCATTATATTGAATCTTGGAACAGAATGTCACAGAAAAGTCTTAGAATACGCTACTACAACTATTTAGGTAGATTCTAGGTAGGTTTTCGGTGGAGCATATCACATTTCAGTTTCAATAATTCAAAGAAAGAACGGAAAGGAAAACAAAGTAATACTTTGGTTAAACTAGTACCTAGCGTTTGTAAACTACTAACAGTCTTTATCCTTGTATGTATTTAAATCTACCAATAAAACAATGAAATCTCCAAATGTTTTAAATGAAGTCATAATCTAATGTCCAGATTATGACATGAAATACGAATTTTAAAGAATCGAAACATGTTTGGGTCACACTTGACCCCCATGACCCCCTCTGAGTCCGTTAAGGAGTCAGAGGGGGGCACAGATGGACAGCTGAATATTGATGGAAGGGCCCGAGAGATGGCGGTAGCTGTGCCTCGGACGTGATGCGCGTGCGTGCTTTGAGTTTCAAGTTAGACCTATTTTGATAGGTTTGTAATGTGAATGTGGCAGAGCAGTGGACAGTACGGTTGAAGGAATATTCGATAAACATCTGCTCTTTTGGGATATGTTAAATGCCTACCAACAACAGAGTTTATTTTGTTAGATTGTACGGGGAAGAGGTTAAATTCTTTTGTTTATTTTGTTAGATTGTACGGGGAAGAGGTTAAATTCTTTTGTTAGATTGTACGGGGAAGAGGTTAAATTCTTTTGTTTTTATTTATGAACCACGCGTTTTAGTTCTATAAATTAGGATGACTTAAGATTTTTTTGATGGCCGGGACACTTGGTTAAACGTGGTGATGGCCGGTGAACCAGAGCCCTCACTGAATGGTGACCAAGGTCGGGGAAAAGAGGAGTAGGTCGTCCAGCACCTAAATGGGCGGATGACATCACCAAAGTCGCATCGAAGACCTGGATGCGACTAGCACAGGATCGTATAGGGTGGCACAAAAGAGAGGAGGCTTATACCCTGCAGTGGGACTACATGGGCTGATGATGATGAAGATTTTTTTCTATTATCAAGTAAGTATTAACCTTAATAAGTAGGTATTCGATTTTAGGAGTACAAAAAACTGTTTTTGAAGAATATTATGTTATGTACCTTATCTAATCTTTATGCTAGGTATTCTATTTCAAAAGTATTAATTAGGTAAATTGTACCTACTTATTGGGTAAAATAAGTTATCATTTGAACATACCAGTATTTACCGCAAATTTCAGGAATTTAACCGCAAACTGTGACGCAACTGAAAATTATGTAATTAATGAATTAAATAATATATGTACATATTTATCTGCCACAAATATTATGAATGAATCATAATTATGAATTGGATTATTGAACTAAATATTGTATTTAATTTAATTTATTTATTAGGTAAACATAACAGATTACCACCAGAGAAATTACAGACAAATCAAAGTATATTTGTATTTTATATGGGGAATTTCGTAATATCATTATTATGAATCATTATTATGGGAAGAATATATGTCATTATGTAGGTAGCTACAATATAGCGTCTGTGGCATCGTGGCTAGCACGTCGGACTCCCATGCGGGAGGTCCGGGTTCGAAACCATACAATGTGATATAGATATCAATGAGTTCTTTTTTTTAGAAAGACTTACTTACATTTACCGACTGCTCTGACGGTGAAGAAAAACATCGTGAGGAAACCTGCACACTGAGATAACCAGCATGTGAAATGGAGAAGGCAATGACAAACCACCCCATTAATCTTCCAAGAGTTCTATGTGATTAATCACGACCCTCAGCAATAAGGAATACGACTTAGAAGAAATACAATTAAATGATGGCGGGCCTGGGTGGTGATTGCATATTTGCGCCGTTCGGTGTGGAAACCTTGGGGCCGTGGAGGTCTGGAGCCCACTGCCTCTACGGGGAAATAGTCAAGCGCCTCGTAGACACATCCCGGGACCAGAAAGTTGGCGTCTACTTTGCTCAGCGTATAGGTCTCGCTATACAGCGGGGCAACGCCGCCAGCCTCCTCGGGATACTCCCTGCAGGGAGCGACCTAGGTCAGGTATTTTATTTGTAAAATAGTTAGGTATTTTATAATTTTAGCTTAAGCATTTATTTTAGTGTTATTTTAGTATTATTTTATTTTGAATAAACATTTACAAATTAAAGAATTATTTTATTTTATTTATTTTTGCTAACTTCACAATTTTATACATATACGAGTACTTCACAACTTCACAACTTCACAATTTTATACATTTAAATACGCAAACACTATATAGCCAATTAAGTGATCTACCCTATTACAATTTTTTAAATAATTGATTAAAAGTCTATTGAGGAAGTACACTAGTACAAGAAGGTATACCAAAACCTAGTATTTCTTGCGTTACGCGAGCTTTACGAGTATATGGTGTATGTATTAGTTAGGTAATAAGAAAAAACTGTGATATTACTGTCTTTACATTTACTGTTAAATTATCGCAATGAAGTAAATATGTCCTAGAATGCATCTAATTTGAATACAATAGGTACTTATCTAGTTTTTCGGGCTGCATCAAAATAATTCTTTGACGCGTGCTCGCGCGTTTCTCTGTATGCTCGCGATGTTGCCATATCGCGAATATCATTCGAACATCGCTTTTTCTAGGTGTTGGTTTTTTTTATTACACTTTTAAGGAGAGTAGATTTTGTTAGATTTTCAATTACAGCCTGCCCTGAAGATAGTGGTAGATCTAGTGTGGGGGGTTTGTCATGTCCACCCCCTCCCTGTCCTGGTAAGATCCCTATAGGGTGCGAAGCTCGACTCGTCGTTTTTGTCTGCAGCAATAAGCTGAGTTGTGGCCCTTTTCACAATATACAGCAGACCATCAGACATGATTTCAATATGTTTACCTTTGTCTACATAATTACTTTATTATAATTATAACTGTTTCGGTCATTGCTGAGTGTGAAATAAACATATTACTTACTTAAGTACCCATTTTTCTCCAAAATTTGTTTCTAGATCTGACTAATATACCTTGAAAGAATTAGCTTTGATCATGGCTACATTATTAATATCGGACTAAAAGGCTCAGTAGTCCGATGATCTGTATTAATCTGTATCATCGGACTACTGAGACTAAAAAGTCTCATCAGTCCGATCGTCGGACTAAACCATCGGACTACTGAGACTAGGCCGCTACATTAGGTACCTTTTTCCAAATCTCCTTTTAATTTCCTTTAAATTTTGCTGATGACTATTTCACAGGAATCCCCCCCCCCCCCCTCAATCCACTGAATGGGCTGTCTTAATTTCATGAATAACATCTTCGGAGACCTTTCCACCTGAGAGACTCCGCGGTCATACACAAGTGTAAAGTTAAATTAATCGACAAATGTCACGTATGGCTCTCCACACACACACGTGTGCCGCAGGTTGTTTACCTCACTTGTACATTCACGACGACACGTTAAGGCTTGATTAGGGTATTTATTATTTAAAGGAAACTCTAGGTGAATATCTTGGTATTTTAGTGAGAGGTTTTCTCTGTGTAGGGATTAGAAAGTCAGGAAAAGAGGGCAGTATTGAGGTATCGAGGTATGAGCGACTACTCGACTAGCCCTACTTGGCGGTAGGACCTCCTATATGGGGCTTCAGCCCTCTGAATGGCTCTGACATGCACGAGCAAACCACCTTGCAAGGCACACTTTTAATTTGTCTTCGTCTTTCTTTCGTGGTTGAACAACCAAAAAAAAGACTAACACATGAAGTCTTGTCTCGCGAGGTGGTTCATCCACATCTTCGTTGCCTCAGAGCCGACTGACTGCAGTGGCGGATCCCACCATTACTCGTAGTCCCACTAGCCTGAAAATGTAGGTTCGTGGTCCCACTGCATAGTGTAACTACCGGCTCGTGGTCCCACTCTATTTTTATTTCCAAGTGAAATGAAGTCCTTCGTTTCGTACGCGCTGCATGTCACTATTATTTGCAATAAAGTGTATTCATGATCCCACCAGACAGTGGGCCCACGAGCCCATTATATCGAGATACTATATCACTAGTGGGTCAAATTAGTAACCCACTATTACCTAATTCTTGTTTAAATAGTGGATTGGACCGGAAATACGTTGAAATCATCTTGGTACAATAGTCAAAGTCTGTTATCAGATAATCATTCTACGCCCATAAACCAGTCACAGAAATTCATCTTAAAAGGAACTGATATGATAGATAACCTATTACTATGACGTCGTTTCCTAGAACAGCCAACATGACTGTGACAGTTGGAGAAGTTAGTCTAAGGCGTATGCGCACTAACGGTGTTTTTATCTGATTCCGATAAAGCGTTTATGCCGTGTGTTCCGGTCTCAATTGCTGTTTACCTGATTGGGTAAAGTTGGCAAATTTGGAATGAACCGACATGATAAGAGATGAGTAATGGCTCTGTGACGTGGTTCTGGTCGATAAGTTGTCGATAGAATCTTGTGTGGTTGGGATAACAGCGCGTAATCTTTTGCAAGGTATTTGTTGGTTGTTATTGCCCTTGCCGTATGTTGCATAGAGGTACAAATCTATCTATCTATCAGCCCGTGTTTATCCACTGCTGGACAGAGGCCTCTCCCAGGGCGCGCCACATTACTCGGTCCTCCGCCTTCCTCATCCAACCATCGGCAGCAACCTTATTCAGGTCGTCGGTCCACCGGGCAGGGGAGCGTCCCACACTGCACTTTCTTGTGCTTGTAGAGGTACAAATACAACCTTTAAAATTACGCAAATGAGTGTTGGTAGTGACAGATGAGGTATTTTGGAAGTTTCGTTCCTTGGATGAAGATATTAATCTGTTATTATAAAAGTACTTAATATTTCGGAGACTCGCTTTTGTTTTGATATACGTACAGATACAGTCCTAATATTTCTCGGCAGAATAACACTCACACTCACACGTATTTAATATCAGAATTATCAGACAGAGAGTAGGTATCAATCCACCATCTCACCTCTCCGAAGGCCCCAAGATCCGTCTGTAGACACAAGTGTGTGGACACAAAAGGATGTGAGCTCTGTAGCCGCGAGATGGCTGCGCGTGAGTTGATCGGCTGAGCAAACCGAATTCCTAGGCTATTCTTAATGAGGCTCTAATGAGATATAGTGGGAATGAATGACGGAATCTGTTTTTAATTTAAATATTATGATTATGAATAGCATTTATCAAAATTTTGCATGATTATTTATTATAAATGCAGGGTAACAAAAACCCCCTATAGAGCTGAAACGGGGTGTTCCGTATCCTTAACTATAGAACTTTCACTATGGAGTCAACATTTTTATTTATTTATTTCAGAATTGGCCCTAAAGTGAAATAGTTGTTTAAGTTACTCGTATGGATACTGAACTTGACACCCCCTTTCTGGACTATAGGGGGTTTTTGTTACACGCTGTTTACTAGCGATCGTTTAGAGCTTTTTTTTTTCAAACAGTTCTACCAGTAGAAATGTCAATAGAACTGGTTGGAACAGACCGTAATAAATACCACAGGTCTCGGGAACCAATCTATCACCAACAGTCTGCTCTAAGTCCATTGCTAGAGACCTCCCTAGCTCCCAAGGCCTCCATTGAGCCCAAGTCTTCGGCTTTTTTCATCAATCAGTCTGGGAATCAATCTATCCATTAGTGAAAATCGGACCAAATCCATTCAGCCGTTTCCCAGATTTTCCAGACGGGCGGAGAGAGTAAAATTGGTACATAATTGAATTGAAAATGTAACATAGAGACATTGATTTTTGTAAGAAATGATGATGTGTAATTATTCACATAACATTCAGAATGGGATATAAAAGTAGCGACTTGATGTATAGAGTTTATACCGTAAATATTTAGCACATTCTTAAAACTCTACGCAAATAACTCTAAAAACAACACGCTTAATTATTTCGCAAGCCAATAACAATAAAACGAAAATTATTCAGGAATTCCTAATTGCTGCTATTTCAAGTATTTCGCAACTGAACCTTGTGCGTTTTTTCTCAACTATTACTAGGTATAATAAAACAGAAGTAAAGCTAGCAATGTCGACATGCACAGGATGCCTCGTAAACATTATCAGCTGACTCGCGCGCAATAAAAGTCGGAGGGTAGTTAGAAATGCCTGGGTGTCGTATGCGGCGCGTGCGCTCCATTCAGAGCAGAGTTCAAGTTGCTGTGGTAGGGTTGTCACGTGTCTGGGATTTGGACAGGTTTTACGCCTTTAGCACCCGCTGGGATTTTACAATGGAATCGGACCTAAACCAATTAAAATTTAGAATAGAAAACAGAAAAATAGTATTGTATGGGTTCGATCCGTAACGCCTTTATTCATGAAAAATTTGTTTCGTGTCTGGTTTTCTAAGAATCGAAATGAGTGTAAGGTCAGAATAGTAAAGTGGCTTTGGTTAAATTTTACAAATAATTGTATAGTCACTGTTTTCACGTTGCAGTTAGACAAAGTTTTGGTTCGTACTGGCTTAAACATTATTCGTGCTTTATTTATTTTCTGATGACAACCCTATCACACGTATCAGGTAACGCGTCCAAGATGCGGTGGGATGATATCTTTCTTTATCTTAATAGCTGATAGATTACTCGATCAATATCCAATGAACATCCTGTATTCGATTCCTACATTCAATTGATTTGTGAGAGTTTTAAATTAGTTTTTAATTCTCGGAATTTATTTTTGACCATCGGGAATATCAAAACTCTGTCAAGAGTTTATAATCGGTGTTTAGGAGTTCGCTAGGAAAAAAACCTACGTATTCTTACTAAGATTTCTGTATACTGGTACGTCCAGTTTTCCGTTTGAATATAGAATGCCATGATTTACATTAGGAGGTGGGATTAAATCTGGATTTTTTCTCAGTGTACTTAGGTTAAGTTAGATAGTACTTAATTAAGTAACTTTATTGTGAACTTAAGTACGTGCTCACTTGTTTCTTTTGCTCTAAATGAATATTAACACTAATTCTCCAAAAAAAGTCAACGTGGTCAAAAAATGATTCAATGGCGTAATTTGTAAATGAAATGGTTTCGTCAGTTGTAATTACTAATGGTGACTAAATGAATCATCGAGAATTAAGTCGTATAGACTATGTAAGGCATTTGGTAGAAAAAGTATTGTATCTATGAGTAAAGAAAAGCCTGGTGATGATAGTCGCACCCTCACTGATGAATGATGAAAGATGCGAAGGATGCATGTACCTATATAAGTCAGTAAGAGTTTGAGGAGCTCGTAGCCTAGTTGCGAGCACGGCCCGAAAGTGATCGTGCAGGTTAAGCGACGTTGGCGCGGTCGGTACCTGGATGGGTCACCGCTAGCGGCATATTTCATCTGAACTCCTCCGTACCTCGGAGAGCACGTTAAGCACGGGCGGTCTGAACAACTCTGATAAATAGGTTAGCCACTGACCATACGATAAGCAAGCAAGCGAGTTAGTAAGATGCAGTGAAGGTCGTTGGTGGTTTGCCATTGCCTTCCCCATAGTTCGGCATCCAACTTCTATTACCTGGGGTCCTCCATCAATTTAGTTCAGAATTTCAGATGATCTTTCTTTATTCTGAACTTTAAAGGTTCCGTATCAAGAATACAAAAATTATATAAACCACAGTACAGTAAGATTTCACTTACGGTGTCCGTCTGTCTGTTTAGCATTTTATCATCATAACTTTAGAACATTACTTAGAACACGTGTCGTGGGGCGTCGATACTAAGAGTGCGTTCCAAAACCAGTTGAAATTATTCACGTTGTCAGATGTACCTACACGTTCCATTGCTTGTTTTGAATACAAATTTGATACATTTTCAGCTGTTAACGTGGTAATGGATCATGGACAGTTGTCAATGTGAATTATTTCAACTGGTTATGGTTCCATAACCAGTTGAAATAATTCACATTGACACGTTCGCTCTCTAATGGTAGGAACGGCAAAACGTGTTTGACAGATGAAAACACTCGCAACCCTCGCTCCCAGAAATTATAAATGCAGCCTGGTACTCACGTTGCGAAGCTGGCGGCTCGGCCGCGGGAGGCGCGGGCGCAGCGGCCGCTCCCTGCATGGCCCGCGACGGACGACCGCGCCGGCGCCTGCGTGTAACAAAAAAACATTTTTATAATGCCCTGAAAGCTCAATACAAAATGACGGCCTGAAATTCTGCCCTGATGCGGAAGAAGTTCACTGCTTATAACAGGTCGATTTAGGAGAAATGGCAATAAATGGACCAAATTGGTTGCCTATAGTGGTTTCTCTGAAATTTTCTTCGAAAAATTCTGAAGTTTTCTGGAATTTTCATAGAATTCCAGAAACATGGAGTAGCTAATACTATAGGTTTCAATAAATATTAATTTGTATTAGGTAAGTACTTTTCACAATAAAGCTCCTGAAAATTATGCAATAAAGGAACTTTATCTAAATACGTTTGTTCGTATTGAAATATTATTTTATTTAAAAAAAAACTATTTTCTGCCTTGTTATAGGTACCTACTTAAACAGTCTCTTATTATCTGACTTATAAGAGCGTGTGGGTTCATTTGGTCCACATTCCCAAAAAACTCCACATTCCAAAAAAGTTCACATTCCCAAAAAGTCCACATTCCCAAAAAAGTCCACATTCCCAAAAAAGTCCACATTCCCAAAAAAGTCCACATTCCCAAAAGTCCACATTCCCAAAAAGTCCACATTCCCAAAAAAGTCCACATTCCCAAAAGTCCACATTCCCAAAAAGTTCACATTTCCAAAAAGTTCACATTTCCAAAAAGTCAACATTCACAAAAAAATCCACATTCCCAAAAAGTCCACATTCCCAAAAAAGTCCACATTCCCAAAAGTCCACATTCCCAAAAAGTTCACATTTCCAAAAAGTTCACATTCCCAAAAAGACCACATTCCCAAAAAGTCCACATTCCCAAAAAAGTCCACATTCCCAAAAGTCCACATTCCCAAAAAGTTCACATTTCCAAAAAGTTCACATTCCCAAAAAGACCACATTCCCAAAAAGTCCACATTCCCAAAAAAGTCCACCTTCCCAAAAAATGCACATTCCCAAAAAGTCCAAGTTTCTATTCTATTTTCATTTACATCGATAACTGAACTGAACAAAACTACTTGTTAGATCCATCCAAGCGTTAGAATTGCACGACCGCTAAACGCGTAATTAATTAAATGATCTAAATCTAATACATTGATTGCGGAATACCGTCTAAGCTTTTTTTTACCATAATGACGACATTACCATAATGATTATGAATTTTACTTTCATTTGTTAATCATGTCTCGCTTTTAAACAGGTCTTATTATTACCGGTAACCAAGGCTTTTGTTACCATGCCAATGTAAGATAGATACCTGACTTTTTATGTGGGGCTTAAAACCATAAAAACATGGGAATTTAATTTAAAAAGAATCTTGTATATAGGTACTTAAATTATGTAATCGATCACAAGTTAAGGATGGTCTTAAGATCGTTTTCGTGTAGATAAGAAAAAAAAAATATTAATGAAAATTCAGAATAGCGGTATAGCGGTTCTTCTAGCTGCCCAAACTTTCTATCCTGTATAATTTTATATTATACGGAGTGTAACAAAAAGTCCTTATAGAGCTGAAAGGGGGATGTTCAGTATCCATAACTGACCAACTTTCACTATGGAGCCAAACCTGAAATCGTGAAAAAAAAGGTAATTTTTACGACGACTGAAATGTATGAAAGCTGTTTTTTTTTCGAGATTTCAAAGTTGGCCCATAGTGAAAGGATCTATGGTTTTTTTTGTTACAATCTGAATTTTTTAATGTATATCTACCTAGTTCTTTATTAAAGGGTTATCTACCTCATAGAAATAGAATCATAACCTTTGTTCATTTTGCAGTCGATGCATGCCCTAAATAGTTCAATAGAAACCAACTGTCAATTGTTTCTAGTAATTCTGTTTAGTGACAAAGAACTCAACTGACTCATAGTCCCTTTGCCTTTATCAGTTCTTCCTGCACTTGGTTGGTGTAAAGTTAATCAGAGTTTTTTTTAAGAGTTCTTATTGTACCAAACCGTAGATATTCTGGCACAGACTGTACCCTTAAGGAAAGTAGTGTTACCACGATAGCGGAATTAATTAGGACAGTCCTATTTATATTAATTAATTTTATATAAATTTCATTTAATTTTTTTATGTTGTGGATTTTGACACGAAAATTCATTAATTTGTTGCTTGGTGTTTTTTTATATAAAAATAATATTACTTTAAGAAGAGCACAAGATATATTTTGTATTTAAATTCCTGTATATTTCCTCCAATTTTAATATACACGTTTTTCTCGTTTCAGATAGGAATTTTGTTTTATTTATATGGTTATTTTGGTTACCCTGCTCGAGATGCGAGCCCATATGCGCGCGCGCACCTCAAGCGACCTATTATAGTCCAGACAATGCGTGCTAATAACCTGCCCGGCTGGTATGCGTCTACATAACTACCGTCAGCATTATGTACTCATTGCTTATGCGCGATTGTGATTGTAATATAGATCTTTATTAAGAGTTGATCTGTTGGTTGGTTGGTAATATAGACTGGAAAGTTGGTATTCATTAAATGGACCTAGGTATTCTACAATTGTTGCTTTTACGCACGTAATATAAATAATCATGATGTTTTGTGATTGATATCTTTGTTTAGGTATCGAGTATTATTTTATTATGTATTTTTTTTTTATTAAGTGTATTTTACTTTACTTTCACCAAACCGGGTTCGAAACCATGCAATGCCATGTACCAATGAGTTTTTCCGATTTTTTCGAAGACTTACGTACATTTACGGACTGCTATAACGGTGAAGGAAAACATCGTGAGGAAACCTGCATGACTGAGGAAATTAAAAGTTTTCGAAGGCGTGTGAAATCCACTAATCAACACTGGGCCCGCTTGTGCAAGGGGAGGCCTGAGCCCTAACAGTGGGGACATTAATAGGCTGATGATGATGAGTGATGATACTACACCTAATTACATGATTATTCTTAGCACAATTTCCATTTAATAACATAATGTTCTACCGAATAACGGCACAGTGTCATAATATCTATAAAAAATTTGCTTCTGAGTAGGAACTTCAAAAACGGAATATTAATATTTTATTAGTGTCATTAATTTTAGAAAAAAATATTTAATACGTAATTCTGACTAGAATCTAGCAGGAATCTTATTAGTTATTACTATAGGAATGTAATATTAGATTTCTATTATTACTAAAGCATTGCAGCTTGCAAAGGTTTGCATTCTTTATTATTGTTACTTATTTATTTGAGGGTAGTATATATTTCATACGCCATTTGCACCCGTACATTATGTATCATATAATTTTTCCATCACCTGAAGGTTGCCAGGAAGATAACGCTTATAGCGACAAGGCCGCCTTCTGCACATTGTATTGTACCTCTCTTTATGTTGTATGTTTTGTTTTTGTACCGGGTGTGCAATAAAATATAATTAATAAGTTTATTTAATTTAATTAATACAAAAATACAATAAATTAAAATAAAAAAATACTTATGAAAAGCCTTAGTCAAAAATTCCGCCCCGTGTCGACCCTGGCGCAAAGGTCCCCATGACGCTCGCGGCATTGCCACGCTGAATCACCAATAAATTTTATATATTTATATATAATTTATATATTTATAGTAAATATAATTTATATTATTTTTATTTTTATTTGTATCGGAATGTACCCGCTACTTGAGTTACAGAAAGTATTGTTCGCATGTCTGGTTCTTATAATTACGCTAAAAGTTCTCACTTTTCGCAAATTTTGCTAACGAAAGACAAAGACGCCGACCTGTGGCGGCTTCTTTGATGTCCAGGATTACACATTACTCGGAAAGTACGAAGAATCGTAATACAATATTCATTACTTATCTTAGTAGTCCTTGATAAGCGTGCCTCTTGACTGAGAGTCAGCAGTATGAGTAGGTGTTATATTCATAATTGAATCGTATATATCTACAGGAAGTTTTGTCATCATCGGGTAATAGTTTCCTCCTAATGTATAATTATATCATTAATAGTTAATAAAATAATCAAACTGGTTATACCCATCGCTATAACCAAATTGCACACGTAAAACATAAGAAACTAGCCTTTAATAAAAGTTACTATCAGGTGATCCTAAACCCTACTATGCTTGCTTATCGTATGGTTAGTGGCCAACTTATTTGTCAAGAGTTGTTCAGGCCGCCCGTAGGCTTCTGACATGACCTAACGACTGCTGTCGAACGATAACAACCGGGACCGACTGCTTAACGTGCTTTCCGAGGCACGGAGGAGCTCAGATGAAATATGCCACTAGCGGTCACCCATCCAGGTACCGACCGCGCCAACGTCGCTTAACCTGCACGATCACTTTCGGACCGTGCTCGCAACTAGGCTACGAGCTCCTTGACCCTACTATGAATACACTCCAAAACCTGTGCTAGAGTTAGTAGAGCTAGTTGTACGGTAGTGTGTAGTAGAGCTAGTTGTACGGGGCATCCAGCAATACTAACAGACAAAACCATCCACTACAATAGACCTGACATAACCCTCGTAGACAAGCCTCAAAAACAAACATATTTGATTGATATTGCCGTTCCCAACACTCATTACTTACAAAAAACAATAGCTGAAAAAAATACATAAATACACAGAATTAAAAGAAGAAGTACTCAGAATATGGAACTTAGATAAAGTATACATTGTACCACTGGTGCTTTCTAGCACAGGCGTAATATCCAAACATTTACATAACAGTTTGCAACTAAAAGATCTCCCCAAAAATACATATATCAGTGCAGAAAGTCGCAATCCTGAACACTTGTCGAATCGTACGAATTTTTTTACAGGGTGAACCATCAGGTGAAATAACTTTAGGAAGTGAAGCTCACTTGGTCTTGGACCGATGAGCTTCGCTCTCAACTGACCCCAGAAATGGGAGAAAACCTAACAGTTTAGAATTATAATAAGAAAAAGCCATTTATTGTCCTTATCAAAATTAGAATTTAAATAAAGTTATAATAATCATAATAATATATATTAATATACATTTAAATTTCAGTAAATTTGAGTTAGTTTTTCTAAGACTTACGTACATTTACCGAATGCTCTAACGGTGAAGAAAATCATCGTGAGGAAACCTGCATGTCTGAGGAAATTAAAAGTCTCCGAAGGCATGTGAAATCCACCAATCAGCACTGAGCCCGCTCGGTGGATCATGGCCCGTACCCGCCTTGTGCAAAGGGGAGGCCTGTGCCCCAACAGTGGGGACATTAATAGGCTGATGATGAAATTTGAGTAGATAAGGACCCCGTCTGGATGAAAGCCTCCTCCAGTTTTGTGCTGTTTTTTTAAATAAATATACTCGTATGTCCTTAATTCTGTATCAGTATTTTGTAGGAGTTTCTGACTTATATTTCAGGTATTTCATCTTGTTATGTATATAATATACATAAAGAGAGTTATGTATCTACCGATAAAGAGATAGATTAATACATTATTGCATACAAGAAATTTACATAGGAAAGGAAACAGAATAAGTGTACAAAGGGGCCGCGTTTGTTATCGCTCAGAGCTATCTCTTCCAGACAACCTAGGCGATAGAAGAATTATAATAGGTTACCGGAATAGTGCAGAAGAGTGAAATATGAAATATTTATTGGTTTATATACTTTTAATAGGTACATAAAATAAGTAAAGCTCGGTACGAATACCAAAATACTATGGAAAATACTGAAAAAATTCGACTGATTCTCTTATCAGTCGATTTTTTTCAGTATTTTCTATCTAAAACCGTCGATGATCTAAGATAATGAAATAAAAAATAATTGTATATTGTGTTATCGCTACAAGGATTTTACCCCTTATCAGTTGTGTAGACGTGATCGGGCGACAATAGCAGCTATTATTTCTATTACCACCAATGTTATAATCCTTTTTATTGAAATGACTCTGTATTCTTGTAAACCATGAAAACCTACATGATTTTTAATCTCCAACGAATGACTATAGAGGAAGCAAGAGAAGCGTGCCAAGACAGGGTTATGTGGCGCTCCGTTCTCTCTGTTCTTCATTATGTATGTCATCATCAGCTCCCTTTGTACAAGGGGGTACGGGCCATGATCCACCGAGAGAGCCCAGTGCTGACTGGTGGATTTCACACGCCTTCGGAATTTTTTTTCCTCACGATGTTTTCCTTCACCGTTAAAGCAGTCGGTAAATATACATAAGTCTTCGAAAAAAAACGAAAAACTCATTGGTACATGGCATGGTTTCGGACCCGGACCTAGCCACTAGGCCACCGACGCTTTATATATGTATGTAAAAAAGATAAAATAGTATGGACAAATACTGTATTCTATAGTACATAATATACGTGTTATTATTCCATGTATTAGTGTCACTACCCTGGGGCCCGGGAGCGCACGGCGTCTTCAAGGACCTCGCAAAGCGCCTGGTCGACGCGTCAAAAGACCCAAGATCTGGCTCCTATTTGGCCCAGCGGATTAGCTTAGCTATCCAACGGGGCAACGCAGCCAGTCTCTTGAGTACACTGCCGGATGTGGGGGACTTAACCCAAATTTTTTATCTTTAGTTTTCTTAGCCTTAGTTTAGTTTTAGCTTTAGTTTTATCCTAGTATTAGTGTCACTTTAAAAAGTTATTTTGTACCAGAAAAAGGAACAGATTTAAATGCGTAGAATTACATAACATATCAGCCTGTTACGTTAGTCCCTTGTTCTGTTTATACACTGGCCTTCATTTGCATGTATTAGTTCTGAAAATATTGTAAAACGCATGTTGATTTTGTAATATTTATTTGTAAATTAACTTATTATCAGTCACATATCTTTACTGAAAGTTTTATATATCTCGAATCCGTGACAAAATTGCTATAACATCTCAACGTGAAGTGGCTGTTTTGACGTAATCTTGTCATTACAAATGCTTTAGATTAGAGATGTTACGGAGCTGCGACTCCGACTCCGAAAGGTCGGAACTTCCGATTGATTTTACACCTCCGACTCCGACTTCGGCTCCGATAATTTTGAATCGGAGGTTCTACCGCAGATTTATGAATAAACTATTCAAATATCAATATTTTATTCAAATAGTTTATTTGTTGAAAGTAGATACATAGAAAGTTCTTAAATTATAATATAGTATCACTACTTTCATGGCGCGGCTGGTACCTGGATGGGTGACCGCTAGTGGTATATTTCATCTGAGCTCCTCCGTGCCTCGAAGAGCACGTTAAGCAGTCGGTTCCGGTTGTTGTCGTTCGACATCAGTCGTTAAGCCATGTCAGAGGCCTACAGGTGGCCTGAACAACTCTGACAAATAGGTTGGCCACTAACCATACGATAAGCAAGCAAGCAACTACTTTCATGAGGAGATCCGGCATAGAACAAAAGTCATCGACATAGCTCATAAGATTAGCAAGCTGAAGTGGCAGTGGGCCGGTCACATCTGTCGCAGAACCGACAACCGCTGGGGTAGACGAGTCTGGAGTGGAGACCGCGTTTGGGCAAACGTAGTGTGGGACGGGCGTCCCTGCTAGATGGAGCGACGATCTGCGCAAGGTGGCTGGCAGCGACTGGATGAGAAGAGCCGAAGATCGGTATCAATGGCGCGCCCTGGGAGAGGCCTATGTCCAGCAGTGGACTAGAGTAGGCTGCTGATGATGATCACTACTTTCTACCACGTTGTGAAGCATACAAATATTTATCATTTTAACATGATAGAACCTTCTAAATAAAAATAGTGTAGAACTACATAAAGGAATGTGTTTTATTGTGGCAAACGTCATCATAAAAAATATTGGCCAGTTCAGCTGTAGTAATTATAGATAGGTGCACACTTCGCCTGCTTTTCATATCAAAATTTCACTTAATGGGGTTTGCTGGAAGAGATCTCTTTTAGAGATAAGTCACGCCCTTTGTGCTTCACCTATTTTTGTCTGAGTTTGTTATATATTATTTGTGTGTACAATAAAGAAATAATAATTAAAAAACGGTTTAATATTTTGAACTTCTTCTGAACATTTCTCTTCTACCTCCGCCTCCGCCTCCGGTTCCGACTCCGATAAATCAAATTTAAAACCTTCGGTTTCGACTCCGGTTCCGCTAAAACCACCTCCGTAACATCCCTACTTTAGATGCATCGTGGATAGATAAAAACAGTTGTTAAAATGAGTAATGTAAGGTGCTTTTCTCAAGAGCATATCAGTTATCTCAGCCACTAGAGATGTCTCAATAAGAGATGAGATTGAGATGTTATCGTAGTGATAATATTATGATGTTTTTATTGTACTTATAATGTAATAAGATGTTGAAACAAGTAATTGCTTAGTATTCTTGTGATAAGTAACAATTTACTTCCATGATTATGCGTTCTTATTATCCAATCAAGAATAACACCTTATCTACGCCTGCATATTTAGGCGTAGCAGTCTTTTTTTTATTATTATGATTTATTATTTAAATGATTCACTATGATGTTTTTAAATCTAATTATTAATACAAATGTTTTAACTTCAGAGGTTGTCTGGAAGAGATCGCTTTAAACGATAAAGGCCGCCTTTGCACATATCGTGCTATTATTCCAGTAGTTTTTACTTTTCCTGATTTTGTGTACAATTAAGTGTTTCTATCTATCTATGGTTGGACGTGGTGACGGCCGGTGGACCAGAGCCCTCACAGAGTGGTGGCCAAGGTCAGGGAAAAGAGGAGTAGGTCGTCCAGCAGCTAGATGGGTGGATGACATCACCAAAGTCCCATCGAAGACCTGGATGCGACTAGCACAGGATCGTATAGGGTGGCACAAAAGAGAGGAGGCTTATACCCTGCAGTGGGACGACATGGGCTGATGATGATGATCTATCTATCAAATTTTATCATGTGTGTTATTGCTATGTAAGGGAATCAATTTTTTTTACTTGACTTGTAGGTAATTTATATTATGAATTTTAAAAAATGAATTTGTATTAGGTAACTATATTTTTTTAATAACTAACTTCGGTTATAAAGATCATTACGAGATATTTGTTAGATCTGTACCTACGTACGTGCAAAGGGTTTTTAGACCTAATATCAATTTGTAATTTTAATTTATTTTTATTTGTAATTGTAATTTATTTGATTTATATAATTTAATATTTGACATGATAACTTTTCATGTATCATCATCATCATCAGCAGCAGCCTACTCTAGTCCACTGCTGGACATAGGCCTCTCCCAGGGCGCGCTATTGAGCCCGATCTTCGGCTCTTCTCATCCAGTCGCTGCCAGCCACCTTGCACGTTTGCCCAAACGCGGTCTCCGCTCCAGAACTCGTCTCCGCCAGCGGTTGTCGGTTCTGCGACAGACGTGACCGGCCCACTGCCACTTCAGCTTGCTAATCTTATGAGCTATGTCGATGACTTTTGTTCTATGCCGGATCTCCTCATTTCGGATTCGATCCAGCAGAGATACTCCGAGCATAGCTCTTTCCATAGCACGCTGAGCTTTTTCATGTATGACTGACTACAATTCCAATTTTGGCTCCATGCTGTATGAAATTGTAATGCATTTTTAATAAATAAAAAGGATGTTTAAATTTTGTTATTTTATATTATAAGAATAAGAATAGTTTATTTGTGCGGTAAGATTACAATGGAGTAGGAACTTAAGCATATGTTACATTAAACTAAATAAAATTAGTGAGCAACCAGTTATTTTACAATAAGCACTGAGGAAGCTCATAGCCTAGTTGCGAGCACAGTCCGAAAGTGATCGTGCAGGTTAAGCGACGTTGGCACAGTCGGTACTTGTATGGGTGACCGCTAGTGGCATATTTCATCTGAGCTCCTCCGTGCCTCGGAAAGCACGTTAAGCAGTCGGTCCCGATTGTTGTCGTTCGACAGCAGTAGTTAAGCCATGTCAGAGGCCTACGGGCGGCATGAACAACTCTGACAAATAGGTTGGCCACTAACCATACGATAAGCAAGCAAGCGCTGGCCTCCGAACTAGGAAGTTCCTGTATCTCGGAGGACAGGAATCAGGATCATTTACACTTAATTAGTTCTATTTAAACCTTCTTCTTACTGATTGTTCATTTTCTAGACGTGCCCAAAGATGTCTAATGTCTTTTGGCACGTCAATCAATGATTAAGTAATAAAAAGGGATATCCCCTGAAAAGTAAGGACGGACAGTCACCAATCACAAAGAAAAAACAAGGTAAATATAGGTGACGAATCGCTGGTGGAAGCTAGACTGCAAAGTCTGGAACGTCGTCGGCGCAAGGTTGCCTGTCTATCGGTATTTTATAGGATACATTTCGGAGAGTGCGCATCGGAATTGCACGACCTAATTCCGGCATCTCCATTCCGCCTTTGGACTACCAGGCGCGTGGAGGGGTTCCATCCTTATGTTGTTGATATACCATCTGTTCGTACGAAGCGATTTGCTTCTTCGTTCATTATGCGAACGGATAAGGAATGGAACAGCCTGCCGGCGTCTATATTTCCCGAAACCTACAACCTTGGGATCTTCAAGGCCAGACTGAATAGGTATTTACTGGACCCGCATGCTCCATCGTCGACCTCATCGTCGCTTACCATCAGGCGAGATCGAGGTCAAATGCGGGTTTAGAAGTAAATAAAAAAAAAGAAGGAAAAACAAGTGCAGGCAACAATGAGATGTCAGTTGGGTGTAGGTCCGGATGTTAGATGTTGATCTTGAAACTGATGTGTTCAGATTCACAACATCTTCTGAAAGATGAGAGCTGCATTACATTTCCTTGTTTCACAAATTGACACCTTTTCGTCATCTTGCTACAATCTGCCCTCTATGTGCAGGCTAGCAGGGTTCTAGGACAGTGTGCAGATGAAGTAATAGAAGAACTTGGTAATAGTAGATATTATATTTATCAGGAACAGAACAACACAATAGTAGAAAATAGGTAGTACTAGGAGACAATTTTATAAAACGGACAAACGTCCGTTCAGGACAGGAATGAAATTAATGGAATAATGGAATTTAGAAACGGGAATGGGATGTGATTTGAATTTTGAAAATATAGATGAAGAAATGAAGATGCCGACACGAAATGAGGTGAGATAAACGCTAACGATGAGGTTGAAATTGATGGCAAGGAGGTTGATATGGACGATGAAGTCGATATCGTTACAATCTAGTTACAAAAATATGTTTTTTTTTGCTGTACCGTACCATAGTTAGTTATGTATACGTATTTTGTTGTAACAGAAAAAAAATTAAATTATTAGAACGTAATAATAGTGTATAAAGAAATGGTGTATAACTGTATACCTAATTTGAAATTATTAATTCAATTCAATATCTTTATATATCGGATAACTTGATCCATTGTGTTAGTGTACTTAAAAACTATGTTAGTAAATACATATCGGTAAAAATTACGAGTTTTTACACTTCGATCAGATGCTAATAAAATATAACATCATTCGATCAGCACCCGAACGAAGTGTTCAAGGATAGGGGGACTCACATTTATCCGCTATCATATTAATGTCGGATAGAAGAGTCGATTTCTTATTGGAATCAAATGTAATTAAAGAAATTTTTAAGCTTAATATTTAAAAAATGAAGTGTTTAGTTCTAATATATTTTTTATAATTATGAAACTCAAAATTATTATCGATAAAGAAAATAATAATTAAAAACTTAATTTAAAAAAATATTATAATTACAGAAGGAAACATAATATACAAGATAAAATGTACACAAATAAAAAATAAATGTTACTAATAAAAACAATTAAAAGAGCGTCGGTGGCACAGTGGCTAGGACCCCGGATTCGGGAGGTCCGGGTTCTAAACCGTGCAGTGCCAAGTACCAATGAGTTTTTCGTATTTTTTAAAGACTTACGTACATTTACCGACTGCTCTAACGGTGAAGGAAAACATCGTGAGGAAACCTGCACACTGAATTGACCAGTGTGTGAAATGGGATAGGCACAAAAGATCCTCTAGGGTCGAAGTGTCGCTGGGTTATTCCCGGCCCCCTATCATAAGATAAGATTATAAAATGTCTTAAATTAGACCCGTGTGGTAACCAAGGCTGCTTAACAACAATTATAATTAAATGTCTGAGAAACTAGAAACTAATAGATACCTTATTAATTACTGTATCCAATGTTACCTAATTTAAATTAAAAAACTCCCTAAATTAAAATAATTATTCATTAATGAATCGGGTCTAATCAATAATAAATTAATGAATAATTATTAGACCCGACGGAGAAAGTATTATGTCGTGAGTATTATATATTTTTTAAATTAATACCTAGGTACTAGCTAGATTACCTACTATTTCTTTTTATTATATACCTAATATTTGAGAATATAATTACGTACCTTTAGTTAAAATATTGAATTATTCGCGCATTTTTTTGTGACTCATATATTACTTTTTTATTTACTTAGTTTTTTACAAAATATAGGTAGCACCTACCTACCTAGGTATCTATAGGTATTCATCGTCTCGTTTTGCTATTATTTTTTTTAATTTTATTTATTTATTACAAAATCTACAGCACTTAGATTAAAAAATAAAAAAGTCAATTAAAAAAAACATACTGCCAATTAAAGATTTCCTATTTTAAAACAACGCCTATAGGGAGAAATAAGTTTTGGTGTGTGTGTATATGGATGTGTTTATTGGAAATGTGTGTGAGCGTGTTTGTGTAGAAGAGAGTGTAAGGGTGAAAGGGGTGTGTACATTTGTATGTGTTTGTTCGAGTCTTTACTACATGTATCCAGCTACAACGCTAATGCTATATAAAATAGCAAAAAATATAATATATTTTTTAACAATAGGTATTAAATAGCTAGTCGTAAAATACCTAGAATTTAGTTATAGAATTATATAATAGTATAGTATAACTCTCACGTCAATAATTATATAACTTAATAGATAGAAACACTATATAGCACACAAATACAGGAAAAGTAAAATCTACAGGAATAGTAGCACGATATGTACAAAGGCGGCCTTATCGCTTTTATAAAAATAATAACTGACTTTTATAAAAAGAAAACTTAACAGGTTAAATAGGAAATAATAATAATAAACTCACCCCAATAATGGGAGAAAAACAGTGTTTAAAATAACAATAATAATAATTTACATAATAGCCTCCTTGGGACACTCAAGGAGCGACCTGGGCCAGGTCTTTTACTATTAATACTAACTCTATTGTAGACGAATATTATAATACAAACTTATGCAAAAATATGTGAAACACAAAGGGCGTGACTTCTCTAAGAGAGATCTCTTCCAGCAAACCCCATATAATGACAATTTGATTCATATCAAGGCAGGCGAAGTGTACACCAAATATACCTACTTAGATAGATAGATAGATACACTTTATTGTACACAAAATCAGGAAAAGTAAAAACTACTGGAATAATAGCACGATATGTACAAAGACGGCCTTATCGCTTAAAGCGATCTCTTCCAGGCAACCTCTGAAATTAATTGGACATTAAAGAGATTAGCGACAGTGTAGTGTGAAGATATGAAAAGGTAAATAATAATTAACTTGTAAAATAGTTAGGCATTTTGTTATTTTAGCTTAAGTATGTATTTTAGTATTATTTTATTTTGAATAAACTATTATAATATTTATTTAAGTAATGTTTTTCTTGGAATACGGTCACAAAATTACGCACCGTCGTGGAAGATCCGAGAGGTCAATAAACGACAAAACATTTGACAGTCGCGCCCCGCACTGAGCCCACTGGATTTTACGGCACCTATTTTTGCAAACGGCACAGAAGCTACGACCATCGCAAAAACGATAATTTGCATCGTAATCTAATCAAGTGACACTCACCCAAT
Organism: Hofmannophila pseudospretella; assembly: GCA_947369225.1. Taxonomy (NCBI): domain Eukaryota; kingdom Metazoa; phylum Arthropoda; class Insecta; order Lepidoptera; family Oecophoridae; genus Hofmannophila; species Hofmannophila pseudospretella. The sequence continues at coordinate 5,929,497 of OX376332.1, read as the reverse complement.
CGTGGATAATTCTTGCACTATCAGCGGACGACACCCGAATATATAATTAATAAAAAGTCCAAGTAACACAAATAGCTTCAGTCTCTCACTAATCACCTTATCATAATTCTTGAGCACAGATTTACAGTCTTTTAAACACTATATAAAAGTTCTAAGGCACTGTTTAAAGGTATAACGATTATTTTTCCCGAGTCGCATCCGGAGCGCATCTCCCGCGCGAATGACAACCTCGCGCGCCGAGATGTTGTCTCCTTGTGATTGTGATGAGAGTACGCACTGTCGCCTGCTCTCGGGGGAGCAAAAGATGGCCGCCGATTGGTCGAGAGCGGCGGCCGGGTGCGCGGGGAGAAGGAGAGAGTGCATCTCGCTCTGACCGAGAGTGAGCGGGACGGCTATCGCCGATCGTTTCGTTGCTACAGATTGTCCGGCGGGCGAGTTCAGGTGGATCATTGTTTTTGAGAGCGTAATCATAATGTGGAGATGCCAATCGGTGCGGTTCCGTTGTTATCAATATTTTAAGGTCTTATCTAGGAGATTGGAATAATATTTAATGATGGTGACAAGACTTTTTATGTTACTATTAGTCAACATTTAAAAAGTTTTATCTAATAAAAATATATGATCTTTATTTCTGTTGTGAACATTACTTTTTTTCTGACCAATAAATAAACATGTAATTTATATATTTTGTGTTACACAATTATACTTATATACATTTCCATTTAAGTTTAGATTTTCAAACTTGCTAGAATCTTAGCAATAATTTGTTTATCACAAGGATATAGTTAAATATTAAATACTTTGTTGACCTGTATATTATTGTTTACATAAAATCACTAGACATTATCTTAAGTAATTACTCGTATAGTGAATAAATAAGAAGAATTTTGTTATTTTGTTTTGTAGCGTACGTTTATATAGGGAAGCATATATAGTGTCCTATTTTATTAGCGGCAAATATTTCTAAGGTGTCATCTATAGGTTATAGGAGTTTCTCCCGCGCTTTTGTCGCGTCCACACCAGCTTTTTTTCATTGTCTTGCAAATTGTTTTACAGTAGTGCTTTTCAAGTAAGAATGGTGTTTTTTATTCGAAGAACGTCTACTAAATGTGATTAATGTGTGGGACAGTGAAGTAAAGTCAAATAAGACGCTGCACCCCGATCCGTACTTGGCTGGATTTTGAAGAGCCATACTGCGTCCGGGGCGCCTTCTTATTTGGTTCAGATGGTGCAGAAGCGTGGAAGATTCTCCCAGATAGCATTGAAATGTGTCACACCAGCATTTTAATGAAGACTTGCAAGAGTTGTTTACATCAGACATGGCTGTATGGGCTCAGTTCCCTTTGCCTTAAAAAAAACAACAACAAATTATATATTTTGTGTTACACAATTGATTATACTTATATACATTTCCATTTAAGTTTACATTTTCAAACTTGCTAGAATCTTAGCAATAATTTGTTTATCACAAGGATATAGTTAAATATTAAATACTTTGTTGACCTGTATATTATTGTTTACATAAAATCACTAGACATTATCTTAAGTAATTACTCGTATTATGAATAAATAAGAAGAATTTTGTTATTTTGTTTTGTAGCGTACGTTTATATAGGGAAGCATATATAGTGTCCTATTTTATTAGCGGCAAATATTTCTAAGGTGTCATCTATAGGTTATAGGAGTTTCTCCCGCGCTTTTGTCGCGTCCACACCAGCTTTTTTTCATTGTCTTGCAAATTGTTTTACAGTAGTGCTTTTCAAGTAAGAATGGTGTTTTTTATTCGAAGGACGTCTACTAAATGTGATTAATGTGTGGGACAGTGAAGTAAAGTCAAATAAGACGCTGCACCCCGATCCGTACTTGGCTGGATTTTGAAGAGCCATACTGCGTCCGGGACGCCTTCTTCTTTGGTTCGGATGGTGCAGAAGCGTGGAAGATTCTCCCAGATAGCATTGAAATGTGTCACACCAGCAATTTAATGAAGACTTGCAAGAGTTGTTTACATCAGACATGGCTGTATGGGCTCAGTTCCCTTTGCCTTAAAAAAAAACAACAACTATAGGTTATAACAACAAAGATTTGTCGAAAAAAATATATTTTTCTGTTCCATTTTCAAAAAAAAGCGACAATTGTTTGTTTGAAAATTCTACAAATGAATTCTATTGCTATTCTAATACTTCTATTTCATTCATAACGACATGGATGAGTTTATGCCACCAAGGCGCAAAATAATGAGTTTTTTTTTTTCTTTAGTATGGAAAATTTCCATACAAGTAACAGGGTTGTTTTTCGTGTAAAGTGGTATAAGTGACCAGCACATACCCCCCTCCAAATATTTGGTACTAATAAAATAGGACCTTATATTATTATAAAAAAATGTGTGGACGGAACGGAGGACGCTCGTTGGGACGCGCCAGATTCCGCTGGCGCAATGAAGTAGGTATGCGAGAGCTGGAGTGAGGCATCGCAGGAGTCCCAGGACAGTATGGCGCTCTTTAGTAATTGAGGCCAAACAATAAGGCCCGGACTACACGACGACGGTTCCAAGGCCGGTTCCAGTATCGATCGGTGACATGGAACCGGTGCTTCATATAAACTCATACAAAAATGCGCTGGCGACTACACGTACAACGTTTCCACTTGGAACCGGCCTGAGTTTGAATGCAGTTGACTACACGGCCGGTAGCGGTTCCTGAACTGAACCGTCTCTGGAACCGTCGTCGTGTAGTCCGAGCCTAAACATCCATTTCGGGTCACTGCACCAGCGGAGTAATTAAATATTTATAAAATTTAAATCAGTTTATCTATTTACGTCAAATACAACTTTAGATTACAAAACATTATTATTTACATTAAATTTTACATTTAATGATAAAAAAATAAAAAGAAAGACTTATGAAAAGCCTTAGTCAAAAATTCCGCCCCGTGTCGACCGACCCTGGCGCAAAGGTCCCCATGACGCTCGCGGCATTGCCACGCTGAATCGCCACGGCCAACCTCTGCACCAAGAACGACCCGGAGCGGGTCACAGCCCCTCTCTCTCAGGCGACGGCCGACCTCCCTGACGAAATCCTTTGCCTCCGCCCCCCAACAACCTGTCGTTTCAACCGCAAATGGGACAAAAACGCAGTTTTGCTCCAGAGCGGCGTACTTCTCCCGTTTTCTTTGCGCCGCTGCTTCGGCTGCTGCCCCGGCTACCGCAGTCCGTCTGAGGTGACTAGCGGCGAACGTACTGACGCAAGTTGCGTCCCACAGGAGACATCTAAATTTAAATAACGTATATTCATACATCATTTGAATTCTGTTGCTTGGCCTTTATACTATATCTTTACTCTGGCAACATTAACATAATATATCTGTAGCACTACACCTCCACCTCACTCGCCTTCCTACATTTTACTTTCAGAATTAACAAGCTAAAATCACAACCTAACCTCCAATTGCACTTGGAATGCAAGACACTAGGCATTCCTAGTGCACACGACTCTCCCTTAATCTCGACGTTGGTAAACTGTTTTTTTTTTTCAAAACAGACGCCAAAACGTTCGAGTGATTTTCAAGATTTTAACACGGTCCTTGGCCAAATTGCAGAGTGTAAATTAGGGATGTTACGCAGCTTCGACTCCGACTCCGAAAGGTCGGAACTTCCGATTGATTTTACACCTCCGACTCCGACTTCAGCTCCGATAATTTTGAATCGTAGGTTATATCAAAGATTTGTGAGCAAACATATTCAAATATCAATAAATAGTGTAGGACTACATAAAGGAATATGTTTTATTGCCGCAAAAGTCATTATAAAAAATATTGGCCAGTTCAGCTATAAAAATTAAAAAACGGTTTTAAATAAATAAATAAAGAATAATATAATAATAATATGGGAGAAAAACTAACAAGTGAATTTGAATAATAATAATATTTGCCCCAGAAATGGTAGAAAACCTAACAATTTGAATAATAATATCATCATCATCAGCAGCAGCAGCAGCCTATTCTAGTCCACTGCTGGACATAGGCCTCTCTCAGGGCGCGCCATTGAGCCCGATCTTCGGCTCTTCTCATCCAGTCGTTGCCAGCCACCTTGCGCAGATCGTCGCTCCATCAATAATAATATATTAATTTATTATTATTATTTTAAATTTATACGTTTTTTTGTCCTGTGTGCAATAAAGAATATTTGTATTGTATTGTATTGTATTGTAAAATTTGCATTTCTTCTGAACATCTCTCTTCTACCTTCGCCTCAGACTGCGATTTCGACTCAGATAAATCAAATTTAAAACCAAACCGAAGGTTTTAAATTTGACTCCGGTTCCGACTCCGATAAGTCAAATTTAAAACCTTCGGTTTCGACTCCGGTTCCGGTAGAACCACCTCCGTAACATCCCTAGTGAAAAAATCATACTAGCTATGTATCAACAGTCGGTTTCCTGTGTGCCATCTCAGAACGTTCGACCTCTACTAATCGGTCAAAGTTATTTGAGCAAACATGACACCCTTCGTTCGATCTGTCAACGACGTGCGGTCAATATTACGTTGTTAGATATATTCTTATTTTATTATCAGATAAATAGACAGATTAATACTTTATAGCACACAAGAGTTTTAGTAGTGGTAGATCCTAAAGTGAAGGATCGCCTGGGGTGGTACCACCCTCTTATCTATTTCTGCCGTGAAGCAGAAATGCTTACATTTCTGTGTTTCGGTTTGAAGGGTAAGAGAGCCAGAGTAATTTCCGGCACATGAGGCAGTCCATCTTAGTCCTCAAGGTTAGCAGCGCATCAAAAACCTTCTAATATTAATACAGTGAGGTGAGATGTCTATGGGCGACAGTGACCATCAGGTGGGCCGTTTGCTCGCCTTATGTAATAAAAAAAAAACAAGAAATTTACATAGGAAAGGAAACATAGAATAAGTGTACAAAGGCGGCCTTATCGCTCAGAGCGATCTTTTCCAGGCAACCTAGGCGATAGAAGAATTATTAATAGGTGACCGGCAGTATAGTGCAGAAGAGTGAAATATGTAATATTTATTAGTTAAAAATAAAATATTAATCAACTGTTATAAAGTACAATTAACACATCAATTTAGTATACAAAGGTTAACTTAAATATTATAAATAATAAAATAAATATGTAAATAATTTATTTTTAAATAAAAATGTACAGTCATTACTCCCGATCCTGAATCAACCCCCGTCCAAAGGTACCCATTACACTGGCAACATTACCACGTTGTATAGCCAGTGAGATCTAGGCGATAGAAGAATTATTAATAGGTGACCGGCAGTATAGTGCAGAAGAGTGACATATGAAATATTTATTAGTTAAAAATAAAATATCTACATATTAATATTTTATTTTTAACTAATATTTAATTTAATATTATATTTTTAACTAATATTTAAGTTAATTTAATTTTAACTAATATTTAATATTTAATTTAATATTTCATATGTCACTCTTCTTTAATGATTACAATTAAACACTACTGTTTTTTTTGTCATTTTACTCTGTTATTTTTAGAAATAAGCACTTGTTTACTAGCCTTTAGTAACTAGTAAGTCTGTTATTTGCCTTATTATCATTAATTTACTGTTAAATCTATAATGATACGCTGTTGATTACCCAATAAAAAAAAAACACTACTGTTTTTTTGTCATTTTTCTCAGTTATTTTTATAAATAAGCACTTTTAACACGTTCACAGTCCAGCCCCCATGCTGAGTGCACCTAAGTGCTAGCCAGGAGTCTGTGCGTCCATTGTTGGGTCACATAACAATAAAGTTAAATTGGTTGGACATGGTTGTGAAGTTGTGAAACAATTTTGTTTGGGGACTGTGTACGTAAATGACTGTGAGCTGAATGTAATAAATTATATAACATGGAATCGAAAAATATTGAAAAGTCAGAAAACATTTATACAGGTGACTAGACTTAAATAATATACTGTTTCACAGGTTTTACAGTATTTTATTAATTACAACCGGTTTTGTTTGAAAACGAAACCGGTCGTAATTATAATTATAAACAAATACCTGAAGATGTGTAAACGAAACCGGTCATAATTAATAAAATACTGTGAACACCTGTGAAACAGTATATTATTTAAGTCTAATCATGTACTACAAGTTTCACCAAGTACCAACAACCGCAAATATTAACCATTTATACAGGACCATACCAAAATCTATATTACTATAAATCATTTACGAATAGGTAATCTAGGAATGGAGACAATCCAATATTTGAGAAATAAAAATATAAGTAGTATTAATATGAATAATCTATAATCTTTTAATTAAAGTAGAAGCTCAATATTATCTTTTTCCATGACATTAATCGATATCGATATCATGTGAGCAGTGATAAGATGGATCTTTGTCCGAGGAAATAACATCAAGTTTTCCGTTCATTCAAGATATTATATTATTTAGCTAAAATGATCTACTGACTGATTCTTACAAATATGTCGAGCAACCTTAATAGCCGTCGAAACTGCGGGCACCTGGGGCTCAGAGGCGGGAGGCTTCATCCGGGAGCTGGGGAGGCGGTTGTGACCCCCGATCGGGATACTTCCTGGCCCAGCACCTTTCTCTCGCTATTCAGCGAGGAAATGCAGCATGCATAATGGGAACATTTGGGCGGGGAGCGCTAAAAGGCGGCCTTTTTGACTAAGCTTCTCACGTAGTGACAAAGTTTTAGCTTTAAAAAAGATTGATATGTAAAAAAACTTCAATAGCAATGTAGTTTAAATTAAGGATCTATAATCATACCTACTTGCATTTAAGGTAAATGCATCAGTGCTCTTGTTTTCATTATTGTATTTTATTTAAAAGCGTATGTATAACTACTCCATTATACATTATCTTTACAGAGCAAAGAAGGACGTGTAAAGTATTAATATGTTTATCGTAGCAAGATGGTGTTACTTAACGGGTATTTTTTACAGATATCGTGAATACTCGAGGCAAGTTATGTTTGCAGTTTAGGGTGGCGCTGTAGGTGAATATTAACCTGTAAAAGGTATGGTCAGTATTAATTCAAATATTTTTCCACCGGTAAAATTAAGTATGTCGAAATGTGGAGCTCGCCCGTGTAGGAAACTATAATTATTATCTGATATGTCCGATATTGGGCAAACAAGACACGAATGTACTTACTAGGAAGGAAACTTTATCTATGTATTTTGTCTGAGTGTAATAGGATTTTAGATTATTTGGAATTGATAACGGAAAATATATTGATAATATATAAAATTGATCTTGAGAGAAACGTAAGTCGATAAATTGTTTATAAGTACGAGTAAGTTTTCAATGCATCTACCTATAATACATACATAATATGTATGTATATTATATTTCTTGTAATGTAATGTACTTATATTATATAGGTATTTAACCCTGCGATAAAGTGGTTTTAGTTTTTGGCTCTTGTTCACTTTAGAAAGACCACCAGCATGTGGTGCGGCATGCCCATACCTCAATGTCTAAAGACAAGAGTCTTTAACCAGTACGTCCTACCAGTAATGACCTACGGAGTCGAAACGTGGACACTGACGGTGCGACTGGTTCACCAATTGAAAGTCGCTCAGCGTGCTATGGAAAGAGCTATGCTCGGAGTATCTCTGCTGGATCGAATCCGAAATGAGGTGATCCGGCATAGAACAAAAGTTATCGACATAGCTCATAAGATTAGCAAGTTGAAGTGGCAGTGGGCCGGTTCTGGAGTGGAGACCGCGTTTGGGCAAACGTAGTGTGGGACGCCCCCTACTTGATGGTGCGACGATCTGCGCAAGGTGGCTGGCAGCGACTGGATGAGAAGAGCCGAAGATCGGGCTCAATGGCGCCCCCTGCTGGGAGAGGCCTATGTCCAGCAGTGCACTAGAGTAGGCTGCTGCTGATGATGATGATGTGGTGCTACTTTCGAAGTAAACTAATTGTAAACATACCAGTCACAAATTATCTGGAAACGGTGTTGTCAAAAGGGGCTTTATGCCCATCTGTGGTTTAAGTTCAGTGTTTCAAATGGTTTTTTTTTGTATATTTTTTCTATGGGAACATGTTTTTCTTTTTATTTGCTTTAGTACACAATGTCATTTTCTGTAAATTCCATAATTTACATGATGTTACTTTAATATCTCATTTATCCTGTCACTGACGCAAATTAACCAATTTGCGTCAGTGACGTCAGTTCATCAACCGATGAAGGACGTATCGTTTCAAATAGCTGGGGTAGGAGTACCTTTAATTTCACTTTTCCTTTTGGTCTTATCGAATGGTAAATGGTCATGCTTAGTAATTGTTCTCAGAATTAGTCATACACGTCGCCAGCCGCCTTTTACTGTAATCATAATTAGAACATCTTACATAATGATTTATTATTAAATTGTATTATCATTTGCATGGATGACGGATGAATCCGACGAATTCCATAAAACAAGAGAATATACCTGTATGTTATAATTTATAAGATATAGGTATGTATTTCATTATACCTGACGTTATTACGGGGACATTAGGATCTAATGGGAAATGTACATTATTATAATGTATTATAATGAATAAGGTGAGTTGAGGCCCTTTTCACAACAACAGCAGACCATCAGAGATGATTTTAATATGTTTTACAACATAATTATTTTATTATAATTACAACTGTTACGAACTGAATGTAATTACTGCTGTGTATGAAATAAACATATTACTTACTTACTTATATTCAAATTATATATAGGTAATAATAATAATAATTAATTGTAATAACAATTTTATTTAATATGTTCAGTCCCTATTACAGTATTATCACTTGGGGTCCAAAGCGTGGAGGCACTGGACAGTGAATGTGTTAAATGATAATTTATGTGTGTATTTTACTTTAAATAGGTACAGTCGACCACAAGGTGTACACCATCTGTCAAAAACCTTCGATTAAATCTAAACTTTATGCCTGCGCAATATGGTAAATTTCAGATCCTCAAATTTTGACGTTTTGGGTAGGTTGACTGTACGCAGGTACTGTAACAGGAACTGAAATAAATAAATAAAAAATGTATGTATGTTTGTAGTTTGTACGTTACTAAATTATATCTAAATTTTGTTTATAAGTAACTACCTAGCTTTCACTATAAACGGACTCTCCCGCCAAATCACGGAAACCGCGCGAAATTCATTCACGAACCGGGCATAACGTTTACAAACATGGCGTCGGTAACGGAAAAAATAGATAGACGGGATGTCGCGCAGTTAGTTTACAAAATAATAGAATAGGGTGATGATGCTCTAAAACAATAGATGTTAACCAAAACCTAGCTCAAATGATAAAACTGGTATCCCACAGAAAACCAACAAAATGTATAACATTTGCTGCAACTGTCGTTCTTGACTTATATAATCGGTTTCTAATATAAGTTGGTTAAAATGGTAAATAATTTAATATAAATATTTATAGATTATTATCATATCGAAATGAGACACAAAACGAATTACTAATTTAAACTAGTATGTCTATTGATTTTCAACTTCTTTGTCGACTGGAGCGCGGCCCGCTTTATATCGTGTACCTTAATATTATTTATTTTAGCGCTTAATAAGATTAAGAATATGTTTATTAATATTGAGACAGGATGAAGGAACCTTGGTTCACCTTCTTTTTAATTGTCCCAGATACACCTCTCCCTCCTTTCATCGTTTGTTAGCTTTATACAAGGCGCCTCTACCTACGAATCTCTCATCGGTTCTTAATATGAAAGATAAAAAAAAACACCAGGGCTCTTCTCCTCTTTTTAAACGTTCATGTAATTAAATTACAAAGTTTACCTATTTACTTCTTTTATCATTGTTTATTTATATGTTTATTATATCCATTATTATATTTCAATCAGGTTCCAAATTATATTTTCTTCTAATACATGCACGAATCAATCACTTGACGCTGGCAGTATTGTTCCTCACGACCCACAAGTGGAATTACAGTTGCCATTAAAAGAAAAAATATATATTGAGACATTAGAAAAATATTTTTTTATATAATATAAGTATACGAATCATTATCTTACAAGTATTTAATGGTTAACGTGGTCAAGAACAAGTCATAAGCAGTGGTTTCACTAGCCCCATATTTATCTCTGCACTGATTAATTATCGTACAATAGAATCAGTGGCACGCGTCGTCACAGACAATCACCAGCATAGTGGGTGTGTAATTGCATGATGCTTTTTTTTCTACTTTCTGGGTTCCGCTGGGTGAAATGACTGCCAGACTGAAGACCGAACAACATTTGGTACAACTCTGACACAGGGCGGGTTCCCCAGGGTTCTTTTCTCCATACTACATACTCTTTAAAAGGGTTTATAGCCCCCCTTCAACCAATTTCATAAAACTTATTACATTATTCAGAAATTTTCCGATTGGTCCCAAGAAGCTCGCTAGATGGCGCTCTATGAAGCGACCATTTTTTTAATGTCAAAAAGGCTGGTAGCCAGAGCCGTAAAACTGTCAATTAGTGTTGCAGTTTGTTTATCGAAGTTCCATGAGAGCCTTTAGATGTAGGAGCGAGATCGCGCTATAACAAATTATGCTTTATCCCTTTTTACTTACGCATTTATTTCATTTTTGATACAATTTGAATGCGTGACGCGTAATTTGTTATTGACTGACAGTGACAGATCGCCCCGACGTGCGAGAGCCATCTATATGTCCTTGTTTTGTCATTGTTTTAGACACTCCAAAATTCGAGTAAGAAAATCTGTACCTCTGCGAACACATAGACACTGGCAGAATTACCGTAATTCAGTAGTTGCCATAAATAAAAGAGTGAAGTGAAGTGAGAACAAAAACGAACTCAAAAAAACAAATAAAAAGAATACCTCCCATACACCATCCGTATATGCCTTCTTCTTTGGTTCAGATGGTGCGGAAGCGTGGAATATTCTCCCAGATAGCATTGAAATGTGTCACACCAGCATTTAAGTGAAGACTTGAAAGAGTTGTTTACATCAGACATGGCTGTATGGGCTCAGTTCCTTTTGCCTTAAAAAAACAAACAACAATAATAAACCACAAATCCCTAGAGTATTCGGCTATTTCCCTGCGACAATACATATACAGAACCCTCGACGACTAGATCTGGCCAGCACTTCACTGGTTTTTCTTTTTTCACCGCAGCCAGCCAGTAGCGGTAACTGACACTGGCCGGTAGGAATGTCTCAGCAATCGTGTGCACGTAAGAAAAAAAGTTAAGATTCTATTTCGCGCCCACGCTTCCGCCATGCTGGTCGCGTGATGAAAATGATGTATTGGACATACAACTTTCCTTCACTTTCATTAGAGCATTAATCGTGATCCGTGGTTCGTACTCTTCCTTATGTTTGTTGTTTATAATGCTGGCGTTAATTTCCTGTAATATGACTACCCATGTTATATTACGCAAATGATTACAGTTTGCTTTTTATGACTTAAGATGTAGGCTATTAAAACAATTTATTATAACAAAGTAACTAGGTACCTACCTATTCGATCTTCTTTGACATTAATTAACATGCATTAATAAAATATAAGATATATCATAAGATTAGCAAGCTGAAGTGGCCGTGGGCCGGTCACATCTGTCGCAGAACCGACAACCGCTGGGATAACCGAGTTCTGGAGTGGAGACCGCGTTTGGGCAAACGTAGTGTGGTACGCCCCCCTGATAGATGGAGCGATGATCTGCGCAAGGTGTCTGGCAGCGACTGGATGAGAAGAGCCGAAGATCGGGATCAATGGCGCGCCCTGGGAGAGGCCTATGTCCAGCAGTGGACTAGAGTAGGCTGCTGATGATGATGATGAAGATATATCATGCATTTTGCTATTTCGTAGCATGATATAAACATTAAAGGATGTAAAAAATGCTGGTGATGTGATGTGATTGTAATGGTAATAAAAATCGACTAATAAAGGCGTAAAGTTGAATTAAATAGTTTTTATAAAAAAAATATAAACAAAAAATATTTTTCAAATAGGTAGGTAAGTATATATTATAGAGATGCACCGGATATCCGGTTTGTATCCGGCCGTATACCGGATAGTAGGTGCTTGCTACTATCCGGCCGCGCCTGATTTTTCATTCGGACAATAAGTTGAGCAAAAAATCAAGACAGAGTTATGAATATGAGACAATATTTTTGTTTATTTAACGTCTCATTAAGTAATAATAACTTTCGTAACTTTGGGATGCTAAAAAAAATTAAATAAAGCATTTTTTATCTATCTACCTATGCCTAAACAGTCTTTCATTACTGGAATGCGATTCTCGCAGCGTTCGACATACAAAAGTCGAGCGCTACGAACGTCTTGTCACGCTCACACATGTAATGTGAGCGAATGAGATAGGACTACTGAAATTCGGTATCCGGATATCCGGCCAAACCCCTATCCGGTGCATCTCTAATATATTATTACTATTATCGTGTGATAAGGAGTTAAATACATTTTCAAAGTTCCTCGTGGAGTTTACCGCTCCAGTTTTGGGATACATCACAGTATCGTGTTTGGTCTCGGTGTTTGTATGTAGATATCGGTTTCTCTTGCTTGCCTGAGCAAATATTGTCAGAGAAGTCATTGACCCTTCCCTGCATCGCACGACACGGAATAACAACGAATCAAAGTCAATTACTTATGTAAGTATTTCTTACATTCCTATGTAAGTATTTCTTATATTTATACCTAGGTAAATGTTATGAAATGAGCTGAAAAGTCAGTTTTATTAATTAAATCTGATAATATAATTAAATTATTGAATACTAAAATACCACGTTACATAGTCGGATAATACCTATCACTAGAAAAATATTTAAGGTTCCCCTTTACCCCTAAGGGCATGGAGCTGGTAGCGCTGTAGGCATTTTTGTCTGCAGCAATAAGCTGAGTTGAGGCTCTTTTCACAACAACAGCAGATCTTTGACTACATAATTATTTTATTATAATTATAACTGTTTCGGTCATTGCTGTGTGTGAAAGTGTGAAAGAATTGTAATTGTCATCATCATCATCATCATCAGCAGCCTATTCTAGTCCACTGCTGGACATAGGCCTCTCCCAGGGCGCGCCATTGAGCCCGATCTTCGGCTCTTCTCATCCAGTCGCTGCCAGCCACCTTGCGCAGATCGTCGCTCCATCTAGCAGGGGGGCGTCCCACACTACGTTTGTCCAAACGCGGTCTCCACTCCAGAACTCGTGTAGAGCTGGGGTAGCCCAGCGGTTGTCGGTTCTGCGACAGACGTGACCGGCCCACTGCCACTTCAGCTTGCTAATCTTATGAGCTATGTCGATGACTTTTGTTCTATGCCGGATCTCCTCATTTCGGATTCGGTCCAGCAGAGATACTCCGAGCATAGCTCTTTCCATAGCACGCTGAGCGACTTTCAATTTGTGAACCAGTCGCACCGTCAGTGTCCACGTTTCGGCTCCGTAGGTCATTACTGGTAGGACGCACTGGTTAAAGACTCTTGTCTTTAGACATTGAGGTATGGGCGACGAGAAGATGTGACGTAACTTCCGAAATGCTGCCCAACCCAGCTGAATTCTTCTGTCGGCTTCTTTCTCGAAGTTGTTTCTACCTAATTGCACAGTCTGCCCGAGGTAGACGTATTGTTGCACAACTTCGAGGGCCGTACCGTCGACGATAATCGGTCGGTAATTGTAATTGTACTTATAAAATATTAAGACTTAGCCATACTAATCATATACTTATATGTATAGGTACCTCTCCCAATACAATACTTCTTTGCCAAAATATCTTTGCTATGATGTCACATATATCACCGAGAAAAACATCTTGAGAAGAAAAAGATCACAGACGAAAAATAGTTTTACGTTGTTCTCTTTTACACCTGTTTAAATAAATAATACGTTGTACCAGAAACATCTGTATCATAATCAAATCATAAAATTCGCAGAAAACATATTTTGAAGTCCAGATTCCAGCTCAGAGTTCGAAAACCTGTGCCAATTTTCATTACATATTTAACTTGCTTGCTTGCTTATCGTATGGTTAGTGGCCAACCTATTTGTCAGAGTTGTTCAGGCCGCCCGTAGGCCTCTGACATGGCTTAACGACTGCTTAACATATTTTACTAAAAACAATTAAATCAATACTTTTCGAAGTTGTGTAATTAAAAAGTATTGCTTCGTTTTTAACTTGAATAATTCACTTATTTTTTATTGAGTTCTTGAATACAATTTATTTTTATTTTTTATTTATTAAATTAAAAGTACATTTACATGAGCGTCGATGCTCTAGTGGCTAGGACGCCGGACTCCCATGCGGGAGGTCCGGGTTCGAAACCATGCAATGCCATGTACCAATGAGTTTTTCCGATTATTTCGAAGAATTACGTACATTTACCAACTTCTCTAACGGTGAAGGAAAACATCGTGAGGAAACTTGTATGTTTGAGGAAATTAAAAGTTTCCGAAGGCGTGTGAAATCCACCAATCAGCATTGGGCCCGCTCGGTGGATCATGACACGTACCCCCTTGTGCAAGGGGAGGCCTGTGCCCCAATAGTGGGGACATTAATAGGCTGATGATGATATTTTCGTTTTTTTAGGTACAGGAATGTCCATGTTTATCCGAAAACGTATGTATTCTACGGTTACTATTTTTTTTTCTTATTTTCCACAGACATCGATCAAGTAGAAGTTTCAAAATCTTTGATAAGTATTTATTTCTTTTTAAATTTTTTTGTGGCTTTCACACTTCGTGACTTGCCAATGTCAAAGTAAAAGGGTAACGGCTGGGAAATTAAGTAAAATTAGGGAAAAGGAATGGAAACATTTTGAAGAAAGGCTCAGGTATATCTTATCTTATTATGCCAGGGATAACCCCAGCGGCACTTCGACCCTCAGGGATCTTTTGTGCTCACCCCTTACCTTAGTCTCCTTCCTGTTCCTTTGCATGAAGGACGCTGTACAGCTTACAAGAAGGAGCCTATAGTCCTCTGATTTCGGGTAGGCAACCCCCAGAAGACTCGTACCCTCCAGCCAGCGAGTCACATTCGCACAGCAAGTGTTCCATTGACTCAACGGTGTCACCACAGGCTCTGCAGGTGTGATTGTCTGCCAGTCTCATCTTGTGTAGGAAGCTCTTAGTGCCAAAATGGCATGTGAACGCCCTTACAATGAGACGGGTGAGACTCCTGCTATAGTTGTAAATTTTCCTGCACACAGCCGTGCCACCATTTCCGTGCCACATTTTCAGCCCCCTGCCTTCCTTCCCCTCACCTCAATAAATCCTAAAGCTATCAATTTATCATGGTAGGTACATATATGTAGATATATCGATATTATCTTATTATTTCGTCCCACTTGTTGTCTTATTTCTTATATCTTCATAACTGATAGGCGATTTTATCTCGCTGTGTGATTGGCCAATCAGAGGCCAGCTTCTGATCCGATGATTAAAAACCTAAATGACGCAAGAGTCGCTCGGTGTTGTAAATAGGATGACTTGGAAATAATACTATTTATGTAGAACAGGTATGTTTTTAAAATTACCTATAAGTTATAGCGATTAGGACTCGGGCTCTAGGGTACAAACTCCCTCCGATAAACTGAGTGTAACAAAAACCCCTTAGAGTCCTGAAAGGGGGGTGTGCGTTTATCCTTAATTAGTGACCAACTTTCACTATGGGACCTACTCTAAAATCGCGGTAAACAAAATCAGCTGTTACATAGAAAAGCTCAATATACAGGGCGACTTATTCCAGATTTTAAACTTTAAAAATTATTAAAAGTCACAAGTTTTTGTTACACCCATTGACCCCCTTCCCCCCGAAACCTTAAAACCTACCCTCTGCACAAAATTTACCTTTACTCTCAGAAACCTTACGTTCCCGAAATAATTTGCACCTCTGGTTATGGTTCCAGTAATAAAAGCACGAAAATTATGCTACAAAGTAAAAAAACTATTGTCTATGTAAAAAAATTGTAGCCCGAAATAGCTTTTAGGCCTGAAAAAAACTACACACCATGCAAAAGTCTAACCACCAAAGTAACTAACCGTTGCAAAAAACATCCTTAAGTTTAGTTTAGTTAAGTTCCTTCTTTTTGGTCAAGCACTGTCTCCCAAGATACAGGTTCGGCTAGTTTGGGAGTCAGTTTGGTTCGATTTACAAGTATGGTGTCTTCATTAAATACAAGCTTTCTCTTTCTACGGCATATCTCTAGATAGAGATGACACGAGAGTAAGGAAGCCTAACATTATGGGCGTTTCGTGCAACTCACGGTAAGTAAATACTTATTTCTACTGTGTATTTCTCACTTTACTTCTCAAATCATTAGTCATAATAATGTAGTATGAAGTCATTCGGTCGTACATTGTCTAACTTGATGCGGTTTCATATAAAACTGTCGGCATAATTGACAGAGGAAAATATTGTTATAGTCAGTGCACCTACGTAGTTGAACCTTTATTTATGATTTTTTTTAATATAAATTAGCTACGACAAACAGGCA
This sequence comes from Hofmannophila pseudospretella, assembly GCA_947369225.1. Lineage (NCBI taxonomy): Eukaryota > Metazoa > Arthropoda > Insecta > Lepidoptera > Oecophoridae > Hofmannophila > Hofmannophila pseudospretella. The sequence goes on along the minus strand of OX376332.1, from coordinate 5,913,000 downwards.
GACGGGCCATCTGATGGTAAGTAGTCACCGTCGCCTAGAGACACGTGCAGTACCAGGGGCATTGCTTGTGTGTTGCCGGCCGTGGAGAGAGAGGACTTTTTTAACGTTCTTTTTGAAGCATCCCATGTCATAGCGCTGTGGAAAAATGTCGGGTGGAAGAGAGTTCCACATTTTGCAGGTTATGATTATTAATAACATAATTAAGTTCGGAAAGGTGGGCAAAGATCGCCATGCACTGGGTGCCACAAGACGGACAGCGGCGCCGAGGCAGGCCCAGGCGTAGGTGGAAGGACGATATCGACCACTTCCAAAAAGGATGGTATAAGGACGCCGAGGATAGGGAAAAATGGAAAGGAGTAGGGGAGGCCCTTGCCCAGCAGTGGTACAGTCTATAGGCTGTTAAAAAAAATTAAGTTCGAGGGTAGAATAGCTATACCCTCTATAGTACCGAAAGAGGGTTTTCTTCAGTCTTCGTACCCATAACTGAACAACTTTCACTATGGGGCCAAATCACGAAAAAATATCAGCTGTTTCATACAATTCGGTCGGTACATTACATTTTTGTATGGAACAACTGATTTTTTTTGCGGTACCAACCCAGGCGATCCTTCACATCAGGGGCTACCTACCTTTTACCTACCGGTAACGGAACGTCCGGGTTCAAAATCATGCAATGTCAGGTACCAATGAGTTTCTTGGTTCTTTCGTACTTTTACCGACTACATACACTAACGGTGAAGGAAAACATCGCGAGGAAACCTGCACACTGAGATAACCAATGTGTGAAATGGAAGTCAGTGAGTCGTTATATATGATTATATCATTCGAAAATGACCAAGAAGAAAATAATCATAAGTGCGTTAGTATGTATAAACTTGTCTTTTAATTGCTAATTTCCTAATATTTGTTAAAATTGCTAATTAGATAATTATGTTATCATGAAACCGCACAGAATTTTTCCGGACCGCATCTGCGTGCGTGATAACTTGATAAGGAATTATTTGACGTGGGAGCCACTGTACTTTTAGATAACGTCTGTTCTACTACGCCTATTTTGAACCATATTCTACAGAAATCGGACTATAGTAGCTCCCTCTCCTCTAGAATGATGATGTGAACACTGACAGTTTGAGAAATTTTAGTCGTTTTTTTTAAAATCTTAATTTAATTTAGGGATTGTAATCACCACTGATCGGAGTAGGTAGGGCTGTTTTTGGTACTTGCCACATACGGTCATAATATGGGTAAGTATGTCCAATAATCCCGGGATTTCCGGGATTGAATAAATATATTATTTAGATTTTTAACGTTATATTTGTTTTGATACACATTTAAGATTGGTGGCGAAATAATTTTTTTAAAGATTCATGGCGCTAGTGTACCTATGGTAGTGTTTTAACTTCTTCGTAAGTTCACAATTTAAAAAAATCGTAATCCGCCGAGTAAGGGCGAGGTTTATAAAAGTAATTTACAACATTTGCTCGATAACTTAAAACGGGATCCCGAAATCATATCCATATTAATATAACCTTTGAGGACATTGACCCGAAAGAGCTCTACCTACTCCGATCACAGGTAATCACAGTTGATTATGTTAATCCCATCGTGCATATACTAAATTAATTACAATTTCGTTATTAACTACCTTTCTTAAACATGGAATAGTGCATTCTATAGCTGCACCAGAAATTGGAACAGCTAAAATGATCTGAAATACACCAATATCCAATTAATTTAAATCATAATGTCTAATCAGCTGTTCTCTTTTCCTGCGTAACTGACACACGCCAACAGAATATGATATACGTCGTCTCCGACTCCACAGACCTCGCAATTTGGTGAGCTAGCTTTCTGCATTAAAAAGGCAAAAGATTGTTTTGGAAAATGTCCAGAATATAGTCTATGAGCAATAACAATTTCTTGTCTATTCAAATTAGATACAGAAAACCAAGGTATATGAGGAAGCTCAGATTGGATACATTTGTACCAAATACCGAAACAAGTTATGTATACCTTTTGTACTTTTTTTTTGTTAATTAAGTTTTTTTGTATTCTGTATGTGTGTATACGAAAGATAATTAAGATAAAGATAAAGGTACCTTTAATTTTTGATCTGTCTAGTTTGAAGATATAGATAGAATTAAAGACACCCTCGTCGTCGGTGGCCTTTTTGCATCTTGACAGATAAAGCAGCGCTGCGTCCACATCTGAATTCGATATCTGCATTTATGACTAAAGAGCCCAATGCGGGAGCGACATATTATGTCCTTCGCAGGCAGTCTCGAGAAGCCTTGCCGAAGGCTGATTCGAGACTAACCAGACAGCTCCTGCGGCTCAGCAGAGTCAAACTGCGGAAGGTAACCGGGATAAGACACCTCTTCAATATAGGATTCACAGACAGCCCCTTGTGCAGAGCTTGCATGGAGGCAGAGGAGACGGTCGCCCACGTGCTCTTGGAGTGCAGAGAGGTGACCACCTACCGGGCGGGAAGCCTTGGCACCCCAGGATCACTTCCCGAAGTCCTTCAGGACATCAGAGGACTGCTGGACTTTCTGGCGAAGTTGGGGTGGCTCGATCAATAGTAGTTTCCACCACACGCAAAATAGGCGCTTAAGACGTCGAGTTGCGGAAACCAGCCCGTTATTACATTACATTACATGTCCTTCGCAAGCGACATGAAAGTTCGGAGTATGTAGATGCGCAGGAGTTGAGTTATCTCTGCGTCGTTTTGCGAGTAGAAGTAGAGTATCATAAATATCACTGTGAGTAGACTAGATATTACACAATTAATACTAGCATAAATCTAAGACACGAATCAAGAATCATGTTACTAAATAACCTTTATTTACGCAGAACAATTGCTAAACAAGCAGCATGGTGTAGCATTACAAATTAATACGAAGATAGATTCGCTAGGTACAGATAACACGGGTTATGAAACTATGGAATTAATTATAATCTTTTATGAACGATTGCGACGGTGCTGTACCGATTTGCATAGAGATGTATACTTTTAGGAGGAGGTTAGAGTTTCTGGAAGAGATACCGTCATGGGAATGAACCAGTAATAATCATTTTTTTAACTACGAAAACGAGTCTTAATCGCTAAGTGGCCAATGACCATAATCCTAAACGGTGCACAACCTACCTTTTTCTACCAAAATTACTCCAACAAAATGTTGTCTGGAAGAGATCGCTTTTAGCGATAAGCCCGCTTAGATTGTATTAATCGTTTCGTACGCACTAATTTTGTATTCGTTCACTCATTCATAATCCTAAAATGGAAGAATGTGGAAGATTACCAGAAATGCTATGGTTATCTATTTACATAGTGTAATAATTATTTATTTATTGCCACATGATAAAAGTAAAGTCTATACAATAGCTTACATATTTATACGATAACGTAAAATTATTACTTAACTTTGACACATTTCAAGATGTCATCAGCAGCCTACTCTAGTCCACTGCTGGACACAGGCATCTCCCAAGGCGCGCCATTGAGCCAGATCTTCGGCTCTTCTCATCCAGTCGCTGCCAGCCACCTTGCGCAGATCGTCGCTCCATCTAGCAGGGGGGCGTCCCACACTACGTTTGCCCAAACGCGGTCTCCACTCCAGAACTCGTCTACCCCAGCGGTTGTCGGTTCTGCGACAGATGTGACCGGCCCACTGCCACTTCAGCTTGCTAATCTTATGAGCTATGTCGATAACTTTTGTTCTATGCCGGATCTCCTCATTTCGGATTCGATCCAGCAGAGATACTCCGAGCATAGCTCTTTCCATAGCAAGATGTAATGAGCATTTAATAATTATGTAAATAACTTTGGGTGTCTTTTTAACAAAATCATGTGTATTGTATACCTTTAAGTTAGTTATGCATTTGTTTTATAAGTTTGCTTAATAAAGTATTTTATAAAAACAAAAAACTAAACCAGAAGTGCTAAAACTACAACAGATAGATGGTTTTTTCTCGAACAAAATCATTCGTCGCTTCACGCATAGCTCTCTACCAAGTACGCTTATGGTAGAGAGCTGACGAATGGTTTTACAAAAATCAAAAGAGATCTGCCAATATTTGAGGCGCCTTTCGTTTTGCTTTTGTTCGAGAAAAAAACCATCTATCTGTTGTAGTTTTAGCACTTCTGGTTTAGTTTTTTGTTTTAATCGTAATTAAAAAAACATTTCTAGAACAATATTCTATATCTTTGCCATGTTCACGGCAGCGTTAAGTGGTAGCAAGGTCTGTACGCATAACCGCAATGCCTAATTAAAAATTTACATTTTCGAATTCATCTCATCATTCAATTTACGAAAGTTGTAACTTGAACTCGATTTCGTACTCGAATTTGTTAAGGTTTCTTCAGAATTTAGAATATTGGTGGTTTATTGGAGTTTGAAGGAAAAAATTAAATGAAAAAGTTTATTCACTTAAACAACGCACAAAAAAGGACCTCCGACTTACAAACTAGGTCGAAACCGTATCTTGGAAGTCGGGATTCCGTCGCACTTTCCGTGCAAGCATATGACAATTTAAAAAAGAAAAATTAAAGAAAAGAAAGAATTTATTTTCAATACAAACAATTAGGTACAGAAGATGGTTAAAATTTTAATTTATTCAATTGTGTTTATTAATTAGTGATAATAATTTATTCATTTTTTAATGAATGTTTATATTTTTATTTACCTATATGACATATAAATATAATATACTTAATATAACACTAAAATAATACTAAAGCTAAAACTAAACTAAGGCTAAGAAAGCTAAAGATAAAAAATTTGGGTTAAGTCCCCCACATCCGGCAGTCTCTTGGGAGACTGGCTGCGTTGCCCCGTTGGATAGCTAAGCTAATCCACTGGGCCAAATAGGAGCCAGATCTTGGGTCTTTTGACGCGTCGACCAGGCGCTTTGCGAGGTCCTTGAAGACGCGGTGCGCTCCCGGGCCCCAGGGTCCCAATGTTTCAACCCCAAACGGCTCAAATATGTATGTTTCACCCAGATTGGTATATTTGCGCCGTTTGAGGGTTTCTGCAGCAGCGGCCGCAGAGCCGGCTCTATAAGAAGTGGCTGGAAGGTGAGACGGGGCAAGGGTGTCGACGCAGGTGGCATCCCACACCAAAGGCCGTCCCATCTTCCAAGGTACGAAGGTCATTCCGTCGGGCCTCTTGCCATCGTCGCGCGTCAGTCCGCTCGGTTCAAGAACAGCTGGCGCTCCGGCGGAGGAAAGTGCTCGGCGTATGATGTCGTTGAGCTCGGCATGGCGGGGAATGCGACCGGCGCTTCTGCAGCAAGAGAGACCATGGTGCCCGAGCTGGTCGACGGCTGCGCCGCAGCGGCAGAGGTGGGGGACGTTGCATGCAGCGCCGAGACGCAGGTTTGAAGATGGTTTGGCTCACTATGTTTTCCTTAGACGATTTATGTAAATCTTAGAGGCCCCAAAATGCAAGAATTAAAAGGAAAATAAGGTTAAATAAATCGTTATTTAAGACAACAATGGTCTACTTTGTTAGTAAAATGTTACTTATCTTATGTTAGTATTTAATAACTAAATTGGATATGGTAATGTTAACGAAGTGCCGCATAATTGGACAAAGAATTTTAAGAAATAATATTTCTGCATTTAAGTACCTATACGAGAATGCGTAGGATGCTTTTTTTATTTTTATTTACTACTACCCGCATTTGACCTCGATCTCGCCTGTTGGTAAGCGACGATGAGGCCGACGATGGAGCATGCGGGTCCAGTAAATGTCTATTCACTGTGGCCTTGAAGATCCCAAGGTTGTAGGTTTCGGGAAATACAGACGACGGCAGGCTGTTCCATTCCTTAGCCGTTCGCATAATGAACGAAGAAGCAAATCGCTTTGTACGAGCAGATGGGATATCGTAGGATCGTATGCGTATCGTATCGGATGCGTAGCGGTAATTCAAATTTCGAAAAGAGGTAAAATTTTCTGTCGCAAGCGGGATCGAACCCGCGACTAGCCTATCCGGGGTCTGTTCTATTCCAACTGAAACTATATCCTGATATTTTTTTCATAATTTTCTAAATTCTAAATAAGAAAATTAGCTAATACCTACCTCTACTCCTAATTATCTATGCTCTATTGCACAAACATTGGTTAGTATAATTTAAACAATTCAAATAAAAAACCCAGGCCTGTGACTTCTAATTCTTCGAACAGCGATATTCGAATTTATTCCAGAAGTTGAATATATTCGAATACGAATTTAAGCCAAGGAAGTTTTATTTTTTACTTGTAATTTTTTTTCAAATTCAAAAGATGTTTCAAATATGTTTACCTTTGACTACATAATTATTTTTTATAATTATAACTGTTTGGTGGAAGGACGATATCGACCACTTCCAAAAAGGATGGTATAAGGACACCAAGGATAGGGAAAAATGGAAAGGAGGAGGAGAGGCCTTTGCCCAGCAGTGGGACAGTCTATAGGCTATTAAAAAAACTGTTTCGATCATTGCTGTGTGTGAAGTAAACATATTACTTACTTAAATATAAAATTTAAGCGATTGATGATCCGTTGCCTTTTATCACCCCATGCTCTTACCATGGGAGACCTGCGAAAACGTTCGTTGACCGGCGACGGTGTGACCATGGTGTCTGAGAAAGCGGCCGGGATGGCTGCGCGTAGGCATCCTGCGCGGCGCATGCGTAATGCTAATGCACAGCCAAACTTTTCTTTTTCGTACAGGGTACTTGTAGGACGATTAATAACAGGCACATTTTTATTTTACTAATAATGATGATGGCTAAAGCTACATCGCGTAAATGTCACAGAATCGATCCTACTTTCTTTACATATTTTTTTATTGTAAGTAAGAGTAGTACATACTTACTAAGTAGGGTAGTTTATAAGGAGAGCAGACAAGCAAACGGGACACCTTTTTTCACCATTTGAGGTGTTATTTGAGGGTTTTCGATGTACTGTTAACCTTGAGGACTTGGATCGAATGCCGCATGTGCTGGCTTTTTTACCCTTCAAACTGAACACAGCAATGCAAGTATTGCTGCTTTAAGGCAAAAGTACTCGAGAACAGTTGTATGACTTTCAGATGATCTCAGCTGAGTTCTGAGTTCATCGCACCCATTCGAGTTATAGAATTACAATGACGTCAAAGCAAGTCGCGGTCATGTTAGGATATCAATCAGGAAATGCTAAAGTTAGACTGTGAAAAATGATGGTATTGTATTTTGTGGTGCTAGAATTTTTTCTTGGAATAGCATCAGCATTCTTATACTTCGAACTGTGTATAGGACTTTATGAACAACAGCCATCAAACCCCATGAACCCTAACCGTGGAAGCACCCAACAGAAATCAAATAAGTACCTAAAAATAACCGCTTCAAAACTTACAACATTAAAACCGACAATCTAAAGGCTGTAACAAAATCCCCCTACAAAGCTGAATGGGGGGATTCAGTTGTTTCGTACATTTAGGTCTGTACTTTTGTATGAAACAGCTGATTTTTGTTGTTGTTCATTTATGGATACTGAACGGCTTCGGCTCTACTACAGGGGTTTTTGTTACACCCATTTTTGGGCTAGATTCAGGTAAAGCAGGTAGTACCTTCCGAGAAGTCCAAGCCTATTACCTAATTACCCACAGATTGGCACCGGAAACTATGAGAGAAAGTGCACTTAGCTAATGTAATGGCCAGGAGACTGTCGACACCGAGAGGAATGTTAATCATGGCATGCGCTTACGCAAGCGACGTTCGATGCTAATTACTTGTTGTTGTTGTGAATGATCCGATCGGCTAATGAATTCAGCTGTGGTAATTTTAATCAATTGATTAGTGATTGTGATTAGTCAGTAGTGAATGATAAACGTACTTTTTAGCTCTATGCCTAAAAAAAGGAACTTTCGTAGAAGAAGACTTCGGTGTCCGTCTAACTTGAAATAGCTAAAGGTGCAACTCTTCATTTATACTTACCTATCTTCATAGAAATATATTTTCTCAAAAATGCTCGAAAATTCATTCGAATTTTGAGCCAGGGAAGTACATACTTCCTGTCTCGAAGCCAAATACTTGTTTAAAAAAGTAATTACTGACGACAGTAGTGGATTTTCATACAACCTTACCAGGCTTAGGTCAGGAATCCTCTCGTCTTTTGTTTTTTACATTTTAAAATTCGAATTTTCCCCGATAGGTGCACCTGCACAAGCAGCGCGAGCAGCTCCAGCTCCTATGGACAACGCGACTTCTTTCCTTTTATGGACGCCGAGTACTTTCGACTTGGAAGCAGTATTTGGAATGTGTTGTTTTTTTCGATTTCCTCGCATTATTTGAGAAAAGCACTATACAAGCATCGGCCGAAATAGCCATTTTTGGCCTCGGATCGTTAAAAAACCTCGCCTTCGTGGCCTCTGCAGTAATGTAAACAAATAATGATAATGTAATTTTATTACAGAAAACTGTTATATAGGTATTCACATCACGATAAGAATCAGACGTATTTTAAAATTAAATCGAACTAATCAGCATATAAAGTGTAGATAAACAGGATATCTTTGCATTGTGAACCGAACTGAAAGACGTAAAGATCGAATGCATATTCATAGTTCGTACCGTTCGAGTCACCTCTGATTTCACCTCTGCTGGTAGGGAAATATTAATTCAAGCAAAGGAATATTTTTTTGATGTTAATGCCTATAGTCGAACTGTTACTCTCTGAGAATCATAAGGTACCTAAGGTACTAATGATTTTTAGTGTTGCCAATGACACCGTGAGATGCAATAAATGTCCTTAATGTTAAGGCTTTTTTAAGTCTCGTGTCATATTACCTAGAGCTATGTCGTAGAAAGGGATAGCATGTATTTTAATGAAGACTTAACTTTAAGTTCGTTTCGTACAACTAACGGTTAATTATGTACTTATAATAATTAATTTATTAACGCTCTTTGCATTTGCGCCACACATCCCCCGAGTAACTAATAAGTAATCTACTAAACTTAGATAATAAGTAAATGTATGAGTACCTACATAAAGTTATTAATTTTCAATGTTTCGTATCGGTCATACCTTACACATACCTACCAGTAAGCAGCATACCTAAGTTCTGCTTATTTAAACAGTGAATAATTGAATATCTCTCTATCATTTCAAATATCTCAACATTTGACATAGGGTGTTATTACACCTGCAGGATCGATGTCGCCATCGATGGTGTAATAATAGCTCAGGCTCAGGATGATCAATGATTGCGGCTTGTAAAACTCGACTGTTGATCGACCTTACGCTAGATGCTGCGATCAATCAACAAATGCCGAATATTTACATCGCTCAATGCTCAATCGCTGGCAGTTCGCTTTGGTGTAATAGCACACAATGATTTTATTTATTTACACTTTCTTGTACAACAATAGACTTAATAAAAACAATTAAAATGAGACATTGTACAAAGGGTGAACTTATCTTTAAAACAGATTTCTTCCAGCAAACCCGCGAAAGTGAAAGATGCGTTATAATTTAGATGATCAACGTTGAACAGTCTATAATCGATGTCGATCAATACCACCGATCTATGTCGATCGTGCAGGTGTAATAACTATACTTAGTCTTTGCGTTTTTCTCTGTTTACACGATTTTTCCGAGCGTTTCCGACACCAGCGACCTCTTCGCATCGATTGACTCTTGCTTCTCTATGCAAATCCATCAGTGTATGTATGTATACTGATGATGACATAGGGTCATTAGTTATAAATAAATAATCTTACTCTACATTACTGTGGAAAAATATGGCACAGAAAATGAAATACTTATTTATACCTTAATAGGTAAGAATAAAAATCGTAAATAGACATCTATTTACAACTTTAATAATAAATTAGTAATACTAAAATAACACTAAAATACATAGGCTAAAATTACAAAATACCTAACTATTTTACAAGTAAAAGACCTGACCCAGGTCGCTCCTACAGGGAGTGTCCCGAAGAGGCTGGCGGCGTTGCCCCGATGTATGGCGAGGCTTATACGCTAAGCAAAGTAGACGCCAGCCTTCTGGTCCCGGGATGTCTCTACGAGGCGCTTGGCTATTTCCCGGTAGAGACAGTGGGCTCCAGGTCCCAAGGTCTCCACCCCGAACGGCGACAATATGCAATCACTTAGTAAATACTTACTGACCTATTTACTTGGAAGGAAGGAACAAAGGAACCCTATTGCTGTCTCTACTCCGTCCGTTCCTCTGTCACGTGAGTCTAGCGCCTAAATGGAATAAGACTTCAAAATTTCATTTTAATTATATATTCCCTAGACTGTCCTAGACCCAAAGCCGAATATCTAGGTACCTAATTACTTAAAAAAATTGTAAAATTGTTTTTAGAGGGTCCCATACAAGTAAAGCGATGTAGTCGAGGGGTTACTCTGAGTCTAGGTTTCATTTGTGTTTTATTTTTATATCCCTAAGCTTTATTGTTTTAAAAATTTAAGGTGAAAATTAAGCAAGTTTGTACCAGAGATAAGGTAATCAATATACGTTTAGTTTCTTCGTTCCTTAGATGAAGAAAGGATTTGAATGCATGCATTATTGTATGGGTCGGATTTTTCCTCACATTAGATAAGATAAGATAAGATTTATTGTGTAAAAGTTTATGTAAGAATTACAAATATTGCAGATATAGTTGCATAAACATGTCACACTAAACTTTACCTTTACAGGCATATACACCAAATTCACAAATTAATAATGTTTTTATAGATTTTGAGAAGAAAAAAAAAGAATAAGTCATTAAAATTTATACAATGTCAATAATATTAAATTATAAAATGTCCACTGATTAATGCTGTTAGCATTTTACATTTTAGAATTTAACTACTAGAACCTACTTTTGTTTTCTGCTTAGACATAAAAAACAAGCGGTATCAAGATCTGCCAAAAAAAGCTTCATCTTTTCTCTCGAATCAATAACAATACCTATTTGGGTTGAACTTTTGAATTGAAGTAAGTTGTGAATGCTAAATGCTAATTACACGTGAGAACTGCACAAATCCGCAATCACACACAATTCTGGAAACTAAGGGCATAGAAATTAAGTTACAATACGTTGATCATAATGCAGTGTTCCTAGAAGTGTTGACTGCTCGAGATAGGCGGTGTGGGAAATATAGAAGCTTAGTGGGAACACGAGAGTGGGAGGTTTTCGGGAAAGCTTTTAAAATAAGTAAGAATAAAAAAGATATATGTATAAAGTAGGGATGTTACGGAGGTGGTTTTACCGGAACCGGAGTCGAAACCGACGGTTTTAAATTTGATTTATCGAAGTCGGAACCGGGGTCGGAGGCGAGGTAGAAGAGAGATGTTCAGAAGAGAGATGTTTTAAACCGTTTTTTAATTTTTTTAGCTGAACTGGCCAATCTTTTTTATAATGACGTTTGCGGCAATAAAACATGTTCCTTTATGTAGTCTTATACTATTTAAATAAATATTGATATTTGAATATGTTTGCTCACAAATCTTCGGTATAACCTCCGATTCAAAATTATCGGAGCCGAAGTCACAAGAACATTTCTGCATAACCCCATGGTTAGCTGGTAGAAAATGCCGCAAGGCATTAAGCTCGCCTAATGTACACCTTTTTATTTTGTGTACCTTTTTATATATATATATATATATATATATATATATATATATATATATATATATATATATATATACAGGCTGTAACATTAAGAACGGTCAGTATGGGAAAGTCTGAAACTATAAGACATACGAAGATCTGTTCTTAGGAACCATGTCATCAATTTTAGTAACAAGAAAAACTGTATTCATACATTTTAAAAAAAACTGTACTCAGCCTGGGAATCGAACCTGGTTGTTTTGAAAAAAAATCCAACACTATTTCTATTTAGATATCGATTACGTTAAGGATGAAGTGTACAAAACAAGCTACGACACAACTGAAGACCTAAAACCAGCCATAGAGACAATTTTAACGCAAATTCACCACCTGAAGATACAACATTCAATAGTAAGATCGTTACCTAAACGAGTTGAACGTTGTATTTTACAAAATGGTAGTCATTTCGAACACCTACTAAAATAAATTAAAAGATATGGAAACAATATATATATATATATATATATATCTATTTCATACGCCTTTTGCACCCGTATATTATATATTTTATGATTTTTCCATCACCTGAAGGTTGCCTGGAAGATATAGCTTAAAGCGATCAGGCCGCCTTCTGCACATTGTATTGTACCTCTCTTTATGTTGTATGTTTTGTTTATGTCCAGGGTGTGCAATAAAGTATATTTGTATTTGTATTTGTATTTAAGTCGGAGTCGGAGGTGTAAAATCAATCGGAAGTTCTGACCTTTCGGAATCGGAGTCGAAGCTCCGTAACATCCCTAGTATAAAGTCTGACCTGGGCTGCGATCGTGCAAGCTCAAGATATTTAAAAAGTACAAAATACCCCATCGTGTGGCATACCGTTGTAGGTATAGATTAGAGCTCATCAAGTAAAGTACGACTATATTTTTAGGGATCCGTACCTCGAAGGGGAAAACGGAACCCTATAATTTTTTTAATTATTTTTTATTGACTACTAAACCCGCATTTGACTTCGATCTCGTCTGATGGTAAGCGACGATGAGGTCGACGATGGAGCATGCGGGTCCAATAAATGCCTATTCACTCTGGCCTTGAAGATCCCTAGGTTGTAAGTTTCGGGAAATACAGACCGGCAAGCTATTCCATTCCTTAGCCGTTCGCATAATGAACGAAGTAGCAAATCGCTTCGTACGAACGGATGGGATTTCAACAACATAAGGATGGAATTCCTCCCCGCGCCTGGTAGTCCGAAGGCGGAATGGAGATGCTGGAATTAGGTCGTGCAATTCCGATGCGCACTCTCCGAAATGTATCCTATTCTATAAAATACCGATAGACAGGCAACCTTGCGCCGATGTTCCAGACTTTGCAGTCTAGCTTCCACCAGCGATTCGTCACCTATAAGGCGCTTAGCGCGTTTCTCCACTGAGTCAAGGGCAGCCAGTTGGCACTTTGCTATTTCTGTCGCTACTCCGTCCGTTCGTCCATCCGTCTGTCACGAGAATCTAGCTCCTAAACGGAATAAGACACAGATCATACCGGCTATCTATGTGTGTAAGAAGATATGTTTTGCAAATCTCAGTAGATGACAAAGAGCGACCAGTCAGTTGTATTTTCCGCTTATGTAACAAGAGGCAGCCTGCATGTGTCCAGTGGCTGGCGATTCTCACGCTGCTGTTTACCGGAATGTGTGAGATGAGCTCTCCTAGGGTTGGCACTACCGAAGAAAGAAATAAAAAATCAAAATCAAAATGTTTTTTATTGTAAGTACATTTTACAGTACAGAGGAGCTCGTAGCCTAGTTGCGAGCACGGTCCGGAAGTGATCGTGCAGGTTAAGCGATGTTGGCGCGGTCGGTACCTGGACGGGTGACAGCTAGTGGCATATTTCATCTGAGCTGCTGCCTCGGAGAGCACGAGAGCAGTCGGTCCCGGTTGTTGTTGTTCGACAGCAGTCGTTAAGCCATGTCAGATGCCTACGGGCGGCCTGAACAACTCTGACAAATAGGTTGGCCACTAACCATACGATAAGCAAGTAAGCAAGTACATTTATACAACGTCATGCAGAGAACCGAACCGGCGCTGGAACCGTCGTCGTGTAGTCCGAGCTTTATAGAGGTATGTCAAATGGTAAAGTAGCTTGAAATGATTTGTGTCAATGTGACGCCCTTTGATTTCGAACTTAGCGGCCGTGTGTCCGAAGAAATTACTTATTTTCTACGCTTTTATATAGGCCTTTTTCTTTTTACAGCAACTTTTTCTTGATAGTGTTACCGTGTGCCTATATAAAAGCGTAGAAAATAAGTAATTTCTTTGCAACTTTTTCTTGATTGTTTTTGTCAACCCTGATATAGTGCTTGATCAACAAGCGGGCCGCTGCAAAGGAACACCTGAGCTCGTTGCTAAGTAAACATCCCTTGGGAAATACCCAGTCGCCATCTAATCAAACGACACGTTCTATTCAACTGGTATTCAATTCACAAATCACAAAAGAAAAATTTTAAAAATTTGAAGAATTTAAAGTATAAAATAATCATAATCCTTTAAACAGATATGTAAAAAAAGTTAATAAACATGGAGCTCTTACTCATTACATGACCTAAACAATAAATATTAGATTGTATATTTTGATTTTGATATTGGATATTAAATTTTATGACATTTTATAAATAATATTATTATTTTATTCTGAAAGAATTAAATCGGTACTATGTATTTACAATGCCCCTTTACAGCAGCTAGTAGCGTTCAGTAAATTTAAATTTGAAATTGTGTACAAACCTATTATAACATAATGTACATCTCTATTTGACAATGCCTTTTTACAGCAGCTAGTACTGTGTAAGTAATAATTTAAATGTTATAATATAACGGATAATAATTGTTCCTTGACGTGTCTAAACGTAACTTTGTTATCAAAAGATTAAAAAAACTAAACTAAACGTCCAATACGCAAAACAAAATGTTCAATACTAAAAATGACTAATATGCAAAAAAAGTCGATCAAACGAATTGAGGTTTCATTCTTTTCTGTTTGTATTAAACAATAAATTTAAAAAAAAATGTTTTGTGAAGTTCTAAAATCTACTTTACTAACAGTTAATTCGCACGAAGCGTCCTCAGAATAATGATTCAACTGAGAACGAATGATTAAAACACACTGTTCCTTTGCATGTCATATCTCTAGAAAGAGATGTCACTCTACTTAATGTAGCTAGAATAGTCCCTAGGTCGGATACCAAGGAACAATAAATATCAGGTGGTACTACCTATACAATCTAAACGTTATTGTATACCTACTCTTGAGGAATTTTACTTTACCTACTTAATGATTAGACTTATTTTATTAATTACGACCGGTTTCGTTAACACATCTTCAGGATTTCGATTACACGCCTGAAGACGTGTAAACGAAATCGGTCGTAATTAATAAAATACAATAAAAACCCCTTGAAACAGTATATTATTTAAGTCTAATTTATATATTTAACACTTTAATGCACAAAAAAAGTACATGAGGCGAGACCAGCTAACCATTGGGTCATACAGATATTGCAAGGCAGGTCTAATCATGTTCTACAAGTTTCACCAAATACCAACAACCGCAAGTATTAACAATTTACCTACTTAATTTTCTTTACACCTCTACGTGTTCCACTCAACAAACCAAAAGTAAAGTAAAGTAAAATCACTTTATTCTTTTTTTACCAATCGGAACGTACAATTTGTAGCACTATTCGCACGCCGCGTCACGCTGGAGGGTCTCGAGATCGAAACCCGCCGTAATCATCCGTAATCGCTGTTTGCGTAGCTATCGTAATAACGTGTTCGTATTCTACTATACATGGCTGTACTCGACAGCGGTTGTACGGGTTGTGGATGTGGAGTAAAATGGAAAGCGATAGTGATGAAGTTACCTATTATAAATAACCATTAGGAATTAGTAGAAGAACGAGTAGTAGTTTGAAACGACAATAGCCAAAGGCTAAGGCACGAAACCAGTCTGGTTTTCAGGAATGAAGGTCGTAATTTTTATACTGCCTAAAAAACCGACGAGTCAGCAGTGTAGGTCTTAGCCTAATTCGAGCATGGTCACAGAAAGTGATTTGGGCGCGGTGAGATCAGGATGGTAGTGACCATTATTGGATTTCGATTACAGATTCCCGTGGTAATTATTTATGGTAAAACCCCCTCGTATTGACATTTTCACGTCAAACAAATCGATTTTCAGTCACAACTCATGTACCTACCTTATTTAAAGTTATAAATTGTTACTAAAATCTCAACGAAGCATTACAGCCTACAGCAATAAACAAAGCATCGTTTATGTCTTAACTTCGTAAACAAACAGACAAAAGGGCAATTATATCTCATTGACGCCGGCGCGTGCGCCGCCAAACGGTAGTGTCCGACCACTTTAGCATTTGCACTTTCAAAAATCAACCGCCGAACCAACTGCTACGCTGAAAGAAGAAACTGAATGCAAAGTTAAGATTGCAAACGTGTATTGATGCGCACGCAGAGTGTCTTCGACCAATGACCGCGCTTTCACTGGCGTCCATCTTTAGCGTTGATATTTTAAAATTGGAACGCCCAACGGTCGTTTTATGAGACATGATCGGCATGAGATTTGAAATTGTAATGGGAAATTAGGTGTGTCGAACGATTACTGTTATATATCGATAGGAAGTTAACCAGTCGCTGGCTATACCGTATAGGTATTATTCTCTTCATATGATTCTACATAATGGTAGAGATGATTCTAGAGTCTATTGTAGAGTCCTAAGATAATGGTCCTATCAATTTTCAAGTTATAAGTTAAAAGTAATCTAGTATTAATACATTTTTATGATTTTACAGGGAGTTTTCAGAAGTTTTATTGGGGGAATTAAAGGAGAATGCCCACCGGTAGGTATGTACTATTGTCATACCCATGCCATACTTACTTATACCCCATAGAAATAAAATCTCATTTTTTCTTACCTCGCTTCTTAAAAAATAACAAGGTGGGATATTTTTTGGGTAATAATTACGTACCATACAGGGAACGGCTTTGCCCAGCAGTGGGACACATGAAGAGATATCTCTGAATCTGTTTTGTAGTCAACCGCTTCATAAGGCCCGAAATTTGCTTTTCCAGATGACACCAGCGAATGTGGCAATGGCCATGCTGCCAGTGTTCTATACATGCGCGTGAGCGGTGGTCACGTGTGCGTGGGGTTGCGTGTCGCAGCCGCCCGTGCATCCTGATTGTGGACGCGCCACATCTTCAGCGAACCGCGAATCGGTGTTGCCACTGTTGGAAATTTTACCATTTTTAAAGTAAAAAGATTTCAGGTTTCAACAGTTTTAGGTTCAGCGGAAGAAGTAGCATTTTTGGGCTTTTTTACGTGTTAATCTATTATATGTAATTTCGGAATGGAATTTTCGTCGATGACTACGAAGTTTACTTCCATTTGTAAGAAAATTAAATCATAAGCAGTACCTACTTATAAGTTTTAAATTAGGTAACAATGATCTATATTTATTGTAGGTGTTTATATAAGTTAGTTTACCGAGATATTTTTTTTGACGTTCTGCTAAAATATTTATTACAAGTTGTATCTTTTTACATTATTCAAGGGCTAGGGAAAATATTCATTTCTCATAATCTGGAAGCTGGAAGGCTAAAATTATGTGAATACATTACACGAGTAGGTAAGTAAGTACAGTGTACTTATTTCGTAAATTACGTATATTTAACAGTAAATACTCCTTCTTCCATGGCAATTTTTTTGAACCGAGAAATTACCTCGGATTTTTTTCATTATAAAATATATTATAAGTACTCGTACTTACTAGGTATTTCTAATAAACTTCTTTGCTGAATATCAATATAACACACCAATTTATGTTTATGACAAACACTCTCAATTAAGGACCACACCCTTCAGGGAAAACCCTCTGTGTCTGCCACGTCGTGTCAAGAGGTACGTTTCCCGTATTTTCAACCATTTTCACATTGACACACCCTCACACACCCTTCGAGCCTCGCGGGAGTAAAGGGTACGTTACACACGTGCTGCGTCAAAATTATTATGTAATAGGTACGTCTACATGTAAGTTATAGACAAGGGGCAAAGGGAAAATAAAGGGCCTTTCTAGCACGATAATTCGAAAAATTGACGTTTTTCGGGTGATTCTGACACTAACGACTTAAGTACAATTTTTTTACTGTAGTCCATTTTGTTCACACTTATGTTCTTACATATTAAGTGAGCGAAAGTGGTACGAGATTTAAACGGTTGAGTAAACTACTAAACCCGTGTTCGAATTCGATATTTGCACCAGCGTCTGAGACGATTAAATGTGCCACCTGATGGTAAAAGGTCGGTTCGGCCATAGCTTCTCATCTGACAAATACAATACAATACAAATATATTTTATTGCACACCCGGGACATAAACAAAACATACAACATATAGAGAGGTGCAGAAGGCGGCCTTATCGTTTTAAGCGATATCTTCCAGGCAACCTTCAGGTGATGGAAAAATCATAAGAAACAATATAATATTTTATTATTTATTTTTTGACAATGTATGATCATTACTGAAATAAATGAATATGAATACGGGTGCAAAAGGCGTATCAAATAGATACTACCCTCATATAAATAAATAACAATAATAAAAAATAAAATAAATATGCAAACCTTTGCAAGCTGCAAAGCAGTAGTAATAATATTACGTAAACACTATATTATATACAGAAATATAATACTTAATATATAATCAAAAATATAATGATTGTACTGACTATAATGTTTGTTTGTTTGTAGTCTCTTTATTGCACACCAAAAAAAATACACAGAAAATATTTTTTTAATTACAATATATACAAAGGCGGGCTTATCGCATAGGGATCTCTTCCAGCCAACCTTTGATTTAGGACAGTTTAGACTACTTTTAATGTAATTATAAAGGGTTTTACGCTGCTAACATAAAAGACTTATATTGAGCTCCTTATATGCCGGTTGTTAGGTTAGGTTGGGCTCCTGTTTCCGCATTTAAACACAAAGTGATCCTTTATGCGTGCCTCATGTGCCGGTAATTACGGTAGCTCTCTTACCCTTCAAACCGAAACACTGCTACAAGCATTGTTACTTTATAATAAAAGGATGGTACCTCCTCAGGCTGACTTTGCATTCAGTCATACCACCTTCAATAGAGGCTAGAGGCACCATAATAGAAAGACGAGGGAATCTTTCACCTCTGTAGTAACTCCAATAGAGAAGCAATGGGTCTACAAACCAGCAGAAGGCTATCGCCTAATCAGAGTTACCATTATAAGAAGAAGACGGGAGATTACTCCACTGCTGTGGCAACACCACTACAGAAGCAATGAGCCCACAAACCAGCAGAAGCGATGGCCTGGTAGCCGGACAGCATTACGAAAACTACACGTTTTTTTCTCGCCGTTTCGTGATCGAAGCTATTCGTTACCCCATCACTCGTGCGAGTTTATCGTAAATTATCTGGTTTGTAACACGAGCATTGTTTAATTTTTTAGCTAATTTCTTACCAAATCATCTAGAGGTAAATAAGTATTTTCTACACAGTTTATTTACTACTCATGGGATACTAAGACTTCATAAGGGAAATAAATATAACAAAACTACATTAGGTACCAAAAGGTTCCTAGGTAGACCCATTTTCTATGGGGTCAGAAAAGACTTGTCATGAAAATAGTTGGACAGAGAGAGTTTCGCCTATGGTTTCATCCTTGAAGGAACGAACTCCCGCTCCTCTACATCCAAGGTCTCGCGAGGGCAATAGCAAGACCACAGAGGTCTTGCCATATTAAAAAGCATATTTTTTCAATAATACCCATATTTCCCAAATATTCTTGAGATGTTACCGTATTTCATTACGAATTGGACATTCAGGTAATTGGACATTCAGGGAATTGGACATTCAAGGAATTAGACATACATTCAGGTAATTGAATAGATCATAGATTTCCCCGACTTTACCTTGACATTGGCAGTCCCCTTTTTCCGGTGCTGCACACCACCTTCATCAAACTTACGAGTAATTACTTCTGTTTATTTATTTTTATAATATATTTGTTTAATATTATTTTTATGGCTGCGCAGGAGAGAGAGCGATGGCGCTCTTTGGTATCGGAGGCCAAGATCCACTTCGGGTCGCTGCGCCAGCGGAGTAAGTAAGTAAGTAAGTAATATTATTTTTATTTTCTGTACCTAATTGTTTGTATGTGTGCGCTATTGGTAATAAATTCTTTCTTTCTTTCTTCGGGAACTTACCGCTCAAGATCTGACATAAATCATGCCTAGTAATCATGACAGTTGTCATTAAGACGTGTTTATGACCAAATACTGAATACCAAGAATTAGTCATTACTCCACGAGAGATAAGAGATAGCTACATAAACGGATAAAGATTTGATCGATCACGCTTCTACTTTACTACCGACTCTATCTTGCTTGGAAGAGGCCAATCCCATTTTATAATTGTATACTATGTCTTATCTAAGACAGAATAATGTTCTAGATTACCTACATAGTAATTTGAGAAAATTTTGGCAGTAAATTGTACGTCTATAAGTACATACAACTGCTAGATGGAGCGACGATCTGCGCAAGGTGGCTGGCAACGACTGGATGAAAAGAGCCGAAGATCGGGCTCAATCGCGCGCCCTGGGAGAGACCTATGTCCAGCAGTTGACTAGAGTGCGCTGCTGATGAAGTACCTATAATCGCTGGTGGAAGCTAGACTGCAAAGTCTGGAACATCGGCGCAAGGTTGCCTGTCTATCGGCATTTTATAGGATACATTTCGGAGAGTGCGCATCGGAATTGCACGACCTAATTCCAGCATCTCCATTCCGCCTTCGCACTACCAGACGCGGGGAGGGGCTCCATCCTTATATTGTTGATATCCCATCTGCTCGTACGAAGCGATTTGCTTCTTCGTTCTTCATGCGAACGGCTGAGGAATGGAACAGCCTGCCGGCGTCTGTATTTCCCGAAACCTACAGCCTTGGGATCTTCAAGGCCAGACTAAATAGGTATTTACTGGACCCGCATGCTCCATCGTCGACCTCATCGTCGCTTACCATCAGGCGAGATCGAGGTCAAATGCGGGTTTAGTGGTCAATAAAAATAAAAAAACGTTATGGAAGAACTTTCATTTCGAGCATTACGAGAATCAATCGAGCAACATGTTCCTATGACTATATGGCACATTTTATGGGAAAGTCCGCCTTCGGTCTACCAGATGTATGAGGAGTTCTATCCTTATGTCGTTGATATCTCGTCAACTCCCACGAAGCCTTTTGCTTCATAATTCATAATGCGAACGGCGAAGGGATGGAACAATCTGTACCTGAGGTTCCTGTGCACCTTGGGATCTATACAAGGCGAGAGTTAATGGGCATTAAAGTAATTAACTTAGGACTTATCATCGCTTACCATCAGGTGAGATTGAGGTCAAACGTAGTTGAACTCTTGGCTAATTTTATAAGCCTTATAATATGTGGAACTGCAAGTGAAAACACCAAGTTCGATCCCGGACATAGAAATGAAACTTGCAAGTTTAAGTAATCCACCAATAGCACTGGGCTAGAATTGGTGAATAATGGTTGTTACCCCGTCATGCAAGGGGAGGCCTTAATATAGGTTAATAAATGATAACGCACGCCGATTCTCACCTACAGGCACCCTGTTATACAATGAAGTACAATGGGTTTTAGGAAGGCGGACGAGTGGATGGGCGAGTTTTTTTTAAATAACGGCTGTGAATGGGAGTTGAATTGTACTTACTATTAGTTTCAAATCGTAATAAAATAATGCCCCTGTTTTATTACCTCTCAAATGAAACCGTAACTTGACGCATGCGCGGTGCGGCGGCCAGCGCGCGCGCAGCCATTGTATTCAAATGCGCTCGCACGCGGCGCGCACCGCGCAGACAAGCAGGTGACCTGTCACCCGCCGCCTGCGCCGGTGAAAATATACCTACTGAACAGTGGTCACTGGCACCAAATAGATAAGTGTTTAACAGACAAGAAGGTCCGCATTCCGAATACAAGCGTTCTGGTGTTGATAGTTGGATATAATATATTTCGTAATTTTCGAAGACTTACGTACATTTACCTACTGCTCTAACGGTGAAGGAAAACATCGTGAGGAAACCTGTACACTGACATGACCAGTGTGTAAAATAGGGTAGGCACAAAATATCCTCAAGGGGCGAAGTGCCGCTGGTTTATTCCCGGACCCCAATTATAAGATAAGTTAAGATAGTTGGATATATGTTATTTGACATATACTGTGATGATAGAATATAAAAAGATGTTGGTTGAAGTAAACCAAATCGTCTTGGTGAGCTTTTTTTATATTCGACACCAATCTCACCAGATGGTAAGCGACGATAAGATCGAAGGTGGAACATTTGGGTTTAGGAATGACTATTAACTCTAACCTTGAAGATTCTGAGGTTGTACATTCAAATGGAAGTAAGGTGATCTAAGTACCTATTAATGACCATCGCATATTATACCAACTAGACGCGAACCCGGCACGAACTCAACTCAGAGCAAAGCATTGAAATGTGAGCTTTATATAGTATTCCAAACAGTAGGTTTTTAAAATTCAAAAGTAGAAGGTGAAGTAGTCGTCGATGAGTTGCCATTCATCGACGACTACTTCACTTGAATTTTTAAAACCTTACTATATGTAGTCTTACTACTGAGTCGCTGCTTTAAATGAAACAAATATATTTTTATCAGTGACATAAACCCTCGTGGCACGGGGCGATTATTTGTGCTGGACCAATAGGTAAGGAAGTTCGGTGGGCGCGTGACGTTTATTCGACGGCGACTACACGGCGTGCGTCGAGCATTTGTGTGAATAACTCGCGATAGAGAGCGAGTTGGAAGATTCTTTTCTGTTAACTACTTATCTAGTTTGTGTAACTGGAACCGCTGGACGGCTAATGGATGGACCGATTATAATGTTTTAGGATTAGTTGCTTGAAACCTTTCGTCATACAGAACCCCAATTTCACTGTTTTACAACGTAAAGATATCGTTCATTCATTAGTAGAGATTACGTTTTCGTATCAAACCAAGCATACTCGTAAGAACGAAATTATTGATCCGTGGTATACGAAAAGCCTTTTCGCAAAAGGGTCAAGTCGCTGCAGTTTAGTTCCTATTGAGATTACATTGCATTAGTGAAATCGGCACCCAGCAGATTATACTTGTCGTGTATTCCCTTTTCAGGGCGACTCAGAATAATAAAAACTATATAATTATATTTATATGTTAGTATATAGTATATATTTATACTTACTTACTCCGCTGGCGCAGCGACCCGAAGTGGATCTTGGCCTCCGATACCAAAGAGCGCCATATTGTACTATTTTTTTGTACGTATTTTCTATTTTGTATTATTAAGTAGGTATATTTATTTAGCATATAGGTGCACACTTCGCCTGACTTTCATATCAAATTGTCACTTTGGGGTTTGCTGGAAGAGATCTCTCTTAGAGATAAGTCACGCCCTTTGTGCTTCACATATTTTTGTCTAAGTTTGTAATATATTATTTGTGTGTACAATAAGGAAATAAAATAATAATTATTATAAAACGGTTTAAAATTTGAACTTCTTCTGAACATCTAAAAAAAAATATCTAAAATCTAAAATATCTCTCTTCTACCTCCGCCTCCACCTCCGACTCCGCTTCCGACACCGGTTCCGACTCCGATAAATCAAATTTAAAACCTTTGGTTTCGACTCCGGTTCGCTAAAACCACCTCCGTAACATCCCTACTTTAGATGCATCGTGGATAGATAAAAACAGTTGTTTAACGATAGAAATGAGTATTATAAGGTGCTTTTCTCAAGAGAATATGTTTTTGTTCTGATCTCGACATTTCGCGTGTATCGTATTTTATTAAACCACATAGGTCTTACCTACACTTTTAATAAACGCAATTAAAACAAACATGTTAACAAAGAAATTGCACATTATAAAGCCAACAATCACACTAAGTATGTAATTGCACAAAACCTCAGACAGTTTTCCAGAGGTTGCGTATACGCATATAGTAGTCGGCGCATCTCTGATAGAGACACGAGACGCCTTTGCTTTACGGACTTTTCTTGCAACTGAACTGCATGTGAACTATTTTCTTCATGTCGATATCCTTTCATAGCGCAGATTATATATAGCGATTAAAAGCCGCTTTGGTAGGACTTTACATTTTCCCAAAAAAAAAAAAAAAAAAAAATGGCCTTTATTTTGCGATTTTCAATTATTAATTTAATATAAGAAGAATAAGAATAGTTTATATAATAATAGTTGTTGTTGTTTTAATAGTATTTTTTTAAAATTTTTTTTGTTTTTGTTTTTTTATTATATTTATATTTATTTTCCATATCACTTAATTATACTATCTAACATTCACTTATTCCCTTTTTGCTGAGGGAGCCGTTCCGGTACCCCACAGTCGAACTACTTAAAGAGTCTCAGGTGCCGAGTGTACGAGGTTTATATATATTAAAAGCCGTCCTCCACACTCACCGGACAGTACTGGGCTCGGAGAGCTACGAGTACATGCTGAGGAAAAGAGTTTTCAAACTGCCAACCCCAAAAGCAAATACATCGTATGCCCAAAGATTTGGAAGATTTCTCCTCCCATTCTTATATAACAAAATCGAAAAAAAGTGTGACATAAAGAATTGCACAATGCGTGAGGCCAAAGTCAAAGTTACAACATTATTAGCAACCCTGAATTATGAAGAGATGGAAACTCTACTCAGGGTAGAAAAATAAGTCTGTTATAGTGCTTAACTTGTGTTTAATGATCTTTCACTCCAATCACAATATCACACAACACACACTCTCATTTTACTGACTACACTCACTCACTTACTCACTTTGCACTCATACACATTCACATACATACAACACACACTCACACCCATAATCATATATTCCTCCCCGTCCATTCTCTCTTTCCCTCCATTCCCCAATATCCCTTTTTCTAATTCATACCAATGTAAAGTTTTAGTGTATGTACTGTAAGCCGTATTTGAATTCCTGGTTAATAATGTAATGGTCCCCACGGGACAGGATTAGCCTAGTGTGGGGTCCAAAGGTAACTTTGTGTATCATCATGTTATATTTTGGTTAAATAAATAATTTTGAAATTAATTAAATTAAATTAATTAAATTTATCTATATTATCGCATGCCCTTTTTTGGGCAAAGGCCTCCCCCAATGTTTCCCACTCCTTCCTTTTTTTTGTTTGCTGACATATATAATATACATAGATAAACTTGTGGCAACAAAAACAATTTGTATTACAATACTGACATATTCAACGGACTACTAAAATACAATTTATTGCACATTGAAAACATAGAACAATACTAAAACCATTAATATTTATAACAATCGTAAATGCAACATGTAAAATATTGGATTGCAATTCTGTAAATGCATGTGTTGGTCATTCTGCATTGTAAATGATCATAAAAACATATATGAATCCAGAATATTTTTGTCTGGTTATAAATAAATAATAGCATTAAATAAACGTGTACCCTGACCAGGAATTAAAAGCGCTGTCAAGAGGGTGCCATTGGTAAGTTGTATAGTCTGTTTAAAAGGCAAGTGAAGGCTCACTTTCTCGAACTTTGTTCCCTACCTCTTTAAACTCTCCTTTCCTTTTATCTACCCTGGTTGTTATTCTGCTTTTCCTGTATGTTATGTACTCTTATTATTTTATGTATGTTTATCATTATTTATTTCAGTATACATATATGTGTTATTGTTGTGTAAATAAAATTCTCTTATTATAACGTTTTCCATAATGATTGCACACCTACTACCTCTTTTTCAACATCATTTTCTCTACCCGAAGGTTGCCTGGAGAGATCGCGATATTAGCGATAAGGCCGCCTAAATTGTACTTCACTAATTCCTTTTCTATCTTTTGTTTGTTGCTTTTTCGCTTTTGAAAATAATAGTACCATTGAATGCCGCAATATGAGTATTTTAATTATTATTTTTGTCCTGGTTTTTAATTTCCTGGTCAGGTTGTATACCCTATGTATTGATTGTAGTGATTGGATGCAGTTAACTGATGAATACTTCCCACAAAAGAGATAGGTAGAGAAGTGTAGGTTTCTAAAAAATATCTCCTACCGGCCGGGGCCGTTCAAGTATTACGTAAGCATCAAAGGGGGGGTAGGGGGTTTTAACTTTACTTTTTTTATGACAACGGGGGCGGGGGAGTTTGAATGGTGATTACGTCAGCACAAAATGCGATCAGCAGTTGATAACAATGATATACTTGTTTATGAATTATAATTAAAGACTTGACTAATTCTGTATAAGTTATACCAATGCTCACGTAAGCGTAAGGGGGGGGGGGGGGGGGGGAGCTTTGCTTACTTTCGCTGACAAGGGTGACGAGGGGATTAAAAATAGCTAAAAATCTGCTTGAAATTACGAGATCTTATTGAATCGATCGCAACTCTTCGTGTGACTGTCATATTATCCTGTAGCTTGAATCAATGAGCAAAGTAATCTATTAAGAGTACCTAGTCGTAGTCCCCAAGGCAAGTACCCACATACAAATCTCAATATACAAATGTACCTAAGTACATAACGTATGTACAATCTGCGTCGTAGCAACCGCCCTACATTCACCCACCAACGCCCACTCCTGACCAAAGGAAACCCACCCCAATCCCCTCCGAATAAGGTCCGCTCAACCGCAAGATGTAGTCATCCGCATCTCGTGTTGGACAAGGACGCAAGATCACCGAGATTAGGAGCATAGAAGCCATTCCGTCTGGAGTATTGATCGCGTTTCCCGCCCTGGCAGGCGAGAGGGGGTGAAGGCAGCAGAGGGCAGGGTTACAGGGAGATGGGGAGGTGGGCTTGAAGCCATTCCGTTAATCTCGCGCTATGTCTGTTAGGGGTGGATTTTAAATGAGGTTTTCTGTGAAAAGCTGATGTGGTATATAGAGCTCCTAGAGATAGGTAGAGGGTTCGTGATATTTTTCACCCACCTTTCCTAAACGAGGTCGATGACTCGAACAAAGAGAGAAGAAGAGAAGATACTTGAAACACCACTGGAATTAAACTCGTATTCTCTTTTTTCTACATAAACATTATATATTTCATATTATAGGTTCATAATATTTTTCACCCATCTTTCCTCTAAACGTGCTCAAAAACTCAGACTACTCAATTGGAAGATACGAGGCAAACTCGTGTCATTTTTTCTTCAAAAATGTATAGTTTTAAAGAAAATGCAGGAAAGTATGCTCTTATACGAGTAGCTTTAGGTTCAATCGCTCCTTTACTGAGCTCTAATAACTGAAATAATTACCGTTAAGTGCGGTAAGTCTCGTGTCATCTCTATTTAGAGCAATGGCGTAGAAAGGGATAGTATGTATTTTGATAAAAAAACAACTTTAAGGACATTCCGGTTAGTATACAACTATGAGGAATGAAGTTCGCCGGTTTCGCCACAATCGCAGACTTCTTTCCTCCAAAGGATACAATAACTTGACGATTACCTAACGAAACATAAAAACGAGACGTGAAATGTACCGAGAAGCGTATTTAGAACCGAACGTGTACCGAAACCAGTTATGTCTTGCATTATATCCTGCGTGGGCGCATCAATAATTATCACGATCTAATAAACATTGATTGAAACTGATTGTGTTGGCCAATAGTCAACCGGTAAGATGTACCTGCTTATACTGGGTGTAACTAAAACCCCTATATAGTCCCGAAAGGGGGGTGTTCAGTATCCATAAGTGAACTACTTTCACTATGGGGCCAACTCATAAATCGCGAAAAAAATCATCAGTTTCATACAAAAGTTACGACCAAAATATATAAAACAGCTGATTTTCTTTTCGCGATTTCAGAGTTGACCCCATAGTGAAAAGTTCTTCAGTTATGGATACTGAACACCTTCTTTTCGGGACTATTGGCTTCGAGGAATCTAATATAAATACCAGTAATGACCAGAAAAATAAAAACCCTGTCAAGAGGGCAAATCAATAATAGAGGGGAAAATCGAAGGAAAGAGACAGAGGGGTCAACCCAGGATAGAATACATGGAACAATTGAAGGAATAGAGTGGTAGTTCGTCATACCAGGAGTGTAAGGAGAAAACGGGGAACAGGAATGTGTGCTGGAAGCTGTTGCAACGACCAGGGCCTGTCCCTTAGCATAGGAAGAAGTCAAGAGGGCACTATTGGTACTTTTGTAGTCTGTGTTCTAAGAAGTTCAATTCTTCAGAGGTTTTTTTGTATAGGTAAGGAGAAAAGACAGGCAAACGGGCCATCTGATTGTCGTCGTCGTCGTGGCAGTCCCTCGTTGTTGTTGTCTCTGGTGCATCTTGAAGTTGCTCAACAACCCGATCCTGGAGATGCACGCGCGACCGCATATGCTGCATTTTGTCACCGTTGGCAGCCTGTCTCTCAACGCCGTGTTTGCCTCTTTCTCCTTCCTCATACGTCTTTTCTTTGCTTCAGCTTCCAGCCTCCCCGTCTCGAACCATCTGATGGTAAATCGTCGCAGTAGTCCATAGACATCTCACCTCACTATAATATTACAAGAGACTTTTCGATGCGCTGGTAATTTCAGATGCAGTACCTCAGCATGTGCCTGTAATAACGCTGGCTCTCTTAAACTGAAACATAGCAATGATTAGGTATACATTGTAGTTCCTAGAACAATTTCCTACTTATCGCTAAATTCTACCTTCACAGGCATACACAGTTTGTACACGAATATTAATAGGTATACCAAATTATTCAAGATAATAATTAATTATAAATTTAATTAAGATTTTATAATCTTAGGTGCGGGTGCATTCCTTATTTCATGGCATGGATAAAATCCACAAAGAAGCACGACGGTACTGAAGGCTCGGATATTAATTATCACCTCCCGCCTCTTGGGGGAGTTGTGGGGGGATGTATGGAGAGAGCGGGAAACGTCCCTTCTTACGAGCCAGCGCCTGGCACCGAAACTCCTAGTCTAAGAGCCTGCGTTCCATTTTATTGAAAGTTTTAGTGTGAAAGTTTTAATGGCGTTTTGATGTCAATTCCGGGGTGAAAGCTAAATCTAAACTGCCACGCTCCTCATATCACTCACGCGAGATTGTGTAAGAATGCGAGGGCGAGTTTAGCGATGTTTTAATTTAGCGAATGACAACCCAGAATCGGTCCCTCTTAATAGATGTTTAAGTTTTGGCGCTTCTATCTCTCTGCCTATCGAAAAATCAACAAAACTATTTCGGTAATTTCAGAAATAATCATGTCAAGTTAATTTAAAATAAGCAAAAGTGGTTTCCTACTGTACGTCATGTAAATATGGCTTTATTGGAAGATAATAGCATAGCAAATATTTTCCGCTGGAATATAGCTTGATCATTCGACAACGGTCGTTAGATTTTATTTAATTTTTATTTATAATAGATCCGCGTTTGACCATAATCTCACCTGATGGAAAATGACCATGAGGCGTGGACCCAGTAAAATCTACTCTCAACTTCACACGGTGGAAAAAATTACAATACTTGACCCACCAATGACCCATATTTACTACGATTTCCTTTCGTTGTATGTCGTATTTACAATAAATAGTGCATATAATAATAGTATAAGTAGCGAATGCTATACGATAATAATGGAGATAAGCCTATTTATATAAGTAAGTATACATACACAAAATGTACTGTAAAATTTTTGGATATAGGTAGATGTAGATAAAAACCCGATTAAACTTGGGTGATAGAAAATGAACTGATTCAAGCTAACCCGTGTACGATCGCAATCGCGTAGGATTCCAGAGGTATTAGTAATAGTGATGAAATTGTTTCTCAGAATGGGATCATCTGAATATAGACGTATAGGGTAAACCACATAGTATTGTCCATTTATGGAACAACCATCTCAAATTGTACATTATTTAGTCAAATCTAAAAAAATAATGTCAAGTTTAATACACTTGACATTCTATTGCGCCCACTCAGATTCAGGAAGTTAAACAATGTCCACGAATTTTGTTTTTACTGTGTGGGCAAAAGCTGTCGTAAGCAATAATTGTTGTCGATGTTTCCCCTACCTACTTATATCTACTCGCATTTAATTTTCTGCGTCATATCTCTAATTCTTCTAATATTATTCTTGCATTCTTTGTTAATTCAATTATTTTTAATCTTTAAGACAAATTCGCCGAAAATAAGTCATAAACTCGAATTGAGAATCTCCTCCTTTTTTTGAACCGGTTAAAAAGAAAGACAAAATTCACATTAAAAAACCCATAAAAACATGCGAGACACCACATCATAAAACATTTCACGACTCCTAGACTACTCGCAAGATTTTCAACACAAAGAGCGGACAAAAGGCTTTGTGGAGAGGTTTTCCAGGCGTGGTTGATGGGTTTTCGTGAGTCGGGTATTGTGGGCCCGGGTATTGTGTGCCCCGGGTATTGTGTACCCTGCGCTTTGTTCGGGAGGATCGGAATATAAGGAAAGTCAGGTCAGGGGTGATGAGATGGTAAATTTCAGTTCAGTATTCTTGATTTCGATTGGAGGTAGGTAGGTACAGTGCACGAGTTTTTAGAAAAGGCTTCGGGCGGCTTCGGGTCTTAAGACTTCGGTTATCGATAGCACGCGAATGTAGTATGACTGTTGTAGTAAGACAAAGACAGATACCGACTTTATCCGATACCCGAATCCCCTTCTAAGAGCTCTCGGACTATATGACTTTTTTACGAAACGTGACAATAGATTATTGTCCATAGATCAGTGTCCCTTTCGTGTTCGTAATAAGGGATTATAGCAAAAAATATACAGAAATAGAACAGAAGGAATAGTTTAAGTAAGTACCTATATCAGTTCACAATGATCCATGAATATGAATTTGAAACTCTGAAAAGAACCACGAAAATATTCCGACTTTTCATACGGAAAATAAGACTGAAAAATTGTATTCGCACTTTCAAAACTTTTTGGACAAAGTGGTTCACATTAATGTAATGTATGGTGAATGTTTTTGTTAACACCATGTATAGATAAATAGGGCGTTTTTATTCTACCTTCATTTCTAATTTTATTTTACTTCTGTATCAGTTATCATTTTATCAACATCTAAATCAATTAATAATTAATTTAACGGTATCATGCGTGATGACGGCAAGAGACCGGACGGAATGTCGTTAATACCCTGGAAAATGGGACGTGCCCTTGTGTGGGACGCTACTTGCGTAGACACTTCGGCTCCGTCCCACCTCCAGAGTACGTGTAGGAAGGCCGGTGGGGCGGCTGAAGCGGCTGAGGGCCTTAAGGCCCACAAATACAGGGACATCGGCAACCAATACAACTTTGTTGCATTTGGTGTAGAGACCCTTGGTCCTTGGGGCCCTGGAGCTTGGTCACTGTTCCGAGAGCTGTCCAAGCGTTTGTTCGATGCGACGAGGGGCCCAAGGGCTGGCGGCTATCTTGCCCAAAGAATCAGCATAGCGATCCAGCGGGGTAACGCCGCCAGCATCCTTGGTACCCTACCACACGGGCCTAATCTAAGAAATTTTATTCTTATTATTATTATTTTATTATTATTATTTATTTATTTAAACTTACATAAGTAGGTACAGGTAAGAGATACGAGTAGTTATTTGAAGATGTAACCAGACTCAGGCTCAAAATATATTTAATTATTTTTTTTGTGTACATTATCAAATTAATTATTTCTACATTTCTTTTCTATTGCTCTTGTTTCTGTAATTGTTTGTGTATAAATAATTTTAAGTTATTAATAATCTAATAATAATGAAAATAATTCGAAAATGTGGCAAATAAACATATATCATGCATAGTTACAAAGGTTATTTAGTGGGTAAATACATAAAATCTTATTTGCAATCTACCCTCATCTCATCCCTCCGTGAATATGAGCCAATGGGACCTCTCATACAATACAATCTCAAATAAGTATTTCTCTTGTAGAGATACTACAGTGCTCCTTGTTTGTACTCTATCAAACTAAAATCTACTTTATTGTAAAGATTCTAAACAACGTTTTTGTATAAGATCCTTCAGTGTCGCTTATGTCATATTTGAAATACTGGAAAAACGAGATCGATTCTCTCAAAAAGGATGTTTTATTAGAAAACTAAGCCTTATTCAAACTGCAATACAGTTGAAAACTGCGTGTAATTTGAGAAATGATAGAACAATTTACATATGGAACATTCAAAGATGGTTCTCTAGGGAAAAACCAATCGAGCGTCCACGCGGTTTTGACTCTTACTTACTCATGTTTCTATGTGATTAGGGTTCATTTTTCCATGGAAATGTCAGTGCTGTATTATGGTGGGTAGGTGGTAAGATCGATCTCTGGGGAGAACGGGCCACGTCAGATATTGCGCGTGAAATATCGTTTATGTGTCGCAGTTCTGAATATTTTCTGAGTAGAAATAGGGAACAATATCTAATTGTTTCTTCTTATGATATCTTATATGATAAATGGGGCTCTGATACGGTAAGGTAAGGTATATCTAATGGGTATAGGTGATGAATGGATTATAGACTTAGGTAATAATATATTTCTTCCTTGTAAGTCGTTTTCTCATTGTAAGAAAGCAGAAAGAAAAAAAGATTATTTATTTTTGAAACACACATACAAACAATTAGGTACAGAAGACAAAAATAATATTAAACAAATATATTACAAAAATAAGCAAAAGTAAATGAGAATGTAATGAAATGTAATTGCAAATAACAATATTGTAATTGTTTATGTAATGTAATTGCTGAGGGTTGTGATCATTCTAAGGAATTAATCACATAGCACGACTCTCGTGACTCTTAATGGGGTGGTTTGCCATTGCTTTCCCCATTTCACACACTGGTTATCGCAGTATGCAGGTTTCCTCACGATGTTTTCCTTCACCGTCAGAGCAGTCGGTAAATGTACGTAAATTGACATAATTTATTAATTTATTAATGTTATAATGAAATGTTTCATGTTTAAAAAATATATTAAGTACCTACTCAAGCTAAAACAAAACTAAGGCTAAGAAAAATAAAACTATAGATAAAAAACTAAACATTTAAAATTACTTGAACAATAAATTAACTTAATGTTTAATTTAATTTAATGCCTTTAACGATATGATATTTTGACAATTTTCATAAATTGTAATAATCATTTATTACTAAATAAAATCTGAATATACCCAACCGGCTCTCTTACCCTTCAAACCGAAACAGTAATACAAGCATTGTTGCTTTGCTGCAGAAATAAGAAATATGCCACCATCCCAGACTGACTCTTCACTAAGTCATAC
Organism: Hofmannophila pseudospretella; assembly: GCA_947369225.1. Lineage (NCBI taxonomy): Eukaryota > Metazoa > Arthropoda > Insecta > Lepidoptera > Oecophoridae > Hofmannophila > Hofmannophila pseudospretella. Next base: position 5,880,016 of record OX376332.1, on the reverse strand, counting down.
CAACTTTGATATAATGTTACATTCGGTGTTTAGCGTTCACGGCTGTAAGTAGGGCGCCGGCGCCGCCCGGGCGCGAGAGCGCGCAGATGCGAGGGCGGCGCCCTGACTGCGCATTTCGAGATACGAGTACGTAGGCGATATATAGGTGTATATTGTGTTACGTGCCTCGCATATTATGTGGGTATGTGTGTGTATGTAAACTGGCGGCCAGGAGAGCAAACATACACCGAGAGATCATCCATCTACCCGGTGCTTGCCGCGCGTGCGGTCGTGTATGCCGCTCCCGAATAAACCATATTTAGCCACGAAAAGCGATGCCTTCGCGACGCTACTTAAATCATCTGCAATAGACGTATCAGCCCTATCATGATGATGTGTGTATGTATGTGTATTTTTAGTAAAGAAAAAATCAAGAATAGCACCACCCAACTCTTCCCGTGAGTGTCGTACGAGACGACTAAGGGATTTTGTGGATACTATTCTACACCTAGTAGACGGCGATAGGCTCGCCACCTATCACATTAGTCCGCCAAATCTTACGGCGAAAAGTGGGAAAACTGCCTGTCGGTGGTTCCTCTGTCTACCCCCTCGGTGATTATGGATACAAAATATCTATATATTTTGTGTTGTATATGTGAGATTATGTATGTATCTAAAATAGTTTAAAAAAATGAGTTTATGTACTTATTTATAATATAGCTATATTATAAGTGGGTACATATAAGTATGTGATTACCTATTATGTATTTTAGATACCTAAGCAAATTATTTATATACTTGCCACAAGCTGGCACAAGTTTGCACAAGCGGTTTTATTCCCATTGTAGCGAGAAAAAAGTACCTGCAGATACTACAGTACTTTTGGGGATGGAGTTTTGTATGGAATTCGGAATTTCGAGGGGGATCCCGAGTGCTAATAATAGTTTAGAAATGTTGATGATTTTATAATATATAGGTAGGTATGTAAAGAGAAAGAGCGTCGTGGCACAGTGGCTAGAACACCGGACTCCCATGCGGGAGGTCCGGGTTCGAAACCGTGTAGTGCCATGTACCAATGAGTTTTTCGGATTTTTTCGAAGAATAACGTACATTTACCGACTGTTCTAACGGTGATGGAAAACATCGTGAGGAAACCTGCACACTGAGATGACCAGTGTGTAAAATGGGGTAGGCACAAAAGAACCTCAAGGGTCGAAGTGCCACTGGGATTATTCCCGGCCCCCTATCATAAGATAAGATAAGATGTAAAGAGAAATAGAAACTCTACCGGGTTTTTTTTCATACAAAATATTGTTTAACATTGCAAGTATTACGAGTATGTAACTTCTAACAGTCAAGCTATGTTTACTCGTATTTATTGAGTCGAGGTGAGCACGGAACATTGAACAACGTGGAAATGTTCAGCGGTCCTCGCCATGAGCGTGAGCTTGTTTACTGTAAGGGCCAGGGATATTCTGTAACACAATTTTAACTGAGACAGAAAAAATGCTGGTTTTCATGCAATAGAAAGAAATATATGTACGTCTGAGGAGCGAGAATTAAAAGGTTGTTCCAATTTTGCGTCCATGAATCTGGGGTGATTATGGCACATATTGACATGCTAAAACCGAACTGACATTTAAATTTAAAATATTACCACCTTAACAACATTTTAAAATTTAAAAAAAAGCAGAGGACCTACACAGCACGCCATTTAACACTCGCTACCAGAAAAGACTTGCTCTGCCAAAATCAAAATTAAGTCTACACAGTTCTGGACCGTTCGTTATGTCTATAAAAATATATAACAAAATTACACAAATCATCGACATTGAATTAAAAGACTCGATATTCAATAAAAGATTAAAGTTATATCTTCTTAACAAATGTTTCTATTCACTGCAGGAGTATTTGATGATAACAACAATACTTAACTATAAAATCAATTATGTATAACTTATAATGACATTTAATTTAATTTATCCCGTTAGCATTTATTAATATTATAATGTATTATAATTTCTTATTTTATATTGCGGTGCCCTACTCAGGGTTTCATGTATGATCAGATAATATATATTTTTAAGACTAATTGTTACACATGAAAAGCAATAAATGATATGAGTATGAGTATGAATTTATCTCGTTCACTAATACCTAGGTATACTTATACCAGTACTTACATGACATACTTAATATGTATGAGTGTACATATTCCGTAGGTAGACCCACTTATTTTCATGTCAAACGTGCTCACAGTATTTTAGAAATATCCTCTTATCTCTTTAATGTCTAATTAACTTCAGAGGTTGCCTGGAAGAGATCGCTTTAAACGATAAGGCCGCTTTTGTACCTATCGTGCTACTATTCCTGTAGGGTTATTTTTCCTGTATTTGTGTACAATAAAGTGTAAATCTATCTATCTATCTTATCGCCAGTTATCGCACAAGGGATCCAAAAGCACTTGCTATTCCATAACGATCTCCTATGATCCAACGAAGATCCTACGATTTTCGATTATATATTTTTTTTACCTCTTTTTATTTTTTCGTATAAGAAGAGCAGACTTCGGCTCACTGTTACATTTCTGGAAGGTTTTTGATGTGCTGCTAACCTTGAGGACTAAGGTGGAATGTCTCGCTAAGGTCCTATTTTATTAACGGAAAATATTTCTAGGGTGTCATCTATAGGATGTCATCTATAACAACAACGATAGGGTAAAAAAATAATTATTTACTTATTAATTTTTCGAGAAAAACGACAAAATTGTTTGTTTGAAAATTCTACAAATGAATGAATTATTGCTTTTCTAATACTGAAATAAGAAGTATGAATGAAACTCGTTTCATTCATAACGACATGGATGAGTTTCCACCGAGTCGCAAAATAATGGGGTTTATTTTTCTTTAGTAAGTATGGAAAAATTTCATACAAGTAACATGGTTATTTTTTCGTGTAAAATGACCAGCACATACCCTCTAAATATATGCTAGTAATAAAAAAGGACCTTATACACTGGCTCTCTTCAAACGGAAACACACACAAACACACTAATATCCTCATTCATACAAACAAACACATTCATACACCACAACATGCACACACTGTTGTTTTCTTCGTCCGTGCAGTCACTGAGGGGCCAGCTGAAAATCAGCGCTGTGGCTTGCCTCAGCATTATGCTGAGCTGGTGTACCCTTTTTTGGCACTGTACCTTGTGCTGAATATATCTTTGTGTACTTTTGTATTGTGTACTTGCTGTATTCTGATGTTTACAGTGCTAAATAAACGTTTGTCAATTTCAATTTTCAATTTTTCAACACAGTAATGCAAATATTGCAGCTTTGTTTTGCTTTACAATTTACATAGTACTATTATTTATTTTGTTTTGTTACAATTATGTTTGGTTTCAGCTATTTTTGTAGATTAGCCCTGCTGATATGGTGAGTCAGGGCCGCGCCTGCGCGATGCGGGTTCCGGAGTTCCCGGGAAATGTGCCATCCTCGTGCCATCGTGCAGCGAACGACCTATAGCCGTGTCATCTGTTGTTTAAGTATATCACAAACGTCATAATAGGTACTTATAAAGGATACGGGCAGACTTAGTACAGTCGACCACAGGTGAAACTACCCAAAATGTCAAAATGTGAGAATCTGAAATGTATCATATTGCGCAGACATAAGGTTGAGATTTAATCGAAGGTTTTTGACAGATGGTATACTATAGCTTGTGGAGGACTGTACCTCATATACACACTAATATCCTCATTCATAAAAACCAACACATTCATACAACACAACACGCACACACTGCTGCTTTCTTCGTCCGTGCAGTCACTGAGGGGGCAGCTGAAAATCAGCGCTGTGGCTTGCCTCAGCATTATGCTGTGCAGGGACCCAATTCGATTTCTATCAAATTTCAATTTAGTTTTCGTTCCAATTATATTTGGAGACCAAATCGCATTCTGCTGACGCATAACTCTACTACTGCCACCTTTATTCCCGTAGTTTTTACTTTTCCTGATTTTGTGTACAATAAAGTGTTTCTATCTATCTATCTAATATAGCTGCATAAGTAGTACCTACATTTGGAGGTGGATTAACTGCTTAGCACTACCACTGAAAATGGTTAAAAAAAATCTCCCATGGACTTACGTAACACTACTGGAGATATGAGCCGGATCGGGGGCCCTTAACATACATAAATCCTCCGCGTGAAAAACATTACCCTCCCTCTCGTTTTCTACGCTGTAGTCGGGTAAGAAGTTCTTCAGTTATCAGTCACCCTAACGAGGAATATAATCAAGCTGTCAAGAGGGTGTCATTTTGTAATCTGCGTTATGGAGATCGTTATGAAAAAATAGATCGCATACAATCTTGCAACATGGCGCACTCTGTGTATTCCTGGTCGGACTTTAAAACAGGTGTTTTATTCCTTCCTGGCCGTTTTTCAAGAAAAGAACTACTGTTCTGATAAAAAGCACTCGAACGACGAAATATTTGCAAAATGACATAAGCGTTGCTATCAATAGATCAACATCCACCTAAAATTCAATTTAAAATTGATCCACTTCAGATATCTCCAATCCGGTGCTGGTGCCGGCTTATCAATACATACCTATAGCATCATCAGCAGATTACCAGAAATCATTGCGACGGACTTATTCTGATTGTCGACGAGAGTTATCGATTTCTAATCGATAAAATTAATAAAGTTAATTTTGCACGTGATCTTTCGGCATCTCTCATCTCTCGCTATGCATTCAAAATAGCGTAAATAGCATATGTTGAATATACTTAGAATTGAAACTACAGTGAGACATTTGGCCTTAGAACCGGTCGAAACTAGTCGGAGGACTTCTTACTTTCTTTTAATCCGTAGTTAATTACATAATTATGCGTTAAAATACCCTCCAAAGATTTGCAGTAAGCACCTACATAATATTATCCATTCATAATCATAATAATTTATTGCGTGAATTTAGATTTACATTGCAGTTCTTAGAACAATTTCCTACTTATCGCTAAATTCTACCTTCACAGGCATACACAGTTTGTACACGAATATTAATAGGTATACCAAATTAATCAAAGATTCCATTTACCATACCTAATAAATTCATTAAAAATAATTGTCATATCATAACATAATCACAATCATTATAGTACATAGTATCATTATAATCATAATTCGTAATAAACAGATGTCATACTTAAGCTAATAATTTTAATCAGTCTTTATATTCCAAAAATCTTTTGTATTGTAAAAATATCTTTGAGCTAACCAACGTTTTAACTCCTTTTTTGTTAAATGTAAGATTTTTAAATTTATCTGGCAGTTTATTAAATTTTTTAACGCATTGAATAACAGTTATTAGAGACAATTGTTAATTTAGAACCGGTTATATAAAGCTTCAGCCCAGTTTAACAGGGATTTAGACTCATCATCGGTTAAGTTAAGTGGATGTTCGTCAGTTAAGTGGATTTACCTCTATTTGAAGGATACGAATTTCTGACTTCGAAATCTAAGAATAGGTAATTAAAAATTTGCTAAGTAATTATTATTTACCTACCACAACAAGAATTTTATGAAGAAAAGTAGTGAAGAAACTTTAATTAATTTTTGTATCTGTTGAACTCACAGAAATCGGTCTACTAATAGCGCCCTGTCCTACTCTCCATAGGGTGAATTTCAAAATCATTGGTTGAACACAATTGAGTAACGGAAAAATGAAAAAGAACGATAGTACAGTGATATCAATTTACAGAATAGGGCTATTCCAACGAAAATGTGTCACTTGTATTCGATATCTTTATAGATTTGGTTCGTTCATCACTTTAGAATACTTTAGATAAATTCATACCTACATGATACTATCTAATCACGACCAAAGACTGTTTTTCATAACATTTACAATTATTTAAATAGGTATTTACTCATTTTGAGGATCTATGTGTCATTGCAAAACTTAACTATAATTCGTGACGTCTCTAGGTTGCGGAGATCAACATTTGCAAGATCCACTTCTGGTCGCTGAGCCAATGGAGTATGTGTAGTAACTAAGAAATGCAGGCTTCTTAACAATGTTTTTCGCATCAGTTAGAGCAGTCGGTAAAAAAATACAAGATTTCGAAAAAATTAGGTAGGTTGCTGATCTGGTTATTAGGTCACTCCAATGTTATCATTACACCTACGGGCTTTATTATCATTTACTTTTAAAGAAACTGCTGTAGGCTCCTATTATTTTACAGATTTACTTATCAATAAGTATATTTTTTTTAATATACTTTATATCGTACCACTGCTGGGTAAAGGCCTCCCGTCTCTGTTTCCACTTTTCCTTATCCTAGGCCATCTCCTACCATGAATGTTGGAAAGCCTCGATCTGGTATTTCCACCGCCTTGTGGCACTCATTGCGTACCTTTTCCCATTTCCCTGAATGCTTAGCAGACGTGCCCCCCCCCCCCCCCCCCCCCCCCATCGCAGTTCCATTTTATGTTGGAGCTTTTTTGGCGGGTTTAGATCGTACTCGTAAGGTGGTGTTTTCGATTTGTTTTGATGCGATCTGATCTGAAATAGTTAAATAAGTTCAGGTTATTTAGTCTATTTCCACCTATCACGATCTCGTTAGATTAGATTTATCTATCAATTACCGCGAACGTTTCAACGACTCCTGCGCATCTTAAGTGCAATACAAATACAGTTCCTGACAGATTATCTTTGAAACGAATTATTGAACCATTATCTTGATAAGGGACCTAACCCAGTTTCGGAGATAGCGGCTTTTGAGGAGTGTGGCCAGTTGCGAGGATAATGTGGGTTGTGCAAACTTCTGTTATCAACCGATCAGTCAGTGTTCGTTCAGAGCTGGTCAAAGGCCTTTTCTAAGTCCTTAGTGTCGATAGATATGGTTAAAAACGTTTTGTACCTGCGCTTCCCCCATTCGACGACTAAAGCGCTCTATCATAGAAGGATAATGTGGGTTATGTAAACACTTTTTTTACCATAATCAGCAGCTCCTGGTTTCATGATTTCGACTAAATTCCCTTTCCCATTAATTTGTCAAGACCTAATCTTCAACAGGACTATGCAAAGCCAATTTTTCTCTCAAACCACCACTGGTTTCCGTTCGCCGTCCAAAACAGAAATATCCCGCTACATTTCAAAGAAACAATTGAATGGACACTGTTCATTCACTGTTCGATCATCGAGCGCATAACGGTAACGTTGGTCTATCAAACTTGCCTTCCACTCTTGCTGACCCGTGTCATTTCGACTAAATCCTCCTTTTTCTTCGGATTTCGTCGTGAAAGTGAGGGGTGAGGAAGATCTGGTTGTGATGGTTGGTGTAAGAGAATGTGTTGTAATTCTGCTCTCGTTCGTCAGGGCTTCCGCGAAGTAATGCCATGTGTAAGTGAATGGGTACTTGATGTTGACCAACTTGTCTACGCGGGTGTTTGGAATTCCTTTGGGTACGTAAGATTTGGTACTTACTCTAATCATTCGACTGAAGAAGCTATAGGTTTGAGAAAAAAAAATAGGGTCTCTGCATCTATTAGGATAATATGATTGACTAAAGGGTAGGTATCAATTAGAGCCCGAACAAGAGGTCCTAGTTCCTATTTCCGCTTGCACAGAAGAAATGTATTCATTATTTACTATGCCAGGAGGTCATCACTTAAGAATCAAAACAGTTTTCCTCTGCTTCCACCAATTTCTTCGAAAGTTTTCAAGGCGTGGTTTGCATCACGTACGCCTATTGTATTTTCGAGAAAATAATCTGTAACTCATGCCCAACCCAACATTAGACATTCGAACAATATCAGAGCGATAAGATAGTCTCGTAAGACTAATCATTGTTTTATCTATTATCAATTAGTAATGCCTTTGTGAAACCGTAAACATAGCGGGGAAAACCTGAAGCGATGATGTGAGATGAGGATATACATTGCTGGTTATGATGTTAAAACGTTAGCGAATGAACACGAAATGAAATTTATTTGCCAGAACATAGTGAAAATTACACACATATAGCTTGATGTTTATAGCTCGATATCTACACGTGCGCGGTGTGCGTAGACTTGAAACAAGAGCCCCTTATCTTGAAAATAAATAGAAGGAAATCCAACTTCACCGTATCACGAACCGAAACTGTTAACCTACCATCAAGAACAGAAAAAGAAACGAAGAAAGAAATAGAGGAAAGGCCCCCAACCGAAGTGTCCGGCTCCGATTTGATTCATTTTAAGATAAATTGCAGAGCATTGAAAAAAACGGGTCGGTTATCTTTCAATGCTAAAACGAATCAAATCGGTGCCGGACACTTGGGGACCTTTCCTTGTTTGTTAAAGCTCTATCAACTGAGAGAGCAAGACAAATAGTGCCAAATAACAATAACGAAAAATAAAATCCCAAAAATAAAAGCCATCTCGAAAGGAAGTGTAAAAAAGTTGAAGGCACGGAAGCGGCGGGCGTTGCCACCAGATGCCGTACACATACTGATGAAGCTGCTTGGGAGATGCTAATGGTGGGAGATGGGGACAATAACATAAATAGTGGTGTCACGATCGGTGGTCCTGGATTCAATCGCATCTCGCATAATGTCTGATGATTATGGTGATAGAGGAAAGAAGCGTGTCCGAAAATTGTGGCGAGGGTGGAGCCAATTTTTTGGTATTAATTATACTTACCAAAAATATATCAAGTCAAAAAAGTGCAAATTATAGATCCAAAAAGCACCTTAGTTTGTTTGAGATGAATATTTCTGAGAAAGGGTTTGAACCCTTTAAAAATACCTGGTCTGCTACGGTTCTGGAGGTTTTACCCTAAAATGGTGATAAGTTCTCTTGAGGTGCCTAATTATGTTATTATAATCAATTAATCACAGATCGGCGTTTGGGCAAATGTAGTGTGCCCCCCCCCCCCCCCCTGCTAGATGGAGCGACGATCTGCGCAAGGTGGCTGGCAGCGACTGGATGAGAAGAGCCGAAGATCGGGCTCAATGGCGCGCCCTGGGAGAGGCCTATGTCCAGCAGTGGACTACAGTAGGCTGCTGATGATCAATCACAGATCGGTGGGGTCGTTTTTCGTTTTTTTCGAATACCTAGGTACATTTACCAACTGCTCGGACGGTGAAGGAAAACATCGTGAGGAAACCTGCACACTGAGATGACCAGTGTGTGAAATGGGGAAGGCAATGGCAAACCACCCCATAAAATCTGCTACGAGAGACGTTCTATGTGATTAATTCCTTAGAATGATCACGACCCTCAGCAACAATGAAGAATACTACTTAGATAAAAAAATCACAGATTATAATATAAATCATTGCAATTCCGTACCCAAGACGCGACTTACTTGCGGGTAAGTCGCTCCCAAATATTATTTCCTGATGAGGGAGGGTAATTCCATTATTCCCACACTGTGATGGTGTTAATTTCCTACGGTTACGCTCATCGTGAGTAATCACAATGTATATAAGTACTTTGGGAACTACTCCATTCATAGAAAATACATTACACGTCTAAGGCTAGGACTTCACGGGCCCGGTTCCAGCCACGGTTCGGTTCGCAGCATTCAATCACAAAGCGCGATGAGCGATTAGTCCTAGGCTTTGTAAGTAGCTATACGTAAATGACCAGTAGCGCCACTCGTAAAAGTTCTTTATCCCTGCATTATGTATTGCCCTCATTTGGAATGTCTCTCACACACAAAATTCCGAAGTCCGTGGTTCGTGGTCACTCGGATAGATTCATTTGCATTCTACGGGCGCTCAACGCGGGATGAGAATGTATTATCGGCACAGAAATCCTCTAGAACAATGATGTGAGCACTGACAGCGAGTCACGCGGTTTGCCCCATAGGGCATATATTTTCATACATTTGACATTTCAATTGCCCGACTTATGTAAGGGAAAATACTAACAGCGCATGCGCCAACTGGCAGACGCGGTTTCCATATAAAACTTCTCTAGCAAGCAATCTATGTATATAAGGTGAATTTTATCGGTTGAGATTTGAAACTCTTTCACGCTGCAGTTTCTAGAAGTGCCTTTTACTTGGACGTGTTGTCATAATGGCGAAATTCCGAAGTGACAACTTGTCCCTCATATCAAATCATTTCTTATTAACATTCTACGAGCGCCCAGCCCGGGATGAGAATGTATTATCGGTTGGGATTTGAAACTCTTTCGCGCTGCAGTTTCTAGAAGTGCCTTTTACTTGGACGTGTTGTCATAATGGCGTAATTCCGCAGTGACAACTTTGTTCGTGGTCAGTCAGATCGTGTCATCACATCTACAGTGCCCAGCGCGGGGTGAGTATGATTTTTTTATTGCATTTAGCGAATGGGACACCAGATGGTATGTAGATTACCGTCGCCCATACCTATACATCTCACTTTACTAATGAAGTTATTGCGCTGTAGATGGAGTGCCTCATGTCCTGGTAATTACGCTGGATCCCTTACTCTTCAAACCGGAACACAGCAATGCAAGCATTGCTCACTGCTCATTGCTCTGCACAGAATCATAATGACGGAAATCGTTTATGCTATTTACTCCAGCGTTGATCTTTACGATCTTGGATGAAAGAGAAACTAATCTCTCTCCATAAGTTGTCTGGGGGCGGACGTTCCTTTATTCATGTTTGTGATAATACAAGTATACAACGGAAAACTGTCACGAAAGACTTCTGGCATAAAGCCAATATATGGTTTTCCATTATCTGCGACACGATCAAACATCTCGGAATAGAGATAGCATCTTTGTATCTTAGTTTCATGGAATAATATTTGCTCACTTCTGCCACAGAATACTAAATATTACTACGTTAAGAAGCGAAACTCACCTCCTCCCACCAATTGTAAAGACCCCCCGCCGTCGCGTGCAAAGTAGAGGTACGGTTGGCGGTACACTTTACTCGAGTACCGCAGTTCGTTGAATCTTCTGCGAAGGTTTACGTGGCGATTAGAGTATAAAGGGATTTACAAAGCATGTGAATGGAATAGGAAATTGGTTGGAAACTCCTATGTTGTGGGGTTTATCCGAAATAGATGAACCTTATATAGAATTTTGTAATTTTTTTTAAATACACAACATTTGTATTTTTTTATACGTTACCATTTTCTTGATTAATCACTTCAACTAGGCTATAATGCCTGTGCAGTGGTCCAGCACAATGGTACTCCAAAGTGAATTCGATCCGGTGACGCTTGCGCTGCAATCTCGTGCTCTTCTGGCTTTTAAGTCAATTGTCCCTTATTTATATATTTACACTTTATTGTTAATATATAAATAAGGGACAAAAACTTAATAAAAACAATTAAAATGAGACATTGTACAAAGGGTGAACTTATCTCTAAAAGAGATTTCTTCCAGCAAACCCGCGAAATTGAAAAATGCGTTATAATTTAAAGGTAGACAAAGACAGACATAGTGTCAAATAAAAATAAATTTAATTTATAAGTAATAACCTTAAAATATAATATAAACATAAATACAATATAAAGACAACTATAATAAATATGCATATAAGTACATATATGCAATAACTATAAAATAATAAAATAAATATCTCTAAAAATACAATACATAATATACGTACATACATATATAGGTATAAATAAATATTAACAAACTAAGATGGATGACATAACAGGAATCAAATTTGAGAAAGGGTAAAGTGTTAGTGTCCCTTCGAGTTAGATCTAACTACTTTAAAAAAAATCTCAATTTAGAGGCTTTGGTACACGACAAGGTGACCATGTCAGCCTCGTTAGGGTCACTAAGAAAAGGGAAGGGAAGCTCAAGTATTATTAGAGTCAGCCCTCACTTGAGAGCCAACTTAGCAAACAACAGTAAGTAACATATTATCAGATAAGGGCCGACTCAAAATAATATTGAACCTCCCATTTTGGAGCCTATTGAGACCAAATTTCTTCCTCTCAATTTTCCATTAGGAAATGAGTGAGGTCTTCTATTTTGTTGCAGTTGGTACAAAACGGTGGAACAGCTCTTGCCACAAAATGCAAAAACTTATTTAACGAAATGTGACCCGAGCGTAATCTAAAAGCCAAGACAAGTAGCTCCCTACCGAGGCTGACACAGTCATACCATAGAGCCCAGGCTGGCATGTAATTAAGTGTTGTACTAATCCCCCCATCTAACTACTTAAATCCTTTACTATTACCAAAACGACCCTAGCAACTATTACCAAAACGACCCTAGCAACTATTGGCCAAGCACATTGTGAGACACAAATGGAAGGTGATAAAATATTCCGTTATTCCAACGGCCACAGAGAATCCTTCAAGATAAGCATAGATAACAGATCGATCATACATCACGAGGGAAAAATCAATATTTGCACCGAGATTCGTTCAGAACCCGTTCCCAGGATATAGTGTCGTGAGTGAAGTCTGAGAGTATGTTCCACTTAGCGAGGAATTTTCCAGATTCTGTTATTATTTTTCACTAGCGAAGATTGAATTATTAGTAATCATACTAATCATAATAGTTGCTACCATCCTGCCTGTGAAATTAAAAATCGGGCATAGTGACGCGCCTTTGCTAGCCCACGCCCAGCACTGGACAAATGTAGGCTGATGGTGATGAATGGTTGAAGTTTGGAGCATGAACCCCTAATACATGACCCTGGCGTCCAGGCGTGATCGTACTTTAGCACCCCGAAATGGAATAAATATTAGTAAAAAGTCTGTAAGGATAACAAAGTCGATGTATAAATAAATCGAATGGCGATATGAATTAGAGGACATGGGATGACAAAATGTTATATTGAAAATTGAAATTGAAATCGTTTATTTAGCGCTGTAAACACCAGAATACAGAATACAGAAGTATACAAAGTTTAATACATAAAGTTAAATGATATGAATTGGGAAAATAAGATTTTCTACTAGGCGGGGTGTTTTTCCTGGGTATCTAGTAGTGTTGGTCCACCAAAGGATGTTTGGAACTCATATTAATAGGCGAAGTACCATTGAAAATATCGATAGTGCATTCTATGTTTTTATGGAAATACCGACTTGATATATGCAGAGTGTGCTCGGGACGAACATGCATTCTAATGTTTTACTTCTGTTTATTAATATCTATAATAACTAATATCAATTTGTTTTCCGGTAGTCATTAGGGAGTGATCCCTGGCACACAGGTGATGCCTGAAAATCAGCGCCGCAGTGCTAAATCCGCTGCGGCAACAGGCTGAGACAGTCCCCTTTTTCCGGTGCTGCACACCTTCATCAAACTTAATTACTTTTGTTTATTTATTTTTATCTTCTGTACCTAATTGTTTGTATGTATAATTGGAAATACATTCTTTCTTTCTTTCTTCCTTTCTTTCATATCAATGGAGCGCAGCGTTCAGACTCAACCCCCCCCCCCCCCCCCGTGCATCCTTCCGTTCAATTAAATTAATTTAACTACACCTTAAGCCCGTTTCAATTTAACGGCACCAAACACCGGGGATTTAGTGACACCCCGAGCTTCTGTCCGGGCACGAGGTTTGCCTCCAGGCCCGCACCCACTCCCCCCAGCCAGGGTTCGAGTGGACGACCCGTTTGATTGGGGGGGATAATTTTTTGTTTATTTATTTTTATCTTCTGTATCTAATTGTTTGTATGTGTGATTGGAAATACATTCTTTCTTTCATATCTGTCGGCGAATTGAGTAGAAATAATCCAAGTAGTGAATCGTGTGTCGCCACAACTGATATAACTGACAAGTTCCAAGTGAACCACACCTTTCGTCTGACCATGAAGTAAACAGACACCAAGTTCTCGGTAAGGCATAATGTGGCATTGTTGCATCTCTGTTATCAATGGAACCAGTTGACTCGATATGCAATGTTTGCATATCTCGACCACTCTCAACGGAGTTGTGATTTGATGCCAGAAATACTCTTGTTTACTTATCTGGTGAGAAAAACTTGTAGCACTGTAGTTCTACAAAAGTGATGAAGTTGCAACTTCCTTATCAATAACATCGCAGATATTATAAATTTTTATTATACGTTTGGAGATTTGCAATAGTTGCATATTGAGTTGCGATATGAAATCAGAAACATTATAAAAGGTCAACTATAAAACGAATGACATTGGTTAGAGTTATTTCGATGACTACCGTCTCGGCTATATCATATATTTCACCACTATGTATTGAGGATCTGAAGAAGTTCTAAATATGAAGGTGAGCATCATGAAAAGTTTATTTTTTAATTTTTTATTTATTTATAACAAAAATCCACAGCACTTAAATATAAACAAAAATGGCCATTAATAAAACATACTGCTAATTACAGATTACCTATTTTAAAATAATAGAAATACGTTTTGGTGTGTGTGTATATGGATGACTGTTTATTGGAAATGTGTGTGAGTGTGTTTGTGTAGAAGAGAGTGAAAGGGTGTGTACATTTGTATGTGTTTGTTCGAGTCTTAACTACATGTATCCAGGTACAACGCTACTGATGATAGGATGATTAGGATCTGCCTATCTTGGTTAATCCTCAAACAAATCTATATACGCATGAAGATAATATACTAGATAGAACGAGTACTTACTTAAAATTCTTTGCTTCGACGACAATTTTGAAACCTTAATAGTTTTTCTAGAAAATCCAAAATTGGTCTCTTCGAACACATATACATAATTACTCACAGAATTTCCACAACTCGATAGTTGTCATAAATAAAAACTGTAGTATTTATATTTCGGTCATATTTGTAAGGAAACAAATAGGCACGAAACTTCTCTCCGCGTTCACATAATAAAGCATGAACACGCAACGCATGCCAAGTGCCGACTCCCGCGCAAGTAAACTGCATTGTGCATTCAAGACGCTGTCACTGCGCATCTCCGCAGAAGTTTGAGGATAAAATTTGCATCCAATAAATTATACAACGCATTATCTTCGTAAGTATAAGGTGGGTGTTGTAAATCTGATTTGTCATTGTGGGAAATACAATGGTGAAACTTGCAATCGTAACTCTTGGAATCATCCAAGAGTTAAGTTTGCATTACCATCTTTTCTTTCATCCATAGCACCTTATGAAGCGGTGGTAGATTAAAAAAGTGACTGTAAAAACATAAAAACTGCAAAAAAAATTATAAAAAATGATTGAAAGATTGAAAAAATTTGATAAATCTTAAGGAAAATCTTCAAGAACAAGTGACACTATGAAAATTTTAAACTAAAATAATGTAAAATATAAATTATTTTCCTTACGATTTATCAATTTTTTTCAATCAATCATCATTTAATAAATCGTTTAATATAATTCTTAAATTGAGAAAAGAGTGTAATGGCTGGTCTGTTCGCTCCTGTCCCGGTATGTTTATAGTTATCATGAATTATTTGAATTTTAAATTAAAAAGCATGACGTAACCAAGAGTTGGTGTCCCGAGGTGATGAACCTGGTATCCCGATGGTTTTTAATAAATGACTATGAGTATGAGTATGAGAATTGTAAGACAATCTGAAGACAATTAAGTTGTTTGTGGATTCTTTGTATAAGGAAGAAACTCGATCTTCAGAGGAAAACTATCGGAGTTTCACACTTTACTTAGAATTTGTCACAGAGACAAATTCTTAAAAAAAACGTTCTAGCCACATGTCGATGACGACCACAGTTTTCCGTTTAAACGAAACAGCCCTATTCCGGTAGACGACAATAATGTAGGTACATACGGACGGTCGAAGAATTTGCGTGGAATGTTATGAGTTAATTAACATGCCTTTGAGATTAAATTCAAAGGGCAAACAGTTCATGATAGCGTCTGTGATTTTCTTAAGCAAGTTTTAATTTTAACAGCGATGAAGTATCCTTTTCCTATCGATGAAGTATCCTATCGGAATGAATCTAAGGCATGAAACTAGCGATGAAGTATGAAGGTGAAGTATCCTATCGGAATTAATCTAAGGCATGAAACTCACGCCTTGCCTCGTCTAGTCTCGCCTCACCTCGCTTCGTCTCGCCAAGTCTCGCCTCCTCTCGCGTCGCCTCGTCTCGCGTCTCCTCGTCTCGTCTCGTCTTGTCTCGCCTCGTCTCGTCTCACCAAATTTCGCCTCATCTCGCCACCCCTCGTATCGCCTCGACTCGCCAAATCTCGCCTCACCTCGCCTGGCCTCGTCATCTCTCGTCTCGCCAAGTGTCGCCTCCTCTCGCCTCGGCTCGTCTCGGCTCCTCTCGCCTCGCTTCGTCTTTTCTCGTCTCGCTAAATCTCGCCTCCTCTCTCCTCGCCTCGTCTCTTCTCGTCTCGCCCCGCCTCCCCTCCCCTCGTCTCACCAAATCTCGCCTCCTCTCGCTCGTATAAGTATTGGAGGCAACTAACTATCTTTACTCAAATTATTTGATAAGCAAATCACTTTCTGCATGACTTATGGTATGGATTCTAAAAACAAACACACGTTACGATATGAATCCGGAATAAGCATTCTACAACCGATTTCACCATTGCGTCCATTGTATGCGGATTCTGCGTATCGAGAGATCACCGAGTACCCCTGCGCATACTAATTGATGAGACGAGATGGGGAGTGAGGTGACGAATACGATTGTGAGGACAGAGGCAGATTGTATGCAAAGTATGGCAGCATTTGTGTGGTGACCCTTGTTTGGAGGGTCTTATGTAGGTAGATCTCTCATAAAAGTATCATTGAATTGACAATTGCATTTACCACATCCCCCTTACAGTGCTGACTTGGCTCCGTGTGATTTCTTTTTGTTCTCCACGTTGAAGAGATCTTTGCGGGGAAGGAACGACTGCGGACGAAGCAGCAGACCAATTTAGGCGGCTTTTTATTGACCTTCCGCAAGAACAGTTTTTCAAATGTTTTGTCGAATGCATAAGTGCATTGATGCCGCAAGGGTTGCATTGTAAAGTTGTAAATAAACATTTGTCATATTTCTTTTATTTTCTATTTGACTAAAAATTACTGGACCGGCCCTCGTATGTGTACATTCCAATTTTAAAATCGACGGTCCTTTTAAAGTTTCATAATCTTACGTTATTCTACTGTACTTCTCTTTATATGTATAATGAGCCTTTCTCCACGCTAATATTCAGTGATATTAAGATAACACAATCTTTATAAAAGTACATTGCACCATCAGATCTATCTCCGAGTCCATCGGTACGCAACTATCTAAATGAATCAAGCGCATTCGAGCGACAAACTATGTATCTGCGCGGCTACTCTTATGTAATTTATTCAACGCCATCTAAAGCAGTTTCTCACGCGGCCTCTCTCATATGTACGTGTATTTGTCCATGTACGAGTGTAAAAGGTTATGAATTTATCTTCTCAGGAATTATAACATGAACATTCCAATTTGCAGTCTCCGATTGATCCGTAAAGTTGATTTTGGATCGGTTTTGTTAATGAGGGTTAGGACTTTTCTGAAGTGGAGCATGAGTAATTTATTTCATTAGGAGAAGGCAGGATACATGTCCCTCGATGTCTTCACGGGCCAGTGGCTTCTGGTCTGAGCATGTCGAGACGGGAGGAAAAAACTTAATGGGCCCCACATCTTCGTGGTTATTTTATGCGAAACCGCCTGCGGAGTCATTAAAGTCAATGGAAGAAACACGTCGACTTTTATCTTTTGTTCAAGCTTATTTCCGTTGGAATAAATTAGTGCGTTGGTACCTCAGTTTACGCGGTTGACAATAAATTTTTGTAATAGCTCGTTAATGTTAGAGTTCTGTGTAGAGTTCTAATTGGTGTTTGATGTTGTTGAAGCAATTTACATAAAATCTACTTCTATAAGTGCCTACCTTACCTACAGTAAATGTACAACCTTCAAACTGTCAAGTACTCGTACATATCTCGCTACATCTGATTCTGTATTCTGTTTTGGTTCGTGTCTTTTCTATTATTCTGGTTATATCATCTAGTTTTCCATAAAAGTATTTTTATTAATCCTTAGACTTTCTATTAAGATCATGGTAAGAAACTGTTCTATATATGTATCCTTTCGTACAATAAAATCATTATCTGCACTTCAGTAAACATCATCGCTCTTTCACTCTTCTGCACCATACTGCCGGTAACCTATTAATAATTCTTCTACCGCCTAGGTTGCCTGGAAGAGATCGCTCTAAGCGATAAGGCCGCCTTTGTATACTTGTTCTATGTTTCCTTTCCTATGTAAATTTCTTGTGTACTATAAAGTATTAATCTATCTATCTATCTATCTTTCCTTTTGCCTTCTAAATCCACTTTACTCTTGGAGAAAAGTTTTGCGGCAGCGGCCAAACTTCTTTTTTTTAGGATATAACACTATCTTGTTTTTCAATAATTATTTCAACCATTTGTTTGTCTCTACTATACCTCAAGTCTTATATCAAACCTTACAATTATATACCCTCTTCAAAGAATATATTCTTCAACCTGTTTCACCTATTATTAACAACACCAAGGACAATGTTCCACATTTATAAGCGGCAGACAGGATGGGCTGAATCGCCCGGGGCAAGATGAGGTCTCCAGTCGTTTCACTTCGCTGACTCCGAGGGTCCGAGGCTTGTCTGTATCTCTAAAGCCGTCTGTATATCTATGTACTTTATATGTATATTTGTATACTCGTTGGTATGTATGTTTAAAGTAAAGGTTGTTATATGTTTTGAAGGTTGTATTACTTTGTGAAGTCAGTCTGTGGTGGTTCACTCTTTTAGTTATTTCTGCCACAAAGCAGCTGCTTTCATTGCTGTGTTTTGGTTTGACGGGTACGAAAGCACATTAATTATCAGTACATTAGTGAGGTGAGATGTCTATGGGCGAAAGTGACCACTTAACTTAAAGTGACCCGTTTCTCATCTCCCTCCCAATCATCTCAATCCCTCATATTTAATTTTTTTTAAATCTTATGTACGAGAGGAAAATTCGTTGTAAAATAATCTATCGATCGATGCTTCATAAAGGATTTGCTGATATAAAGTTAATACCTACTTACAATTACAGAATTTCTTCTTCTTTACTTTATGGTCTCTCCTATGATATTCTAATGTGATATATTATATTTTAGAATACATCCCTTGTTTATATGTATTTGTAAGTTCTTACTTGCATAAAAGAAAAAAAGAAAAATCTCCCTCCTTCCGCCATGGGACGGGCGCGTGTTAGTTCCTTCATGACTCTCTCTGTTTGAATTACTTATTTATTTACCTATATGTATCTAAAATCAACCTTAATAGTTACAGCTCTAACCAATTTTGGATAGATAAACCTTACACCATTAAAAAAGATAACTATAACTATAGATAATCGCACTGTTTCGTAAATAGTAAGTATCGTAGTAAATCGCCGCTTGTTCGTGCTCTGCAGAATCTCAATGCGCTTCTCGCATCAGCACCAGACTGTGATGTGTTTGCAAGTTGATGGGCGAGTGTGCGTGATGAGTGTCTGAGGTTCTGTGAGAGTACGGATGTGCGTCCCTCTTCAGTTAGTGTGTAATTCATTATAGATATATTTTTGTTGAATTTCACATTGCCTTGGTATTACTGTTATAATGTGATTTTTTTTGAAATAAAAATAAAAATAAATAAATAAACTCTATAAAAATCCGTGACCTACTTAATCTAATATTAAAATTCAAAAGAAATTAAAAGAAAATCCACCTCATTGTCATGCAAATTCCTTATAATTCACGTTCGAGTTTCAGTTCTGATTTTCACACGCTATAATATCAGCATGAAACATCCCACATGCATTATTCATTATTCATACCATAGACGTGTCGCTGTGAAAAAAAAACTAATAAAAAAACTATCGCCGTAAAACTTTACGTTCAGGAATCAGGCATTATGCGTACAGTTAACCCATATTTTAATTTGAACTGTTTTCTGAACAAAGCCGACCTATTTTTTTATTGACTCCTAAACCCGCATTTGACCTCGATCTCGCCTGATGGTAAGCGACGATGAGGTCGACGATGGAACATGCGGGTCCAGTAAATCCTGCTCTTGAAGATCCCAAGGCTGTAGGTTTCGGGAAATACAGACGCCGGCAGGCTGTTCCATTCCTTAGACGTTCGCATAATGAACGAAGAAGCAAATCGCTTCGTACGAGCAGATGGGATATCAACAACATAAGGATAGAACCCCTCCCCGCGCCTGGTAGTCCGAAGGCGGAATGGAGATGCTGGAATTAGGTCGTGCAATTCCGATGCGCACGAAATGTGTCCTATAAAATACCGATAGACAGGCAACCTTGCGCCGATATTCCAGACTTTGCAGTCTAGCTTCCACCAGCGGTAGCGGTTTTAATAGGTCTTCCGTTGAGGTATGTGTCAAAATTCAGTTCTGCTACTGACTGCTACCCCTCATTCAACTCTCTTGAAGTTTACGTAACTTTTTCAGAGTTTCCCCACAGTTTCCCTCCCTGCTGACAAGAAATGATACATCTGTTTTCCCAATTACAGAATCGTGACGATATTTTATTTTACTTAGATTACATGTACGATACAATTCCAATTATGTCTTATGTTCTACCAAATAAAATTATTCAGGGAAAATACATAGATACGAGTACATCTAAT
Source organism: Hofmannophila pseudospretella (assembly GCA_947369225.1). NCBI lineage: Eukaryota > Metazoa > Arthropoda > Insecta > Lepidoptera > Oecophoridae > Hofmannophila > Hofmannophila pseudospretella. Next base: position 5,859,479 of record OX376332.1, on the reverse strand, counting down.
CTAAGTATATTATTATATCGTCACGATTCTGTAATTGGGATAACAAATATATCATTTTAAAAATTGTGATTTGGACCACGCTGTTGACTATCCGAATATGGGGTTTTACGGCGGCGTCGGTGGGTCACGCAATTTCTGTGTATTTTTTGTTATTCTTTTAGTGAATAATATATTTTTGCTCTTATCTGTCACTTTGCTTCTGAACAATTAATATTCTTTCACATTATTCGTATTGTGTTGATTATTATAAATTATTCCAACTGGTTGTAGACGTTTACGGAAAAAAAACTTACCGTCAGTTACACGAAACGTCCTTAAGTTAAGTCTTCATTAAAATACTTACATCTTACATGCTATCCCTTTCTCCGCCATTGTTCTAGTATGGCTCTAGGTAGACATGACACGAGACTTCAAGGAAGACTTAATATTAAGAACGTTTCTTGCAACTCACGATCACAGAATTTGTACAGGTAACTACATGATTAAACTGACTGTAATTTTTGTTATTTAAAAATACGAGAAGTGCCATATTTAATAAAAACACAATTAAATAACAATAATCAAATCGACGAACAAAACTCGAAAACTTGTGACGTGACGTCATCCTTTCGAGAAAAGTCTGAAACGTATAGCATGAGAAAAATGTCTCGAAACTAAGTCCACTCTATTCTCAACACCCCAATAAAAACAACAAACAAAAATAAAATGAAAAACAAACAAAAGAAGATAACGTCTGGCGATTGGTGGACGCGACGTTGCCGCTCTGGCATCCCGCCGAGATGCACTATACCCATCTTTTTCAAACTTACGCATTTCCACGATAAACGCTCTCTTTCTAGACATGTCCGCAGGATCGTCTCGCTTCAAGACGCAACTGAGATAATTTTATCTGAAAGCTTTGAACTTCGAACGTGACTTCTTTTTTAATCGAATGACCAATGGGAATGAAACCTGCCAGTGTTTTCTTTATAAAAAGAGAGCCACATATTTTTCTTTTTTTTTTCTTTAGTAGAGTTTAGGTACAGTGGAAGATATCAAGCTTTAGTACTTTGTCGATTTGATTTATTGGACACATTCATATGAATGTCAAGGGATCACAACAAAAACTTATTGCGACAGGGTTCGACAGAGTACTTAAAGCTTGATTTGTATTCCATCCATTCCATCAAGAAAAAAAAATGATAATAAAATATATGAAAAAAAAATATATGTTTGACTCCCAGTAGTACTGTAGCTGTAAAAAAATATTTCATTCGGTTTCATTTCAAGTAGATATACATACGTATAAGTACTTATAAATTTATAGAATAGAATTTAAATATCGTATAAAAATGTCAAAAAAAATTAAAAAATTAAGATATATGATTTTTTGGTAACACAATAATAATAATAAACACACAACCAACACACACACCCACACACACATACACACACACACACACACACACACACACACACACACACACACACACACACACATACACACACACACCTTTTATTAACCTTTATTACTGTTCTTATTTTTCTTTCTTCCAAACTTTGTACTTTTAGTTCTGTTACATGTTCATTTGCACTGGTCAAAGAAGAGATCTGTCCTCCGAGATACAGGAACTTCCTAGTTCGGAGGTCAGCGCCTATAGTAGGATAACTGGTTGCTCACTAATTTTATTAAGTTTAATGTAATATATGCTTAAGTTCCTACTCCACTGTAATTTTACCGCACAAATAAACTATTCTTATTCTATTGGCGGTACCTACCTATCATCATTTATCTATTTTGTATTAATCATCAATCTAGTTTAGTATTAATCTACATAGGTAAGACATTAAAATAACCTTTTCTAGATACGAGAAAATTATCTATAAGTAAAGTTAAACACAACAAATCGTAAAGTGTGAATGTAAAACAACCTGAAGATAAAGGCGTGTGCCTATCTGATCTCTCACAGGGGACGATGAGGTCAAGGCTGACTATTGTTCATTGTTCTCCGCTCGAGATCCAGAGCAGTTCTCAGTTTTGGGACAAAAACTCGGATGCCATCGAGATTTTGACTATGAACTCATGACTTTTAAAAAAATTGAATTGGAAGACATTGTGGATGCAATAAATTAATAATGGACTTTGGGTGGGATTAGGAGGTTTTTCACAAACTCATGTTCTTCAATGTCGTAGTTTGCCCTCATGCTGGATTGATGGCAACAGGTCAAAAAGGAAGATGGCTGCCGTCCGGAAAGCGGCAATAGATCGGCCAAAAGGTTTTTTTTTTTTTTTCCAATGAATTTTGAACACATTAAGACTTCCAATTCAATTTGCTAATTGTAATCTATTGACATTGTTACATTTGCATGCCAGTGCATATGGCGAAATATGTGGATTTTTATATATTCTTCTTTATAACAGCTTTTTTACCATATTTGACGCAAATAAAGAATTTTTTTTTTTTTTTTTTTTTTTTTTTGAATTTCAAGATTACGTAAATTCGGAATTTAAAAATTTAAAGAATGAATGAATACACTTTATTGCACAAAATTAGTGTGATACAATACGTACGAAACTATTAATACAATCTAGGCGTTAAAGCGATCTTTTCCAGACAACCTTTTAGTGGAGTAATTCGCCTCCAGTTGCACAAAATATACGTACATACATCCATAACCTCACGCTATATCGCTTGCGGGGTAGGCAGAATTAATGGAGCGCCACGAATTTCTGTCTTGGCATGCCGCTCTTGCTTCCTCTATACAGTCACATAAAATACAGTTTACATATTTACTTTATATACCTACTACTTTATATAAATTATTTAAAAGTCTGAAGTTCCTATTATACATTTCAAATAGTATGTAGGTATTTAATCGGACCGCATTCGCGAAACTTTCATGTTTAAATTAAACTAACTCGTAAGCAGATATATAAAGTCCTTTTTTATTAGTAGCATATTTTTGGAAGGGGGTATGTGCTGGTCATTTCAACCACTTTACACGAAAAAACAACCCTGTACTTGTATGAAAATTTTCCATACTAATTTTAAATTAAACCCCATTATTTTGCGCCTTGGTGGCATAAACCTCATCTCATCTATAGACTAGTTTCATTCATACTTCTTATTTCAGTATTAGAATAGCAATAATTCTTTATTTGTAGAATTTTCAAACAAACAATTTTGTCCTTTTTCTCGAAAATTTGATAAGCAAAAATTTTTTTTTGCCCTATCGTTATTATTTTAACTTATAGATGACACCCTAGGAATACTTGCCGCTAATAAAATAGGACCCTATATAACAAGCCTCATAAAAGCTCCACTCGATATGCAGTTTTCACTACATTTCAAATAGTAAATAGTAAAATAGTATTTGATGGGACTGCATTCGCGGAACTTTCATAACTTTAAATTAAACTTACTCGTGAGCACATAACAAGTTCAACTTGAGGCGTCACGCAAAGTTTACTCGACACCTCTTTATATGATCACTATCGCGAATTAATTCCATTCCTGTTAAGAATATTATGATACTTATATGTATAAACGACTCATTGGTTTTAAACGTTCGTGTAAGATCATTCTTTTAGATATAAGCTTATGATAAGATGGTGTTGATAAGAAATTTAATTCTTATGTGAAACTTAAAGTAAAGTAAAACAAAAGTAAAATACACTTTATCTTATCTTTCTCTTTCTCGATATCATTTCCTTTGCCCGAAGGTTGCCTGGAAGAGATCGCTCTTAGCGATAAGGCCGCCTAAATTGTACTTCACTATTTCCTTCTCCATCTCATGTTTGTTGTTTTATATTTGTGTAGTAAAGTGTATTTTACTTTACTTCCTTTGACCTAAAGAAAAATACTTGTTGGTATTAAAGCCGGAACAGGAATATGTAAAACATATTAGAGCTGTCAGAGCTATGGTAGAATACTCTGTTCCTGGATATCAACTCGGGCGAAGGTGTGTGAAAAAGTAAGTTAAAATTAATAACATAACATAAACTCTCACGTCCATAATCCCCGACAGAGGAACCACCTTCACTGTCAGGTAGTTCAAATACACCCTATGGCTATGGACTCACCCGACCTTTTACTTTACTTTATTACGCAAATATAAAACAACAAACAAGAGATTGAAAAGGAAACAGTGAAGTACAATTTAGGCGACCTTATCGCTAAGAGCGATCTCTTCCAGGCAACCTTCGGGCAGAGGAAATTATTTCGAGAAAGAGGTAGTAGGTGTGCAAGGTTTATGAAAAACGTTATATAACAGATTTTTTTTACAACAATAACATATAAATACCAATACTTACAGCCGTTTATAAAAAAATAAAATTCTTACAGAATGCTAGCCATAATGCCATAAAGGTCCCGCTCTATGGTGTGTCATACATTTTTACAGGGAAAAGGGAAGTTCTTAAACTTCTTTTAAAGGGAAATGGGAGTGACAGTGTCAGTTAATAGTAACAAAAATCTTCGTAATCGTAATCGTGCGTGACTTATTAGAAAAACATTCGGGTCTTGAAAACTTCGGTGTGCTTCGGTTATTGTAAACGTTACGCGAATGTACTACGACTGTAGTAAGACAGAGACAAAAGCCGATTTTTTCCGATACCCGAATGCTTTTCTAAGATCTCACTGACTGTAATCAGGATGGATGATCCAGAAAGAGGCGTGCTAAGACAAATATTCATGGCGCTTAACTTGTCTTCAGTCTATGTTCGCAAGGGCCCGCAAGGGACCGCAATACCGCATGTCCGGAAGGGACCGCAAATTCGCATATCCGCAAGTGCATGTCCGCAAGGGACATAGCGTGAAGACATACAGACAAACACGTTTACCTTATAACACCCCTTCCTCGAAATTAAGATAACAAATATAACTAAACCATTACATTTAATAAAAATATTATGACTACTAAACCCGCATTTGACCTCGATCTCGCCTGATGGTAAGCGACGATGAGGTCGACGATGGAGCTTGCGGATCCAGTAAATGCCTATTCACTCTAGTCTTGAAGATCCTTAAAAGGTAATCCTTAGGTGAAAAAAACAAACAAAAGATAGAAAAGGAAATAGTGAAGTACAGTTTAGGCGGCCTTATCGCTAAGAGCGAGGTTGTAGGTTGAAGGTTTCGGGAAACATTTTACATTAGTTGGCACCTATAATTTTTTTTTTAAACTGTATTGAAACTTCATGCAAGAGTTCCCTTCACCTATACGTATGTATGAAAACTATAAGCTCATAGTAAGCAAGTAGGTACACCCCGATGTACTAAATAACGGTCGAGGGGGCACAGGCAACAACTGTCTCAGGAGAAAGGGATGTGGTTTGCATGTGTGTGTGTTAGTCGCGTGCGCAAGGGGCTGTCGAGTGAGCTTAGAAGGGCTAGAGGCGGCCGTAAAGTTCGAACGGGACTTGCCAGAATTCCATAAGAATACAGCTGGCAGTGGCGACCTGAAAGTGGCTACCAGTTTTCAATTTCATTCCTTTTTCATATCGCGCGCATTACGGTCTACATAAAATCAATGCATGTGCATGTAATTATAGACCTTAGGGTAGTAGGTAAACATTTTCTGGCCGCGATTGTACACTTGTTTTATTACTACTACTATACAGCTACATCCTACTGTTAGTCGCAATCATTCTATGGAAATAACCACAGAAGATTCTCTTGGCAAAAATGGCGTTGGTGGCGATTGCCGTCCCCATTTCTTCACACACTTGTTATCTCATTGTGCAGGTTTCCTCACGATGTGAGCAGTCGGTAAATGTAACATAAATCTTTCGAAATAACTGGAAAACTAATTCGTACAAAAAACTCATTGGTAAAAAACTCGTTGCAAGGTTTCAAACCCGATCGCTGCACTCCCATATTACCAATATTCTGATAGATAAACATAAAATTTTGGTTTAATTAACATCTTTTATTTCGAAATTTGGTTTAAAGTATAATAAGAAAAAACCTTCGTTCCTCATGCCAATTCTAGCATTAAGCAAGACTGTATCGACAGGTGCGCGGGCGCACGTCGCCTTTGAGAAAAAATGGCGTCCGCGGGGGAGAGCGTGTAGCGACCCCTTCACGTGTCACGATCGACTTTTTATAGGAGCGTTATCATCGAATTCACGTGTTAAGGTGATTACACATTCAAGCCTTTCGAGAACCGAAGAAAGAATACTTATAGAAATTCCAGATGTATGATCTGATCTTGTAGGAATACAACTTTTTTTATTTGTTTACAACTAAACACGCGATTAACCTCAATATCGTCTGGTGACGATAAGTTCGAAGATGGAGCTGGATGGATGGGCTTAATAGCCCATGTGCTTACTTACTAAAGTACTGATGATTTTCCTATAAACAATGCCGAAGCAAAGATATTTGACAACAGACTTTACATAGAAGGATGGCCCTAGCCAGGGGGACCCTGAAGGGATTCTACCACCAGCAAGTTACATGGTTTAGTCTACCAGGCGCGTGGAGGGGTTCCGTCCGTCATGTTGTTGATATCCCATCTGCTCGTACGAAGCGATTTGCTTCTTCGTTCATCATGCGAACGGCTAAGGAATGGAACAGCCTGCCGGCGTCTGTATTTCCCGAAACCTTGGGATCTTCAAGGCAAGAGTGAATTGACCCATCGTAGACCTCAACGTCGCTTACCATCAGGTGAGATCGAGGTCAAATGCGGGTATAGAAGACAATAAAAAATAAAATTTTAAAAAAAGCTTACGAAAAACTGCGTGCGCAATCCCCCTTACGTTGATATGTAAAGGTATCTTGGAGCCGCTGTTCTGAATACAAATGGGATTTCGTTCGTTATGTGGTAATTTCAACGTTTTATCGTGACTGCTCGATGCATCGGAGACATGCATCAGACTTTTGTGACGCTGTAAATTGACTTTAAAATGTTTGTTACTTATCCAGGCAGGTATTAAATTGACCAGCGTCCGCAAGGGGAAGGGAAGTTGGATCTTACAAAATTCCAGTTCTATCTAGATATTATTTATTTGATTATAAACAGCCATATTTCGTAGGTACCAACCTACGTATTTTAAAAACAATAAAAACAAAATAATTTCGGAACTCTAACGCAAAGATATTTAGCGACAAACTTTCGCAAAGCATATTCGAATGTGACTCGCTGGCTGGAGGGCGTATGAGTCTTCTGGGGGTAGCCTACTCGAAACCAAATGCGGGTTTAGAAGTAAATAAAAAAAAATAAAAAAAACCAGAAGGCTCCTTCCTGTAAGCTGTACAGCGTCCTTGATGCAAAGCATCTTTAAGGAACAGGAAGGAGACTAAGGTAAGGGGTGAGCACAAAAGATCCCTGAGGGTCGGAGTGCCGCTTGGGTTATCCCTGGCCCCCTGTCATAAGATAAGATAAGATAAAATTCGCAAAGCATACTCGTAGTTCCTCGGGTTAGTCGCCTGTTATGGGACTCTCCCTGTACAACTTTAGCATGAATTTTTTACGCGCTGCAATGCGCGTAAAAAATGCATGCCAAATCGTTTTCCATATTGATTGCACACCTACTACCTCTTTCTCGAAATCATTTCCTCTGCCGGACGGTTGCCTGGAAGAGATCGCTCTTAACCATAAGGCAGTCTAAATTTTACTTAACTGTTTCCTTTTCTATGTTTTGTTTGTTGTTTTCTATTTGTGCAATGAAGTGTATTTTACTTTACTTTACTTAACTATAAGTAGATTTATTGGCACTTTACCACCAGCTATACCAGAGATGTATAGTGGAAACCTATCGCAATAATAGGAAAGAGCTCTATGGTCGTAATATGTTTTTATAATTATGTCTTGGCATTTGTAACAAAGTACATACCCTTTGGTACTTTGTCGCTTTTAGTGTCAGTACACTGACAGACTTTGTTTGTTCAGTAATAAACCTAGATTGGTTTTTGCTACACTGTTCATGTAAAATTCTAATATAATTATGTACATTTACAAAAACGTAGTCTTCAAAAAGACCTGGTTGCGGCTAAAGTATCCTGGGAAACAATAGAGTCTGCGGTATCGGACAGAGCGCGGTGGAAGAATATTGTCTCAGCTCTATGCACCACTAGGTGTTCTTGGACCTGAAGACGAAGAGAAGACATTTTTTTAATAGCCAATAGACTGTCCCACTGCTGGGCAAAGGCCTCCCTTCCTCCTTTCCATTTTTCCCTATCCTCGGCGTCCTTATACCATCCGTTTTGGAAGTGGTCGATATCGTCCTTCCACCTACGCCTAGGTCTGCCTCGGCGCCGCTGTTCGTCTTGTGGCAACCAGTGCATGGCGATTTTTGCCCACCTTTCCGGATGCATGCGGTATACGTGGCCTGCCCAGTCCCACTTCAATAGAGATGCTTTGGTGATTGCATCAGCAATGCGTGTTTTGGAGTGTAGGGTCGTGTTCCTGACTCGATCCGTCCTTTTCACGTTTAGTATACTACGCTCCATAGCATAGCAAACCTTAAGTTTGGACTTTTGATGTTTTGTTAGCGACCATGTTTGAGCACCGTAGGTTAGGATGGGCAAGATATACATGTCGACAAGTTTTCGTTTGAGCGACAGTGGAAGACATTTACAATAAAATAAATAAATAATAATTGAGAGTGTAACTTGATCATCTAAATCCTGTCGGAATACATGATCATATTTGGCGACAAACTAATTTATATCGATACGTAGTGATTAAGTCACCAATACCAATCAATTTTCAACAAAATAACCCCGTTATTCACGCTGGCAAGTGAGGTGCGTACGAGTGCTCTCCCCTAACGGAAGGGTTCTCGGGCCGGAAATGAGGTTTTTATCCCTCCCCTGTCCCCGGAAGTGGACGAGGCGAGCTCTACAAGGGACTGTCTTGCTGTCTGTGTGTACTCGGTTTAATTAGTTACTTCCTTTTCTCTCTGGACTAGGGTTTAGTTAAGTGAATTCTTTAGTTAGACAAGATTCAGTCACTAATGTTGAAGCATAATTTCTGGACCTCAGAAGCATTAAACGGTATGCCATAACCAATTTTACGAATGAGACAATTCTGTATAAAAATTGGTCATGTTTGAACTTTGATTAGGTAAGTATACTATTGGTAAACGAATTCTTAAAGTTTTTAAATTATTTATTAAAGAAACTTCTGGTTATAATTTGTCACAATACCTAACAAACGGAAAATGGTTGAAAGGTGTTTACAGTATTATGCTTTTGAGGTCCAGATTTTTGGGCACCGCAATATAAAATAAGAGATTATAATAGTAATAAATGCTAACGAGATAAATTAAATTAAATGTAATTATAAGTTATACATAATTGATTTTATAGTTAAGTATTGGTTTTATCATCAAAAAACTCCTGCAGTGAATAGAAACATTTGTTAAGATATAACTTTAACTATAACTTTCTTGATCTTTTATCAAAATTATCAGCGTTTATTACACTTGGATGAATTCAGTTTAGGCGCTAGACCCTCGTGACTGACGGGTGGAAGGACGGACGACGAAGCGGCAGCAATAGGGCTTCGTTTTCCCCTTTGGGGTAAAAATGACGTTGGAAAATAGGTTCCATAAAAATTACGAATGCGTATACTTACACATAAAAATCTTAAGTGGAAAATTGGTGAAAAGCGGGAAGAGTCTGATAGATGAAAAGCAAGTTTTTTTTAATTTGTTTTATTAAATGCCAAGTAGTCACCGTCGCCTAGAGACACGTGCAATACCAGGGGTATTGCTTGTGTGTTGCCAGCCGTGAAGGGAGAGGACTTTTTTAACGATCTTTTTGAAGAATCCCATGTCGTAGCGCTGCGGGAAAACGTCGGGATTATCAAAATAGTACCTATAGGTACGTTACATTAAGTTAGGCTGTAGATAGTAAGTATAAGGAAGATGGGGAGTGGAAGTAGGCATGATGATGTTTAATCAATATAAAATAACAATTATTCTTTCTGCCAGCTCTGTTTGAACTCGGCACGCGCGCCAGACAAAACAAATGGGCTGTAAGATCGTTTGCTGATAATATTTACATTTTAATGCACCAAATATTATCGTTCGAGTCGGAGGTGGAGAGTTCTTTGTAGTATTTATATATGTGAGGACAATTGTATATATGTAAGGGAGAATATACGAGCTTTATGTACCAATTGAATAACTGTGTTCGGCATTTTTTTAGAACTCTGTTCATACTTAATTAAAATCTTAATTTAATTAAACTCTGTTAATTTGGTATACCTATTTGATAAATATTCGTGTACAAACTGTTTATGCCTGTGAAGGTAGAATTTAGGCGATAAGTAGGAAATTGTTCTCAGAACTGCAATGTAAGCCTAAATTTACGCAATAAATGATTATGATTATGAATCTTTCTTGAGTATTCCATGAGAAACCGATAATTTCACAGCCAACTGTGAAACTTCATTATTTCACTTCACTTCTTAAGTTTCATTTAGTTTTAGATTCAACGGCCACCTCAGAATCGACATTACATTCGATTTAAACATTTCTATAAATAGGTCTGAATTAGTTTTTCAGCAACTTTTCCTGCAACTTTCAACGCCTTATACTTACGAATGAAATCGGATTAGTAAGTACCGCCATGAATTTAAAAATATTTGCTTACGAATGTGTTTTTTTGCTATAGAAATTTATACCTCGTGAAAAGGCCAAAGTTCCTTAACTCTTTCTTCCAATTACGGTTACACGAACCACATTAATACCAACGAAATAATTAAGTAGGTACATAATTAATTCTACTCACTATAATTATAGTCCCGGCGATCCATCTTACGCGACACGTTCACCAACAAGTTCTCGGGTTATTTTTTAAACTCATTAGTATAACTTAGATTTATTTATAGTAAGCGAGTAAGTACATACAAATTAATATCATATGTGTTGGGGCTTACGTTTAGGGCTGCCATATTTTGCTAGAGTCTTATCGGGACGCTCTGGAATCAGACGTAATAAATACGCAATTTTAAGACAAGACAAATCAATATTTGTCTTGTCTTAAAATGGGGTATTTTTAAATCAGTATTTTTTACTTTTAATAAAAAAATGCTTATTTAGATAAACACACATTGAAATGAGTGATACCTTTTCAGAACCAGCTACGTCTACAAGATAGAGCTTCCAAGAAAGTTTCTTTTGATTCTCCAAGTTCTCTTGCTTTACTTTTATGGAGAAGACTGAATGAGATCTAGAAGAGTGTTCATTCTTGATTATTACTGCAATATGTCTGTTTGATTTCCCCTCCTCGATGACCTCAAACACTTCTTCAGAACTTCACACAAATTGTTCAGTAGCACCTTTTACAAACGGGGCTCTGTTTTTATCTTCATACACACTGAGATTTACTTTTGACACATCTAATAAGTCCCGAATTTTATCCATACAAATTTCAAAATGCGACACTTTTATATGAAATTCAAGGTTCTCCTCCATTGCAATGTAAAGATAGTTGTAGCGGATAGATGTACTTGGTGTATTATACTTTTCTGAGGACATGATTTTTTTCAGCAGGTCAGAATTCCCTTTAATATATGTAATTCAAACCTGTAACCCCGCGAACTTATCCGCTCTCAATCTATCCAGCTAGCTCTCGAGTCGCCAATGTCCGCGTTAATTAAATCATTAATTATTTGTGCGATTTGCGCAGGATCGGGACATTTTAGTATTTGTCGGGACGTCGCTTTGGGACAGAGGACTCAATAACGGTGACGTCCCGATATATCGGGACGGATGGCAGCCCTAGGCTTAATCCAAGGTTGGATGATTCCCCCCTATAGTGGGGGGGGGGGTTTCAGTGAACAACTTTCACTATATTAGGTATACCAACATTAATGTAGGTATTGAGCTTTTGTATGGAACAGCTTTTTTTCTGGAGATTTCATAGATGGCCCCATAGTGAAAGTTGTTCAGTTATGGATACTGAACCCCCCCCCCCCCCCTTCGGGACTTTGGGGTTTTTGTTACACCCAATATTCTAGTTGTAGGTGTTTATTTTGAAGGTATAAGTACCACCGACCAAAGATTAGTAAACCCATTACTAAGCTAAACTCTCAATGTGATAAATTACCCAATAACCGACACACTACTACATCGTTCTTCTGTGCATGGCAGCACATCCGAGGGGTGGAGCTACCCCTACACATATTGTCAGATTTGGCTTTATAACGTAGCAACCCCCTGTGTTACGGTGGATTTAAGGGAAATCGCGTGGAAAGGTCATACGCACCCTAAATGAATCTGTGTTAGTTTTGTGTGGTATATTCGAATCATATATTGTATCTTGTATTGATTACTATTGGTGAATATGCATCATACATACATATATACCTTCATGCCATGTCCCTTGCGGGGTAGGCAGAGAGAACGAAGCGCCACGAATATCTTTCTTGGCATGCTTCTCTTGCTCCCTCTACAGTTATTCGTCTTTTCACGCATGCTCGCCGTTTTGGGGTCGTCTTGGTATTAAAATCTAAGATCACTCTGCCAATCTGATCTATAATGGACAGATCTGATCCTCGTAAGTACTTATATGCATCAAAACGTACCGTAATTTGAGAATTTCAGAAATGGGAGTGAAATACTACAGATGGTGTGGATCCGGCAACATAACCTCCAATTGCACTTGGAATGCAAGACACGACTCTCCCTTAATCTCGACGTTGGTAAACTGTTTTTTTCAAAACAGACGCCAAAACGTTCGATTGATATTCAAGTGTTAGAACACGGTCATTGGCCAAATTGCAAAGTATAAATCACTAGCAGGGGCCAATCAAAAAGAAAAAAAAAGAATTTCTAAATAAATGGTTCGTAGAATGTTTACAAAATGTCAAGGATGTACGATGGCACGTGTAGGCCTAGTAATGGACTATACCGTAGCTGGATTGCCATGAAAAAAGCAACTCCACAAACAGCCTTAGCAAATACGATGGTCATTTTCTCTTCTGGGAACCAACGGGGCGGTTGCCATGGCAACGCGTCGCATCAACACGCCTGTGTACCCACACACAGACACCCTCGTGTGAATATACAGGTGACCAGAGTAGGCGAGGGGCACAATGGACTTAAAATAATTTTGTTAAGTTTGACTTAAAAGGAACTATTTTTTTATTGCTATCTTCATATCGTAGTTTTTACCAGCACCATCTTGACAATGTTTTTATTTTCCCGGTCGGGTTTATAAGAGTTATGCAAGCTATTTAAAAAGTAGAGTTATGACTAAAGAATGACGGTTTGAAGGACTAGACGTTCTGTAGCCAAAAAGTAATTTTCTCTAATTGACTGACTTTTCAATATTAAAATTTTTAAAACCACAATAAAAATTCCAGTTTTAATACAAATTAGACAAAGACACACGAGCTCGAAAACTAAACCGAGAAAGTAGATCATCAATCATCATATTCTAGAATGACTCATGAATGGAACTTGCAACATTGTAACATAAGTGGGATTAGAGGTAAGATTACTTGCTTGCTTATCGTATGGTTAGTGACCAACCTATTGTCAGAGTTGTTCAGGCTGACCGTAGTAGGTAGCCCTTCTGCTGTCGAACGACAACAACCGGGACCGCTCCCCGAGACACGGAGGAGCTCAGATGAAATAGGCCTCTAGCGGTTACCCATCTTGGTACCGACCGCGCCCAACATTACTTAAGCTGCACGATCACTTTCGGACCGTGCTTGCACCTAGGCTGCGAGGTAAAATAACCACACTGCTGCGGTTTATCACCCACACCTAGAGTTGTAAAAAACAGAAAGTTTTTTTCTGGGTTGAATACAAAACGATGAAAAAAACAGTTTTTTTTTCAAGAGGACGAAAATACAAATATGATTAGGTAGTTATCATTAAATTTGAGTTGATATAAATTTATTTTTTTGTATTTCAAACTACAATTTTTTGTTGAAAAATAGTAAAAAATGTTTTAAAATAACACAACATAACAATAACACAACAGTAATGTTTATATTTACGTACGGGGATTTCCCCTACACAATCTCAGGGTTGCCATATATCCATTTATTTAAAGTTACAGCACTACCCACACCTATTTGTTTACGTATTATAAGTACGGTGTATATTCCAAATCATGCAACGTGATCACATCGTCAATTACGAGCTGAAAAGTTAATTAAGCGTTAAATTTGCGTTGTTTATTTTGCGTTCTAAAAATCTCGACGAGACCTCCAAAATATCATTGTTCAGTGTGCCTCAAACGTTATTCATCACGCCTTAATGTGTGCGTGCTTCAGGTCTGTTTATCTGCCGCGGCCACGTCATGGATGTCATATTGATATACTTAACTAGAGTACATAGCATAGGTACTTATGTGTCTATACTGTACTTTCAATACTGAAGGACTGTCCGGCGATAGTCACCCAGTTTGGACACCCATTTTATCTTATCTTATCTTATGGCCGGGAATAACCCAGCGGCACTTCGACCCTTGAGAACCCCATTTTACACACTGGTCATCTCAGTGTGCAGGTTTCCTCACGATGTTTTCCTTCACCGTTAGAGCAATAGGTAAATGTAAGTCTTCGAAAAATACAAAAAACTCATTGGTACATAGCACTGTACGGTTTCGAACCCGGACGTCCCGCGTGGGAGTCCGGCGTCCTAGCCACTGTGCCACCGACGCTCTTTTGGACACCCATTACTTCCCTGCAGACCACGTGGCGTCGTGGCTAGCTAAGACGCCAGACTCCCATGCGGTAGGTCCGGGTTCGAAACCACGTAATGTCATGTACTGAACGCCATCCTAACCCTCGTACCAATGAGTTATTTTTAATAAAAAAAAATCATAGGTTTTACCAACTGCTCTTGAGTGTCAGAGGCGTCGTGGCTATGACGTGGGACTCCCATGCTGGAGGTCCCGAGTTCGAAACCAGGCAATGCCATGTACCAATGAATTTTTCGGTTTTTTCGAAAGACTTAACTGTTTCGGTCATTGCTGTGTGTGAAATAAACGTATTACTTACTTACTTACTTACTTACGTACATTTAAAGACTGCTCTGAGGAAACATCGTGAGAAAAACCTGCACCCTGAGATAACCAGCGTGTGGAAATGGGGAAGGCAATGGCAAACCACCGCATTAAATCTGCCACGAGAGTCGTTCTATGTGGATTAATTCCTTAGAACGATTACGACCCTCAGCAATGAGGAATACGACTTAGAAGTAGAAGACCGACTGCTCTACCGCTGAAGGAAAACATCATGAGAAGACCTGCAGACTGTGATAACAAGTGTGTGAAATGGGGAAGGCAATGGCTATTATATGGGCGTTTTCTTGTGCTCCTACTCGGCTCTCCGTAGGAGCATGAGGAATTGAGGACTACCATTTCCTCGTCCTCGTGCTCCTACTATTATTATGTAGATTACATTGTGATTTTCTCTAAAGGTCAGCAAAGTACAAAAAAAAACAAGTATTTGCTGATTATTTTGGTTTTGTTATTACTTTTCTTATTGTTTCAATAGCTACGAGTATTGTCCATATATTTCTATGTTTTTGTAACATCTTTGAAGTTCCAATTTCCAGTACCAAAGTTTTTCTCTGCGACCCTTTCTCCATTGAGAGTCCTTTGTCTTCAGATTGTAATCACGGGCCAATTCTATTATTATTTAGCCCCTCTTCGATGCCTTAGACCCAGCTTTCTTTGGACTTTGCTGGGACTGATCACTTTGAGGGTTTCGCGACGGAGTCTGAAGAAGTTGCTTCTGCTGAGTTTCTTTTTCATTCGTCTTATCCTTAACAGTTATTGGTGGTAGAGGGGTTTGGACAGTCAGGATTCCATCCCGGGCAAGAGATGAAACCACTCCTTCAATGTTTGTCCCTCGTGGCAGAAGGAATTCCCTTTTGAATTCCTTGAAGACTGAACTATTTTCGGTTTTCTCTTCGTGTGTAGCTGATATTTTAAGGAGGTCCTTCATGATTTCGACTTTGATCTGGGGAGGAGATTATGATTATTAAGATCAGAAAAGAGAAACAATAAGTCCCATTACGTCTCACGTCACATTATAACACTCAGGGATTATCGTAGATTATATGGTTTCAACTGGGTTTTGTTTGACTTAGACTTTCCATCTGCTTACTTCTTTGCTATACTTATAAAATTTTACCAAATGTTTTTAATTTATTGTACCTATTACAAGTTTATAATTTCTAAATTTCTGTTATTTAGCATGCTGTTATTTGTTAGAATAGTTATTTTTCATAGTTTATAACATATTGATCTTCAACAGCGTTTCTCAAACTTATTTTCCTGCTTGCCTCTATTTGACTGTCCACAAAATTGTCCCCCTTATTCAGAAAAATCTCCTAATAATATACAATAGGGTCTACCTGATACAACACTACAATTTGAGAAACCCTGGTCTGCAATACAAACCTCGTTCGGATCAAATTGGCTGACGTCAAACTGCAACTTTAGAGTCTTGTCCTCCCCCTCCCCCTGCACAAGAGGGGATCTAATGAGGGCGTCCCACGTGGGAGATGAAGACGTTTGTCCTTGGAGCAACATGAGGTCCGTACTGCGGGAGAAAAGTGTCTGTCTGTTCATAGCTGTACGAAAAGGCCAGGTGGGGAACGAAGAAAAAATCCGCCAATAGGATCGCTTCATTTTACTCATGACGTCATAATCCACCAATAGGACCGTTTAATTTATTCATGTCGTGATAATGAAGAGATCTTATTGGTGGATTTTTTCTCGCTCACCGTCTCGCTTCATCGCACAGCCTTGGAAGACAGTTTGTTTATTTAATTAAATGACTTTTGACTATTGGAAAAGAGCCAGATGTAACATGTCCTTAATAAATTTTCTTCTAATAATTTCATGAGATGAAAGATTACAGCACTGGAAGAATATAAGCAGACAAAGTTGGTGAAATAGTTTTAAGACATCTCACTAAAGTTGTAACTAGAAAAAACCCAATGCTAAGCCAATACGGTTTACCTAAAGTAAAGCAAATCATGCCACGTCTTGTTGTATTTACTTAATACAACTTGAAGATTTAAACAACATCTTCTTCTAGTCGCATCCTCACTGATGAGGGTTGCTATTATTCTGTGGAATTAACCATAAAAGTGGAGTAGTTGGCCATTGCCCCTCGAAAAAACCGAACAAATCATTGGTACAGGCGTACATGACAAAGCACAGTTTCGAAAGTAGATTTCCCGCATTCTAGTCCAATAGGAATCCGAATAGGAGTCCTAGCTATAACCGCTTTAAACAACGTCGCAGCCTAACCTGAACTTAGTCATTTCCTGATCCATCCTCTTCATTTCAGCAGCAAATTTTTCCTTCATGAAAGAAAATGCGTCATCAAAAGTGGACAGGTCAGTTTTCTGTACCGGGATACTTTTGGACAGGACACTATCGGACATCTTGGAAATCTTCGGGCCTTGCTGAGCGGACATTTTGCTGGAGTCTGTTCTGGTTTCAAGGAAAATTGGGTGGATGGATGAATTGGATGGAGTGGATATTATTGCTTAAAATTTTGGGGTAATCTTCTGGTTAGTGACAATTGTGTTTTTGACAGAATTTACTCATCGGTTAATTATTTTGTTGTAAAGAGTAGCAGAAGGAAAAGTTTTTATCAAAGATGCGTGAATACAGTACACAGGTGTGTCTTAAACCAAAGTTAAGTGTGCACGAGCTGATGGGCCAGCAGCAGGAACCTCAAGGTTTTCGAACAGTTGGCATTTTTCTAAAATTGGGAAGTTTACCTTAGGAAAAAACTAAAATGTAGGTATTTTGTTATTCTGTTCTTTTCTGAATACTACAAAAGAACATGCAACGTACACGTACGTTCAAACTAAATACGCTAACCGTTATCTCATAAAAATATATGTCGTTTGGGAATGCTTACTTGGTTTTTTTTTATTCAACCTTTACACAGTACAGTAAATACAGTAATATATAAGTGTATACCGCCAAACTGCTTAGCAGTTTATCGGCGGACTTATTGCTCCCTTTTATAAATATAGTATATTATAGCAGTACACGTAGTGAGTACGCGTCAGCGTCACACACACACAGCAACACATTATAGATCACTAATATTAACTAACGTAATATATAATTCCCTACCTACTATTAACTAACACGCACCGACTTCTGCATAAAAATAAAAACCGGTCAGGTGCACTGTTTCGTATGGTTAGTGGCCAACCTATTTGTCAGAGTTGTTCAGGCTGCCCGTAGGCATCTGACATGGCTTAACGACTGCTGTCGAACGACAACAACCGGGACCGACTGCTTAACGTGCTCTCCGAGGCACGGAGGAGCTCAGATGAAATATGCCACTAGCGGTCACCCATCCAGGTACCGACCGCGCCAACGTCGCTTAACCTGCACGATCACTTTCGGACCGTGCTCGCAACTAGACTACGAGCTCCTCAATTTGGGAATAATGGCTATCATTGCGCCTAACAACCCATGAGATGAAAGAATACAATTATATTATGATCACAATACAAAGTGTGAAATTAAATCTAATCCAATTAACCTTTCGCCAACATCTCTTTTTCATAATATTGTCAGATAATAATAAATAAACGGTCCCCCTGAGATGTGGTATTTCCCCCCGAGATATAGCATTTAGGCGCCGATTACGCGTTGTCATAGAAATAAGTAGATATGTTATACAGAGTGTAGTGACATGCAAATAGTCGCCCCTTCAATTGCTGACGGGGGATTTAGAATTTTACTTTATCGACAACTAAAAACTAATGGCTCCATTCTATTGATAACTCCAAATTACTGGAAAAATAGGGATTATTTTACAGGATTACCTACATCCTGTAAAGAACTTTGACCGTTTGTCAGTAGTTAAAAAGACAAATTCAGCTTTTAAAATTCAAATTTACTTCTATTTTTTTTAAATGTTTTTTGAGCACTCTAAAACGTTTCATTAGTTCTATTGTAAAAAAAATAGTCCAAATCTCTTTCGAACGACATGCATGTTCTTTATCAATCAGGTCCATCTATACCCTATAATAAAGAGCGTCGGTGGCACAGTGGCTAGGACACCGGACTCCCAAGCGGGAGGTGCGGGTTCGAAACCGTGCAGTGCCACGTATCAATTTCGTATTTTTTGAAGCCTTACGTACATTTACCGACTGCTCTAACGGTGAAGAAAAACATCGTGAGGAAACCTGCACACTGAGATAACCGGCAAGCAATTTCCGGGTCGTTCCCTCTGTTCTACTGCATAGTAGAACAGAGGGAACGACCCGGAAATTGCTCGCCGGCGCAACGCAACTCGCAAGCATTGTCGCTCGCCGCCGGATCGAATCCATCATTGTACCATTGATTATGGTGAAACACTACAGGCATTTTAGCCTATGTTTATTATAGGGTATCTTATTTTATCTCATGATAGAGGGCCGGAAAAAAACCAGCGGGACTTCGACCCTTGAGGATCTTTTGTGCCTACCCCATTTTACACATTGGTCATCTCAGTGTACAGGTTTCCTCACGATGTTTTCCTTCGCCGTTAGAGCAGTCGGTAAATGTACGTAAGTCTTCGAAAAATACGAAAAACTCATTGGTATTGGGATATTTTTTTCTACTTGTGTGTAAATCATGTGTTTTACCAATAGAACTAGTAGAAAAAAATATCCCGCATGTTCTACAAATAGAACAAATGGGAAAAAATCAGTATTGTCGCATTAACAGCATATCCTGACGGTTGTATGACCTGAGGCAACCCAGTACATTGTAAACAGATTGTCAATCCCACCCTCGGCGCTATGGCGACCGGAGTATCAACACCAAGCCCTATTAATCTCCAAGTGAGGGCGTGTCGAATTAGGAGGGTAGCCACGGTTTACTGCCCAAAGTTATCGCTTTTTTATTCCAGTTTACGTCCTCGACGTTAAAAAGATCAGGAGGAAATAATAAAGATGGTATTGACTCTGTGCAGAGTCAGTCTGGTGGTGGAACCATCCTTTTACCTATTTGTAAAAGTAGTAATGCAATGCACTAAGACAAAGACTTGCTGTGTTTCGATTGTAAGAGAACCAGCTTAATTACCGGTGCATGAGGTAGTCCATTTAAGAGCGACGGTGACTACTTACCAACAGATGGTCTGTTTGCTAGTCAAAACAAGGAAAGAGACTGCTGAACGTAGCTTGATCCCCGGCCGCAAAGAAAGGAATACTGAATACTGGTATAAATATGACAGAGAATAGATTTAAGACCCATATGAGACGAACCTTATGTAAAAAGGGTTATTATAAAGTAAATGACTACTTAAATGATAAAGAGGCTTGGTCCTAAATTCAGCTCCAGCTCTGCACATTGTGTGTACATATATGATTGTATTCATAATTATTGTAAGATATATTTATTTCAAAAGATGTGCTGCTGAAAGTTTCTTGCGTCGCTTCTTTCCTTTCAGCTATAGCACCTTACGAAGCGGTGGTAGAGTAAAAAAGAATGACGTTGTAAAAATGTACTATAAGGTACTTACTTACAATAAAAAACATTTTGATTTTGATATTGGAAATCGAAGGTCCCTCGAACCAGAACTTTTTCAAGAACCGCAGAAATGACTAATTAGTAACGTTAAACGTAGATTAATTATATTAATGACAAATCTAAGGACAGTAGAGAAGTACTAGCAGTACAGTAACAAATAGTATTTAAATTTCAGTGTGGTAACCCTACTAGAGAGGGCGGGAGGGCGCGAACTGCCGCCAAATTGGCGGGAAAGCTGCCCGTTTGACAGATCATTTTTTATAATATTCCGTTCGGAAATTCGGAATCCATTGTTCCGCTGATTGCCAGCTGGCCAGGGAAGGCAGGAAGTTGAAAAGAAAAAGTTGGTAATGCAGATATTGATCCCAATCAGGAAATAAAAGCAGGGCTCTCGTAGGTACTCCTCTAAACGCTTAGGTAGCGAATTTGAATCTGATTACTAAATACAGACATATCTAGAAATCGATTTCGGTTGGGTTTCGGATTTCTGGGAAATGGTGGTCAATGGATTTTGGAGGGTTGAATCCCAAACCTTATTTAGTCAAGGCAGTAGATAGGCTTGGGAAGGAAGGGGGGTGTCAGTCTACGGCCTTGACTGAATCTAAACTACATGATAGAATAATTTTTAGAATCTAGAAATAGTTAAGTAGATTTAAGAAAATCTCAATCATATAGTAATATCTGGAAGTATTATATATAACTCTGTGCAGAGTCAGCCTGGGATGGTACCACTCTTTTATCTATTTCTGCCGCAAAGCAGCAATGCTTGTATTGTAAGGGAAAAAAAGAGAACCAGCGTATATATAATTATTGTCACATGAAGCACTCCAGCAAAGTGCTCAAGGTTGGCTGCGCATCAAAAACATTTTATAGTAAGATGAGATTATGAGTAGTTTCCATTCGATCCGGTGTCTATGATCCGTTTTCCCATTTGATCCGGAATTTTTATTTTTTTATTCCCATTAAATCCTGTATGCAGCGGATCATAATAAAATTAAAAAATAACATATTTTTTTAATATAATTTTCATACAAATAATAGTACAGTCGACTAAGGAAACTTCATAACATTTTAGTAAAAATATAAATAAAACTGCTAATGCTAATAATATGTCTAAGGGCGTCTGTGACCATTTACCATCAGGTGTAAGTACATAGAAGTTAGTATTTCGTACAAAATTGATTAAATATTTTACAGATGAAAAACTTTACCCAAACGACCGCAAAAAAATGGCAACCTTTCTACAATTAATTACTTAACTCGATAATAATCACATAAAATAGGCCCTCTACGGCATAAAATAATAGACCTCCTATTATAACAATTACGCCACACCTAAAATTCATTTGCAAAAATATTTTCTAAAGCATTATGATCTCTATGTCTTTGCCATGAGATTATAATCTGTTAAAAGTTCGGGAATGGTACGAACTTTGTACGGTTATAAAAGGGGAGGTTGGGGTAGATAGAGTAGCGTTTTTAATTCCCGTAAAACGCGATGTTGTCTCTCGGGGGAGAGCGGGCAAACATCATTACGAGTCAACGGCTGTTGTGTTGGAGGTAACAAGCCCGCCGGTCCGGGATAATGTTTTTACAGGATAACTGACTGGTAGATTTTTGAAGTGAAAACTTCCTTAGGCGCAACCTTGTGCTCTTTCTGAACATTGAACCAAACTGAACCGTAACGCTCGAGTCGGTGACGCTGAATCGGGTATACTCGGCTCCATTCGACATCAATCGCGCTCGGATCGGTAACCGTGTTTTTTTTGTAAGTTTTCACTTCTATTGTTTGGTCATAAGCACACACCCTCTTTTTTATACAGAACGGCATGCTTGAAATGACGAATGACTGTAGACGAAGCAAGAGAGGCATGCCAAGACAGAGATTCGTGGTACACCATTATCTCTGCCTACCCCACAAGGGACATAGCGTGAAGTTATATGTGTATGTAACTGACTGGTATTGCTGGTGGCGGAAGAGGAAATGCTATATCTATTTTAGACATGCACTTTAGACGAAGACATTCTTTTGAGTGATCGTCGTTAGAGACTGATTTAGACGATGACGGTTCCTACGCCGGTTCCAGTATCGGTCGGTTCCATGGAAACGAAGTTTCATATAAACTCAAACAAAGATGCGCTGTCGACTACACGTACAACGGTTCACTTGGAACCGGTCAGCTCGGTTCCTGAACCGAGTGGGCGGGGCTTGAGCGCAAAGCATGAGTTTGAATGCAGCCGACTACACGGCCGGTACCGGTACCTGAACCGAACCGTCGCTGGAACCGTCGTCGTATAGTCCGAGCCTTAGATACTAAAAATAGTTCAAATGAATGAATGAATTAAAATTTATTTGCACACATATACATAACACGATAAATATAAAAAAAAAAAACTGTTATTGATCATATCACCTAATTCCAGCATCTCCATTCCGCCTTCGGACTATCAGGCGCGGGGAGGGGTTCCATCCTTATGTTGTTGATATCCCATCTGCTCGTACGAAGCGATTTGCTTCTTCATTCATTATGCGAACGGCTAAGGAATGGAACAGCCTGCCGGCGTCTGTATTTCCCGAAACCTACAACCTTGGGATCTTCAATGCCAGAGTGAATAGGCATTTACTGGACCCGCGTGCTTCATCGTCGACCTCATCGTCGCTTACCATCAGGCGAGATCGAGGTCAAATGCGGGTTTAGTTAAACATAAAAAAAAACAACACTGAAACAATATTCTTCCATCGCGCTCTGTTCGATGCCGCAGACTATGTTTTCCAAAGATATTTCAGCCGCTTCCAAGTCTTTTGGAGTAAGTTTTCATGTGACCCTGGACCTTTTACGCTTGCGATACAAAATCACCCTGTAGGTTGCCAGTTCAAGAGGGCATCCGCGATGCTGTCTGGGCGACGTAAGGTGATATCGACAACCATTTCCTAACGGTGGATTCATCAGATTACTTCAGCGTTAATACATTTTTGCGTTGGTACACCTTTGCTATCCTGACCCTATTTCACGAAGCAATACTCCTTGTAATTACTTCTACTACTACTATTTTGTATGGAATTAGAATCGTTTATTTCATTCTACTGAATTAGAAATATAAGTACATAATATTACATTATAAGTCGCCTTTGTAGAATGATCGTCACAAAATAAATTCAATGTAAATCAGATATAAATATAACAAGTCAAATATAACAAAACAATAGGTAGTATCTACTAATTAGATACAAAATGTCAATAATAGAATTAAATAAATTGATTAATTGAATAATAATGATAAAATGAACATGTCAACAATAAAAATTTACAATTTCCTGTCCATAAATTCCTTGACTGAATAGAATTCGTTGTCAAATAACAGGTTTTTCAGCCTTCATTTGATTGGAAATTTCTATTCCGAGTAGTGTTGTAAATTTAGACATCTAATTACAAGGATTCAGCTGGGTTGAATACATAACAGCATGAAAAACATATCTGGGGTACTAATATTATGAACTGACAATTGAATGTGGGGTTCTGGAGTATTGGTACAGTCAACCACTAGCTAAAGTATACCATCTGTCAAAATTCTACAATTCAAATTTGAAGTCTATGGCGAATACTTACTTTTTGCTCACTAATTTTATTTAGTTTAAAATAAAAAAAAAATTGAATAAGATTCATTTCAGATTACAGAAATTTGACAGATGGTTTGGCTAGAGGCCCGGCTGTGCCTCTGATATGATTTTCATGGTGTCTCCAACCCAGCTCAGCGGCGGTGGTGGCGCACACTTTACACCTCCACGGCTGTTATGTTGGTCGGACAGGGTATTTGCTCAGTCATGTCAATAAGACAGCGCTGTTGGGGTTAGATATTTTTGCGTAGATAACGTTGGAAAATAACCTGACGAAAAAATAGACGAATCTTATACAGAAAGCATTCGTAAAATAACATAATTAACAGAAGCTTCAGTCGGTTCGGATAGGAATAATTTTACACTAAATCTTTATTCGAAAAAACTCACTATTCAAAACAACTGACCTAAAGTTTCAAAATTAATTTCTTGGGCGTAGATGTTCATGTTATAAAAATGTTAATGATTCTGAACTACCCATTCATAGGTAGGTACAATAATGAAGTTCTTAAAATTCTCTAATTATAGAGTTGGTAATTACGAGTATATACCTAGTCTTTAATAGACCTGAAATAAATCTGATAAAATCTAAACTAAGCCAAAGATCCTATCTCTGTCAAGAGTAGAGTTAAGAAAAAGGTTCAGGTTATCATGATTGTTGTCTCTGTTGAGGAAAGTTGGTACAAACTCGAGAAATTAGAGCCTATGTTGAGCCTGCGTTTTTTATACGCGCGTCATCTGCGCGTATACGCAGTTTCAAACGAGATTCAGACGCAGCCAGTAAACACATGCACATGTTCACAAATTTAGATCCGCGTTTGTACAAACGCGCCGTTAACACGCTTCTGTATCGCGTCTCTGCGCGTTTGTATTGATACAAACGCGCTGTATCATGGATTAGCAACCAATCTTATTTGTTTAATTTCAAAAAACGCACTTCAAATGCGCGTCTGTATCGCGTTTACACGCGTTTTCATCGATACAAACGCACCTTAAACGCGCTTCTGCGCGCGTTTGTATCGTGTTTTCATCGATACAAACGCAAATAATCTGTTTTTTTAGTTCTACGGCGCCGTAACTACATTGTTGTTAAGTGATTATAATTTGAATATTGTTTGGCTTAATAAATATTTTTGTATTTTTTTGGATTTTGTAAACGCGCGTTCTTGAAATGCGCGTCATCTGCGTGTATAAAATACGCGGTGTGCACAGACCCTTAGACCTAAGATAAATAAAAATCTTTTAAAAAACAGACATTAGTTTGCTTTTTTTAAAAACTGGACGAAAAATATTCTCGTATCAAAATAGATTCTCACGATACAGTTAAGAAATGTTTAGGAGAGTTGATAGAATCTCTATAAGACCTAAAAACTAAATCTTAAAAAATAGTTTTACTAAAACTGGGCGAAAAATATCCACGTGTCATAATAGAGTATCATGATAGAGATAAAAAAAAGACTATAATTAACGTATCAGGTTACCATGAGTCAGTCAGGTGATAATCACATCCCACTTGAGTATTGTTTGCACTTAATTAACTTAGTGTAAAAAGCCATGCCTTGTCTTGTACGGTTTGTAATCAACGTTTAGTTAATGCAGAGTTCTTTCTTTCTAATTTTTTGTTATGACTTAATAGAGTTTGATAAGTTGATATCCAAAATGGCACGAAGGAAGGAACGTCCGTCCCTGGGGGAGTCTATTTTTTTCATCCATGCAAAATAGGATCCAACTTCTTTTGTATGGAGCGCATACATACATAAACTCACATCTACAACTTTAGATATTTTGTGTTCATAATTCCCGAGGGAGTAGACAGAGGAACCACCGACGTTCGCGGTTAATTCATCTTAGGAGTATTTTTACATTGAAAGGTCTCTTCTGCTACTATATTTTGGATTGTAGATTCAAGCTCTACTTATTATCAGATTAAACCTAGGAGTAAAGTATACGCAAACACATATGATTTTTTATTCTCCTTACATTACCTTTTTGTAAAATTACCAATCCAATTACCTTTTTTTTTGTTAGCGGGGGGAAATCTTCGAAAGATACCCAGCCTCCTGGGGCCATAGCACGCTGCTACCTTCCCCAGATTCGCCAGGCAATGGACGGCCAAAGCCCCCACCACTGATGACTCCGTCTAGTCGCCACTTACGACAGACAGGAGTTACCGTAGCTCTTTTCTTCGCCAGCGCGAGACTACAAGGCTGATACGTTATTATACCTAAAGGTACTCGTGGTTTAGAAATAGAATAGAACACATAAGCACATAACTTAACAAGTACAAAAATGTATAATTATTATAAGTCATAAAATAATCGCGGTACTTTCTTACCTGTGAGGAATCACTGACTTCAGGGTCGCTACTAAAATCTAATAACAATATTCAGTAAGTATAATATAACGATTACCTATACCAAATGTGGCTGATCCATCATCCTTGCGGCCAAAAAAGGTTTTTTTCATATTCCCAAAGAACAGTTCCATTAATCGTGATTAGAGTATGATATGACGTCACGATATCCCAGTCTCCCCATCAATTTGCTCTGGTCTGAACAATCAGTAAATTGGTGTAAATAAACAGCGCGCCGGCGTCGTGGTAAGGGCTGGGGATTACCACCGGTTTTCACGTTTACTATAATAGACTTTTTTTAAAGTTGACTTGAAGATCGCCTGATTCATAGTTTTCACTTAAACTATGGACATGAACAACTAAAACATGGAGAACTAAAACCTCACTAAAACTAAAGTTAAACTTCAAAATAAAAATACCTATTACATACTAAAAATAAACCATGTTCAATTAATGAGCAAACGGCTAATCCAAATGTTACTTAAAAACTTAAAAGAGCTTCGGTGGCACAGTGGCTAGGACACCGGACTGCCATGCGGGAGGTCGTGGTTCGAACCATGCAGTACCATGTACCAATGAGTTTTTCGTATTTATCGAAGACTTACGTACATTTACCGACTGTTCTAACGGTGCAGGAAAACATCGTGAGGAAACCTGCACACTGAGATGACCAGTGTTAAAATGGGATTGGCACAAAAGATCCTCAATGGTCTAAGTGCCGCTGGGTTATTCCCAGCCCCCTATAACTTAAAATTAATGGTACATGGCTTTTTGTTAACAGGAGGCCAAGAGTGGCTTAATAGGCTAATCTACATGGTTTCTCTTCCATTAGTCCACAAATTCATTGACGTGGCAGGAAACATCATGTTGGACCAGAAAATGGTTCGGTTTGCGCCTGTCACTGACACTTTGTGAGTTTGATTCGAGTTTCCGTAGTAGGGGTCCAGTTTGTACGCAAACTGTGACTGGACACGCGAGCACCGTGAGATCGGTATCGCAGCCATACGTGGGATAAGCGCGGGTTGCGGGTTTGATTCCGGAAATTAAGAAAAAAATCTAATTGGTTAGGGAGATGACGCAATCGGGGGTGAATTAAATGGTGTAATCGATGATTGGGATGCTTGTGAATTCTGACTAAAAATAGAGAAATACTCCATTTAGCTACTTACTCATCCAGGTGATTCATTTGAAG
The DNA here is from genome assembly GCA_947369225.1 of Hofmannophila pseudospretella. Lineage (NCBI taxonomy): Eukaryota > Metazoa > Arthropoda > Insecta > Lepidoptera > Oecophoridae > Hofmannophila > Hofmannophila pseudospretella. The sequence goes on along the minus strand of OX376332.1, from coordinate 5,831,865 downwards.
AATTAGACAAAGATAAAATAGTTCATACAGGAATGAACGAAATTCAAATGAAAAACGGTACGGAACGGTAGGTAATAATTGGGTGGTTCTAGTATGAGCTCAAATATTTATGACCATGATGCCATTCCCTCATCTGGTATCTTGAGGATCTGATGATGACAAGGAATAAGTAAGTGGACCTTCATAACGGGAAGGCATGGGTTCTTGAATTTTATTAAAAGGAGCTAGTCCTCTGCCTAAGAATTTCCATCTGCAATGATCCTGATATACCTTTCTTGCTTCCACACTCATTAATCGCTTCTGACATTCCTCCTCCGCTCACATGCAGCTTCGCAAGATGGCTCTCCTCAGCCCAGTTTTCGCTCTCGTATGGACCTAGCTATAAGCGTGATAACTCATCACTCGAACTTCATCGCACCTTCCTTAATAGTAATTAGAAAGCTATTGACCGTAGAGCGAGACGGCAACAGGTAGCCATCGATCGACGCGTGCGCACTGCACCACGGTGCACCATCTGCACGACATCAGAACTTAATCACCTGCGCCTATGAACACAATGAGATCGTGATCCATGCGTCTCCGGCGCATGTGTGATGTGAATATCATTCGGTCTCGCGCCATCAAGCGAGTAACACGCTACACCGACTCGCTGCGCGCTAACGTTCGCACAATTACCCTCGCATATAAAATAATAATAAAAAATACAATGAGTACGTGTCCGAAATGTGATAAAACTTTTGCTAACGGTGTGCAGTGCTCGAAATGTGCCTTGGTATATTGTTTTGAGTGTGCTCAAATCACGGAAACCAATTATCGTAAGCTCGGATCCGCACGTCAAGCAACGTTGTTATGTATGACTTGCAAATTCATCCCGCCGGCGCCGACGACGCCCGCTGTGTCTACGCCCGCGGCGGCTCCGCCGGGCCCGCCGGCCGCGCCGCCCGCCCCGCACACGCCGTCCACTTCCGACGCCGTCATCCTGGAGCTGAGCCGAGGGTTCCAAAACATGAACAATTTGCTTCAGCCGTTTCCCGCTCTAGTGCAAGATGTCAAGGAGTTAAAAACCAGTATCCAGGAATTCAAAGATTCCATCACCGAGCTCAAAAGTGAATTATCGACGATCAGAGAGGAAGCGGTATCACTAGAAAAACGAGTGACGAATTTGGAATCCGGAGCCGACACTTCGGATCACTATCTACAGCTGGAGAAAAAACTCATGGATACACAAAAACAAAACAACCTTAAAGATCAATGGCAACGTATGAATAATGTGGAAATCAAAGGAATCCCGCCAGCAAAAGATGAAAATCTTCTGGATATTATCTGCAACATCAGCCAAAAGATCAATTTTCAGGTCTCTAAGAACGACATCAACTTTGTATCCCGTGTCCGGGCTAGCACGAAGGACAAGCCCATCGTGGTTTGTTTCACAACGCGCTACGTGAAGGAAGATTTCCTGGCCTCAGCCAGAAAGTTCAAGAATCTATGTGCCAGTGACCTCGGCTTCGCCGCCAGCTCGAACAGGGTTTACCTAAACGACCACCTGACGCGTGACAATAAACTGCTGCTAACCAAAACAAAGGAAATCGCTGGAAGCAAAGGATATCGGTTCACATGGGTGAAACATTGCAAAATTCAAGTTCGAAAGAGTGAAACCTCGCCTATCCTCGTTATTCAGTCCCCGGATGATCTGGTTAAAATAGTATGACTTATAGCTGCGTTGCTTTTATTTTGCTACACAAAGCATGGCTATATAGTTAAAATGCTAACTTATATTATTATCACCTTATCTTGTGTGTCAGTGCATGGTAACAATAACAACAATGTAAGTAATCTCTCCTATATAAACGCCTACCCTTGTATATTACCTACGAAGCCATTAATTATATATTCATTCACATCATGCTCTATTCATTATCCCATAATAATTTACATATTATTAAGCAATTTCTTAATTCACTTTGTTATTGCTCACTCACTTACAAATCTCACTTATGAGTCGACTTTAATTTATAAATTACATAAGCACTTAACTCTCATTTATCATATCTCCATAAATATTAATAGAAATACCTATATCCTAAAACTAACTACAAACATGTTCGCCTACAATAACAAATACTGCACGGTACCCTATACAAAGCGCAATATTATACCTTCTTATCTATCGCTAACTTGCTCAGCTGTTTGCTACCTGCCGATCGTTATAAGTAACTATACTTACATGCCTATAGCTACTGCTAGCTCCCGCCGCCTGCGCCCGCGCCGCAGCCGCCGCTCGCTGCAGCCTATATCAATGACTCACCCCATTCGTGCCGTGCCGTACTCGCTAACAAATAACAATAACCGTCTCCGTGCGCACTCCCCTGACATATACCTTATATTCTTGTTTCTGCTATTATTTTTATCTAAAGTTAAATTACGGAATTAAATATATTGTATCAAAATGTCAGGGGACTGCGGACGAAAACGGAAACATTCAGAAGAAACGTCGATTTAAACAGGCACGATATTATAATTCTAACCGAAACGTGGCTGCTAGACAGCATCAAGGATGAGGAGTTATTCAGCGGCGGCTACACCGTGTGGCGGCGCGACCGCGAGTACGCGCGCACGCGACAGTCGCGCGGCGGAGGCGTGCTCGTCGCGGTCGCGCCGCACCTGCGCGCTCTCGAGCGTCGGGAATGGTGCTCGCGCGCCGAGGACTTCTGGCTGACGGTATCGCTGACACGCGGGGGCGGAGGGCGCGGGGCCGCGCGGCGCTGGCACCTGGGCTGCCTGTACCTGTGTGCGGAGGGCAGGCCGGGCGCGGGCGGCCGGACTCTGGATCAGCAGCTCGACTGCTTCACCGACAAGGTATTGGAGATCTCTTCTAACAATCCAGAGGATAAATTATTAATTCTTGGCGATTTTAACATGAGCGACATCGACTGGGTGCCTGCCTATGACAATAATGGGTACACTCCCACTATTACTAATAGTGTAAAGCACATGGAACTGGTAGCTATGCTGAATACATGCAATCTTAGACAGTACAATGGCATCTCCAACGGCCAAGGTCGAATTCTGGACCTGGTCCTATCGAATGAAAATCTATCAGTGTCACGCTGCGATGAACCACTAGTAAGTGAAGACCCTTATCACCCGACACTATCACTGAGAATCGTCAATGTCATGGATCATGAACTAGTCCCTAAGCAGCGCCGTAGATTTCTGTTTAATAGAGGTGATTACACTGCAATTAGTAACGATTTAAATTCCCATGATTGGAGTGAACTACTGTCCTGCGAGACAGTCGATATGGCCGTTGAGAAATTCAACAACATACTGCATGACCTTCGTGAAAAACACATTCCCAGTAAATTTGTATCTAGTAATCGATTTCCAACATGGTACACAGCTGCGCTCAAAAAAGTATTAAAGGAGAAATTTAAATACCTCAGAAAGTGCAAACGTTACAACAACATCTCTGATCACAATACATACATCCTACTAAGAGATCGAGCTAAACGACTCGAATCGGTCTGCTTTAATGAATACGTTTCATTAGTCGAAACTTCCATACAGTCCAACCCCAAAGCTTTCTGGACATACGTCAAGGCGCGTAAACAGAACACTGCTTACCCAAATTCTATGACCCATGGAGGATGTACTATCAGCTCTGGTGATGTGATATGCAATGCATTCTCTGACTTCTTTGTTTCTACTTATCAGCCATCAGGATTAGAACCAGTTACTGCTGAAGAGGTTAACATTCCATTAAGCGCTGACATTAGCACTATTGAAATAAACGAGTCTGCAGTATTGAGAATTTTAAAAGGACTAGACACTTCAAAATCGGCCGGCCCTGACGATATCCACCCAATCCTCATCACTAGGTGTGCAGATAGCATACTGGCCCCACTTTGTCTTTTATTTAAAAGATCAACGACTGAAGGTTTGGTACCCACGATTTGGAAGTCGGCAATTGTAACCCCAATTCACAAGAAAGGTTGCAAACGGAAAGTAGAACATTACCGGCCGATTTCAAAACTATGCATATTTGCCAAGGTCCTAGAGAAATTGATTCATAACCAGCTATATAAAGCACTCAAGCATACCTTCAGTACATATCAACATGGCTTTCTACCAGGCAGATCAACTTTAACTAATCTGTCCATATTTACAGAGGATGTCTCTGCAGGGATGGATGCGGGAGGTCAGGTAGACGCAATTTACACTGACTATAGCAAAGCCTTTGATCGAATTGACCACCGCATCCTCCTGCAGAGGCTTCTGAAATCTGGAATCCGTGGAGATTTGTTTAGATGGTTCACGTCATATGTCAAAAACCGCACTCAAGTCGTCGTACTCAATGGTTACTCATCTGCTTCGGTCACGATCCCCTCCGGTGTGCCCCAAGGTTCGATTCTGGGACCACTGCTGTTCATCATTTTCATCAACGACATCGACCTCTGTTTTCAACATTCCAAGATTCTACTATTCGCAGATGATATGAAAATTTACAAAACAATAGACAATTTTAGCGATGCACAGCAGTTACAGGAAGATGTTGGCAGGTTGGCAGCATACTGCGAGGAAAACAAGTTAGATCTTAATATACAAAAATGTCTCTGCATTAGCTTTTCGAGGAAGTCAAACCCCATAACCTATGGTTATAATATAAACAATCAACCTCTTACTCGGACATCGGAGGTACGTGACCTCGGCGTAACTATAGATTCTAAATTATTGTACGACCAGCACATCAACACAATAATAGCTAAAGCATCTAGAAACCTAGGATTCCTATTCCGCACAAGCAAACACTTTAAAAATGCCAAAACTTTGAAAATATTATACTGCTCTCTCGTGAGAAGTCACCTTGAATATGCTTCGCAGATATGGAACCCTAATTACGTAACATATATAGATGCTTTAGAAAAAATTCAACGCAAATTTGTGCGGTATCTGAACAACAGATTCAAAACTAACATACCAAACTACCCAGACCGATGTAGACATCACCATCTCCTGCCCTTAGAGTTGCGCCGCGAATCAGCTGACCTCACATTACTTTTTAAAATAGCAACGGGCGCTCTCGACTCCCCTCAGCTTGTCTCATTAATTCGCTTGCAGGTGCCTCCTCAACGGTCGACACGGCGAAACTATCTCGCTTTAAACCTTCCTCTCGCGCGTACTAACTATAGGCGACACTCTTATTTGTGGCGAATATCTAATAAATTTAACAAACTTAACACAGTTTACTCCAACTCTATTGATCTGTTTCACAATAAAGTGACGCAATTTAGAAACATAATTAATAGTAATTTCTTTGGTGACTCAAGTGGGTAAATACAAGGTAAACTGGTTAATTTTACATTTGTTTATTTTAGTACTACATACTGATTTATGATCTTGGCGTTATCCTGCATTGACACTTTCTATCTTTATTCTTATGTTTATTATTATTACCATATTCATTATTATTTTCACTTTTCCGATCTTTCATAGTTTTTAAGAGCATTATTTTCGGAATGTACTCAAAATTTCTAATTAATTTTCCTATCTACATTATTTTAGTTATTATCATTTAAAGTTTAAACTTTCTTGCTTAATTAATTTCTAAGTTACTGGTTGTCCTAAGACCATAACATTTACTTATAAACGTATTACAGGCGAAAACTTGTAAATGGCATAATTCGTAAAATAGTATTAACTAAAATTTGTACATTAGCTGTAAGTTTTCCGAAGAAAATAAAATAAAATAAAATAAAATAAATATCGATTTTTGGGTTATTATTGGGTTGTTTACCCTGGTCCATATACTGACCATAGATTTCTGACCAACAAAGGTATGATTGTAAGGTAAGTATTATGTAAAGATCAACATGTTGGAGGATCATACAGAGGTCGCACCAAAATTAAGGTAATTTTCTATGGGAGTCGAGGATTTGGGGGGTCATAACCGACTGACCGCGCCAGCCTCAGTCAATCGTAGGAGAACAAAACTCGCAAATGAAACTGGCTCTTGTTAATTCTATTAAAAATACCAAATGAAAAAACTATTACAATGTTTACACTATTACTCCCCCATAAAAATAAAGGTGCGACCACACAATGCCGGCTTCATTAGCGAGATGACGCCTGACCCCATCTCCTGATTGCCCCAACCTCCCCTTGCGCACGCGTCGACGCCGACAGATGATCTGGGCTATGAGTTTAATCATTGATCATTAACCCGCGTTGGCTTTTTAGGGGATCGTTTAATTTAGAAGATTAATGTGTAGTAAAAATGGTTGTGTTTTGTTAATTAGTAACTAAACAGTCGTTTGTACACAAAAATCAAACGCCAATAGAAGACAATCCTGCAATGTTTTACCACTAGAGGCGCCACTAGCACAATGGTACGTAGCCAATCAACATGTAGATATGTTCCTTTCCACCAAATCTTTTTTACCCTTCTGACTCGCGCCAAGATTTTTTAGGTCTGCTATTTTGAAATGGCCATATGATGCCATGATTTCAACACAGTTTTACTATAACTTTGAGAAATTAAATTAACTCAAATAATCATCTAAATATAGATTGCGAAACAATATTTCCGGTTTCATCATAGGTTAGCGTAAGTAACCATCTTTGAATTTTAGCTTTTGCTTCTTTCGCGGAAATATTTTTAATGTTGCAATGTTTTATAATTTTATTGTAAACAATAAACAAATATAAACTTAGAACCATCTAAGAAAGTGGGTCAATACTAAAGAGAGGATCAAGCAAGGTCACATTGCGTGTCTAGTTATAAAAACACATTATAACAATGTTAATTACGCTATGATGGATGGGCGTGCTAAATTATGGCGGTCATTTTTGGAAGAAAATTCAGTCAGTGAACTATTTTTCAAGAGTTATGAAGAGATGAGGTAATACTAAAATAACACTAAAATACATACTTAAGCTAAAATTACAAAATATCTTACTATTTTACAAGTAAAAGACATGGCCCAGGTAGCTCCCTGCACGGCCCCAAGGTCTCCACCTCGAACGGCGCAAATATGCAATCACCACCCAGACCCGCATATTTGCGCCGCTTGAGGTTCTCCGCAGAAGCCGCTGCTGATTCTTATGAAGAGGATATTATAAAGTGTGATTTAATTTTGTCAGTTTAGGGTCTTATTTCACGAAGCAACAATCCTTGAATTTTTTTTATTGATTAAGGAAAGCAGACGAGCAAACAGACCACAAATGGTAAGTGGTCACCGTCGCCCATAGACATCTCACATCACTATAAAGTTATTAGAGGTTTTCGATGCGCTGCTAACCTTGAGGACTTACTAAGAGTGTCTCATGTGCTGCTCTCTTTTATTACAAGTCTAAGAAGGCAATATTAACGCTATTTTGTATGGGGATTTCTATTAATGTTGTCGTTTTAGATTTTTAGTTGGCAAGGAGGAGGAGGAGGAGGAGGAGCAGGAGCGTAGGTCGACCACAAGCAAGATGGGCAGATGACATAAGAAGGTCTGCTGGAGGAAACTGGATTGGCAAAGCTCAAGACCGTTGGAAATGGCGTGCATTAGAGGAGATTTACACCCAGCAGTGGGTGGACACCGATTGAAGAGAGAGTTGCCAAGGATTGACGCTTAGGTGATCTGAGATCCTCATAGATCAAATTATGTAGGTAAGTATAATAAATAGATCCTTCTCCTATAGTTTTGAGCACTTGTGGGGTCTTCCAGTAGGATTTTTGATGATGATGAATGAATGTATCATCGCATTCTTGAAGAGACATTTGTCAAACTAACTCGTAACCTAAAAGGCAGTCATAGACAATACCGACATAAATTTTCTATCAATTTAAAACGCAATAACAAACTAATGACTAATATTAAAGACCCTGCTTATCATTCAAATCATATGCCAACGAGTTTTTTATTAAACTAGTTATGGCCTAGATTCTACAGTACAGCGTGCGTTGACATCCACTTTATAGTTTAGAACAATGCTATAAGTATTTTGACAAACTTATTTTTCGGTCCACTAACTAATACAGACGAAGAATACGGTGTACTATTGAAGTTAGATTAGGTTTTGGTAACAGCAAATAATGTTGGTTTTGACGTTTCTAATTGGGTGTCAAAAAAATGGAACAAAGAAGGCAGGTGCCTTTTGGAACGGCTAGGTATTTAGCAAGCCTAATATATTGAGCCTGATGACACGATAAGAGTTGACCAAAATATTGTTGGAGTAGTTTTATACCGCGGCCCCATTCGGCGGTGACTTTGATTCTACACACATGCCTTCATTCCTGTAGTCCATGTCTGTCTGCCTCCTCCATTTCTGTCTAAGCCTGGAGATGAGCCTTCTGCATCCCACTTCTGACACCGTGAGAGGCAACATTGTCAACCCAACGTCTTTTGTGCTGAATGTAATATATCCTTGTATACTTTTGTATTTTGTACTTGCTGTATTCTTGTGTATACAGTGCTAAAAAAAGCTGAAAATCAGCGCTGTGGCTTGCCTCAGCATAATGCTGAGCTGGTGTAGCCTTTTTGGCACTGTCCCACACCGGATGTTTTGTGCTGCATGTATTATATCTTTGTTTACTTCTGTATTGTGTGCTTGCTATATTATGGTGTATACAGTGCTAAATAAACGTTTTTGAATTTCAATTTCTGAATAAACGTTTTCAATTTAAATTTAAATAGATGTCCCCGCGGTCCAATCTAGGACACTTTTCTTCCATCGATTTCTGTTCATTCGGGTAATATGCCAGCCTATCTGCACTTCCGTACGACGATCACATTGGCCACATCCCTCCCTTTTATCTTTCAGCGTCTCCATACATTCGTCTTTGGGTCTCGCAAGTTGATTTCAATCATAACTTCATTCCATTCTCTACGCGACTCTGAACTGCAATATATTAGATTCTACAGTTAACAATAATAAAAAAAATCGTGTAGGAACTTATTAGAATTTCCCTACCCCCATCGCCATCTGGTAAGCGTATCGTACAGTGGACCACAAGCTTTAGTATACCATATATACCGGTTTCCATCGTAACTCACCTTCTGTGCACTAGTGCTACTGAATGCGCTTCTTGCACTAGTACCGGAATGCGACTTATTTGCCAGTCGATGGAAAGAAATATGTTACCATTGTCTGCGATTTTGTGAGAGGATGAATGAATGAGCTTTTAATTGTTGTAAAAATTTATTTATCTTTGTGGATATATTATTATTGTATTTAATATATTGTGTGACACTATACTGTATATTGAGTACAGTATAGTGTCAATGTCAAACATTTGAATTCACAGTGTTTTAGTGTAAACTGTATTACTGTGCAATTTTTTGGAATAATAAATAAAATATGTCAAAAATCTTCGATTAAATCTCAACCTTATGATTGACCCAATTTCTGATTCTCAAATTTTGACGTTTTGGGTAAGTTATTCTGTGGTCGATTGTACAAGGCAACTAACCCTTTGCTGGTGATAAGACCCTTTCTCTTGAGGACTTCAAGAAGGTCGGCGCTCTATGGACACGAATCTCAGCTGAAAAAACACCTTGAAAGGATGGGGGAGGCCTTTGCCCAGCAATGGGATGACCTATAGTGAAAAAAGACACTCAGTGATAATGACACGTGCATGTTTAATATAAAAAACGAAAAAGTAATTGTTATAATAATAATGATTGACATGAATTATATGAAAATATGATTAATGTAATAATAATAATAATAAGATAAGATAAGATTTATTGTGTAAAAGTTTAGGTAAGCATTACAAACATTGCAGATATAGTTGCATAAACATGTCACACTAAACTTTACCATTACAGGCATATACACCGAATTCACAAATTAATAATGTTTATACAGATTTTGAGAAGAAAACAGAAAAGATAAAGAGAATGTCATTAAAATTTATACATTGTCAATAATATTAAATTTACAAAATGTCCACTAATTAATGATGTGTGAATAATATTAATACAATCATTTATTTAATAATAATCCAATAAAAATATAAATATACAATCAGCAATCACAAAATTATCGTTTATCGTCCAAAAATTCCTTGACGCTATAATGAATGCAATGTAGGAATATATAATTAGGAAGGCAAAATAAATTAATAAAATAAAATGACCTCTTCTTGGCCTCTTCGGCACTACATACGTCGTGTAAAGGCTGATCGTCAAAAATCTGTAGCTTTCGATTTCGCAAAGTTCTGAAAATAAACCTTGAAAATGAATTATTAATGAATTCTGAATGAATTGATACAGCCTAGTTAGCAGAACGTTAAGAACACTACTTCGATATTCCTGATTTATTTATTTACATCTGAATTTAGTATCGAGTATCCACCTTTACCAATGATTCCGTCCCTGATTCTCGTATTATACCTTAGATATCAGTACACATCTCTTCGTCCTTAAGTATTCAGTCCACATAGGCTTCGAAGAGTGGACTTCCACGAAGGTATCTGCGAATAATGCAGATGCACGTCACTGCATCGGACAGTCATTTTACTAGAGTCACACCAAGATTCGGTTTCGGCTACAAACTTTGGTCCTTTCAGTGTATCGTACTACGGGTACGTCGTGCTTACCTCGGGAGACTGAATCCAACTTTGTTGCTTTAACTAATTTGATACTTTCATTATGAATGATAAAGATAGGAATTGAGTTTATTCAAAATAAAGTTAAAGTAATATAACACTAAAATACATACTTAAGCTAAAATTACAAAATACCTAACTATATTACAAGTTTTTAATTTTAATTATTATTATTTTTTACCCACTATCACTATCGCTCCAACTAACATCTTGGGATAAGGGGGGAAATGAAAAACAGCGCTGCATATTTGGTACCCGAGTATGTCAGCATTTGCTGACATATATTTGGCAAAAGGGAGGAAAAACAGCTTGATTGATTCTGAGCCTACGAAATAACTGTATTCAGTACTTATGACACTTTCTCTGATAAACATGACAACGATCTTGGTTGAAGTAAACATTCTTAGTTGAAGTACAGAGGAAGTGTACAAGTCTCAATCTTTTTTTCTTCAGTGCAGTTTGATGTGTCTTTGGTTTCGGTCTCAACTGAAAATGATCTTTTCGGACTCTACATTATAAATTTCGTTTAGGAAAGGAGCAATGTACGCTGTCAGTACTATGCTTACAGGTGTATGGCAAATTTTATGGTGTGTTATGGGCGATTATTATGGTGTTGGCCATATAACATTAGTCTGATTAGAGGCTAATTGAATGGGAACAACGATGAGGCGCTTTAGAGGTGAAAGTCCGCATAAATAAATCGAATCATACAATGTACTGGGAGTCATACTTGACAATTGATTTATTATAAACATTTTATGTTTTATGTTTACAAGCATGCATTCTTACTTCTTCGAAGTCGTGTTCCTCATTGCTGAGGCTCGTGATCATTCGAAGGAATTAATCACATAGAACGACCCTCGTGGCAGATTTAATGGGGTGGTTTGCCATTGCCTTCCCCATTTCACACATTGGTTATCTCAGGGTGCAGGTTTTCTCACGATGTTTTCCTTCGGTCTCAGAGCAGTCGGTAAATGCACGTAAGTCTTTCGAAAAATCCGAAAAACCATGGCATTCTTTTTTATGTTGAACGACAGAAGAAAAGACATATATATCCGTTTTAAAACACTATGTATTTAAAAAAAATAAAAAAATACGTAAGTACTTTGGAACGTAGGACAACAAGACAACAAAACATTTTTTAATAATTTCAATCTCAGCAACAAACAAGCAAATTCCAAACAGAAGAACTCAATATAAAACTTGTCATTTTATCTCAAACAATCTATTTAAAGAAAAAACTACCACGAGTATCTAATCCATTGCCGCGTTCCCAGGAATATTCCAAAAAGACTTAGTCGCTAACAACGCAATGGATGTGGAGGCCTGGGAAGAATTAGACGTGGCCAGTGTAAGAGGGTTTATCTAAAGGTGCAGACAAAACGTTTTAGTGCTTATCGGCGCCAGCGCAGGCTCTCGGGCGAGAATGTCGCTATTATCTTCTGAGCACGTGCCGGAGACAGACTATGTAGAAAGAGACGGTAGCTAGACAGGGACACAACAGGGTAAAGTATAAGTATTTCTTTAAAAAAGACACATTTAAAAATACATACATTGCTTTTTTAATTTTAGGTTTTATGGATTTAGCGCAGAGCATATTGGGCACTGAATGTAATACCTACCGACATTGAATATGAAAGAGAGTTCTTATACGTATCTAATTCCATGTAACTATTAAAAACTTTATTTTGCTACCTTTGAAGGTATCTATTATTAGTGTCATATTGTGTGCCTATGACATTTCTAAACATAATTCATGACACTTCAATCAATCAATCATATTTGCCATTCCTGTCCTCATCGTCACTTAAAACAGTTTTTATTTTTTTTGGGTCAAAAATAGGGTTTGTACTAGGGATGTTACGGAGGTGATTTTACCTGAACCAGAGTCAAAACCGAAGGTTTTAAATTTGATTTATCGGAGCCGGAACCGGAGTCGGAACCGGAGTCGGAGGCGGAGGTAGAAGATAGATGTTCAGAAAGTTAAAATTTTAAACCGTTTTTTTAATTTTTATAGCTGAACTGGCCAATATTTTTTATGATGACTTTGGCGGCAATAAAACATATTCCTTTATGTAGTCCTACACTATTTAATAAAATATTGATATTTGAATATGTTTGCTCACAAATCTTCGGTATAACCTCCGATTCAAAATTAAATCAATCGGAAGTTCCGACCTTTCGGAGTCGGAGTCGAAGCTCCGTAACATCCCTAGTTTGTACTACGTGACAATTTCTTCCATTCCAGTTCCACACAATAACAAAAGTTAATGTCTTCAGTTTTCTTAACTCTATGGCATGGATGTTGGATTCATCTCCCGGGTATGTGGGTGACAGACTGACACACCTTATCAGTTAAACGACGTCAAACAGAAGGTAGTAATTTACTCCACATTGAGTCCTCTTAGACTAGGCCATTAGGAGAGAGGTTTTTGAACAAAAGCTAAGTGCATGCCACTGTTTTGGGTCAAATAAATACTTAAATGAAAGTAAAGGAATCTTTTAACTTGAGCAAATATGTCTATGGAGATATTAGTTCTCTCTCTCTCTCTGGATTGTTTTGTCTATTGGCAATGACGTAGTGTGGGACGCCCCCCTGCTATAAGGAGCGATGATCTGCGCAAGGTGGCAGGCAGCGACTGGATGAGAAGAGCCGAAGATCGGACTCAATGGCGCGCCCTGGGAGAGGCCTATGTCCAGCAGTGGACTAGAGTAGGCTGCTGATGATCATGATTGGCAATGAAAGATTTATTCTATGAGAGGCTGTATCCGAACCAACCGATGCGATACCTAATCAAAAACGATTTTTAAAATCAAATCAAATCATACTTTTTAATTGTAAGTATCTTAAAGTACATTTTTACAACGTCATGCTTTACTCTACCACCGCTTCGTAAAGTGCTGTAGCTGAAAGGAAAGAAGCGGCGCAAGAAACTTTCAGCAGCACATCTTTTGAAATAAATATATCTTACAATAATTATAAATACACGCACTTAATTAATTACGTCCGGTAGTTTCCAAAAAATCAATACATAATTACATGTGGAATTGTTAACTGAATCGTCCTGCAAGCAATGAACAAGGTAATTTGGTGTATTTTTGTCAATTCATATGGTACATTTAGTTTCGAAAAGATTAGATTAACATTTATGTACGGTACGCGAATTTAGCCATTTCTGAGGGTGTTGAAATGCATCTTGATCCGTTTGGGCCTGAGTACATTCCGAAAGCGAGATGCATGTCTCGCTGGAGAGATCAATATGAGGTATTGGCTAAAGTGAAGGGGCTATGGTACAATACACTTAATTACATGCCAGCCTGGGCTCCATGGTTTGATTGAGTCAGCCTTGGTAGGGAGCTACTTGTCTTGGCTTTTAGATTACGCTCGGGTCACATTCCGTTAAATAAGTTTTTGCATTTGGTGAGAAGAGCTGCATCACCGTTTTGTACCAACTGCAACAAAATAGAAGACCTCACTTACCTCCTAATGGAGTGTGGCCTGGTGAAAATTGAGAGGAAGAAATTTGGCCTCAATAGGCTCCAAAATGGGAGGCTCAATATTATTTTGAGTCGGCCCTTATCTGATAATATGAAACACTTACTGTTGTTTGCTAAGTCGACTCTCAAAGTGAGGGCTGACTCCAATAATACTTGAGCTTCCCTTCCCTTTTCTTAGTGACCCTAATGAGACTGATATGGTCACCTTGTCGTGTACCAAAATCTCTTAATTGAGGTTAAAAAAATTGATTAAGTGCTTATAGAAAACGATTTTGGAAAGCCAAGAGTTTCTACCCGCCCAAATGGGTATTTACCGGGTAGTAATGTGTATTTACTCAGAGGGGGATTTTTACCCTGGTAATTGCCAATTACCACAGCCATTACTCCTTAGTCCTTACCTACAAATTTAGTTCGCTGCATCACGTTTCAATGTCAAAGTATCAAGATATTTGTAACAAATATGAAAACAAATGAATGAAAATGAAAAAGTTTATCCACTTATTACAAGGCACAATAATAGGACCTCCGACTTACAAACTAGGTCGAAACCTGTATCTTGGAAGTGGGGACTCCGTCACACTTTCCGTGCAAGCATATGACAATTTATAACATTACATTAGTGTAAGTATATTCTAAACCTAAAAGGAATTTGGAACAAGTTAATCAAAAGGAATTTAGGAATGATAATGTTTAAGAGTGTGTGAGGGTGGGGGTGTGTTAGGTTGTGTGTGAGTGTGCATCTGTAGTGTAGGGTGAGTGGGTGTGTGAGTGTGGGAAGTTAAGAGTTAATTAATAACAGAGTCAGAAGAACATAATGAGTTTAGTGTGTAATATTATGTTATTAATATATGAGTAGAGCCTCAGTTTTGTCGTAATATCGCGTACAATTACTAAAAAAATTTGAAGCTCTTTAGTTTTTTGTGAATATCAGATGTAAAACAGTTTGCTGCAAATTACGATCTTATTTAGAATAATGAGCCGTTACATATCAGAAGATATGGCATAATATGAGACAATTTGTGTCTTTGTTGTCGCCGGCACCGCGTGGGATCCTATCTCGTCTCTAATTCTATTATCTGTCGCCTGTTCGAGGGGATTTCTCCTACAAAGATATATCCCTGTATTTACTGTTGTTTTCCAGTTGTGTCGACATAATTACTTTACCTATAGCAGCAGCTATTATAGCCTTGTTTTTAAAGTAAGAGACGTGTCAGGCTCAATATGCCCGCAGCTGCTCGGTATGTGGGTGAGCTCGATGATTACATTTTTTTTGAGTAGGCACGGTGATCTCCTATTATGTTTTTAGAAAATCAACCAATGGAATTGGTTTAGACAAGAAGTCGAGCGCCATACAGTTTATACTAACTGTGAAAGGTATAATAAAATTAAGAAATCACCGCTCCCATAGTCCCCACTGAATCAAATAAAAAGTATGGCTTGACTTCTATCGACCTTACGATTAACTACTTACAGTTGTACGAAAATATGATTTACACGAGATCAACAGAACGACGTCCATCATATTATGTTGGCCGGAAACACCACAGGAACATAACACAGGATTATGGATTACATAGACAAGACTGCAGGTATCCTTCCTGGTTGGCCAGGAATTTCTTTCCGTCAGCCTTAAAGCTTCAGTCCATCACATTGAAAAACATTGAAATCCCAAAACCCCAAATAATATGTCCCGTCTGAAGCAAATCAATTGCACTGCTTTACCCCCTGACTGCACCTACTTAGAAACACATGGTGCATGTGCTTGAGACATGGCCTTCGATGACCATGTGGTTTCCGAACAAAGAAAAAGTGGCAGAACTTGGGGAAAACTTTGGAATTGATAGGCCAAGTCATTTCCAATCAAATGAACTACAAACAGGGTTAAGGGAAATCTACTGGTTCTTTAGTTATGTACATTAAACTAAATTTGATTCTAAAAACGACTTTATTTTTGTGCAAAATCGTGTTTATCCATAAGGTGAGATGTCATCTTTTCGACACCATTGGACAAGGTTTTGTTTGGAAAACCCAAGATGTCATCCTTTCGACACCATTGGACAACACACCGACAAACGGTAAACACTCATTTTGCGTAAGCTCACTATGTCACAGTGGCCGCCACTATCATTCTATTGTTGCCGTCCCATAGAAATATACCTAGTTGTCTTAAGTGGATGTGAAACTAAGATGAAATGAATGAATACTCTATGACGTCTTTGTCAGGACGTTGACCTGTCGCTAAATAGGTCATATTGTGGATTTGTACATGACTCAATGGTGCATCTTCCAAGTAAATGTTCCAATACTCTCGACAATATCAGTCTGCATTAATAATACACTGGGACGCAATAATAACGGGTGGGTTAAAAATCGCAATATAGGAATTTGTATGCGAGAATTGGTCCTTAACAAAACGGCCGCGCCTCTGGCCGCCATGTTGATTTTTTTTAAAGTCGGAAATTTCTGGTAAACTACATCGTATACCCTGTCAGATCACATCACCCTCGATTACCTAGCGCAAGCGCATCAGGAAGATCAATTCATGTCTTTCTAGGTCGAAAACTTTAAAACCTCAAGATTTTTATAACTGACCCGTTATTTTTGCGTCCCTGTGTATTATACGTTCAGATCAATTAGTCAGCGTAGGTTATGTTTGCAACATTACCTATATCTACGTCAGAGATAAAATTCGGTATAACTTTAGATGAAATGCTTCTTTATTGCGGTATGTAGGTGACTTATATACCGCATATGAAATATGTTACATTGATCACATAAATTTACTTGAAAAGCATTAATTTGGTCCAAGAAATTTATTTATTTAGTCCGATTTCTATGGGTCCAAGCTTAAATATCGACTGGCTTGCAAATTATTAACACCTAGGTAATTTGTGTTTCGAGTTTAGACTGAAGTCAACGAAATTATTCGCCAAGTTTTTGTCTAGAGTTTAGATGTTCGCAAAAAAATAAACTCTCCCCATACAAAATAAGTTATCATGAACCTTAGAAAAGCTTTAAACAACCCATTTGCAGGGAGGGAAAAAATATTTAGAAATTTTCAAATTATTGGACTATAGTTCTTTCACCCTTAGAGGCGTTGCTAGATTCCTGTCCTGACACCCTATATATTATAATAGTAAGTAAAGGATTGTCTTTGTCTTTTTGATTTCAATACATGAAGGTATCGACATAGAGGCTTCAGCCACAAAACATAATATACTCAGTCTATCTATATGCTTCAGCCTGTACACTACACCCTATCTTTAATCGACCCCGGATTGAGAAACTAGGTCAAGCATGTTTCCATAGCAACCTGACTACCAGCCAAGATAGAGTTATTGAGGAGACATCAGGGGTAAAGTTAGAGTTTTCTTAGTTGGTGGTAAGTATGACTCTATAACTTACCATCAGGTGTCCCGTATGCTGCTCTGAACAACAGAAAAATTACGCAGCGTCGAACTTTTACAATATTTTGTGATGAAAGTTTCAGCAGTTATCTATGAGTAAGTAATATACTTACCTACATACGTTGATAATCTGTGTATAATAGAAACGAAATTCACAAAAATTCTCTTCATGTTATTTCCCCTCTTGTTCTTGGAAGCCGAACCGCCTTTATCCGGTTTAGCCGTACGGGAAAGAGCAGGCTCCCCTGTCTCCCCATAGCTCGGGGGAAGAATCGATATGCAAGTAAAATGTTCACCTGCACTCACCATGGTTCGGCCGTTTCGAGGGACAGTCTGCGGGCATAAAAACAACTTTATTCCCATAAAAACAACTTTGTTACTTTGAGTCAAAAGTTATACTTGTAGAGTCATCACACTTGTAACTATTAGTTAATCTGTGACCACATCTTCATTGTCCTAAAGTAGAATATTCTCCGTTACATATTGTACATTCTGTGAGCTCTTAGAAAGGGATTCGGTCGATTCGGGTTTGAGGTAAAATCGATCTCTGTCTCTGTTTTACATTCGCGTATCGCGATCAAGACCCGAAACCCTTTATAAGAGCTCACGGACTGTAGGTATCTCTTTTATCTCTAATCTTTTTTTTTTCTCCATGTCTATCCAGCGACACCTCTGACTCGTTGTTTAGTTTTTTAATATCGCCTCGCCAACTACCCGCTCCCAACCTGTAAGATCCCTATAGGGTCTAAGACGCGACTCGCCCTTGACCATTTTTAAAAGTATTTTGTTTTACGATTTCAGATTCCCCCTAAAATTATTTTCTTCCCCTGATTTATGTCCTCTTTTGTCTCATCTACGAGAGACAAAAGAGGACATAATCAGGGGAGAGAGCAAGTGCAGGTATCGAGATGACCCAACTTATCACACTCTCATTCTCCCCGGTCTAAGATGTCCGCGCCCCACCCTCACAACCCATGTCCACCACACCTACCCTCGTCAGGTGAATGATACCAAGATGGCCGATAACATTACCTTCGACTTATTCTAATTCAATTTCGTCTTCAGAGTAGATTTCCTGAAGATGACATCTCTTTAGTCAAGACGAAGATGTCCGCGCCCCACCCTCACAACGCGTGGCCACCGCACACACCCTCGTCAGGTGAGTCACAGTATCTGCGCGCGTCTGTGTGCGTGCGAGACTGACTGGCGTCGGCAGGCAGCGTGGGGACCGAGTGGACTGGTCACTGTGGTCTGTGCTATGTGAATCTACCTTGAAGATGTCTACGATCGAAATCGAAGTCGCGATCATTTCTGACCAAGCCGAGAGACCCTCTTTGCAACCAGAGTGAAAGCGGATAATTCGCGGCAAAATCGAATCATCATCATCACCGGGTGCCTTTTTCAAAATGAAGTTTGGAGGTCAGTAAGGTAAAATTGCGATCCCATGCTGCGTCTTTCAAATCACGGTAACACAGTTTCATCATCATCAGCAGACTACTCTAGTCCACTGCTGGACATGGTCTCTCCCGGGGCGCGCCATTGAGCCCGATCTTCGGCTCTTCTCATCCAGTCGCTGCCAGCCACCTTGCGCAGATCGACGCTCCATCTAGCAGGGGGGCGTCCCATACTACGTTTGCCGAAACGCAGCGGTAGCACAGTTTAGTCCACCTTTAAAACATCATCCACCACTTGCGTGTAGGGCTACATGAACCTCACTTTCCTGGTGATCTTGTCTTCAAGGATCAACTTTGGAAACTCATAATATATCCTCTCTGCATCCTCTCCTTCGTATAACGGTTGACATCAGTTCATGTTTGCTGTTGGCCATTTCCATAAAATGGAATACGGAGACAAAATCGACGCATTCAGCATTCAAGCGACAATCAGCTAAGGACCACATCTGGTATGTTTCTGTTTCTACACAGCCAATTCTCAACGGCCGCTCTATGTTTTCCAGTGTGTATATAGGTGTTGTTTTTAATATTTCACCGGTGTCCAGACACGCGCCTCTCGGGGGAAAGCTCTCACACAAGCAAACCGACAGATAACTCATACATACTCGTACATCATACACTTACAGGATAAAACGAAACACCTGTATTGATCGTTTGCAAGGCGAGTTAATGTCAGTAAAATTAACTTTTTGGTTTGTTGTCCGTGGTCCACCATTTTAATCTTATCTTGTGAGTTTAACTTTTGGTAAAAAGATGCGACGTAAATTGTAGAATATAGATGAGTACATTTTGTATGGATAAGATTAAAAACTTTATGCATCCGTTGCACGAAACTTCCTAGTAAAGTTATCATTAAAATACATTAGCTAACCCTTTCTACGCCATAGCTCTAGATAGAGATGACACGAAACTTAGGGAAGCCTTAAAATAAGGGCGTTTCTTGCAACACAAGGTATAATTAAGTATCGGAAGGTCTGGAAAAAAAATAGGTATGAAAGGTAAGAAAACCTTAATCCCGAATATTTTGTCAAATTAGCGACTTCAATGGATATAATTACGGTGTACCACAAGGCTCAATATTGGGCCCATTCCTATTCTTGGTTTACGTAAATGACATGCCAAGTTATGTAGGAGAGAATGGTTTTGTAACTATGTTTGCTGATGATACTTCTATAATTTTCAGACACAACAACCTAAATGATCTTGTAAGGTTAATTAATGAGTCAATGGAGCAATTAAATGAGTGGTTTTCAGCAATCTTTTGTTCAACGTTAACATAACGAAAGCTAAACACTTTTGGTCAGGAACCTGTGAGCTTGGAGTCAATGTTGTGTTCGGTAGTCAAAACAATCAAGTCAAACAATGTTGTATTTGTAGTGGAGGTAAAGTTTCTGGGAATATACCTTGACACATAGTTGAAGTGGGATGTTCATATTGATAAGCTGGCATCGAGATTGTCCTCAGCAATATATGCAATATTGAAAATACGACAGCTATGTGGTGTTGTTATTGCAAAATTAGTTTACCATTCATATTTTCATAGCTTTGTGATCTATGGGATCAAAAGCAACAGTAAAGAGAATACTTATATTGCAAAAATTGGCAATTCAGGCTCTCTATCGGCTGCCTTCATTAATATCCTGCCGTGGCACGTTTATTGAGGCTAGTATTTTAACAATGTATTCTACCTATGTCATGTACAACACTCTATATGCACGTGGAAACCCACACAATACTCCAAAACTCTCTGATACAAACTCTTATAGCACCAGATATAAAAATAAACTTGCTCCAACTTAACGATAAATCTAAAGGTTTTTCCAATTGACTTGATTTGTTCAATTGATTGTTCGATGGTCGTCTGCCAATGTTTAAGAATCGACGTGAATTTTACCACCTTTCTCTACAAGCCGTAACATTTGCTGATGGACTAAAATATCTTCCGGTAATAAAATAACATAAGAAGTTGAACTGACTGAATGCACAATTGCTACAAATGCACCTAATCGGTAACTTTGTATGCAAATTTCTCATCTCATAACACTCATCTCTGAGTTGTTCCCATGCGTAATGTAGCTACATACGTTATAGCTATAAACGAGAATAATCTAGTGCGCACGCGCAATAGATTATGTGGAATTGAAAGTATTGCAATAATGCAACTGCCGTAACCATTGGAGTAGTTTTTACTGATCAGAATTCTTTTATGATAAAGGAGAGTGGATGAGCTACCAGGACACCATAGGGTAATTAGTTACCACTTATCTCTCTCTTAGGTACTCTTTTGATCACTCTCCGTCGCTTGTAGACATCTCACCTCACCATCATCGGGGAGTTTTGGCGGGAAAGTCGATGGAGAATGTACTACGGTGTCTATAAAAAATATTTTATGGTGATTTTGATAGCTAAAATCGGTGTAGTTTTGTCTAGGTAACTTCAGTAACAGTGACAATCTATTGAACTCTTAAAGTAAACTTATCGTTAGTGGTTTGTTGTGTAGTTTCACACTGTGATACTGCGGCGGGCCATGAGAATTCGCCAGAGGCTCATTTGAGAACATTTTGATGCTGAAAAACTAAAAACTCTTTTAAATCGCTTAATATTTAGGCTGATGGCCTGTGCTGCCAATGCCTTGTTAAAACATCATCATCAGCCTATTAATGTCCCCACTGTTGGGGCACAGGCTTCCCCTTGTATCTCACTTCACTCTAGTGTTATTTGAGGGTTTCGACTCTTAACCTTGAGGACTTACCATTCCTCATGTTCAGGATAATTACGATCTCTTGCGACTGTGTTTGGTTTCGGCTGTTTACAGTCACACAAGTTTAAGTACTTACTCGCACGGGAGTACGGCATCTTAGCCACCGACGCTCTCCCCAGGATACTGGCTGCATTAATTTATTTCACAAAACATTTTATATGACATATTTCACCTTGCATTGCCTCGCGCTAGATCGCAAGACAAATCTGCTGTTTTTGAATCGGGTATTCTGAGAATATGCTATTATGTGTATTCTAGGAACATCCCCTACGAGTACCTGGTGAATTCACAGTAGTGAATCGTCCGCCTAAAAACTTAACAAAAGCGTATAGGAATTAATCCCTTCATCTCATTAGTAAATACCACACATAAAAATCCGCTTTATTATTCTCATGACCAAATTAACCCTCTGAGTGTTCGCGGGTCTTGTCGACCCGTAGCCGCCGGCTATTCCCATCTGGGAACCAAATACCCATGGGTTGCTTTGGAGGTTCTTATTTTTAAAAATTTAATATTCTATTAATATAATTATATGATTTGTTTAGAAAGAAATTTTAGTATTACTTACCTATATGACTAAATACTTCAAGAGAAATAAATAAAATTAAATGTAAATGTGATCCTTAATGTATAATGTAATAGTCTATGATCGGAGTAGGTAGGGCTGTTTTTAGTACTTGCCACATACGGTCATAATATGGATAAGTATGCCCAATAATCCCGGGATTTCCGGGAGTGAATAAATATATTATTTAGATTTTTAACGTTATATTTGTTTTGATACACATTTAAGATTGGTGGCGAAATATTTTTTTAAAGATTCATGGCGCTAGTGTACCTATGGTAGTGTTTTAACTTCTTCGTAAGTTCACAATTTTTAAAAAATCGTAATCCGCCGAGTAAGGGCAAGGTTTATAAAAGTAATTTACAACATTTACTCGATAACTTAAAACGGGATCCCGAAAACATATCCATATTAATATAACCTTTGAGGACATTGACCCGAAAGATCTCTACCTACTCCGATCACTGGTAATAATATATTCTATACAATATTAAGAAATCTTAATGTTGAATATAGACATATCTACTCATATGTAAAACATGTTATGTAATTAAAACGTGTTAATAAGCTAACTGTTACGGTTGACGCGTATAATGTAATTAATAGTGTGTATGAACCAGTAATAACCGGCTATTTCTCATTTAGAGCGGGCAGAAGCGTGAAATGACCGCTAAAAACGCAATAATGGTTATGCAAAACCCAATTCCAAGAATCCATGCACGCTGTAATGTCGAGATTTAGTCGTAAATAAACTAATTTATTAATTTGCGGTCATAATTAGTAAGTACCTCTACCTAAATGTAGTAGGTAAAGTAATATTAGTAAGTAAGTATCTAATTATTACTGAAAGTGTTATGATTTTTTTCTATAGATCTAAGTGATTAAATTATTCTTGTTAAAAGTAAAACATAGAAGCATGTACATATCTTAAAAAGTGAACGAAAATTGCTTTATTAATAACTGCAACAGCAAAACGTGTCTTTTGTGGGCATCAACACAGTTTATTGTAAACACCCATAAAGAATCCCATACAAGACATTTGTGATAAAAATCTATTCATCAACCTTCATCCGTTACACCTCTAATCCCAACCCTACGCAACCCTATTTTTGGGGTCCAAAAGGTCAAGCAAAGAACACCCTTTAATTTGAAGGGTCAGTATTTCTTTTGTTGTCGCCACCAATCGGAGTTTTTTTTCAATTCAAGGCACAAAAGTCCGGAATTGGTCCAGATGACCCCTGGTCAAATTTCACTAGCTTGTGAAGGGTTAAGGAGATTCAAATGAGTGGCCAATGGTCAGTCGTATGGGGTTTATGCTAATTATTGTAATCTCGATAACCGGATTTCTGTTTATCCGATATTGTTAAAATAAAAATATAACATAGGGTACTAATATTTTCTTACTTACCAACATATTGCATGCCATAAATGATAGTGTATGTGTTTTTGGAATTAGCTAGGTGCCTCTTACTTCAAAGACTCAAAACGTTTTTGGAAAAACGTAAAGTACTAATTTACTTAAATTTATTTATTTCAAATTAAGGGAAATAAACTTATTTATCTTATAGGTACTTTTATATAAATAAACCACAATGTTCCTTCACTTATAAGTCTTATAACTCGATAACTGTTGAATCGAATTGGATAGGGTTTTCTGTTATTCGTAGCGTAGATCACCTTGAACGCTATTTTTATATCACGCATGGGATAATGAAAAAAAGTCGCGGGTTAGTTCTTATATAAAAAGAATTAACAGCATACTTTCTTACTAATATTTATTCACATAAAAAATATTTACTAGTAACTTACTTTTTAATTTAATCACAGTTTTATTTACAATCTAAACTTCCATTTAATTTCGTTATCATCTTTTCTTTTCGTTAAACTCCTCTCTACCATTCCTGAGATTATATTTATCATTATTAACACGGCTGACAATCCTATACCTTTTCTGTCCATAGTTTTCAAACTTCGGTACGAACAAAGCATCATTAGGTGGAACTTCATACTCATCATTATCCAATTCTATATCACTCTGCGACAATGATATTGTATCCATTTCATTTATATCCCCATATTTTTCTTTCAACTCTTTCATGAAAACTTCTGAGTACTCTAGAATTATTTTGTACAGAATATTCTCAAATTCTGTGCGGTTCTTCTCTGTTTCTGTCTTTGTAACGGCGGTCAGTGCATTGCATTTTATAATTGACACTAGCAATACTGAATGCATAATCAGTATCGTCATAACTGAAGGACGATAAAACAGGAATTCAATATATGAAATGGTAATGGGAATGCCGATTGCTATGGCTGGGTCAAACTAAGCGTGAAGATTTCTGAATGTATTTATTGCTTGAAATAATCACAATAAGCTAAGACTGTTCATCAATGACGTGGAGGTCATCAGAATGATGAATGATATGATGAACATTATTATAAATAGGTAAGTAAATAAAATATCTTTAACAGCATAAGTAAGTTTATTCAAAATAAAGTAATACTAGAATAACATTAAAATACATACTTAAGCTAAAATTACAAAATACCTAACTATTTAAGGTAAGTACTAAGTAAGGTAAAGACCAGGTCGCTCCCTGCAGGGAGTGTTCCGAGGAGGCTGGCGGCGTTGCCCCGCTGCATGGCGAGGTTTATACGCTGAGCAAAGTAGAGGCCAGCCTTCTGGTCCCCAGATGTCTCTACGAGGCGCTTGGCTATTTCCCGGTAGATCTTTTATATCTCGATTCATAAATTTATTCTAAATATAGTAATGTGCCTGTTGTACTGTGCAAATGTGCAATGAGTCCTTAAAAAAATAATATTTACTTTTATAAAGATAATAAAGTTCAAGACAAGACAAATATCTTTTTCTAACGTTCATCCCAAGGTTAACCCTAAAATATCCATCGTCCAGCTGCAGCCCCCAACAAAAGATTCGCAAGACCGTTATACCTGCAAATTTTTAATTGCGAATATTTGCATAAACGCCTAAAGGGATAAAGAAACTTCAATGGAATAGGACAGTGAAAGGACACTATGATTGATTATAAGTGGTCATGCCAGGGTTAAAAAGAGAGAGGAGATGCGTAAAAATGCGGACATACAATTTTTTATTACTGCAACAAGGTCCTGCAATGTTTTTTTTTAATTTCTATTGTTGCAAAAGAGTGGAATTGCAAAAATGCGTGATGTATATTAGGTTAAATAACCTACATTGTAACAATAAAATGTTAATTAAGATTTAAATTATTCCAATGTCATCTTGATATCTTACTTTCCATGGTTATATTTTTAATAGCTGTTTTTTATATGAAAAAATAGAAAGAATGTAAATTAATAATGTATAATGAAACTATATTATCAGTTAAATTAAAATTAATTTATCATTAAATTATAGAGTCTCTATCCAGTTATTACCTAATATTAACGACCCTGGTATGTTTACAACAAAAACACTACATTTTTACTAGAAAATAAAATCCCTGCATAGCATAACCTGAGAAATTAAGCGAGTCGGAAATCGTAAATCCTCTTTGATTATAATTTCAAAACACGACCACTAATCGCATTCTAAGACAGCATCCCGTCCCATGAAACTATCTCCGAAAAAAAACATCCCGACACAATAAAACTCTAAATTACCATAAACAACGCATTATGAGATGGCGGTTGAAGTAAACCGGTTCGAAACCAGTTCTATCCGGAAATTGTCAAATCCTATAGTTCCGCGACACCGCTTGACAATGGCGCTTTTGTTTTTTTAAGCATTGGGCCAATTTGACCAGGCTGCCGGCGCGGCGATGGGGTGTTAAGCGATTAACAGTGAGAAACTTGGTCAAGACGAGATGAAAGGTGGACAAAAAGTGATGCAGGGGTTAAGGAAGGGTTACTCGTATGTTATGTGTGATCTTAAAAGCAGGATGTATTAGCTAAATGCGTTTTGTTGCAATAATTGAGTATTTTTGCTGGTCGCTTCCCATGGGAGCTTGCAATAAAGAACGATACGAGTATAGTTGAATTTGAACCTTTGAATACGTTTAAAATAGGTAAGTAAGTAAGTACGTTATTAATCAGTAATTAACTTTTTTTAAATACCTATTAATTAAAGGACATTCAATGAGCAGACGGGTCTTATCTTATCTTATGATAGGGGGCCGGGAATAACCCCAGCGGCACTTCGACCCTTGAGGATCTTTTGTGCCTAACCCATTTTACACACTGGTCATCTCAGTGTGTAGGTTTCCTTACGATGTTTTCCTTGACCGTTAGAGCAGTCGGTAAATGTACGTAAGTCTTTAATGGTACATGGCACTGCATGGTTTCGAACCAGGACCTCCCGCATGGGAGTCCGGTGTCCTAGCCACTGTGCCACCGACGCTCACACACCTGATGGTAAGTCATCACCATATTTTTATTACTTATTTAAATTTATTTTTACACGTATAATATAGGTTCACACTCAAGACAAAGTAGGTATGTATTAAGTTCAGCACTGGTGTAAAAAAGACCATCCTCGGAAATTCTATACATCAGTGAAAACTAGAATAAAATCCGTGCAACCGTTTCCGAACAGACAGGAGACTTTGTTTTATACGTAAGTGATGATGGTACGTAGAAAGGCGAGAATTAGTTAAGTTAGCGTAACACAAGTAACACTTAGAGCCTGGGAATGGGAAGTGTGAGGTCAAGAGCGAGTCAGCATCTCGCTCGTTTTCTCACAGTGTGCGCATGAGTCACTATACTCGGAAACGCAGAATCTGAGAGCATGGAGTAATGTAAATACAAACATACGACATACGTGTACATCACTAAACTCTATAATTTCAAATGTCGTAAGAGACATTTAAAATGAAAATGAAAATTGTAAAGTGTATTTACTTATTACGAAGCACAATAATAGGACCTCCTACTTACAAACTAGGTCGAAACCTGTATCTCGGAAGTCGGGACTCCGTCGCACTTTCCGTGCAAGCATATTACATTTTAAAACATTATATTAGTGTGTAACTACTATACCTAAAAGGAATTTGGAACAAGTTTAAACGTACTAAAACTAAACTTTTTAGGTTAAACATCTTTTATATTTAATTTTGGTTTTGTCTGTTCCTTAATATTTGTCATTTTTTTATAAACATTAACTTTTGGCCCCAATAGGCTACAAAATGGGAGGCTCAATATTATTTTAAGTCAGCCCTTATCTGATAATATGAAACACTTACTGTTGTTTGCTAAATTAGCTCTCAAAGTGAGGGCTGACTTTAATAATACTTGAGCTTCCCTTTCCCTTTTCTTAGTGACCCTAACGAGGCTGACACGGTCACCTTGTCGTGTACCAAAGCCTCTAAATTGAGATATATAAAAAAAAACTTTTGGTGAATTTACGACATGAAAATATAAACATGATTATTATTTTTCTAATGTTTTTATTTGTTTAGCTTGTTTCTTTTTAGTATTATGTATTTTTTGTATTTTATATTTATATAATGTTAATGTACTATCAAACACAATAAGTATATTATTATTGAAATAAATAAACTTGAACTTAAACTCTTAGTTGAATCCTCGCCAATGAAGGTCGCAGGACTAGCAGGCATTCTATGGTATTCACCAGAAGTATAGAACGAATGGGAGATGGTTTTGGCATTTTCTTCCCCTTTTCATACATTGAGTATTTTCAAACTCCTCGTGATGTTTTCCTTTACTATAAAAGCAGTCGCTAAGTTCATACATACATACCTTCACACTATATCCCTTGCGGGGTTGGCAGAGATAACGGAGCGCCACGCATCTCTATCTTGACACGCTTCTCTTGCTTCTACCTACAGTCATTCGTCGTTTCACGCATGCTCGCCGTTGGGGTCGTCTGCTCTGTATATTGAAATCTAAGAGCACTCGGTCAATCTGATGTTTAAAGGTCAGTCTAGGACGACCCCGGCTTCATCATCCCGTCGGTAAGTCAGTCGAAAAAATGGTAAATAAAAAGACATTGCATGGTCTAGAACACGGACCTCCCGCACGGGAGGCCGTCATCCTAGTTACTACGCCATCGACGTTCTTAACTATACCTTTATTCAAGGTATACTTACTATATGGTTAGTAAGTAGGGTCAATGCACAGAGTTTAAACATTAAAAGGTGCGTTATCACAACTGGAAATTTAACCGAAAAATCGATTGTTTGTAACTCTTCCCATCGCATCTGCCGAGTGAACCGAAACATGCTGATAAGGAAACACGTTTCGTACGATAACCAGCGGGGCGGTTCAAACTACAATTACCAACATAATTCTACAGACGACACTACAAGCAAAACCATGAAGGTAGAGCAAAACCTTCAAAATACAGGAGAATCGGAAAAAATGAACCGTAAAGTTAAGTTGGTAAAGGTAACTGCGATAAAACAACGTAAATACAAAATTATACAGTCACATTGTATCTTTGTGTGGGTGTACAAAGATACGTATGCCGTTGGTGCATGATAGGTACCTTGTAAAGATTATGGGTATAGGGGCTTTGGGATGGTAAATGTAACGTGGTCCAGTTTGGTTATTGAGGTCAACGTTTTGCACCTTGGAAGCTCGTTCGTTTATCAGTTGACAAGAAAATGTGGGGAGAAAATTGTTTCTTTTGTTCTTGAAAATACGCCTCTTCGTATATTTGCACTTTGTATTTTTTAATTTCTCATGTCATGTACAATATGAAAACTTATAAGAATCTTATAAGCCAATTACGGTACCTAGTAAAAAGGGCAATATTACTTATTTAATAATTATTAGTTATTTGATAGTCAGGTAAGTATCCTATGGATTTATAGTAATTCGATGCTTTTCTTTCATATATTGCTATAGCAATCAAAGGTGACCTAAAAGTAGGTAGGTACGGTAATTTGAAATATTTCATTGAGACAAGTTTTCTCTGGAATATTGGATATAAATTAATCGCTATTGTACTAGATATCAATAATTTCGACATAAAAAGTCCTGAGATCCTAAGATTTCAATAATTCACCTTCGCCCAATCGTAACCAAACCATTATTGAAAAAAATTGAAATTGAAATTTTTATTTTTCCAGAAGCATTACAGTCTTCTAATATAATAAAATAATAAATAAAAGAGTATTTATTCATTCACACATTAGTAAAAAGGTACAATATTGATATTTTATTCTAATTCTTAACCTATAAACAAAATATGTATATATAACACGTATTGACCTATGTGTAGAATGTGTCGAGACCTCAGCGACACGCTGGTTTTCAGGTCTCGCCTAACATGCTAGATGGAGCGCTGGTTGCGGGACACAACACGATTATGTGGTCAAATCTCCATTATAATTTTATCTTAAAATGAGTGACAATATGTAGCTGGCTTTAGCTTCCTTGTGATGATAATAATTGGGTTTCTGGGTCTGAGAGAGTGTCTATACCATTCACTGAGGTCAGCTAACAGAGACTTTGCTGCATACAGCAAATTTATTAGGTACATATACCTAGTAAATTATCCTAAATATAACCCCTATCGGTGAAATAGAATTTATATTTTTTAAAAATTTAATACACACATTACAAATTAGATACATTAAATTTAATTAAAAAAAATATATAATTTTGAAGTAAGTATGATCAATAACAATAATTTGACCATTTTTTACCACCTTTGTCTGATTTCGACCACATCTCAAGACTCAAGATGCATTGTTCAGACTCACCAATTCGCATAACCCTGCGAATGCGATGCGCCCCCGAACAAAGACGCACTGTCTGTCACTAACGGGTCAAAGTGACCCATCTCCGTTTCGCAACGAGCCCTTTCAAACTCCGCAATATTTCCCACTGTCCACAACAAAGGCCTGCCTGTCTATGACCAAACCCTTTTTGCGTTACAATTTTTATGGGAAACAGCTTTCTATGCTCTATTTTTTGCATTGTCCGAACACCTTGGCCCAACTGATTCGCCTTTGGCTAATGTTTTGCGATTTTTATAATAAGAAATGTATAATAGAATGGTCTTTATTCCAGTATGTAGGAGCCTTTGTTATTCATTCGGAACCGTTATTTGTCAAATTACTGAACACATATCGAAGAAGAGTGGTTGGCAATGTCGCTTGGTAAATAAGTAAAAGTCCGTTAGACTATTTTATTGAATAATTAATAATAATATTTGTATTAAATATTTTTAAGAACAACTCATCGTTCTATAAACCTTTTGTGCGAATGTGTAGATTGTTTAACGAAATCTCTTCGAACAGCAACAATAAGCCATCGTTAGACTCATTAGATCCTAAGCCATTAGTTTTTAAAAGACGGGTTAAGGATGTCCTCAAGTACCTAAGTTATCCACGCACCTACTTTATAATTTTTACTTTATTATTTTTATTTTTGAATAGGTATTTTTTAATCATTATATTCAATCGTATTTTTTGGTTTCGCAACTCAATTTTGTACAACAACCAATTTTCTACTTCCTAACCGTGCTGTGTTTACACGTTAAGGGTTACGACCTAGCTCATAACTTTATATTGATTTTTCTGGAATTTCTCTGGTAGTAATCTGTTGTGTTTACATAATAAATAAATTTTCATTTTATTTATTTACAACTTAAAATTATTTAAACACAAATAATTACAGAAGCAAGAGCAATAGAAAAGAAATGTAGTAATAATTAATTTAATAATGTACACACAAAAAATACACAACGCCGCCAGCATCCTCGGTACCCTACCACACGGGCCTAATCTAAGAAATTTTATAAGTGACATATAAATAAATTAAATTAAATTTAGAATATTTATCGAATTAGGTAGCAATTTGTACATCCTACCAAGCATATTTCTTTAATAAATTGCAACAGGTTAACCCAACAGCAACGTTAAACGACTACAAATAGCGTCATAAAAATATCAGTAAATCAAGTTCAAAAACTAAAAGGTTATCGCGATTTTCAGAATTTCAACCGTTGATGCGCCGGTCTCGTTTTAATTGTCCATTCACTGGGCAGCGCCAGTCTGACCCGTCCGGTGCAGGTAGCCAACCCGTGCTGTCCTCACAATGGCAGGGTCACGACAACCCTTTACGCCAGTTTAAACACCCCGAAATTGGTGCAGCGTGAGCGATGGGGTCAACCCTGCGCCTCCGATGACCCAACTGACCCGTCTTTAGAAAACCACCCCTTTCTTACAAGGCATTATTTGTAATCCCTTTCGCGAATCTATTTTATTGTTCCTCCATTCACTGATCGGACGGTTGTCTATCGGTGAAATTTTTGCGTTCGTGGGAACGGTCTAGTTTCTTTGCAAAACTGTAGCGTGAAGGACAAAAGCTTGGGTCTTTGGAGCTTTATGGGAAAGTTTGGCGATTCCGTTGTCAGCTAGACAAAGCAGTGGACTCTTTTTAATGATTCGGCATTGTGTTAAGGCGGTGCTTTGATACAGTTTTTGTGCGGTCATCGGTGACCGTTGGCCAACGGATTTGCCGATAGTATTTAAGGCGGCAGCGTAACGGTTAGGTGATTCATAACGGTGCGAAGTGCATGGCCGATGCATCACGGTACTGCTTGCTTCTAGAATTGTTACAAAACTGTAACGGCTGTAACAATATTGTTTGCAGAAGAAACTCGTGTCTAGTTTTGTTATCATTTCGAAAATTGATAATTTAACAGACTTGAAATTGAAAAACCTTTATTTAGACTGAAGGATTTAGACTGTAAACACCAGAATACAGCAAATACACAATACAAAAGTATACAAAGATATAATTTTTAGCACACAAGGTCCGACTTGACCCGACCGTTTCAATTTATATACAAATACAAATAAATTTATTTTGAAACTTACATTAAATACAAGAGTGGTTGATGCTCTAAATCCCGCACTAGGATACCCTGTGTCGCGGGATGTAGGCTCTTCTATTTAGGAACAAAGGAGAGTACCTACTTATACTTATCAGTACCATTTCCGTGATGCTCGGTGACTGGCTAGCTAGGAGCAGATATATTATTTTCAAATACCTGGTTTATTTTCTCCTCACTCCAAAGAAAAGAGAGAAAATACATAGCTGAAATGTTGTACAGGATTTCTTTGTACGAATATACTAAGGTTAAAAAAATAGCTTTCGGGTCACAATAACTATGCATAGTGTATCAACATGCCCGGTGAGTCCAGTGCCTCATATTGTTCATAAAAAATATGAGGAAACCAAATAAGAGTTAATTTCATAGCCTCTACTTTGCTCAGCGTCATACAGCGCCATACAGCGTGGCAACGCCGCCAGCCTCCTCGGGACAATCCATGCAGAGAGCGACCTGGCGGTCTTTTACTTGTAAAATAGTTAGATATTTTGTAATTTTAGCTTATATATTTCATAGAATGACCGTGATAATGCGATAAATCGAATAAGTTAAACGATTTTTTCAACACTACCACCAAGCTTTGTCTTTTCAAATTAAGATGTATTTCAGATGTCTTTTCGTAAAACACCTAGAGGCCATTGCAATTCTCAATAACGGGATATAATATCGAAACTCGATAAACATCCCATCCCACATGTCGACTATAAATATCATGAAAAATATCGACTGCTACAGACTCGTTGCATGTCGATTGCTAAGACTCGATAAATATCGAAGGTGATAATCGGAGAATAGCAAAAAGTCCCGTCAAATAACCGCTATATTTTTTTCAATGTTTATCTTGTGATATTTATATCACTCCGCGAGAATTGACCTCCTGGAATAAAAAGACTGACAAAGAATAAATAAACACTTCGTCCACTTCTGTCATAGTAGGTACCTGCTTTTAGGATCTGAGTTATGGAGATCGCAATAAAAAAAAGTTTAATTTAATTCCGCAATAGCGAGAGTTTTTATACTTCTAGTCAAGCTATAATATACTGGCACCGATTCTGGGATGTCACTCGCTAAACTAAGACATCGCTAAACGGAACGTCACCGTCCTACACAATCTAGCATATGAATGAATATGACGTTTCATTTAGTTTTAACTTTAGGTTTGGCGGAATCGACGCCACTTAATCTATACATACCCTACCTAGTAAGTAATAGTAGTACACGGTATCTGTCCAGCTCCCCGGATACAGGACGAGGAGGTGAGGGGGTGGGGGGAACGGGACAGTTGGCACGTGCGCGCGCAGGTGCCTCCACCCTCGCCAGGGGTTACCAACCTACGCGCAGATCGTATAATCAATCCCATTCGTACTTAGCATGATTACCACAGAAACTGGACTAGTAGCGCCCTGTCCTCTAGAATGATGACGTGAGCACAGACAGCGAGCCAAAGGGTGTGGATAAATGCACGTATAGTTCCATACATTTGACATTTCAATGCCCGACTAATGTATGGGAAGATTATTATTATTATTATTGGATTAGCAGGCAGGCAGCTAATGCTGGTTAGCCTGTTTCTTCACATTTCGTAAGTGGCTGTCTAATCTGTTTTTAAACTGGTTTATAGTTTCAGCATTCACAACTTGGTCAGGTAGGCCGTTCCACGGGATGACTACCCGGTTGAATAAGAGATGATGTTTTGGGAGTGTTTTGGCCGTGTTCCGCACCAGTTGTGTGCAGTGTCTTCTTGAGTGCTCCTTCAAGTTTAATATAAAGAAATTCTTCATTTCATCTGTGTTATAGTGATTGTTTAGAATTTTGTAGGTCTCTATAAGGTCGCCTCTATCTCGTCGCTGTTTCAGTGTCGGCAAATTCAGTCTTTCCAACCTCTCCTCATACTCTAGGTTCTTGAAACCCATTGGTAGCTTTGTGGCTCTTCTTTGGACTCTTTCTAGGATCCCAATATCTTTCACAAAGTATGGGTTCCATATCTGAAACCCAAACTCCAAAATTGGCCTCACATAAGTTTTATATATTGCTAGGAATAACTGGGGGGTCATGTAATGGAACGATTTCCGCACTATGAATAGAACAGAATTCGCCTTTTTAACTATGTTTATAATATGCTCTTCCCATTTTAGGTCATAATTAATAGTTATTCCAAGGTCCCTCTGCTTACTCACAGCTTGCAACTTTGTAGAATTCAGGTAGTATGCCGTCTTTGGATTGTTTCTGCCAATATGAAGAACGGAGCATTTTTCAGCATTCAAAGTTAGAAGCCAGTCCTTAGTCCAGTCTGAGATCTTTGTCAGGTCTCGCTGGATAGCGTCAGATTCAGTCGAGAGCCCGAAAAATTTAGAGTCGTCGGCAAAAAAGCTGCACTTGGTTTCCATGATATTGGCTAATTCAGATATAAACAGTAAAAATAGTGTTGGTCCAATCACGGAACCCTGGACCACTCCGCTGAGAACAGGATAGTCATGGGACAATGAATTGCCCACCTTAACTTTGTATGTACGGGCTGATAGAAATGACTCTATCCAGCAGAGCAGCCGATCTCTTATCCCACGGTGATCCAGCTTCTTCAGCAATCGATTTACAGGAACTCTGTCGAAAGCTTTTTCATAGTCTAGGTATATAACATCCGTTGATTGCCTGTTATCAACAGCCTCTACCCAGTGATACAAGACAGACATGAGATTTGTGACTACCGACCTGTGAGAGACAAAGCCATGCTGTTGTTCAGGGAAAATATTATTCATATGACAAAAATTATGCATGTCTTTGACAATAATTCTTTCCATAATTTTGCATGGTATACTGGTTACACTTATAGGTCTGTAGTTTCCAGGATTTAGTTTGTCCCCTTTTTTATAGATGGGTGTAACAATAGCAGTCTTCCAGTCGGCTGGCAATTCCCCAGTTGCCATTGAACTTGTCATAATATCACTAAGCATGGGACTGAGTGTTTTAGCACACTTCACGACCACATAGGCAGAAACTCCATCAGGCCCCGGCACAGATTCTTTATTTATTCTTTTGATCGCGGCTTCGACAACAGCTGTTGTAGTTGATACGGTATTCAATGAGTTACAGCAGTAGGGTTGTCTATCGGTAGGCAAGCCACCAGCAATAGGTTCACAAACATACTGCTTGAGGAACTGATCTGCAAATGCTGCAGCCACATCTTGCGGTGCACTGATGATTCCACTTGAAGACTGCTTGCGTAGGGCTGGTGGTGTCGATACATTGGATTTTAGGTGTTGCCTAGTATACTTATAAAAAGACTTGGGTGTCTCTACAAGTTTCAGCTCATAATTCATACGATTCTGCCGGCAAGTCCTTACCACTCTGTTACTCAGCACACGATATTTTTTATATAAACAGTCTTGTTTATCCTTGTTTTCCTGTAGCTGTTTAGATAGTATATA
Organism: Hofmannophila pseudospretella; assembly: GCA_947369225.1. Taxonomy (NCBI): domain Eukaryota; kingdom Metazoa; phylum Arthropoda; class Insecta; order Lepidoptera; family Oecophoridae; genus Hofmannophila; species Hofmannophila pseudospretella. Next base: position 5,796,314 of record OX376332.1, on the reverse strand, counting down.
TTGATCCCAGGCTTGTCTCTTGTCAGCAATAAGATCTCGGAGATTTTTGTCTATCCAAGGCTTAATATGATGTTTTCTTTTACTTTTGGGTATATAAGTAGGTATGCAAGGTTCAATAACATCTGTATAGAACTGTTTGAAGATTTGCCACTTTTCATTTGCGTTTATTACTGTTTCCAATTCTTTCAAAATATTACTTTGCAAAATCTTCGCATTAATAGTATCATAGTCTGCCTCTCTATAAAGCTTAATGGGTTGAACTTCTTTGTCTGCCAGGGAACATCCAGATGTCACTATCTGCACTGTGGCTATAAGTGTTAAATGATCACAGTTACCTATGGGTGCTAAGTAGTCTATAGCAGTGACCAAGTTTTCATCATTGCATAGTATCAAGTCAAGCAGAGAAGGATTGTTATTGGCTCTATATCTTGTATGCTTTGATATCAGCTGATGCAGGTTACTGTCCATATACATACATTCAAACAAATATTGTGAACTATCGCTTTGAGTTGCTGTTATACGGGTGAGGGGCCAGGTGATGTTGCGATAGTTGAAGTCTCCAAAGATTATAGTGTCCCTTTCGGCGGCCCTTTTCATTATATCAAATAGTGCAGTATCCATAGCCATAGATTGTCTTTCAGGTCGGTACACACAACCTAGTAATATTTCAAAGGTATTAATTTTTATATCCAGCCACAGGGATTCTGTATTGTTGTCTTTGTTAAGACTGCTGAGTGTTACCTGTATCATCATACCATGCACTTGTTCTGAAGTGTATATTGCGACCCCTCCTCCTGTTTGGTTCTGCCGGTCTTTGCGATATAGTGTGTAGCCTGGTATGCGGTACAAACTGTCTGGAGCTTTACTCGTTAGCCATGTTTCAGTTATTAGTATAAAGGTTGGTTGATGTTGGCTCGCTGCGGCTGAAAATAGATCAAATTTAGAGTGCAGTGTAGCTAGGTTGGTGTACATAAATGTTATATCTTGAATGCTTAGTTTTTTTGAGATGAAGCAGGTTTACTGCTTGTTGCGGACACTATTTTTGGTACTCCACGAAAGAATTTGATGATAAGGTGACTTTCTCCAGCATTGACACGGTCCTCGAGCTGCTGTTTTAGATTGCGGAAGTGAGCCCGTTGCATTGGGGTTTGGTCGGAGCTTACATTTTTAACACCTTTGTCTCTAAGATGTCGTAGGGTTTTGATAGCTTGCTCTTTGGATGTCATAACTATCTTAATGGGTCTAACTTTTTGTGGAGCAGGTTTTCCAAGACGAATTATTTTAAATTTATCAATATTTTGAGTTTCACCTAGAAAATTAGCAATTTTCTGCTTATCATGTAGTTTTCTTTCACCTACCTCGGCGGAACTACTTTCCTGTATGTCGTAAACGATAATATTGGCTGATCGGCTGCTGCGTTCCTCGATTTCGGTGAGTAAGTCGTGCGGTGGAACCTGATTCGAGTTGAGGTTGAGGTTATGAATTTGTTCTCTCAAATCAGACACTACTTTGATCAATTTAGGGACCTGCATGAGGCCCTCCTCACAATCCTTACAGTAGAACTTGAGCACTCGGGTTTTTAACTGCATACACTTCAATTCTGTTGCTGTTAATTGCGAACATTCGAGACAAATTTGTCGGGAACAACTATCACATCTCGTCACTTTGTCGTTCGGTTTTAAACACACGGCGCAATTTTCCATGGTCGATTTAAGCGTTTCACACAAATTCACAAGTTTTTTCGTGGATTTTATGCAGTTTTTTAGTGTAAATTCGGTAATATATTCAAAATGACAGCCACCGGTTAACGAGTTTTTTTTTTTTTTTTTTTTTTTCAATGATGCTCACATCGATTGCGCCAACTGGCATACGCAGTTTATATAGAAAACTTCTTTACTGCGAGCACTCTACATACGTAGGATGAGTTTCAAAATCTTTGAATATTTTATTACCCATCATTTTAAAGTTTAACTCAGCCTTTTCCAACCTTTTTAAACCGCTAACCTTTAAAGCCTTTTTGCACACTGCAGCGATTTTGGAACGGAATCGGACTAAATCTACTTATAGAAATCTTTTTATCGGTTTTCTAGATCACTAATTGATCTGGGAAAGATTAACGTGCTCTCCGAGGCACTGAGGGACTCAGATGAATATACTGTATTTATTCACATACTCATCATCATCATTTACTGAATATACCTTTGATATTAATAAAACAATTTCTAAAGTGTTGTCCACCCCTGCAGCTTCCTCTCAACCGGCATTGCGCGGGCGCATGTGTTGATCCGTTGTTTATTTTTTATTCACGTTTATATCAAGATTAAAGTGCGCTAAGCCAAGATGCGCTGGTCATTCTATAGATGTTTTAAGTTTTTTTTATGATAGAAATTTAATTGACTTAGCACTGGCCACCTATACCCAGACGAGTTCTGGAGTGGAGGGGAGACCGCGATGGGCAAGCGTAGTAAGATAGGGCTCAATGGCGCGCCCTAGGAGAGGCCTATGTCCAGCAGTGGACTAGAGTGGGCTGCTGATGGTGGGCCTTTATTTTAAAATAGTTTTGACACTAAGACCGTTTTACACGAATCGTTAACTCTCGGGTTAACTCTAAGCCGATGTCAATTTTGTATGAAAAGCATAGATGATTCAAGAGTTAGGTAATCCGGGGTTACATTTTCGCTCAAGCGGTCCATTCGCGAGTTTACTAGGGCTGGAATGGAAAAATTGACTTTTACGATCACTAACTATACTGGAACAATCTGATGTTATAAGAAAATCTTGGAATCTTTACCATATTTAATTCGTTAATAGGCTGGAAAGCCTACAAGTTACATTTTGTGAAATGGTACGTATCATTTTGGGAAAGCGGCTGTACAACACAGTATCAATCCATCGCAATCCTAGTAGAGATACAGGTGCTAAGAGCTACTTCCCTGCGTGCGCGCACCCTATCTCCCGGCTTCCTTTGTCTACGGCCAGAGCTGAGCCGACACCGGACATGACTGGCGTACCACGCAAACTACAACGGTTAATTTCGGGCCCCTTTTTTCACATTGAACGAGTTTGTCACAAAAACGTAAACTGCAATCAAAAGAGATCTAATATAATACTTAGTTAATCTAGATTAACTAAAAATAAGATTGTTCAATGTGTAAAAGTGAGCCCTAAATTAAGTTTCGCGACCGTACCTACCTAAAGAAAAAGGTATCATTAATTAGAGTGGAACCTCCCGAATACTGAACACTGGCTAGTGTTCTATAATCCAAAGTATTAAAAAGTTGGAATGTTCCACAGATACAGATAACGCAGTGCACTCCTCATCAGATCCAAATCAAATAGTAGTATAATAGGATCGTGAAAGCTCTTGATGCGAGTGTCAGTTTTATATTGTGCTTTATACCGAATTTTGTAAAACCTTGTGTAAACAAACGTTTCTTTCGTGACCAGTAACATGATTCCCGGTCGACTTTATTGAGAACATTATTTTTACTTACACCTAAACCCGTATATGACCTCAATCTCATCTGGTGTTTAGTACAATTTGAGATTTTTTTATTGTAAAATAGAAGTACAAGAGTCACCTAATAATAAGTGGTCCCCTTTGCCCACATGCATCTTACCTCACTACAAGGGTTTTCGATTCTCTGTTAACTTGACTACACGACGACGGTTTCTATGACGGTTCCAGTATCGGTCGGTTCCATGGAACCGGAGCTTCATATAAACTCAAACAAAAATGCGCTGTCGTACCGGCCTGCGCGGTTCCTGAACGGGGGCGAGGCTTGAGCGCAACCCATGAGTTTGAATGCAGTCGACTACACGGCCGGTGGCGGTTCCTGAACCGAACCATCGCTGGAACCGTCGTCGTGTAGTCCCAGGCATACACTTCAAACCGAAACAAGCATTGCTGCTTTACGAATGAAACAGTAAAAGGACCGATGGTACGGTATGGTCTCTGTTAATCCAATAGAGTCATTTTCTTCAGCATCATTTTCACCATCATCTAATTTAGTTATTAGTACCTAGGGCGGCCAGTTCCTCGTTCACCTACTACTCTAGGCAAAGATCCAATTATGTCATAATTATTTTCACCATCATCTAATTAAGTTATATACCAACTTACTAAACCAACCACAACAAACGCGTTACCTGTGTTCGCGGTCACATAATGGCAGTTCCTCACCTTTGTACCGACACTTACGAACGCGTCATGTGCGTTACGAACGCGTCATGTGCGTGAAGACGCCCTGTCTTACAACAGGCCACGTAGACGTTGTTGTCCGTTATTTTGCGCGGCATTTTCTAGCTTCACTAAATACAGGGGGATGGAATAGCTATAAATGTTTACAATCAAGTAACAAAAAAAAAGTTTATTAACTTATTACAAAGCACAATAATAGGACCTCCGACTTACAAACTAGGTCGAAACCTGTATCTTGGAAGTCGGGACTCCATCGTACTTTCCGTGCAAGCATGTAACAATACATTAGTAACTATATACTAGTTATACCTAAAAGGAATTTAGAACAAGTTAATCAAAAGGAATTTAGAATATACCTGATAATAAGAGTGTTTAAGAGTGTGTGAGGGTGGGGGGGTGTTAGGTCGTGTGGGAGTGTGTAATAATGTAACAAGTAATAATGTTGTTAGAATGTATCGTTAAGTAAAACATATCGGTATCTACTACCTGCACTGGCCTTATCAAGCGTTTATTTTGTCATTGATATTCAAATCAGATCAAATCAAAATGTTTTTTTATTGTAAGTACCTTATGGTACATTTTTATAACGTCATTGAGAGAAAAAAAAAAACAAGTAGTATTTTTTATTAGACTAACTAAACTGACATTTCCTGTGTTGCCAGTTTTTGATGAAATAAAAATAGTGTTGTGACCAAAGATCGAGTTCAATCATTGACCAATAGTTCGCACCATTTAAAGTATATTTTATTTTCTTCTGTAATGACGTGATTTTTTTTAAGTTAAATCGCTGAGACTTACTTTGTATGGGAGCGAAATCCATCTTCTTTCAATATATAATTTAACGTTATCATTTTGGCTCACTGTTTGGGTGAACTAAAGGAACTGATTCACAAGTGAACAGAAATACAGAAGTATACAAAGATATAATACATGCAGCACAAAACATCCGATGTGGTACAGTGCCAAAAAGGGTACACCAGCTCAGCATAATGCTGAGGCAAGTCACAGCGCTGATTTTCAGCTGGCCCCTCAGTGACTGCACGGACGAAGAAAGCAACAGTGTGTGCGTGTTGTGATATATGAATGTGTTTGTTTTTATGAATGAGGATATTAGACGATGGTAAGCGACGATGAGGTATACGGGTTCAGTAATTTCTCCAACATTTTACTTTTAATTCAACACTCGTTCGTTTAAAACAAGGTACAATCACCCAAAGATCGACATCTCATATAAATTGCAGCGGATAATGGCGCGATCAGTTCACAGCACGTGCGGGGCAGGTGGCCGGCCAGGTGCGACCGCGCTTACGTAACGCTACTACGTGTCCAATTGGGTGTTTTACCCTCTTTTTGGAGAATACGGACTCTTATTGGAAAGTGTTTTGTTATGTAAGTCATAAGCATAATAATATACGAAGTATCTAAAAACTATTTGCACTATTCGTGGTGTAACAATCCAATATAAAGCCGAAAGGGGGTGTTCAGTATCTATAACTGAACATCTTTTCCACCTTTATCGTCTACCGGAAATCACCGGTTCGTTAGAATCTGGGACTTTAGATAATATTCCTCAAAATGTTCTTTTCTGTGGTTCATTAGGATCCCTTCCTTATACAGGGTCCTATTTTATTAGCGGCAAATATTTCTAGGGTGTCATCTATAGGTTATAAGTTTATAACAATAAATATAAAAAAATAATTTAAAAAAATATTACTTACGAAATTTTCGAGAAAAATGAGAAAATTGTTTGTTTGATAATTCTACAAATAAATGAATTATTGCTATTCTAATACCTACTGAAATAAGAAGTATGAATGAATCTCGTTTCATAATGCTAAATAATGGGGTTTTTTAGAACGTAAAATTTTCTAACAATAGAGTTATTTTTTCGTGTAATGTGGTACAAATTGCAAGTTTTTGCTACTAATAAAAAAGGACCTAATTCAGGAGTATGAAGGAAAATTATATCATCTGATCAGCTATCAAAATTTTCTGGACTCGGAGGAGTCACAGCGATTTTAAAGCTTCGAAGAATAAAGATTCGAAAGCTAATGCAGCCTAGCTAGTAACGAATAAGCTAGATATAATCTAAGGCAGGTCGTTGCCTGCCACCATGTGGGAGAGAACATCTGCCGCCCCTGCCTGCTGTGGCGGTGGCGTCTCGCTCGGATGACTTTAACGTCTTCTAGATATGTCTACCTACCTAATATACACTGGTCAACGTACAAAATGGTACTTATAAAGCTAATGGCTCCTTTCACGATCGGCCATGATGGGCTATTACAGGCACGCACAATCGAATAGCCATCGGTTTTTCGTACACACATCAAAGGAATACGCGCGGTTGATCGTGCGCGCGTCCACCGATCAGACATCATGGGCCATCATATAATCGCCCATCATGGCAGATCGTGAAGAGGAGCCTCAACAGTGACGGAACCAGAGAGGGTCAAGGGTACCATGTGTCGCCCTCTACTCCCCGATTTTAACACCAACGATTGATTTTTTTAAATTTAAACACGTTTTGACCTCAATATCACCTGGTGGTAAATGACGATGAGGCCGAAGATGGAGCACACGGGCTTAGTCAGTACTGGCTTTTCTATAAACACTGCCGAAAATATGAATATGAAACGCATCGATTTCGGTGCGGAGTACCAACTTTCGCACTTCCACGCCTAAGCAAAGATATTTTGACGTCAGACTTTACATAGATTTGAATTGTACTGAGAAATAAAAGATCAAAAAAAGCATCACCACCACTAGTTTTACCAATGGTATTGGTATCCTATGACGGATAAGATTCCCACAAACCCTATAGAGCGGTGTGGTATCGGAAATAAAACAAGCGGTGTTCGGCCGGATCGGAAGGTAACCCGAGATGGAGGAAGCCCTACTGCAAGCCACATCGTTTCCACTCGTGTGCTTGTAACTACTGCGGCTTTTTAGATCGAAAATTTAATTATTCCATCGTAGAGACATCCTGGGACCAGAAGGCTGGCCTGTACTTTGCTCAGCGTAGAAGCCTCGCCATACAGCGGGGCAACGCCGCCAGCCTCCTCAGGGCCAGGTCTTTTACTTGTAAAATCGGTGGTACTTTGTTATTTTAGCCTAAGTATTTTAGTGTTATTATTTTAGTGTATCCCTGCTTTGTTTAATAAAAGAATAATGTTTTCCACTTATTTTGATGTTTCCATAGATGCTTTTAAGTAATCATCAAGCCATGCTCAGCATGCTATCCGTTAGTTACAAGTAAACTGTCCTTAAACTTAAGTCCTTATTAGATTACTTGCTATCACTTTCTGTATCTAATCCATAAGAATGTAAGAAATCCTTAACATTAAGGACGATAGTGGGTAAAACACTTCATAATTATCGAAGAGCACACCGTTAAGACCAATAATAATTAAAAATATTTCACTTGAATTTTAGTTCTAATATTACGGACGTTTTTGTAAAAAAAATCATCGAGCAAGATTTGAACTTGAGACCTCGCCATTCTGTGGCTTGCTTTGACTAATTAAGCTATTGCGACACATTATTGTCTTATGTGTAAAAATCTAAGTTCTCTAGTATTAAAAAAAACGTTCGTTGCAAAAAAAAACTCATCACATTTTATTCTTACAAAAACGGTGTTTATTGAAAACAGTTTCCGATTGAAATCAACTTCCGTTGTTTTGTTAAAAGCGTCCATTTTAATGCGCGATTAAAGATAATGAAATGCAAATGGCTGACCATAACTAACATGAGCTTTTGGCGCCAACTCGATTGACATACGGAAATGGAAGCTATGACAAAAAGCTTTCCGTATTTGGTAGGTATACAATTGAAATTGTTAAAAATATTTATTTCTTTTCATCTATCTTTCTATTCAAATGTCAATTTTCTGTAGTAACTTGCTACAAGTTTGACTTTCCTTTGATATTAAATTGCTATGTCAGTCGAGGTAAGCTTAAGTAAGTTTGCTGCCAGTTTTATGTTGTGTTATGTAAATAATGGCATGTAAATATGGTATTAAGAGCTCACATATGCTTTTGTGAAATGAAACTGTAATTATGCGAGTTTTTGAAATTAATAAACTTAAAAAAATACCTAAAACCTGAAAGTTTATTTATAGTTCGCGAAGACGCGAAATTTTGCGTGAACTAATATTTTCATAGCTGTTTCCATAACACAGATTATTTAAAAGTAATATAAAAATACCTGTGGAACCCTCTTGAAAAGACTATTAAAAGTCTGATCGGGGTTTACAACCAAACCATTTCTTAAAAGAAACCAAAAGCTACGTCGCAATTTTGTTGTGACAATATTGTAGCTTTATAGCGTCAACATTACAGGAATTTTTTGCCTGATTGAACACTTCACGTTTGATACGTCAAACTTGTTGTAAGTCTGTCTCAAAACTTTCGAAATCAATTTCTGATTACAGCTATCACATTTTAAACATAATTGACGACTTTGAAATCAATGTATGCGATTACCTGTGTCAAAGTTCCGTTTGATCCAATGATCGATCCCCCTTCCTGCGCGGGAGTGGCCCCAGTTCATGCTCTCTTCTCCCGCCTCGCTAATTTGTCGCCAAGTGGTTCGCCACGCGCCGCCAGCTCCGGCCATGTCATCTCTCCACTGGCACTGCGAAGTCTCAGTAATGTGGGGTTAGAAATCACTGCAATTTTCTTATAAGAGCTTTGTGTTAGAAATTCTGCATATTTGTCTCTTCTACAATATTTTAATGGATTTACGTAGACTTTAACCCTTTATTTAACTCGCGAAATGTCTATAATTTAATTTAATTTATTTATTAGGTAAACACAACAGATTACAACCATAGAAATTACAGAAAAATCAATATAAAGTTATGAGCTAGGTCGTAACCCTTAACGTGTAAACACAGCATGGTTAGGAAGTAGAAAATTGATTGTTGTACAAAATTGAGTTGGGAAAAAATACTATTGAATGTAATGACTAAAAAAACCTATACCTATTTGAAAAATAAAAATAATAAAGTAAAGACTATAAAGTAGGTGCGTGGATAGCTCACTTGAGGACATCCTCAACCCGTCTTTTAGGTATTTACTTACATACGACTAAAAAACCTAGCTACTTTAATCTCTATAAATATTATTAAAATAAAATAAAATGCAAATTAAATGCTTTGACTAACATGATACAGAAATCTATTTAATTTTATAGAAGGGACATAATTATTGGTTTATTATCAGATCTCACGTAACGTCACATTTGTTTCTACTGAAGGGTCTTTTTTAATTGGTAGTTAGCATTGATTTTATAACGGTGTGTTCCGTTAGTAAATTGTCTTTATTAGGACAGATTTGAATGTGACAATTAACACAACTGAATATTCAATTTTGGGAAGGTTAAAATGACAGGAAGTCTTCCTAAGGGGTTTCTTTGGGGCTTTATTTACATTCTAAATACATCCTGTGTCTTCTGAATAATCAATCTGTACACATAAAAAATATTTGACCTATATTAACCTAATGTTTTTTGTTAAGTATAAAAAATACCTATCGAATCTGGAGCCACGAAAAGATTTTTAAAATTAAGTCGTTGAAATAAGTTTTGTGTTTCTTTTATATCAGTCTTTTAGAGGGTTTGGTACCTACCTACAAGACAAAGTGACCATGTCAGCCTCGTTGGAGTCACTTTTGTTTTTAAATATTAAGTATGTAAGTATATATGTATAACGGTTTTTATAACATAAACGTTCATCCAAGTCTTTCACACTCTAGTAGTCATAAATTCGGAGGAGGTTTCAGAGAGCAATCTCTCTGAAACTAAAGGCAAAGGGGAGATTAGCCCTCAACCCACCCTTCCCTAAACTTGACTTAATTCTTACGATGACATAAGTACTTTATCTACTTATCTTATGATAGAGGGCCGGGAATAACCCAACGGCACTTCGACCCTTGATCTTTTGTGCCTACCCCATTTACACACTGGTCATCTCAGTGTGCAGTTTTCCTCACGATGTTTTCTTTCACCGTTAGAGCAGTCGGTACAGTACGTAAGTCTTCGAAAAATACGAAAAACTCATTGGTACATGGCACTGCACGGTTTCGAACCAGGACCTCCCGCATGGGAGTCCGGTGTCCTAGCCACTGTACCACCGACGCTCTTTACCTACCTATACTTTGCGTATAGATTCTTAGGTATTTTTAGACTATATAGAGCAGACTCATGAGAACATAATGCCTTATCATCAGATGAGACCACACACTGTTGTGGCACACCGCAGCTTCCCGTTGCAGCGTCCGTTATGACACAAGTTGTGACAAGAGCAAACTCAGTTCTCGTTTGTTGTTTGTTATGTTAGGTATCAACTTATCACGAATATTTAGGTATCTACCCACTGATCGTTTGTCAAGTTTTTTTTAATTGTATAAGGAGAACAGCCAGGCCACCTCTCACACTTCAGTATTTATTCTTTCAGGGTTTTCGAGGCAGCAGCGCCTCGTGAGGATTTTGGTGTTCTTCATGTGCCGGTAATTTCGCTACACTGAAACAAAAGCTTGTTTACTTCAAACAAGAACTTCAATACGAGCATATAAAGTCGGCTTGTTAACTTCAACCAGATCTTAGTCGTATCTATCAAGTAATTTGTTCAAATGAATAAAAATTACTTTATATGATCTAAATCAAACAAGATTTATTTCAGTGTAGCTCTCTTAACCTTCATGCCAAAACACAGTATAAGCACCAGCTTCAAAACCTTTCAAATATTGCCATAAAAATCTGCGTGCCAAAATTACCTAAATCTAAATTATTTTTCATATTTACTAAGAACTCTTATATATCGATAAGAGTTCTTAGTTGGCTGCGGAACTCTAGAATGTCTTGGCAAATCAAATCAAACTTTTTTATTGTATGTACCTACCTTAAAGTACATTTTTACAACGTGATGTTAGCTACCACCGCTTCGTAAGGTACTGTAGCTGAAAGGAAAGAAGCGGCGCAAGAAACTTTCAGCAGCACATCTTTTGAAATTAATAAATTTCAACACTTATTCACTATGATTCACCCCTGGAATACCCAGCATTAACTATGGAATATTCTATTGCTTTTAGTAACACACATTTTACAGGTGGTAGTATGCAGGATCGCCTGGGTTGGTACCAGTCCCTTATCTATTTCTGCCGCAAAGCAGAAATACTTGCATTTCTGCGTTGCGGTTTGAAGGGTAAGAGAGCCAGCGTAATTACCGGCACATGAGGCAATCCATCTTAGTCCTCAAGGTTAGCAGCGCATTGAAAACCCTCTAATAATAATACAGTGAGGTGAGATGTCTATGGGCGACGGTGACCACTTAAGCACAATGAGGTGGCCCGTTTTCTCGTCTGCTCTCCTTATTTAATAATTTAAAAAAGAACTTACCATAACTGACCTCGTATTTAGTGTTAACCCGAGCGGGAGCTTATTATTATTTATATATAACACATCCAAATTACTGTTATGACATAATTACCTTACGTATAGTCGATATGCCATCAATATCATTACATGCCATTACGAATCCCACTTGGCTATGCATGCGAGTGCATTGACATTGCAGGTGCGCGCGCGGCGCTCACGGCAGCGCGTGCGCCGCCGCGCGACACCTTGCGGTTTGCGTAAATACTAACCGTAAAGAATCTCTATGCTGCGTTCACCGCCCGAGCACTGACACACTCACTCACACACTCGCACGTCGTTCGGTGGCAGCTCTATAGTTTTAGTTAGAGAGCGTCGGGCAGCGTTCACCGCCCGAAGCACTCTCACACGTACAGTCAGGCAAAAAAGAGTATAATAACTTAGCATCATAACTTATCTAAAGTAAATGGTACGCATACATACGCACTTTATAATAACGCTCCAAAAATCACTGGATTGGGTTGGGGTTGCGGGGAGGGCCAGCGGAGGATGCCCCCTGCATGGAGCCGCCGCTAACGTCGTTCACAATTTCGAAGTTTTTCGTAAGCATGGCCACGCAGGGACCATGCTGATCGTTCTTGTATCGTTTTAATTACTGTTGAGGCAAGCTTGAAAATCGGTTTCACCAGAATAAGTTGGAAACTTTTTGATTCTGCCCTGCCTGAAACCTCCACTTCCTAGACCTATATCCAGCTCTAGCTACGGCCCTTCTGTGTAGACACACTTATTGTAGCTAACAAGCACTCAGCCTGTGAAGCAATGCGGTGCATGTGTGTGGGTGTCTCGTGTCTAAAGTAGGTACTTAGATTCAGTACTGTTCTTATTTTTATTGTGCTGCGAACAAGTTTGCGAAATACCAAAGAGATGAAATGAAGTTGGTCTTGATTTTGTTATTGTAATTAAAAATTAAGATTGGTCATTTGAGCTTTATTTTGTTTTCTAATATTAACATTATCATTTTTTAATATCAACTTGTAATTATGTACCTACATTCTGGATAAATAAATTAATCTGAATCTGAATCTTTTTTACCATTTATTATATTTTTGTCCTTTCAGATTACAATAGTTCAACAAGGTTCTGTAAGTTAATTATTTAAAATTAATTGTAAACATTGTGTGTTACAAAAAAAGAAAAAAAAGAATCACTGATTTAATTTTACGATAGCTACGTAAGTAACATACTCATTCAGCTTCCTACGTTTCTATAAGAAATTCTTAATGTTAAAGCCGCCTCAGTCATATCTCTATCTAGAGCTATGGCGTAGAAAGGGATAGAATTTATAATTGAAGACTTAAATTCCCTGCAAGTTGCAACTGACGGTGTAACTGCTCATACAGTGCTACAAGGATCTTTTGGCGCGTGGCAAAAATCGGAACTAACACTGCCATCCTTATTCAAAAGTCACTTCCTGACAGTCCGCTGTACAAAAAGTGACACCAACGCCTCCCTGTCAATGTCAACGCGCCAAAAGATCCTTGTCGAACTGTAATTTCATAGCGAACATGAAATTGATGATATTTATGTTTACGCATGCGCGTGAGTCACCGTCTGGACTGCGGCTGCGTTCGAGTAAAAATATAAAGCATTCTAATGTGATACAGAGGCAATGAGTCAGTCAGTCAGACAATATGACGATATGATTCATTATTGTCTGGAGACTACTATAGACAATGCTCAGATTGGCTAAGTGGTGTACAAAAATCTCTCTCGCACACCATCACCAAACCAAATCGACCGAAATAGTCGACCTGGAGTGGTCTGTTACCCTAATAGCTGAACCCCCCCCCCCCACCCCCCCACCCTGCTTAAACCGTTGAAGTTTTCTCAAAAACGAAATGATCAAACTAAAAACTATACTCTTATATTTTAGTTTTTTATTAAACAGAGGTTAAATACGAGTAAAGGTTTAATATAATAATAGGGATAATGGGTAAAATCCCCCCCGATTCAGTAGTACAGTAGCCGACTGTACCAACCTTTGGCCTATTTCTGACGCGAATGAGCAATGTAAACATTGCTTGTGTTTCAGCCAGCGTAATTTCTGGCACTCATGATTCTATCTTGTTCTCAGGGTTAGCAACGCGTCGAAAACCCTTTATAGTGATAGTGCAGTGAGATGTCTATGGGCGATGCTGGCACCCATCAGGTGGACATGTTTACTGGTCTGCTCTACTTATACAATTAAAAGAAAATTTGAGTGTTCCTGTATCGCCATAGACTATTCAGATATATGTTATTTGTAAATACTAGTTTCTAGTAGTAATGTTACATCGAAAAGTGGGAACTACCTGTTATTGGAGGTGGTTCCTGTGTCTACCCCTTCGAGGATTATGGACGTGAAAGTTATGTTATGTTCACCTACTAGTTTCTCTATTGACCAACTTTATTTTACGACTCTTGCAAATTCGTTCCAAAAAAACCTTCGTCTTGTATAATTCTAGACGTCTTTCAAGTAACCCGAGCAACCTTTCCAAAGTTCAACTACCTTCGTAAACCCATTATTTTTTCATCCGAGCAGGCAAAGGAATCTAGCTATTCTGCCACACGCCGACAGTATGGGGTGAATCTCCCAGCTGCCGTCCACCTGCCTCCATATCATAGGGATTTTCCGGTCGATGACCCCCACACATGGCGGGTGATCACCAATAAGTAGGTAGGTACTATAATAATCAATCTAAGGTATTTTAATCAAGGAGGGTTCTTCGCAAAGGAATCAAATATGAATGAAATCAGTCATATTAATGCCAAATCCATCCAAAATTATAACAAAGAGGTTAATAAATTTTATTCAGGAATAAGGTCGAGAACAGACGAAGCCACCTGATGGTAAGTGGTCACTGTCGCCTTTATACATCTCACGTCACTATACCTAATGCCATTAGAGGCTTTTCGATGCGCAGCTAACCTTGAGAACTTAGATGAAGTGCCTCATATTGTGTCGGTAGTTACACCGGGTCTAACCCTTCAAACTGAAACACAGAAAAGCAAGCATTGCTGCTTTGCGGCAGAAATAAATAATGCCAAATCCATCCAAAATAACATCAATAACAAAATCAGTTTTCATGTAGGGATCAATACACATTTTTACCACATAGGGAGTGCGTCATTAAGACACCTCCATCACACCACCAATCACCAAAATATATTGAAAAAAAAAACAGACGGTTGAACACTAATTGGATCTTAATGAACCAAATCAATATGCAAAAAATAATAATGTTTGCCCAAAATACTCGACACGTCGCTGCACCTTGAAGAAATGACGGCGTATTAAGAACACCTGCTGTTTTGCCAAAAAATTACCGTATCTTGACCCAGAGACCCGAATTTGACCATAATGTCCTTCATTTCCTTCACTTCAAGTCTTTGAGTAAGATTCTGCTACATTTTGTTTCACTTAAGTAACGTAGATACTTACATTACAAAATTATCATTGTAGGTAGTACGAACACTTAGTCCGGACACTTGTTGTTCACGTTGTGAAGTGCATAGGTATCAGAGGTCTCAATCAGGTTCCAAATTATATTTTCTTCTAATACATGCACGAATCAATCACTTGACGCTGGCAGTATTGTTCCTCACGACCCACAAGAGGAATTACGGTTGCCATTAAAAAAAAGTCCGGACACTTCCTCGCCCAACACATCTCCATCGCAATCCAGCGCGGCAGCGGGGCAATGCAGCAAGCATTATGGGGAGTTTTGGGAGGGACACTGTGAGAGGGGGCTTGTTTGACTGAACTGTCGATTTAGATAGTTATACTAAATAAAAAAAAGGTAAGTGCTTACGCAATTGTGAATTTTTAAACGTAGTCATACCAACTGATGGCCATATAGTTCTGTTTGCCGATGACACTACGGTGGTGGTATGTGCACGTTCATATGAACAGCTCAATACCAAAATAGTTCATCTATGCGTTCAATTAAAGGAGCGGTTTGCGTCAAATGGGTTAATTGCGTCAATGGTTGCGTCAACTTAATATGTCAAAAACATATGTGATGCTCTTTACAGGAAAACCTATGTCGCGTCCCATTACTGTAAACAGTCCTGTTCCACTGTGTGATCAATGTAAATTGTTAAGGTTGGCTTCCGTTGATCGCGGCCGGTGCGGCCGACGATGCACCTTGCTTCCGATGTCAGCGGCTAGCCGCGCGCGGCTGTCAGTCAGACCCTGTCACTGACAGTTCACAGTTCACGAATGAGCGAGACACACATGAGGAAGCTAGAGGTATATACTCACGCGCGCGGCCCGCGAGCGGCCGCGCGCGTCAGCCGCATCGGCCGCGATGATCGAAAGTCTAACTTTAGGCTTCATGCTGGATCCGTACCTAAATTGGAAACAACACTTTAAATCACTGTGTGACCGGTTAAGTAGTGCAACATATACACTACGCAAACTGCGACCACTTGTATCAGCTAGCGTACTGAAGAAAACATATTTTGCATATTTTCATTCGATTATGTCGTACGAAACCATTCTCTGGGGTGACTCCACAGACTCGAACCGTGTTTTTATTCTACAGAAACGGGCTATACGAATTATCAACGTTGTTAAACCCACACAAACGTGCAGAAACCTTTTCAAAAAACACCAAATAATGACACTGTATTCTTCTTACATTGATTCGGAGGCAGAATATGTCCAGTTTCGAGCGCCGTGAGTGCGGAGTACATCAGCTCCGGAACGCTGGCCGGTTGCAAGTCGCTCGCCACCAACAACCCGCGTGTGATAGGGCACGCTCTACGAGCACCTACCCGCAATGAAAACAGTCATGAACCGTTTTGTGGCCGATTCAAAAAGCTTTTGTTGGATAAAGAACTATATTCAGTAACAGAATATCTTGAATTTAAATTTTGAATTTCATTCTTTAATAAATTTTAAATTGACATGTTTATTTACTTAGTCTTATATTCATATTTAGACATAAATTTATCAGTACTACAACGAGTACATGGGTACCTACATGTACATGTACTATAGGTATATGTTTATTAATGTAATGTTTATCTAATTTTGTTAATTTTTATTATTGTTTATTTCTACTAAGTATTTAATTTTGTTCTTTTGCATGTTACTGTACTATATGGAATGACGATCTTTTTATAAATGTGTTATGATAATTGTGGCTGACATAGTATTGTAATGTATTTGTAAAATGAAATAAACAAATCTAAATCTAAAATCTACTTGGTAAGAAACGAGTAGAAAAATAGTACCAATTCTTAGACATGTCATATGCTGCCTAAAATTCATAAAATTGGTCCCTTGACTTGTTTAACTGAATTAAGCCTTAGCTTAAGATGTCAGCTTTCGCCACCTCGCCCTTCCTGCTACTCCAATTAGCCAGGATCAACTGAGGTACACGCCAAGGCCAACCAGATAAATATGACCAAAATATGAAGATAGTAAATCCGCCTTATTTGGTCATCAGGTCAAATTCTTACCTCCCCAGTACGGCAGTTGGTCATGTACAAGTTCAAAAGATAAACGTGTCAGATGAAGATTAATTTCCTATGGAATACCGCGGTGTAGTGTTGACATTTTAAAATGCCATCATAAATAGTGCGCATGCGCATGAGATAGTTCGCGAGATGGTTTAATTACGAGGCTCAAGATTACACGGTCAATGTCGCGGTGAGTCATTCGCTCTCGATTCTGCGGCGCAAGTGACAGAGTTCGGCGGAAATTAAAATCGAACTAAATATCTACCTATGTCTACTCGTAGGTACCTAAGTTGTATGATGAAAAGCAACCGCTAGGCGAAAGTCCCCCCCCCCCCCCCCCCCCCCCCTCTTGATGGAGCGGCAATCTGGGAAAGATAGCTGGCACTGGACCTGTGGACCTGTGGTCGACTGTACTAGCGTATGATAAATAGAAATGAAACTTATAAAAATGGTACAGGTACTTACACATCTGTACAAATCCTCGACTAGCTGTCAGCTGTCAGTAAACTAATCAGGTTTCTGTAACAAAATCCTTTTATTCCGTCTCACGCGAATGTCTTCCAACTTGCAACACCCCAGCCTACATGGGCGAACGACTCTCACGCAGACAGACAGACGCGAGATGCGCGGCGCTCGCGCCGATCGACGGGCAGCTGAGCAGCTGAGCATGCTGTACTGCCTTCCACGCTTCTTGATACTAAAGTCATAGATGTTTCTTAATTTAATTTTAATTTATTTATTAGGTAAACACAACAGATTACAACCATAGAAATTACAGAAAAATCAATATAAAGTTATGAGCACTAAAAGTGATTTTAAGATTTTTATGTACAGTGTCAGTATTTAAGTCACATCACATAGGTAGGCATTTTTTTCCCGGTTCAGGATCAGGATCCCTCTAATCTTCAGTGTTGTAGCAAAAAATAAATTTGTGAGAGACCTGACGGGGGGATACTCCCGATGGTCCCGAATGTGCCCGGTTTTGTGATGAATCCCGATTTTGCACCATCGGGATTTCCCTGGGCTGAGAAACCTGTTTCTGACTACAAACGATACACCCTCCATAACATAGCTTTAGAAAGAGTCAAATATATTTGAAGTAACAATTATAACTCATTAATTAAGGTTCTGTTCCAAAACGGTATAAAAGGACCCTGGTGATACTTGGAGTCTTTTTAATCGATTCTGTTTCTTCTTTCAGGAATGATGATTTTCTGAAATTCTTTTTTAATGAAAAATGTTTAATGAATAAATAAAGGATATTAAAATAACACTAAAATACCTAAGCTAAAATTACAAAATACTTTTTTTAATTAAATTGATGGATATTGTAGGAACGCGCTAGGAGAGGACATAGAATGACGTAATGACAATTGATGTTTGGAACTCGCATATATGCAGTCCCAGAAAAATTTCGATAGCGCGTTCTACAGCGAGATGAGTGACGTAATCGTAGTGGCGCGTCGTTCGTCGCCATACATATCAGTAATTCTCTTTAATTACTGATATGTAAGTCAAATATCATTATCATCCTTATGAGAAACCTCATTCAGCTTCGAACATTAGTTATTCTGTGACCAAGTACCAAACCGTCTTGGTCCCACCGCTGCGCACGCGCTGCGGCAGATGTCCGCAGCATCTGTCCTCCGACGCACACCACGACACGAGAGGACGAGAGGAGATGCCTCACTCACACACAGGCAACAACCTGTCGGCACACGGCACAGCTGATCACTACCTGGGAGCTTTCCTTTTTTATTTTGTTCTCGGAAATCGTTAATTTATAGGATTTGGAGGTCTCTGGTCTTTTTATAATAATTATTTTGTGGACGTTTGGTGCAATAGATGACTGCAGAATCAGCCATGCTTTAACATTATAATTAGATTATTTAAAAAAATAAATTTTTATATTTACTACTAAACCCGCATTTGACCTCGATCTCGCCTGATGGTAAGCGACGATGAGGTCGACGATGGAGCATGCGGGTCCAGTAAATGCCTATTCACTCTGGCCTTGAAGATCCCAAGGTTGTAGGTTTCGGGAAATACAGACGCCGGTAGGCTGTTCCATTCCTTAGCCGTTCGCACAATGAACGAAGAAGCAAATCGCTTCGTACGAGCACATGGGATATCAATAACATAAGGATGGAACCCCTCCCCGCGCCTGGTAGTCCGAAGGCGGAATGGAGATGCTGGAATTAGGTCGTGCAATTCCGATGCGCACTCTCCGAAATGTATCCTATAAAATACCGATAGACAGGCAACCTTGCGCCGATGTTCCAGACTTTGCAGTCTAGCTTCCACCAGCGATTCGTACCTATAAGGCGCTTAGCGCGTTTCTCCACTGAGTCAAGAGCAGCTAGTTGGTATTAGATAATAATAAAGCAATGCTTGCTGTGGATTTAAAGGGTTAGAGAGCCAGCGTAATTACCGGCACGAAAAACAGCAAAACAAGCATCAATGCTTTATGACAGAAACAGGTAAATGTTTTAAAGAATTGACTAAGCAATAAAAAAGGTAACTGAAGAAGGAAAGTAAACAAGGTTATAAGTAATCGGAACGAATGAGTCCAGAAAAACGTCTCCAATTGATTACGAGGAAATTATAAAAAAAGTGTCCCCTGTTCATATCCTGTTGGCTCGTGCTGCGACAAAAACTGAACGGGTTCAGCTCGGTTGGTTCGATCAAAGGTAGAAATTAATGTCACAAAGCTTGCTGTTGGTGGTAGGATCCCGTTCGGGGTCCGCCTGGATATCTTCCATATCCTCTATTATAAAGTCTGTCGCCAGGATATGTTCGCTTCGACATTGACATGTTCAGACAGTGTGAAGAGTGTCTCATAATAAAAATATTTTCGTACTTTTTTAATACTTGGTGATCTCACACGGTAGGGTACGAAAATATTTTTTATCGACCATCTTTACATGTATAAGATCCTGTCTAAAATATAATTCTACAAATTTTTAAAGTCGGTATTCGGAGTTAGGTTAAGAGAACAGTACAACGTTTGTAGTTCTATTTCTATCCAATTTCAATTTAGTTTTCGTTCCATTTCTATTTGGACACCAACTCGCATTCTGCTGACGCATAACTCTACCACTACCACCTTTCGATTTACTATCGATCGGGCAAAAGTACCTTAGGAGGAACTTATGTTCGATCGTTATATTTGACAGTTGAAGCGTTTTGTTACCGTTCAACTGCGAAACTAAACGTTTTATTAGAATACACAAATACGTTACTGTTCTATCGATCCAACGATCGAGTCACATTCGATCGGAACTTAACTGAAATTGGATCGTTAGTGGATAGTAGCATACGAAACACGTCATAACGATGCAGTTTAGATTCTATTTATGATTTGATTCAAATAATATTATACTGTTTCACAGATTTTTACTGTATTTTATTAATTACGACCGGTTTCGTTTACACGTCTTCAGGTATTTGTTTATAAGATGTGTAAACGAAACCGGTCGTAATTAATAAAATACAGTAAAAACCCGTGAAACAGTATATTATTTGAATCTAATCCCTTTCGACGCAGAACGCCAAAAACGCAAAACGCCAAAAACGAAAATTTGTACGCAAAAAGCCAAATTCGCAAAATGTCAAATACGCGAAATGCCAAATACGCATAATGCCAAAAGTAATATACGCGAAATGCCAAATACGCATAATGCCAAAAGCCATCCAAAAAAGCCAAAAGCAAAAGCCTCCATCGTCGTTCTACCTGGTGGGGGCCTGCCTACATTTCATCTTCCGGTACTTTCTGGGATTAGTGCATTGTGTGATCAGTACATTATGACATTCGTACCAACCAGACCGCAAGCTTCCCAACGGCGAGCATGTATAAGACGACGAATGGCTGTGGATGAGGCGAAAGAGGTGTGTCAGAATATGTATGTATCTAGATTTAATTATTAACTATAGACGTGCGGATGTCGGTCTCTCCCTCTTCCAAATGTCTATGCCCTACACGGTCCATGTGTCTGTTACATCATCTACTATGTACATGTACGGTATAACATGTACGCAGAACGCCAAATATTTCGATTTTGGCGTTTTGCGTTTTTGGCGTTCTGCGTATTTGGCATTCTGCGTCGAAAGGATCTAATCATGTACTACAAATTTCACCAAGTACTAACAACCACAAGTATTAACTAGATTCTATTTAGTTACGTTGTATTTAGTGGAATCGATCTCCAGGTACTCGTACATGACTGTGAAATTTTGAAGTTTCGTGCCTATCTCGTTCCGTTTACGAGCTAGAAATGCGTGACAGACGGAACGGACGGATGGACGACGAAGCGACAGCAATAGGGCTAGGTAGGGTTTTGGGGCACGAATCTCTAAAAAGGAAGAAGAAGAATACAAAAATTTCTAGTCTCTTGATTCTTCGCTTACTCCCAAAATCTATCAGACAAACTGTTAGTGATAAAAGTTCATCTAGTTACCTGTTCGCTACTAAGTATTCAACAATAGTAAGAAAACAACAGCGCTGGGAACAAAAAGTGGGAGAAAATTAACGGAACGGCAAAAAGCTGACGACAGATGCTGACAAAAGAAGTACAGTCGCTGACACAACGCTATAATATCAATGAATCCATTATCGTTTCTTGGCCATTCCGATTTATTCCATTTGTAAACTTTTTGAAAGTTTTAATTAAAGTACTTTCTTACTGTAGAAGATGTAGGGAAACTCGCGTTTATGTTAGTTTTAGGTTTTATTTTGTAATTCGGAGCGAGGTCAAGGGCCAAATGACAATAATATACTGATTTTAATAAAATAAATAGAACAATCGAATTTTTTGGCGAGCTTAATGCCGCATGGCATTATTTTTGTGCATTAAAGTGTTAACTTCTTGAACATTCGAATATTATATAGAATGGTTAGCAAACGTTTCGCAACAATATAAAGTCTGGAACATCGGCGCAAGGTTGCCTGTCTACCGGTATTTTATAGGATACATTTCGGAGAGTGCGCATCGGAATTGCACGACCTAATTCCAGCATCTCCATTCCGCCTTCGGACTACCAGGCGCGGGGAGGGGTCCCATCCTTATGTTGTTGATATCCCATCTGCTCGTACGAAGCGATTAGCTTCTTCGTTCATTATGCGAACGGCTAAGGAATGGAACAGCCTTCCGGCGTCTGTATTTCCCGAAACCTACAACCTTGGGATCTTCAAGGCCAGAGTGAATAGGCATTTACTGGACCCGCATGCTCCATCGTCGACCTCATCGTCGGTTACCATCAGGCGAGATCGAGGTCAAATGCGGGTTTAGAAGTAAAAAAAATAAAAAAATAGAGCAACATTAAAATGTCTAATAACTAAAAGTAAAGAAGAAATTAACTTACCTATATAAGCAGTTCTTAGCTGAGTATTTTTTTTAAAGTTTTAATCAATGGATGAAGATTTAATCTAGACGTCTAGTTTATATTATTCTTAGATTCCTAGGTATTTATTTTTGGATACAGTGTAGGTATCCAAAATCCCCCAAAGAAATACCTAGGAATCTAAGAATAATATAAACTAGACGTCTAGATTAAATCTTCATCCATTGATTAAAACTTTAAAAAAATTGGTACTTAGCTAAGAACTGCTTTTGTTGAAGCGTTTTGTTACCGTTCAACTGAGAAACTAAACGCTTTATTAGAATGCACAAATACGTTACTATTCTATCGATCCAACGATCGAGTCACACTCGATCGGAACTTAACTAAAATTGGATCGTTACTCGATAGTAGCATACGAAACACGTCATAACGATGCAGTTTAGGCTCTATTTAGTTACGTTGTATTTAGTGGAATCGATCTCCAGGTACCTACTTTCGATTCTTAGATTCCTAGGTATTTATTTGGGGGATTTTGGATACCTACACTACTAGAAGTTGTACCTAAGATGTTAAAGACCGCTGTAGTAAATCGGTACTTATTTAAAAAGAGAATAAGAGTGATTTTTTATTTTATTTTATTTATTAGGCAAACATGCAATATAACAGTAAATATTACAATGCGATACATTTGTCAGATGGAAATACACAATAGAATAGAAAGAGAAATATAATTTATTTGTAAACATGGGTAATGCAGATGTTACATTGTGTTTCAGTATCACCATATTCTGCACGAAAGCGTACAGAGTTTTGTTCAACTAAAAAATCAATCAATCATAAATTAGCAAAATAATAATAAAGGTAACAAAACAAAAACATATTTTTTTTTACTTTTATGCGTCAATTTTAAAAAAATACATAAGAATACACTGTATACCTGTGTTTTAGAAACCTGTCAACTCGAACTTATCACTTGTGTGCTCACATGTACCGGAAGACCAGAGCCGGCACGAGCTGCAGACCGGTAAAAAGGTCTGATTGTCTTGTATTGATAGCTGATCGACGAACCGCGTCTTTTTGTCTCATCTCCCAGCTTTTTATTTTATGGTTCATTTATTGTACCTTTGTACTCAAGTCAACTTTTTTTTACTAAACCCGCATTTGACCTCGATCTCGCCTGATGGTAAGCGACGATGAGGTCGACGATGGAGCATGCGGGTCCAGTAAATGCCTATTCACTCGTCTTGAAGATCCCAAGGTTGTAGGTTTCGGGAAATACAGACACCGAAACTCATTTTGAATGACCTCCGACCTCATAAAATGTTACATAGAGTACCTACATACACAAACTCTCACGTCCATAATCCCCGAAGGGGTAGACAGAGGAACTACCTTCAATCACAGGTATAGATCCCACTTTTCACTGTAAGATTTGGTGGACAAACGGATAGGTGGCGAGCCTACCGCAGTCTGGGTACTTGGTACCTACTTAGGTATAAAATAGTATCCACTAAGGTGCAGAGCGCCTAGTACGACACCCTCGGGAAGAGTTGGGGTGGTTCTATTCTTTTACCAGTAAGTTATAAAAAAAAATATAAAAAAATAAGCGTCGGTGACCCAGTGACTAGGACGCCGGACTCCCATGCGGGAGGTCCGGGTTCGAAACCATGACATGTACCAATGGGTTTTTCGGATTTTTCCGAAGACTTATGTACATTTACCGACTGCTCTTACAGTGAAGGAAAACATCGCGAGGAAACCTGCATGTCTGAGGAAATAAAAAAATTCCAAAAGCGTGTCAAATCCACCAATCAGCACTGGGCCCGCTCGGTGGATCATGGCCCATACCCCCTTGTGCAAGGGGAGGCCAGTGCCCCAACAGTGGGGACATTAATAGGCTGATCATGATGATGAAATAAATTAAAAGAAACATCCAGCATGGGAGTCCAGCGTCCTAGCCACTACGCCCAATGACGCTCTTGACCGGTTTACAGTTAGTCAAGTACTCCTACCAGTGGCGAGTAGAATGGCGAGTGGCGAGTGCCTTGCAGTCACTGGCCAGACACTCGCCATTCTACTCGCTACTGTACTTGAATGTAAACAGACTATAACATATTATTAACAAATCGTCGACAGTTATTAAAAACAAGCTGGCAACGGAAAACATTAATTAAGGCAAGTGCGTTTCGATGACAACTGCAGTTAAGCAATGAATTAAGCATAAGTTAAGTTATGGGTTAATTGGGTGAAAGTGTAAGTACGATCATATGTGCGCATACGCAGCCTATGGCGTGTTTTGTGCGTGTCTACAAGTCCGCACATCTGTCACCTTGGCGAGATACTTTCACTTCAGCCAGGACTTTGTCGCCGTAATAGCATGGGGCTTATTTTTAGTATGACAAGGATATGTGGCAGTCCATAGGTACCTAGGTACATATATTTTTTCACCAATTAGGAACATTGTCACTTTTGGCATGAATTTTCCAGACGGAATAGGTAGGTAAATCCAGAATTTTTTTCGAAACGTATCGGTTCGTATCGAAAAATTGAATCACGAATGAATACTGATGCCAGATCAGGTGCCCAATTCGCCTAAATTACAACGTTTGTAGTTCTATTTCTATCCAATTCTATTTGGACACTAAATCGCATTCTGCTGACGCATAACTCTACCACTGCCACCTTTCGATTTACTATCGATCGGGCAAAAGTACCTCGGGAGGAACTTATGTTCGATCGTTATATTTGACAGTTGCAGCGTTTTGTTACCGTTCAACTGCGATTCAGTATAAACTAAACGTTTTACGGTACTGAACAACCCTTTCGGCTATATTATGAGGTCCTTTTTTATTAGTAGAAAATATTTGGAGGGGGTAGGGAGGATGTACTGGTCATTTATACCACTTTACACGAAAAAATAACCCTGTTACTTGTATGAAAATTGTCCATACTAAACAAAAATAAACCCTATTATTTTGCGCCTTGGTTGCAGCAGGCATAAACTCATCCATGTCGTTTTGAATGAAACGAGTTTCATTCATACTTCTTATTTCAGTATTAGAATAGCAATAATTCATTCATTTGTAGAATTTTCAAAGTCGTTTTTCTCGAATATTAATTAAGTAAAAAATATCTTGTTTGCCCTGTTATTATTGTTATAACCTATAGATGACACCCTAGAAATATTTGCCAGTAATGCCAGGACCCCATATAAGGGTTTTTTGTTACATCTGTATAAGAATGAATGAATACACTTTATTGTACAAAAATAGTGTGATACAGTGCGTACGAAACGATTAATACAATCTAGGCAGTCCTATCGCTAAAAGCGATCTCTTCCAGACAACCTTTTGGTGGAGTAATTTTGGTAGAAAAAGGTAAGTTGTGCACCGTTTACCGTTTATATGTATATAAAATACACATACAAATAAATATATTTATATACAGGCTGTAACATTAAGAACGGTCAGTATGGGAAAGTCTGAAACTATAAGACATACGAAGATCTGTTCTTAGGAACCATGTCATCAATTTCAGTAACAAGAAAAACTGTATTCAAACATTTAAAAAAAAAAAGCTGTACTCAGCCTGGGAATCGAACCCGGTTGTTTTGAAAAAAAAACCAACACTATTTCTATTTAGATATCGATTACGTTAAGGATGAAGTGCACAAAACAAGCTACGACACAATTGAAGACCTAAAAACAGCCATAGAGACAATTTTAACGCAAATTCACCACCTGAAGATACAAAATTCAATAGTAAGGTCGTTACCTAAACGAGTTGAATGTTGTATGTTACAAAATGGTAGTCATTTCGAACACCTACTAAAATAAATTAAAAGATATGGAAACAATGCGTTTTATTAATTTTAAACATCACGTTTCATACTAACATGTATTCCTTAAGACCTACACAATCGATATCTAAATAGAAATAGTGTTGGTTTTTTTTTTCAAAACAACCGGGTTCGATTCCCAGGCTGAGTACAGGTTTTTTTAAAAATGTATGAATACAGTGTTTCTTGTTACTAAAATTGATGACATGGTTCCTAAGAACAGATCTTCGTATGTCTTATAGTTTCAGACTTTCCCATACTGACCGTTCTTAATGTTACACCCTGTATACCATAATAATATATAAGTTAGTTAGATTATTATTATATAAGTATCAATAATAAAATAAACTTAATCTAAATTCTAGGAATACATCATCTAAATCTAGATTCCTAATCTGTGCGTTTGTATTATAGGTAGATAGACATTTGAGTACCTACTCAAATACCTACCTACGCACAGATTCCCTTCCAACACCTACAGTCTCCCCATCTGATCAATCCCCATCTCGATACGAGGCCACGTGCGATTGGAAGCTGCGCTGGAGCAGGCCACGCCCCCACGGGAGATCAGCCAATCGGCTGCCAGCATCTTAAATAGCACCCAGAGTTGACAACCTCGTGTTATGTGCAGGGTGATCGCACTTAGCTGAATACATGTAATGGATGGACGTGATTTTTGTAACACAAGTAGCAAGTACCCACAATGGTTTGTAAAAAACAGATTTTTGTAACAAATATCAAAATATCCGATATTTTACATATTTTCATTAAATGACATTCTATCAAGAATATCATTCTAAAAATATAATTCCTGAATAATTCATTTATCATTATCATCAGCAGCCTATTAATGTCCACACAGTTGTGGCCCAGGCCTCCCCTTGCACGAGCGGGCCCAGTACTGATTTATGGATTTCACATACCTTCGGAAACTTTTAATTTCCTCAGATATGCAGGTTTCCTCACGATGTTTTCCTTCACAGTTAGAGCAGTCGGTAAATCTACGTAAGTCTTAGAAATAATCCTAAAAACTCATTCGTACCTACATGATTCAGCATTGCAACTCATTTAAACTGTATACTTACTTATTATTACCTATGTTCACGAATAAATGATTGATTGATTGCATGGTTTCGAACGCAGACCTCCCGCATGGGAGCCCGGCGTCCTAGTCACTAGACCACAGAAGCTCTGTTTATATTTATAGAATTCCTGAAACTTAATAGAATGTGTTAAAAATGAAATTTGAAACAAAAGTTTAATAATTTATCAAAGCTAAAGAAAACGGTTAATTACAGGTACCTAGGTAATTACCGGCACACGAGGCACTCCATATAGGTAAGCCCTCAAGGTAAGGAGCGAAAACAGTGAGGTGAAATGTCTATGGACACCAATGGGCGACGGAGACAACTTACTCAAGTGAGCTATCCACGCACCTACTTTATAGTCTTTACTTTATTATTTTTATTTTTCAAATAGGCATAAGTTTTTTAGTCATTACATTCAATAGTATTTTTTCCCAACTCAATTTTGTACAACAATCAATTTTCTACTTCCTAACCATGCTGTGTTTACACGTTAGTTACGACCTAGCTCATAACTTTATATTGTTTTTCTGTAATTTCTATGGTTGTAATCTGTTGTGTTTACCTAATAAATAAATTAAAATTACCATCAGGTGGTCAGTTTGCACGTCTTCAAGATTGTCAATTTTGTGAAATAAATAAATGGTAGATTACCTTCTTTTACATATCTACATATTATTTTTGTAATTGTCTAGCTACGTAGGTGTTACTTGCTGTGCCAACTTTGTCTTTGTTGTATGTTCTTTCTATAACTTCATTGTCTGTCTTTTCATATTTTGATTTTGTCCTTTTTCTCATTCCTTTTGTCACAGTCCTCTTGTCATCAAATATCTATCACTTAATAATATTACTATTTCCACTAAGTCTACCAGTCTTTTAACCAGTCTCTCCCTCGTCTATAGTAGGTATAAATGTAGCGAAAATATTTTTTTATTATTTACTACTAAACCCGTATTAGACCTCGATCTCGCCTGATGGTAAGCGACGATGAGGCCGACGATGGAGCATGCGGGTCCAGTAAATTCCTATTCACTCGTCTTGAAGATCCCAAGGTTGTAGGTTTCGGGAAATACAGACGCCGGCAGGCTGTTCCATTCCTTAGCCGCTCGCATAATGAACGAAGAAGCAAATCGCTTCGTACGAGCAGATGGGATATCAACAACATAAGGATGGAACCCCTCCCCGCGCCTGGTAGTCCGAAGGCGGAATGGAGATGCTGGAATTAGGTCGTGCAATTCCGATGCGCACTCTCCGAAATGTATCCTATAAAATACCGTTAGACAGGCTATAATGCCGATATACGTCATGCATCCTACGATGATACGGCTGGCACATTCGATAGTACGTACCTGAACGTCGTTGTAAATGTGTACTTAACGCGGGAATCCAAATTATGCAAACTTATTATAATCATATTGCAAAAAAGTCATTACAAACTCTTCAATGTAGCTACCATAACATTAAATTACGCAACATTCTTATCGTTTATTCGGTTTTACTTTTTTTAGACAAATTCTTGCTTCTGTTAAAAGAAACTGCTTTCAAGGATTTTAAACCCCTTGTCTGATCTAGAAGAAGGGTTTAAAACTTGTCACTTAGGTTTTGTATAGTTTTCACTTAATTATACCTACAGCGATAAGTACTTACTTTAATTGAATTTGTTCCTAATACTTTTAATTTGTCCACAATGAATACGATGAAAGATTATAAACCCCGCAATTTATTTTTTTATGATTTACAGGAACCTAGTTAAAACTTACCTATGCAAAGTAAAGTCCGTAAAGTTGTGGTCTTTTTCAGTCTTGAGTTTTACATTAACCCGTGGTCAATTTTGTTTGAAAAGTACGTCTTTCGCTGGTTTTTCTGAAGTCTAATAAACTTTTTCTGTACATTCGTACAGACACAAACATAGTATACAAAACAAAACCATTGATAAATGAACCTTAAAACATGCCTCGTATTTTTATTGTTTAGGTTTATTGAAAAAAGAAGGGATACTAATTATCCTTGTATCAATGATCAGGTATTGTAGAAACTAGTGCTGCCATCTTTTATTTTAAATGTAGAACAATTAGTACATCTACTCGACAATAGATGGCGCAAGTAAACAGTGTTACCATGGGTGATAAAAATAATTAGTACTATATATGAACGCTAGATGGCGAATTGTACAATTATTTATCACAATTTTAGTGCTACATATTATGTGAAAAAGAAACAGCGCTTTACAACGTTTCATTTGTCCATCTCTTTACAATTATATATTTTACAATTATTACTGTACCACAAAAACAGTCTTTTTCGGAAGACCACGCGGGGTTTTCGCGGGAAAGTCGCTGGAAAAGGTTCTACGGTGTTTATTTTATTGCTAAAAATTGTTTTCTGGTGATTTTAATAGCTAACATTTTGTCTAGCAAACGTCAGTAACAGTGACAATGTGATGAACTCTTAAAATAAACTTCTTATTATTTCTTCATCTCGTCGGTTCGTTGTGTAGTTTAGTGCCTCATTCAGTGCCTCATGTGCCGGTAATTACCTAGGTACCTGTAGTTTCCCGCTTAATGTTTAGGCTGATGGTCTGTGTTGCCAATGCCTTGTTAGATAAAAAAGGAGGTCCACGAATGAATGATTGATTGAATGAATGAAAAAAAAAACAAAGTTTGTTGACTTTTGTTTCAAAATGAAAGAAAACTTCGGTTTTCTCGATTTATTTACGTTCTGTTAGTTTATTTCTAAGATGAGCATTTACCATTGGAAACTTGGCGACATTGCGCTTGCTAGACTGTGCAAGAAAGTATATGCAAAAGTGCAAGTCGTGAAAAACGAAGACGGATTGTTCCACGATGAAAAGGGTACGATTTTTATGTTTTCTACTGCTTTCTTATAAAATTCGACGAATACAGTACTTTAGAACGCCGTTTTATCTAAAGTTCTACATTACTATCTGTTTTAGACTTATTTGGAGATATTTTTCAACTATTCACAAAAGCTAACCACAGAGTTAATATAAAACTAGTTCTTAGCATAAAGAACTGCATTACTGACTGGTTTAGTCTTATTTGTAGACTATTTCACCTTTCACAAAAGCTAACCTCAGAGATAAATCCTTACTGGATATGATTCATGATATATTTTACTAGATAAACAAATTTTATCAGGACTTGTTACTCTGCTTCCAGTTTTGGGCATATCTCCCAACGAAGACGGCACTATTGAAGTCACCGATCAGCTCTGCTACTATGTAGAAATCATCCGTACTAAGCAAAGGCTCTGGCTGCCATACACCTGCCTTCATCTCGCTGAACGTTCCAGACCTTTCTACGGAAGTGACAAAAAAGTTTACGAGCCAAAACCTGCTGCACCTGCTTCCCCTAGAAAGGTATTATTAAAGATAATATAGATTTGTAGCAGTTACTAATTCAAACAAATAAAATGTAATAGTTACAACAATGATGCTATTATTAGCAAGCTATGTAACACGTAACTTATTACAGTGAATAGCTGCATACTGACTGACCATGAGTTGCAACCAATGAGGAATAAAAAGCAAGTCTACTGCTAAGGGTCGGTGCAAATTTTAACAGGAAACAAAACAACTAAACAAGGGAATTTAAAAAAAAAGTAAGGGATTTACATTGTTCTTCAGATGATAAGGGATTTATTCGAGTTTATTAGACAAAAAACTGGCCACATTTTTCCTTCTACACAACTTAGAATAAAGTTACTAACGTAGAGGCACCAATAATGGACAAGCACCCAGTCATAGACAGAAAAAAGAATTCTGACAAATAAGAGTAGGAATTGTTTTTCCAATGTGTATGTGTCAATGTGTACTATTGATACATTGGATGTATATATCGTAGACACATAGTGTAATGGTGCGTTTCACGAAGTGTGTAGGCATTTCATGATGTGCTTAAAATGATAGACAGATACTGTAATAGTCGAAATCTACGCTATCTGTCTAAGATTTTTAGCCACTTCGTGAAATGCAGATCACTAGTTATCACATAGCGTAATGGTATTGTCTTTTGAGTTGGATCATGGGAAATTCCCTAAATTTCACTGTGTGTCTAACTCGGAAACGCACTTCGTGTGTCATCCATTTACTACATTTCTCTAGTCGATTACTGGTTAAAAAAATATTTTGTTGTTATTATATTAGTCATTTTCAGGTATAAGTTTCATTAAATAAACACCAAACTAATCCAAGCTTTGACTAAAAATATTCATAATCTCATGAGAAATCTCCAAAAATATTTATTTTTTCCTTAAACTGTCCATAATTGGTGCCTCTACGTTCCTATGGTTCTGATAAATCACTTAACATCTGTAGAACAACGTAAATATTATACCTGCTTTTTTTTCAAAATTATCTTGTATTTTAATTGTTTGTTTTAGAAATTTTAATTTTATCAGAGTGGAGCTAGTTGTCTCCTGTTAATTTTAGTATAAGACGTAGTAAGGCTTTAATTCTCGTGTCATCTCTATCTAGAGCTATGCTGTAGAAAGGGATAGCATGTATTTTAACGAAGACTTAACTAGCAAGGTATACTAGATTTTTTGTTGTTGAAAAGGACATAAACAAAAGTTTGCTTTATCAGGTGGCTCGCTCAATCAGTATGCAGCTATTGGCATATAGTTTAACATAGTTTATGAGAATTTGAATTCAGTTAAATGAAAAAACGATTTTTTTATTATGCTCTGTGTTATGTTGACATCTACTATTAATTCATACAGAATATATTTAAGAATTCGACCTGCAATAACGCCAATGTACTCAAAAACGGACAATGTATGAAGTGTAGAGTGACACTGAATATACTATACATTAGTGTTTGTCAGTGTTCATTCTTAAACCTATCTCAGTTAAAGCTTAAGTTAATATTCTTAAAATATGTATTTTTAATATTAGGCAAACCTAGTATACAATTTATTTTTAATAAATATTGAATGAATTGAGAGTTGTAATTGTTTTATTTCTTGACCCCTATAACCAGACATACTACAGTTAAATTCCTGACATATTGCTGCATTTGCATTGCATACAACAGTTAAATTCCTGACATATTGCTAATACCCTAGATTCAATCACATATTTAGCTGATTTTGTGCAGATCTGGTTGGAAACAAGGGTGCAATTCGAGGAATAATGTTCTTTCTTTGAAACAAAATCTAAGGAAACAATCAAGTTTATATTATCTATTTGTTGTTTCCAGAGAAAAATTAAAGAAGACCACATTTTGCCCCTTCAAGTAAAGATAAGCACACTAAAACCAGATCTCAACACAACTTATGACATTCGACACATGCCGTTAAAACAAGGCAAGTACGAGAATGCTTTTAAAGAATTTGTGCGAAGAGGAAAGGAGATGCTTTTCGATCACTTCTATTCCTTGCTAGAAAAAGAAGGCGATAGAAACCTAGATGTTTTGGACTACTTGGTGAATGTAGATGCGAGTACTGAAGATAAATTTGAAACTGTGATTAAGGACATAGTGACTGAAAAAGAAATAGAGAACTATTTGCATCAGTGCTGGAGGTACAATTTTATTCACAAGCAAACATCGCAAATGAACTATAAAGATGGATCGGATAGTTCTGTGAGTAAAATATTTTATACCCATGAAATCTTTCCATTTTAGACGATTATTTTAAAATTACAATTTTTCTTCGCTACTATACGTGGTATTTCTTGATGGTGAGTATGTCTATACTCTACAGCTTCTGTATCAGATAGGATCTTAACATGGCTCTTCTGCAGTTAGTAGGCCTGGATGTGTTCGTTTCTGAAGTTTGAGGGAAAGAAGGTCAATGGGAGATGCCTATGTAGGGAGAGCGTCGGTGGCGTAGTGGCTAGGACGCCGGACTCCCATGCGGGTCCAGGTTCGAAACCAGGCAATGCCATGTACATACCTACCAATGAGTTTTTCGGTGAAGGAAAACATCTTGAGGAAACTTACATGCCTGAGAAAAATAGTTTTTCTAAAGGCATGTGAAATCCACCAATAAGCACTGGGCCCGCACGTTGTATTATGCCCTTGTGCAAGGGGAGACCTGTGCCCTAACAGTAGCGACGTTAATAGGTTGATGACGGTGCCTTTTATATTACCCGGTGGTATTTTTAATCACTACAACCCCCGCGGTGGCGGACCTTATGGATTTTGGAGGGCTCCGGGACCTCCTGAGGAAGAGGCTACCGTAGTCCTATTCTTCGCCCGAGAATACAGGGCGGGTCATGTACCTAGTGGCCTAGGATAGGAGGCTGATGTTTAAGTTTTTAATTTCAGAACTCCACATCGCCCGTAAAAGCAGCTATCGCCGTCCACTTTCCATGGTGCTTGGTATGTGGTAAGAATAGCAAGCTGCGGGAGTGCCCTAACTGCCCTTCCGCCTTCCATCTCGCTTGCAGGAGGGAGTGGCTTGTCTCGATCTTACGTAAGTATTTTGAAGGTCTGTGCAGGTCACCCCGAGGTCGTACCACCCTTATTTTTTTAATATATTTTTTACTTCCAGCAAACCCGTGAAAGATGCGTTATTTATCATTTATAGGTAGACATAGTGTATAAACACCCTTTTACCTATTTCTGCCACAAAGCAGCAATGCTTGCATTGATGTGTTCCGGTTTGAGGTCGTGCCTGCGGTGAGATAGCCTGCGTAATTACTGACTAACGTGTCTAACGTTGCAGTTGGAATGCATGTTTTAATGGGATGTGATGTGATGTGATGTGATGGAATGTGATGACACACAATCAGCCTGTTGAGATCCGGCGAAATCTAAAACTAGTGCGTTGAGGTAAGTGCGGATGTGGGGTAAGATCGACTAAATCAAATTACTGCCGAATCTGGCGGTATTAATAGTGTTGGTAACACAGTTCGCGGCGATGGTGGTGTCGCGAGCTGTGTTGCCAGCATTATTTAAATACCGCCAGATTCAGCAGTAATTTGATTGATCCGATCTTACCCCACATCCGCACTTGCCCCACTTTATTTCCCAGACCGCAAGAACCCTCCAAAGAAGGCGCCTAAGCCGACCACTTTCGTGACTAAGATCCTGTCCAGCACGCGCACCATCTGCTCCGTGCATAATGAAAAGGAAACTGTAGAGCTTTGCCCGAGCTGCATGTGGGGGCCTCGTCTTGGGTAAGTTCACTTTTTTTAATTAATAGGACATAAAACGCAAAGCGTTGCATAGAACGGAGCCACGAGCGCACTCCGTAAACAGAAGCAAAACGAGACATCATTTTTGAAGACATCACATAGTACACCGCAGAGCAAGTATGGAAAAAAATGCTGGTGATAATTAAAAAATATATATTATTATTAGATATAGTTTATAATTCTGATTTCTAAAGCATATTTCTTTTTCGTTTGAAACAGGACACTTTTTTTTCTCCATAACATTGTATGAAAACAGATTTCAAGTGAATTTTCACTTCTAATTTTTTTTCTCCAAAACCATACATAGAAAGTTTTTACTTTTGTAGTATCTTGTTATATGCATATATTTACGTCACATCCTCGAGGCGGTTGTTTGAGAACTTGAGTTTTCGAGACGCTAAGCCGTATTCTATTCGGAGCTCTCCAGTGGGAAGCGCAAATCCGGTGGACAGTTCCTGCGCTATAAGGACGTGCTGAAGCGACACCTAAATGCCTGCGACATACCAACTGAGCGGTGGGAAGAGCTCGCGTCACGGAGGCCGGAGTGGCGTACGCGTGTCAGGAAAAGTGTCGCCCAGTTCGAAGAGGCCCGCCCGTCTAGCTATTCTTGATACCAAACGCCATGTAAGGAAAACCCGCCCAAAGCCTTCCTACCACTACACATACAACAGTTCCGGACAACTCTACTGCGATCGCTGTGACCGGGTCTTCAAGAGCAAGTTTGGATTCCCCAGCCACATTCGAGCGCATGCTAGGAACTGAAGGGGGTCGCCGTCGTCGGTTTCTAGGAGGACTATATATATATTTACGTAATATATATTTTTAAATTTTTTCATCGGGTTTTTTTTTCCATACTTGCTCTGCGGTTTACTTTCTCGTGATTTGGATTAATTTAATTTAATTTCTCAAAGCTATAGAAAAAAAAGATTATCAAAATAAATTGCAATATGATGCCATGATATCATCACAATTTTACTGTGATGATATCATGGCATCATATTGCCATACGGATAGAGCTACGGGAAAATGCGTTTCTTTCCGTGCGGGCAGGTGGGGTCCTAGAAAAAGGTCCAGCATTTTAATTAAATTTTAACTTTAGGAACGTTTCGGTTTGGCATGTAGGTAATTGTTTGTCTCAGGTACGATGACATAGTATGGCACAAGCTGGGCACTTGCTCGTGGTGGCCGGCGCGAGTGTTGACTCCCGGCGCGACGCCCTCCTGTCTGCTGTCCCGCTCGCATTCGCCGCACCAGTGGCCGCTGCGTTACTATGGTAAGAGTACTCAGATCATACAATACGATGTACTATGGAACAAGCTGGGCACTTTTATAGCAGTGTTTTCGTCCGTCTATCGTCGTTTCTGCTTTTTAGGGTTCCGAACCAAAATGGTAAAAAAGGAACCCTTATGGTGAGACTTCGGTGTCCGTCTGTCTGTATGTCACAGCTGTTTTTCTCAGTAACTACTGAAATTATCGACTTGAAATTTGGCACAGTTATAGGACTTGCTTGCCCGCGTCTATCTCAAGTAATTTTTTTTTGGAAATAATTGTATTTTAATGAAAAATGGGGCCTGAGATCTGAAAGTGGGGCTAGGTCAAGTGGGGTGTATAAAAGGGCTTCATTTGCTCATTAGAAAACCATTTTTATTTTATTTTATGTGGTTTAGTTTTTGACTTATGGCCAAAAATGTTCGAAAAATGACCGTTCCGTTATCTCTGAAGTTTGCAAGCCGAAAAATCTGAAATAATTCGGACTTATAGATAATCTCTTATATTTTACAGGAAAAATAAAATGAAGCTTCAAAAATTCATAATTTTTGAAAAATTAAAATAACGAAGTCTTAATATTTGATTTTTGAAAATAATAATTGATAAGTAGTTTTATTCAGACCGAAAAAAAAATTTTTTGGGAACGGAACCATCGGTGCGCGAGTCCTACACGCACTTGGCCGGCTTTTTATTACAAAGCAGACGAGCAAGCAAACGTGCCACCAGATTGTGACTCATCACCGTCGCCCATAACCTCACTTTAAATGTTATTAGAGGGTTTTCGATGCATTGCTAACCTTGAGGAAGGGTAGTTAGTACCTTCGCAGGATGATTCTGCACAGAGTCATACCACCTTCGAAATATTAATAGTACTACCTAGTACCTATGTATTCTTCCAGAATACATCGAGTTTTCCATACAAGTGTTATGTATGATCAACAAAATCTGGTATGAGTTTTGCTTTCTGGTGTTTGGTGTCTTTGCATGTAATGTGTTTTGTGTTTGTGTTGTCTGTTTTATCGGTAGTGTTGTGTTAAAACTGGTTTAGAACATGTTGACTGGGTATCGGAAACTTACTGGCGTTTGCGGGTCTTGGAGTCAGCCGAATTCATTGATGATGCACTTCGGATCTCAAAAGTGCATCATCAATGAATTCGGCTTCGGCAAGTTAAGGCCTTCAGTTGTTCATCTGAACAACTGAAGGCCTTAACTTGCACGTCACTTGTATTACTAAAATTTGTGAAATAATAATAAAAAACCGCCTTCACATCACTAAAAAGTTACAAATATTACTAAAATAAAAATCTAGGTATCTACCTATAATTATTAGAAGTCGGTGGCAGTCACGTGCAACGCGTTGCACTTCTAGATTTTACTTTTTGAACGCGGTCCCTCGTGCAACGAGTTACGCGTGGCTGACAATTTGTCAATTTAACTATGAATTGCCTTGCGAATTGTCTATGCTTTTCGAGAATTGTCTATACAAAATTGACCTCGGGTTAGGTCTGGACTACATGCACCTGTTCTAGCGCCGGTTCGGTTCGCTGCAGACAATCACAAGTGTTCTGTTCTCCCCCACTTGAAGTCAGCGTCTCGTGATTGTCTGCAGCGAATCGAATAAACCGGCGCATGTAGTCCAGGCCTTTAGTGTTAACGGTTAGTGAACGTTGTGTTTTCTGTGCCTGCCATGCATGAGCCTCTAGGCTTTAGTAATCAATAGACACGATTCCTGCATAGGCGCTAAACACACAGGACAGAAGACGTCATTAAGGTTTAGACCAGTCAAATTAATCGACGGCAAACAATTTTAGACGGCATGTACTTATTCGAATCCGATCTAAATTTCTATGGACCTGTCTTAATTTGACGGCTCTAAACCTTAAATGACACCATCTTCTTCTGCCCTTTTCTTACGAGACAGACGGACTGAACTTAAATTTAGAGGTGCACCGGATATGGGTTTGGCCCGATATCCGGATACCGAATATCCGGCCGAATGGATGCGCGAGGGCTGAAATGTTAGTGTTTTTACATCAGAATTTAAAACTTTGAATTAGAATATTGAATAACCTTACATGAAACTTTAGCACGTTTCATCATTCTTAATCAATATTGTTTACTCATAATGGTCTGCTAATGTGGATTTTTAAATATTTTTCTTAATACTTTGATTTGAAAAAGTAAAGATGGATGAATATTGCTTTCTTTCAAGTTTCTTTATTATTTCGAAAGTTATTGTAACTTAATAAGACGTTAAACTTACTGGAGATAAGAAGGCGGCGTTTGCGGGTCTTGGAGTCAGCCGAATTCATTGCTAATGCACTTCTCAAAAATAATAAATTAATAAACAAACATGTCTCTTATAGATTAGTGTAACTTGATTTTTCGTTCAACTTATTGTCTGAACTCTTGCACCCAATCTGCACGGGATCGGGACGTTACGTCAGGAACGATGTCATCGCCCGCGACGTGCAAATGGAATCAATCCAGGTGTTCGTGGAGAGGTTGGCGCGATCTATGTATGATCGCGCGGACAACGGTCCCCACGAACACCTGCGGAACTTCGCCCCCTTGCACGCGCGCCCTCCTGATGTGAACGCGTGGTACCCACTCCCGCGCGAGTTAGTGCGCCCCCAGTCGCCTCGTGGCGACAGGCTGGAGCGACGTGACGGCGAGCGGTGAGCGTAGCGTACAGACCCCCCCCCCCCCCCCCCTTTCCCTCAACTTCTATATATATAGCCATAAAGTCCGCTTCACATAGTGGCTCCTATTACCGGAGATGCTGTATCACTCCGAGCTTCTGCCCGGGCACGAGGTTCGCCTCAAGGCCCGCACTCCACTCACCCCCCTCAGGGTTCGAGTGACGACTCGCTTGCTACCCAATATCCGATATCCGGCCGGATAACAAAAAACAGCCGGATAGGCCGGATACCGGATAGTAACCGGATATCCGGTGAATCTCTACTTAAATTTAAGTTTAATGGCCATGCAGGAATCGTGGCTATTGAGTGTAAAAAATACGTCCCAAAGTTGACAATCTGGGGTGTGTCAGGCACTCTCAACTACTCGTGGGGCGACACGGCGCGCATGTGCCTTTTCCTTCCGAGTCACACCGCAGCGTTGACAGCGCGCGATCCCATGCTGCAACAGGCCGTGCTCGACGCGTGCGATGACTACATCGCGGTTTACCTCACGTAGCCATGGCAACCGGGTAATGACGTATTATGTGTTGGGGTGAGTTCGGATGTGGGGTAAAATCGATTCAATCAAAATACTGCCGAATCTGGCGGTAGTAATAGTCCTGGCAACACAGATTCGGCAGTAATTTGGGCGTGAGTAAGTCGAGCGTGTCATTTTGCATAACAATGACATCAAGAGCATTGTGTGCACACGGGTAATCTTAACACACTTAAAGGTTTAATCGATCTTTCTTACCCCATATCCGAACTTACCCCAACGCAACATATAGTGCGACCACAAAATAGTTAAGTAAGTACCAGAAGTGAATTGTTTAGGTATTTGTTGAGTAGGTACTAGCAAATAAATGCTAGGCACTCAACTCGCACGCTGCGTGCTGTCGGTGAAACATCTTTGTCGGTCCAGTATCTAGCTACAGGACACGCGGAGTGTGATTGTGTGTGTTTGAGTGCCTCGCATTAGAACGCTAATGCCGAGTTCCGCTACTGGTAGGTAGGTTGAGGAAGAAGTGGGGCAGCTGCCTTGATGAGATCCAACGGGGAAGGGGATAATGTAGCAGGTACTTATATTTTTATTATCGTTTGATACTGATAATAAATTTTACGTACACAATTTTATGTACAATCCGCGGCACATAAGTTGAACACAAATATGGTGGTCGTTCCGCGCAGGTACATTGTACAAATGCTATGGTTACACGCGGCGCACCTCATACCGCACTTCGATTGAGACCCGAAATTTGTCACTGTGCATCCGCCATTTTTGTTCAACTTATGTGCCGCGATCTGTATACTTGACTTTTTAGGTAGGTTTGTAGGTACCTACTTGACTTTTTAAACGAAAACATGAGTAGTTTCGAGTTATTTCTAGTCTTAAGTAAACCTCATATGACTCAAAAAAAAGTAAGTACATTTATTTTTTTACCTTGACCTAATAATTTGAATTTAATTTTGGCTTCGATTTTATATGTTGCGATGTTGTGTATGTGATTTCAATTGAAGAGTGAAGGGTCACGGATTATCTTTACCTTATACTGTATTGTTATTGAGAACTGGATGTTATAATAGTTTTGAATTGAATATTGCTGAATGATCATTCTTCTTCTACTGACCGAGTACAAAAGAACATTTAAGTATATTTTAACTTTGACCTAGGTAGTAACTTGATTTTTTAAAATTTTGGCTTCGATTTTATTATGTTGCGATGATGTGTATGTGATTTCAAATGAAAACTGA
This sequence comes from Hofmannophila pseudospretella, assembly GCA_947369225.1. NCBI lineage: Eukaryota > Metazoa > Arthropoda > Insecta > Lepidoptera > Oecophoridae > Hofmannophila > Hofmannophila pseudospretella. Next base: position 5,756,107 of record OX376332.1, on the reverse strand, counting down.
AGGGACACGGACAAACAAAAAGTAAATATCATTTAGATCTAATGATCATTACTCTTAATTTTTTGTTATTGAAAACTGGATAATGTTATTTTTTGTTTTGATTTGAATATTTCTTTCTTCTCATACTGACCAAGTCCAAAAGAACATTTATTTTTTAACTTTGACCTAATAATAAACTTGGAATTTTTTATATTTTTCATTTTGGCTTAGATTTTATGTTGTGATGATGTGTTTGTAATTTAAAATAAAGACTACGGGGACACGGATGATCACACCACCACCATCACCTTTTCATTTTTATGAGCGGGATATTATTTATTCACATGTTTAATGACTAAATAAAGAGTTTTAAATTGAATATTTCTGAGATATCATTCTTTTCCTAATAGTCTAAGGCTCAATTTACATTGCCGCGGAATGGAATGAAAGCGTATTTTAACGTAATTGTACATAGCATAATGAACTTTATGTCAATTGTGTAACATACAAACTAAATACGAGCCAAAAAAGAGGTCGCGCGTCTTCCGGGGAATCCTCGCGCATTCTCGATAATTCCCCTAGCGGTAAAGCGTATATAGTTTGTATGTTACACAATGGACATACAGTTCATTATGCTATGTACAATTACGTTGCGAAAATTCGCATCCATTCCATTCCGCGGCAATGTAAATTGAGCCTTAGTATGTTAGTAATCGAGCTTGAACAATTTATTTACGACGATTTTAAAACACGATACCTATTTGAATAACCAAATCTATTTTATTCTTTATATTACCTACAAATTAAAATAATTTTATTTTCAAAATGTTGTTGGACTTAATGTGTTCAGTTCTATTACTGTTTATGTTGTATACTTATCTACTATTGCGGTATGATTTATATTAGAGATGCACCGGATAGAGTTTTGGCGCTACATACAAGTCATGTAATTGCATGCGCTAATGCATTCACACGTGCGTTTACTTATAATTGTCTGTTATTGTTGATTTTTAAATATTTTGCTTAAATAGTAACGAAAGGCTGTTTAGGCACAGGTAGATAGATAAAACTTGTTTTGTTTAAAAAAATATATCATCCCAAAATTACGAAAGTTATTGTAACTTAATGAGACGTTAAATAAACAAACATATTGTCTCATATTCATAACTGTCTTTATTTTTTGTTCAATTTATTGTCTTCATGAAATATCCGGCGCGGCCAGATAGTATAGCACCTACTATCCGGTCGGATAGCGAAAATCGGCCGGATAGGCCGGATTTCCGGTGCATTCTAATTTATATTTCTAGATTTACTAAATTGTCGGTGATACTGCAGTCACGTAACTTACATTTGCACAGAAATAATAGTGGCGCTCTCTCCTCTATAACAATGACGTGAGCATTGACAGCGAGCCACGAAGTTGACTCATAGGTCACTTACTTTCATACATTTGACATTTCAGTGTCCTACTAATGTATGGGAAAATGCTCAAATCGCATGCGCGATCTATCAGACGCGGTTTCTATATAAAACTTCTCTAGCGAGCAATCTACAAAGATAATTTAATATTTTTTCAGCCTTTGCAGTATCACCAACGAAATACCTAGTAGGTATAGATAGGTACCTACTTAATGACTGCATTTTAAATTATTATTTACATTGATCCCATTTTAAAATGACATATTTCTTTTATCTGTTACTGACTCGTGTAGATAATTACTTATTTTACTTATTATCTTTTATTTGGAATCTGATAACAATTTATCGCTTTGTCATCAATAAATTGTCTAAACATAATTACATGCCTAGAGTTTTATTTCAAACCAAATACATGTGAAATTATAATCACGAATGACTATTCCTTCGTCTGATATTTTGTTAAATTATTTACATATACCCACACTAAGAGTAGGTACGTTCTAAAACCAGTTGAAATTATTCACGTTGACAGCTGTACGTTCCATTGCTTGTGTCATATAAAAGTTTGATAAATTTCAGCTGTTAACGCGGTAATGGAAAATGGACAGTTGTCAACGTGAATTATTTCAAGTGGTTATGGAACGCTCTCGTAATTTTGATTTCAATCTCGCCTGATGGTAAGCGACGATGAGGTCGAAGATGGAGCATGCGGGTTTAGTAAATATCTATACACTCTGGATAGATAGATAGAAACTTTATTGTACACAAAATCAGGAAAAGTAAAAACTACAGGAATAATAGCATGATATGTACAAAGGCGTGCCTTATCGCTTTAAGCGATCTCTTCCAGGCAACCTCTGAAGTTAATTGGACAATAAAGAGATTAGCGACAGTGTAGTGTGAAGATATGAAAGAGGATACTATTACTTAATATACAGTAAATTTAGTAACTCTGGCCTTGAAGATCCCAAGGATGTAGGTTATGTAAAATATGAAACACGTAAATTCATTATTTACATTTTTAATCATCATTTTTACATAAAAATAATACTTCTTTTCTTCAATTAATTCGTCATTTCGCAAAAGCAACAGATAATTCCTATGTAAAATATTTCACTTTTGTACTTAAAACAAGTAAAATTAAACCAAAATACAATAACGCGTTTGCGATGGGTAATATTTGAAGTTTAGATCAAGCCAAAATTAGTCTACAATTCTAGTAAAACTGGAATCTAAATGATTTTTCACACTGCGAGCTAGTTGCATTCTATGGGCCAGGCAGAACGCATTAAGGCGCAGTTACATAATAGTCGTTGACCGCTTCGGCGACCGACCTGCGGAGGACGACCTACGGTCACCGACCACTGTTGTTTATACTTGGTCGTGGTCAAAGTCGTCGTTCGCTCGATGACAAGTGACACTTTGACATTCCACGACTGCTAATTCACATATAGGCGGTGCCAGCCAGGTGTTTTATTTATTTATTTTTATTTACTTCTAAACCCGCATTTGACCTCGATCTCGCCTGATGGTAAGCTACGATGAGGTCGACGATGGAGCATACGGGTCCAGTAAATGCCTATTCACTCTGGCCTTGAAGATCCCAAGGTTAACCAAGGTTGTAACCGCACCTTTACATTGCATTCATTTCTGTTGTATCTGTACGAGAGAGAATGTATTTTCCTGTCACGCAGAACGCAGCCCGCGCTTGTGACAAATCCCTAAACGTCAAACGTTACCCAAGTTTTGTAATCCATATTTTTACATAAAGTACATAATTTTACAAAAATATAAATAAAAGCACATATCACAATCTCAGCCTGGTATACATACGAGTATTTAGCTTGACAAACTAACAGAGAATGTGCCTATTAAGGATGGCTTTCCACCAAAGTTCCATCAGGATTGCTTCATTATACTCGTGATGTGATAAACAAGCGATTCTATTGGTGGTTTTTTTTTCTCGCTTACCGCTCCGTTTTGGTGGAAAGCCTAAAGGTGCGTTGGGGTAAGTTCATGTGGGGGCAAGATCGAATAAATCAAATTACCGCCAGATTCGGCATTAGAGATGGGCAGCGGGTAAAAACCCGGCGGGTAGGCAGTATTTCCGTTTATTCAATCTTACCCCATATCTGAACATACCTTAACGCACTATGATAAGGTATCCATACAGTACAAAAAATCGTAAAAAGGCTCTTATAGTTTGATTTTAAAGAGTAGAATAAAAATAATAGCGACCTTTACTAAAATCGTATGGAAATTTCATTACGATTTGACTGAAAAGACATATGGAAAGTTGTCACTGTCAATTCTGGCCTGGCTGCTAAATATAAAGTAAAACTAAATGTAACTGCCTCACTCTCTCATATACAATATTGTGTAAGAGTGAGGGTGATGTTCCTTTAGCAATATTTATTTTAGAGAGTGCCACCCAATAATCGTTGCTGGACCGTTTCTGGGTTACTCGTTAAAATAAACTTCATCCTCACTCTTAGACAATCTAGCATGTGAGTGAGCGTGACAGTTTCATATAGTTTTAATTTTAGATTTGGCGGCCACCTCTCAATCGACGCCAGTATGTAAATTCTACTTTTTAAAATCAGACTCTAATTAACACAACTCTCTTTAATCTAAAGAAGGTCAAACTATAAATGAGAGTGAACTGTTTTTGAAACATTCTTAAGTATAAGTGAGTTGATGACAGTGTCATAAATGTTTATTTACATTTACGAGGGGAGGTCCAAAAGTACGCGGAATAGAGATATATTTGTCAAGTGTCGGCCTTATGCCCTGGCCCCTAGCGAGTATTATTTATTTCCAAATTTTAAAAAAGGAGTTAAGGGGGGAAAAATTTAATGCCAATGATAAAGTGTGAAGGAGTCGATTTTGACTCATTTTGAGGGGTAAAAGAAATTGTAATTATTTGATGGTATAGCAAAGTTAATATCGAGAATATCTCATTTTAATATTATTTTATTCGGGATACTTCCTGGCCCAGCACCTTTCTCTCGCTATTCAGCGAGGAAATGCAGCATGCATAATGGGAACATTTGGGCGGGACGCGCTAAAAGGGGGCCTTTTTGACTAAGCTCTTCTCACGTAGTATATATGATTTAAATAAAATAAGTTTGTAATAGTGTAAATATTCGATGATTCATTTGTAATATCGAGATCTTAAAAATGTATTGAGCTTAAGGGGATTTATATAGAAAAGGATTTTTTTTACAACCCTCCGTTCCGCGGACTTTAGGACCTCCCCTCGTATGTACCGAATGGGATGTCACTCGCTAAATCTAATTCAACGTTAAACGAAACGTCTCGCTCTCTTACACAATATATTTATATGAGTGAGTGTGACAGTATCATTTAGTTTTAGCTTTAGCGACTACGCCAGAGTCTACATCATTTAAACGCACTTGCGCTGCGCTTAACTGCAACTGCATTGCAGCGATTATAAAAAAACCATTAAGGTAAACCATTTAAGTCTGACTACGCCCGCGACGTAAGAGGGGCACGGGGTGCGACGACAGAGAGGGTGGGTGGGGTGGGGCCTGCCTCTCGTTCGCTCCCCGCTCACCCTCTGCCGTCTCGCCCCGCGCCCCTCTTACGTCGCGGACGTTCTTTTTCTTTGTCGTATTCCTCATTGCTCATTGGTACGAGTAAATGGCATTGCATGGTTTCGAACCAGGACCTCCCGCACGAGAGTCCGAAGAGCCACAACGTCACCGACGCACTATCTGTCTGCTTCCTAGTCTAAATGGCGGTAGTTACTTCCCCCGCACCTCGCGACGCAATCCCCACCCCCGAGAGTTGCCCACGCGGCCGAGCGTGCCGCGCCCGTAATGTCGCGCCGTGCAGCGTAAGTGCGTTCTAACGCACTTATGCTGTATTATGCATCAGATAAGTAGTTCTAGGTCGAATTAGGTTCACATCTTCCTTATTCTAAATTCCTACATCTATATGTTAACAATGCATAGAAATTATAATTAAATTACAATCCAATTTTTAAGTTGAAATTAATATTAGAGATTAAAACAATATTAAAACATCACAGTCATCAAGTACAAAAATAGGGGTCGTTCGTCATTCTTGAAGAAAACAAGCCAAGCCGGCACAGACTGGAGACAGTATGAAGCACAGTAAGGAAAGAGATACGATCGACCACAGGTCAACCTACCCAAAAAGTGAAAATTTGAAAAACTGAAATGTACCATATTACGCAGGCATGAGATTTAATCAAGGGTTTTGACAGAGAGCTGGTGGTCAACTATACGGTAGTACCAACGAACACTCTTTGGTGATAACAATCTTAAATAACGTTAAAGAAACGTAATAATCTTATAGAACGTTAAAAAGTCCTCTCCCTCCACGGCCGGCAACACACGTGCAAAACCCCTGGTATTGCACGTGTCTCTAGGCGACGGTGACTACTTACCACCAGGTGGCCCGTCTGCCTGTTTGTCGTAGCCAATTTATAAAAAATATATAACAAGGGGATATCTTTGTCTGAAATGTGTATTTGTTTAAATTGTAGTATTCATTGTACTGTACCTTCCATTGTATATTTGCATACAGTGCTGTCGTGAAATAAATTTATTAATTTCATTTAATTATAATCAGCGTTCGTACAATTTCCACCTCCCGCTTTTCACCTCAACAGCTCACGCAAAAAACACGAACACTGGTAAGACATGTATGATACTGACTCCATTCGGGTTCGGTTTGTTTCCTCCAAGTTCGTTACACAGTTTCATTTGCTCAACAATAATAATTAAATATGTGTTTAAACAGATTTGATCTATAACTTTTCCATACAACCATTGTGATACTTCATAGACACAAGGGAATAGGTCTACCGCATAAGTGAGTTGACGCCTTTGGCTTGGCGCGGAACAGGACGGCAATTCTCGTAGTGGAATGTTGAATTCGACATTAGTCCTATCTCATTCACTCACATTACATGTGTGAGCGTGACAAGACGTTCGTAGCGCTCGACTTTTGTATGTCGAACGCTGCGAGAATCGCCTTCCTGATTTCGGGCCCTGGGGGGCAATTCTCGCAGCGTTCAACATACGAAAGTCGAGCGCTACGAACGTCTTGTCACGTTCACACATGTAATGTGAGCGAATGAGATAGGACTAATGTCGAATTCGACATTCCACTACGAGAATCGCCGTCCAGTTACTTGAATCCTATTTCTTTACAACACAATCAAAAGTAAACACAAAATGCACGTAGATAAGGTACAATAAATATTTTAGTTAAATATCGGTTACCGGTATTTGACCAAAATAATTAATTGTAGATTCTACATTAAGGTTTATACAGTCGCCAATGATCTTGAGGGTTTGACCTTCAGCGTCTAGAAGTTTACGGGTTTGGACTCTTGCCGAAGGCAAATAGGATCAAGCCGTGTCCTCGCCAGAGCTTGACAAAAAAACGTCAATAGGACATAAAACGCAAAGCGTTGCGTAAATGGAGTCACGAGCACTCTCCGTAAACAGAAAAGCAAAACGATACGTCATTCTTGAAGATATGACAATTTTCTCGGTATTTGGATAAATTTAATTTATTATCTCAAAGCTATAGAAAAATTGTGATGATGTCATGGCACCATATGGCCATTTCAAAATAGCAGACCTAAAAAATATGTTAAAACAGCGTGGCGCGAGTCTGAAGGAATTTGGTGGAAAGGTACGTATCTACATGTTGATATTTGACTTTATGTGCTAATTTAAAGTTTATTAAACAAAAATCTTGTAAAATCTTCCAATATTAATCAAAATAATCAATAATTATTTATCAAATTATTGTTATTGAAAGCAATAAATTTAAGTTATGTTAGTTTTAGAATAAAATCATCTTTAAGTCGTACACGTACGTCTTATTTTTGAATGTATTTTTGTAACAGTGCTAGTGGCGCCTCTAGTGGTAAAACATTGCAGGATTATCTCCTATTGGCGACTGTAGGCCCCTTAATAGCATGCGTTTTATGTTCAGATTTACGTGTGCATCATTATCATACCTAGATTCAGGCAACTCCTTTCGGTCACTAGTGCGGGAGGGGATGAGTGGATCGCTTGCTTCTATGGCTGTCACCCCTCCCGCACCCCATAGCTACCTAAGACGGTAGTCGAAGTTATGTTGCCAGCTAGAGTTGAGGCGACACCGTACTCACACAGGTGCGTTTTTTGTATACAGTTACGTAACGTAGTGACGTCGCGAGCGGGAACAGATTCACCAACACACGCGTATGTTTGGTGGCCTCAACTCTGACTGTGCGACCTACACGCCTGTACTTTCGATTCTCAGTATTTTTTAGAGAACATGTCCGCAATTTGAAAACTAGTGGATTATCAAAAAATCCAATACGACGCAAACAAACGTCTAATATAAGCCAGTGTAAAAGTGTCTTTAGTGTACTTAACGGTCGAATAACTAAGTAATTTATAGACGTCTAGATAAACACGTCTACACTAGGTCTTAAGACCATGCATGAGCAAGGCAAACATTTTGGCGTTAATTATCTAATCTTTATCTTTTAACCGAGACAAAAACGTGGAACCACAAATTATTTCCAGTTTCGCCGCTAGTATAAAAAGTTGGTGTGAATATTAAGAATGTCCCACATAATACAGTATGTATATTAACGAAGGGTGGTCTTTGAAATGTGCGAAAGCACTATGAAACTGAACAACTTTCCCAAGGAAATATAGGTCGAAACATTAAAAAAATATTTTAAATTTTTCTACTCCGTTTCAGTAATTTGGTCAATACAAAAACACAATCAGTAAACCATATTTTAACACTGGTCAAGTATTATAGTACAGGTGCTGTACTAAAATATAGGTTTATGGAATTGAAATCCAATTAGGCAGTGCCTTTTGAATGATCTCCTCGCATAAAACTGTGTTACAGTGTGAAAATTGTATACAACTTCCCATAATGGCCCTTTTATCACTCATGCATTGTGAAACTCGACTGAACAAGCACTTGTGTTAAAATATCTATCGGTATGTAACAGTTGCATAAACTACTATTATTAATTCGATCTGTTTCTTCGGGTATGTTGTTCAGTTTTGACTAATGTTTTCACAGATTAAAAAAGCCCCAGGCGGTAATATAGGTACTATGAAATAAACACACGCACGGCGGATAACTGTAATCTAGGTATATCTTGTTTATCACACAGATATCAACCAGACCGTCTAGATATCTTTGTTACAAATATAAAAACATCGATCTGATGACGTCACATTTCTAGAAATACACTATCTTTGATGTCGTAATCGGCGCTGTGGCTTGCCACAGCATTATGCTGACCTGGTATACCCTTTTTGGCACTATATCGCACCAGATCTTTTGTGCTGAATATATTAAATCAAATAGAAATGTTTTTATTGTAAAGTACCTTATATTACATAGTACCTTACATTTTTACAACGTCATTTTTTTTTCCCTTACCTCGTCGTAAGGTGCTAAAGCTGAAAGGAAAGAAGCGGCGCAAGAAACTTTCAGCTCAGAAATTGTAGCTCTCTATAGCTATAAGTTGGAAAGGGTCAAGTTGAAAACCAGCATCGCCAGATATATAGATATCTATACATCTGGCGACACTCAGCGGAACTTGGCCCTTTTAATAGATCATATCATATGTTATCGCTTGTTAGAATGGAAAATTTGGTCAAGTTAGAATCTTACTCATTTTGTGATATTTCTTACATAATTTTTGTCATATGTACCTATATGGTCTATTAAAAAAGAATTTTCTATTTCTACTATTTCAGCAGCATTATATCCTTTTGTATACTTTTGTGTGATGTACTTGTTGTATTCTGGAGAACAGAGCTAAATAAATGTATTTCAATTTCCATTATGTTCATTATACTTACATCTTTATTTACGGACTACTTATACAAAAAATGCTTAGTTCAAGTTATGCTTTCGAATTTTATGATTATGGTCCTCTAAAACAATCAATTTACCAGTAAAATTCATGTTGTCATGCGTATTTCAACAATCAAAAACAGTGTAATCCCAGTCAACACCAGCGTCAAATACTCTATACAAATACCTACATTAACATTTGAGATTTAACTATAACAACAATATGTACATTACAATCATACATCCATACATTTACATACATATTGTCACAGGGTTATACATTATAATATATATTAACACTAATTATTCACCGGGGTCGATAAATAATGCACTTACAGCGAAGAACAGGAACACTAGACCACCAATTATTGTAACTGAAAAAGAAAAGAAAGATAATTAAAATTTTGGTCCTTCGAGCCGGATAGTCGAGTCCTTATAAATTGACTTCACTTGGAATACATTGTGTCCTTCAACGTTAAAGTAGTCGGTAAATGTACGTAAGTCATTGAAAAAAACTGAAAAAATAAATAGTACATGAGTTTACATGACATTGCATAGATCCGAACCCGAACTTCCCGCACGGGTGTTTGGCATCCACCCCAACGAAAACGCTCAATAGTGTAGTCCTTATCCATTAAAGCAACAAATCGGGTTGTGTAAAAATACTTAGTTGATAAATAATTTATTTCGATAACAATCAACATTATTCTGTTTGTCCATTGTTAATCTAATCCATAATATCAAAGCTCTATATCAATGATTCGCCATTGCTATCTACCATTGAATCTATGTACGTTTCCATGTCGCAAGGATCATCTATATAGATATTCTAATGTAAAGTCTGTCATCAAATGACTTCGCTTCGGCATTGATTGTTGATACGACAGTGTTTATAGAAGAGCCAGTACCTACTAAACCCGTGTGCTCCATCTTCGGCCTCAACGTCACTTACTATCAGGTAAGATTTTTTATATTTTTATTTACATCTAAACCCGCGTTTGACCTCAATCTCACCTGGTGGTAAGTACTGGCTCTTCTATAAACACATCAAGGCGGAAGCGAAGACATTTGACGATAGATCTTACTTACATAGAAGGTTGGTCGCTAGGCAGGCGGACCCTGAAGGGGTCCTTCCACCAGCAAGTTCCTCGGATCAGTCGCCTCGTACGACACGCTTTATCCAGTCAGAGATTGAGGTCAAACGCAGGTTTAGGAGTAAATAAAATTAAAGAAATGTGTTCCGTGTCGCGCCGGCTAAAGGTGGTTCCTCTATCTACCTCCTCGGGGATTATAGACGTGAGAGTTATGCTATGCAATTACAAAATAAAAATAAAAAAAGCACTTACCGGTCCTCACAGAAATCTTCTGCGCGATCATGCGACCTCCCACAACAGCTAGGCCGGTGCACAGCGCATGCCCCAATGATCCCCCCACCACTACTCCGAATACGTCCTCTCGAGTGGCGAGCACCACGGTCGCAAGTTGCGACCTGTCCCCCCACTCTGCTAAGAAAGTGAGCGAAGCGGCTTGAAGAAACACTTTGAAGATGGCTTTCCGCCTCCGCCGTCTCGTTTCTACCTGACCCTGTTCAATCATTTCTAGGGTTTCTTCTTTTTCATCCTGTGAATTGATAGTTTATATTAATATTTGTTTTACTCTGTTTTATTTAAGCTACAGTCCGTGAGCTCCTAGAAAGGGATTCGGGTCTTAGAGGAGACTTCGGTTATTTATGGCGATACGCGAATGTATCTTATGATATAGGGCCAGGAATAACCCCAGCGGCACTTCGACCCTTGAGGATCTTTTGTGTCTACCTCATTTTACACACTGGTCATCTCAGTGTGTAGGTTTCCTCACGATGTTTTACTTCACCGTTAAAGCAGTCGGTAAATGTACGCAAGTCTTCGAAAAATACGAAAACTCATTGGTACATGGCACTGCACGGTTTCGAACCCGGACCTCCCGACGGGAGTTAGACCACCGACGCTCTTACGCGAAAGTAAGACAGAGACAGATATCTATTTTACCTCATACCCGAATCCCTTTCTAAAAGCTCACAGACTGTAAGTGCAAGTTACAAGCCAGGCTGCTAAACGTCCAAACTGAAAATGACATTGGCTTCGATTCTGGGGCGTCACTCGCAGAATTAAAACATCGCCAAACGAAACTTCACTCTCAGTTGTAAGGCTACAGGAGACGACAATTGGACAGGATGGCGCAATACAAAAAAGCGAGAAGGTTGTAAGCGCCTCTCGGTTCTTTATAATGCGCCGTCTCTCTTTAATTGTCAATATCAATTTATGGTTACGCGGACCCTTTACACAATCTAGCGTACAGTGAGCGTGATATTTTCGTTTAGGTTTAAAAGATTTAGCTGCCACGGCGCTAGGAGTGTGTTGTCTTTGTACAGGTAATTATGGTATGAGTCATTGAATATGCTGTTGTGTTGATAATCATTAATTTTATGATGTTACAAAACAATTTCCGAAAAATATCAACGAACATTGAGACGTCCTGCGTCTCATTATGTAATGGTACTTCACACGGATTGAAAGAATTTATATTGTAATTTCATCATGAGCAACGCAAAACTCTGTTGACTAATAACCCATTTCCAATAATCATTACAAAATTATCTACCTCTACTTGTGAAAGAACACTGTAAGCCCCTCTGAAGTGGTTTTGTCATTATTTTATTTCCTATTCACGTTTATAGAGCATTTATTTTACCTTCTATAGATAAAATAAATGCTCTACAAACGTGTGCTATAAAGAGTTAATGATAATATAAAGTGGATTTCAAAATTTATGTCCCATAGTTTGAAGATAATTGTAAGGATCTGTTTACGCTATGTTCATATGCTTTATTACTGGATGTGTGTTGAATTTTATGTTTTACGAACAAAATACAACAAAACAGGTGTAACAAAATACGTTGATCGTCTAGAGCGGCTTAGCATATATAACGGAACAAGACAAACTGTCAAAATACTGACATACTCCTGTAGATACAAAATAAAATATATTAAAAAAATAGATGAAAAAATGTTTGAATAGCCACATCAGCGTCATCCAGGAGCTATAAAGAAACAGGCTAACCAATATTAGCTGCCTGCTTGCTCCAATAACAATATCGATCGAACTGATCATGTCTACCAAGCTGCTTGGCAAAATTGTTCAAATATCGTTTTGCAAGGTCAATACAAGTATTTTGTTACAACCTGTATGTATACTAAAGCAAAAAAATAGTGTATTTTACGTCGACAATTTACTTTATAGTCTTACAACAGAGGTAGCAACTCACGGTAGGTATGTTTAAATGTCATATTATAAGACAACATAATACATTTTGGTAATTCATAATAATCATAATACAAGGTCTACATGCTAAGAATGAGGCAAATGGATGCTAAATAGGTTTTACGAGGGAAAAAACTAAATACGTTCTGATTATATTGTAGCGCATTTACAACGATACTTAGGAACATTTTTCTTCACCAAAAGTAGATTCAAATCATCAATGGTGAAACATCGATTCAACTAAGCCAACGATCGAGTCCGCTCACAGTTAGCGTGGCGATAGCAGAATACGATTTATAGTTAATGTTGGATCGATATGAAAAGAACGACAAACGTTGTAAAACAATGTAATTGGGTTCTTGGATCATTGTGGTCGAAACATCCATTAGTTGCGAGAGAAAGTCAATGTTCCAATAAAATATCCAAGCTTATCAGCCGTCAGCTGTTAGGTTGCACATTTATTGACCACTTCTAAGCTATTGGCCTAAGCTTTTAGTTTAGAAGTGGTCAATAAATGTAATATGCAAAACGTTAATGATACCTATTTATCTCAATCGAAGTACTGGGATCAAACGAAGAATGTGTACTCCATATCTCTGACACAGAATCCGGAATCTAGTTTAATAAATTACGTAAATTCGGACAAGATTTACTTTGGTATGGTGTAGGCTGTTAAGCATCAAGAAAATCTGATAAAAATGTGGTGTCCCTACAAAAAACAAGGACCAAAACGCATTACGGCGTATCTAATTAACAATAGAGCAACCAATCAAAGCTTGATCAGGAAGATTTATATAAAAATCTTAAGTACAATACTTTAGTAATTTAATAATTTTTTTACTGTGCCTGCTACAATTATAACTGAAACACCATTTGTGTGCTGAAACAACCAACACTGGCCTCTGAGTCCTATTTCGATACTTGAATATTATTATTGAACAATTATTATCTTCTATTATCTATTAACTTGCAAAAAAGTAAAGGCCTAGTTTTAGAAAAATAAATAATCTCAGTTTAGAGGCTTTGGTACACGACAAGGTGACCATGTCAGCCTCGTTAGGGTCACTAAGAAAAGGGAAGGGAAGCTCAAGTAGAGTCAGCCCTCACTTTGAAAGCCAACTTAGCAAATAACAGTAAGTGTTTCATTAAATATAACATTATTATTGTTTTGTTACTCGTCTTAAGGGTTAAGGGCTTAGTTTTGGGCGCCCTATGGGCCCGGTCCTTTTATTATTACAGCTTCCACGGAATCGGCCGCCATCTTTCTCGCTCTAGCGAACGATGTTTCTGAGCAACAGACAGGGATATTGCTACGGGAAAATGCGGCTCCGTGCGGGCAGATGGGCTTCAACACTAAGTTATGATGAAGCCAAGAAGATGTTTTTCGCATATAATGTATTGATATGGTATACTGATGTCCTGCCCATTATTTACAATTACAATGTAAAGACAAACGACTCAACCGATTTTGATAAATAAGGTGTCCATGTATTCAACTTAACAATGCGGGTGATATATTTTAATAAGCGACCTCATGAATAAAACAATATGGCGGACGCAAACTGACTGATGTCGGATTTAAAATAATATTTTAACCATTTAAATAAACATATATATGCGGTGGAGACAACGGGTTGTTGGGGGGAGGAGGCGAAACAATTCGTGGCAGAGATTGGCCGTCGCCTCAGGGAGAGGGGTTGTGACCCTCGCTCCGGGTTGTACCTGGTGCAAAGGTTGGCCGTAGCGATACAGCGCGGTAACGCCGCGAGCGTTATGGGCACCTTTGCACCGGGGACGACAAGGAGCGGGCTATTTGATTGACAATAATTATTTCATTATTGGAAAATTATTATTATTATGTTAAGTTTAAATAAACTAACTTTACTTTTTTCTGTAGATTATAATTATTCGTTAGCATAAACATAGAGTTCTCTCTACGCTCTCACAAGACTCTCATAAAAGTAGAGCAACTGTTTCAGTTATAATTGTAGTAGATAAAAATCATTTCTTTATAATTCTATAAGCCTACCGCTTAACTGAGACGACGCCTTATTTACTCGTAGGGGCGCAGAGCGGGAGGGATGATGGATGACATTACAGTCATAGAAGCGGGGCTTCTCTTCCCACACTTTTGTTCAATGATTGGTATGTGTTTTATGTGCATATAAATAAAAATTAAACAATGCGGCAGGAAGTCTATTCTCGCACCGCGCAGCTAACGCGTTATCTCAATTAAGCGGTGTGCCTACAGTGACCATAACAAACTACTGATCCTGATCAAACTTGACCTACAAAAGCATAAATAAGAAATACTGTATTCAAATGCTGAATTCCTCTGCGCTTTCAATAAACTTTCTAGAAGCTGCCAATAAGCCTTTCCGAAATGAGGTATGGTTTGTGCTAAACGGAACGTAAAAAGCTAGGCTAAAAGAAAAAAAACTATGGTGTAATTCGTACTGCCAGGCATAGAGACTTAAGATCACCCTCAACGGTTCAGATTGCTTTGAGGTACCCGGTTGGGGCTCCTCTGGTGTCCTGGTGGTCTCTGGGGACGCTATCGGAGCCCGCGGAGGCTCAGGACTTTCAGAACGGACTGATGTAGTGGCCATCGAATCTGGCGACTTCGATCGCTCTTTTGCTGTGTCCTGTTGTTCAACTTTTTAATTATTCATCATATTGGCAACATTGGTAATTTTTCAAAATAATTAAATTGGAAAATCCCCTTCCCCTTTTATTTATAAATTTTCACAGCAATTTTCATGCCAGTACGGAAATTCACATACTCGTGTCGCAGAGTCCGTAATATAAAAATAAAATAAAGGAATTCAACATTTGTATAACCAGATTCAATTATAACATAATTAGAAAGTATTCTACGATCTTGGTTACAATCTTATCTACATAGGATTCAGTCTATTAAAAAAAACCTGCCAAGATAGTTTCGGGCACGCACATTGATAGTCCGTTGCCGTTCTATCACAAAAATATTATGCGGTTGATTACAATTCGTTTCACATTAACTACGCTCAACTTTGTTAAGTTCTATTACACAACTTAACTTTTTTAATTTTCTTTGGGTTCATTAATTTTCATTGAAAGTAGTTACTATCTAAGTAACATTCTCATTTTTTTCAGATTTATTGTAACTTTATATCAAAAGTTAAAGGAGGTAATCAAATTTCTGACATACAGACAAACAGACGGACAGATAGATATACATGACTAAGGGTATAAGGGTTTCTTGTTGAATACAGAACCCTAAAAATGTTTGTTTCCTATCCTACGTCAAACTTTCATGAAAGATTAGATGTATCAGATAAATTCCATTAAAAGCTTTGCACGTAATTTCGATCTGATATAAAAATGATTTGTCATTGAAAAATGTAAAAATAATTTAATAATTATATCTTAAAATGAAACCATCAATAAAAGTTGCATGATAAAGAGCTGTCAAGATTGACATCTAACATAAAATATAGATCTGATATAACGATTTAAAGGATTAGATATGTAAGTAGATAAATGGTAAAACATAGATATTATCTTCTTTTAATCATCAAAACTACGTCACATCTAAATGATTGAAAGATATTTATAATTGATGGAAAATAGGCACCTGTGACTATAAAAAGGTATCACGCCTAACCCGGTCAGTATAATTATACCTATACATTGTTATCATGAGATATTTTCCAAATGTAAATTTCAAATTACCAATAAACAAAATATGTTATAATATATATGTATAATTGTACATTACATAACATACTACATACATAACCGCAGTGACAATGTATAGGGAAAACATGACGCATGTTTAGATTATGCTCCAAAATGATACCTTTTAATTCCTAAAGCAAAGGTATAAATGCTCTTTTGACTAGATAAACTATCAGTACTTTTCCTCGCATAAGCTCGAATCAGCCAGCACCGAAAAACCTGATCAAGTAGATTAAGAGCGGCCCTGCCGCGGCATCGATCAATCAAAGAAAATCAATAAAATCGGCTGCTGGTACCGATTGAAACAAAGGATTACCTAAGCCAGCTTAGCGATAAACCGTGTGAATTTACGACAGTGATTTCGATAAAATTTACTATTCCATAAAAAAAGTATTTTAAGTTTTTCACGAAGAAAAGGGGAAGGGGGATATACGAGTAACTATGTAGATTAAAACCTTAAACTCTAGTACGTAAAAAGTTAGACCATATTATCAACGAATGTATGCCATTTTGATAACTATTAGAGATAAATATTCTACCATAATTGGTTTCTACTACAAATTATTAACTAAAATGTGACAGAAAATGTGCAGGAATTTTATATTTGTAGTAGAAACCCAGGTCTATATCTATATTTCAATGTTTATATAACTATAAATTTTTACTCGTAGCTTGCCCAATTAACACAGAGTGTGCATCTTTCCAGCCTATCACGTTCCATACGTCGTTATTAAAACATTACCAATACATCCAGTGAAATTCCAACCATCTCTGTCAATTGGCCAAACTTCACCCTAACCCTTCCCCAAAAACCTAGCTACCGCCAAAAAAACCTAAACCTGAAACCCAAAAACGCACTCACCTGATCTTCTCTCCTCTTCAACTCCATCTGTACTTCTTCCAGCTCCTCTTGCCCCTCATTAGGGTCCATCTTCCACCCGTCTCTTAACATCTTTATGCCAAATATAGCGAAGAGTATTGCACTGGCATAGTACGTATACACTCTTGGAATTACTGTTGCTATTGAGCCAAAAGCGGCTGAGAGTATTGTCATGAAGACTAAGGCGGAAATGGCACCGCCGAAGACGACGAGGCGAGCGTGTTTCATCGCCATGATGGCAGCGATGAAGAAGGTCTTATCGCCGAGTTCGGAGACGACGATGAAGGACAGTGAAGCCACGAAGCCTTGGAGGAAACTGCTTTGCGTCGTTGATGTTGCGCGCTGTGGACAAAGAAGGGTATTTTTAAAATTAAATTGTTTATTTAGACACGAGTCCATACAAAGTTTACCAAGAACATTAATCGAATTAAATATGAAGTATAAAAATTAATAAATAAATTTTGAATTCAACTTATTTTTACAAAATCATCTTCAAAGTCGTATTCCTCATTGCTGAGGGTCGTGATCTTTCTAAGGAATTAATCACATAGAACGACTCTCTTGGCAGAATTAATGGGATGGTTGGCCATTGATTTCCCCATTTCATACACTGGTTATTTCAGTGTTCAAGTTTCCTCACGATGTTTTCCTTCAGCGTCAGAACAGTCAGTAAATGTACGTAAGTGTTGTCGAAAAAATTAAAAACTCATTGGTACATGACATTGCATGGTTTCCAACACGGACCTCCCGCATGGGAGTCCGACGTCCTAGCCACGAGGCAACCGAAGCTCTAAACAAAATCATAACTAAAGATTCCAAAACAATGGGTTGAAATCGCATCATTTAGATTGTTCGTGCGGTGTCGATAAAACTAAATGAACCTCACATTCGCTCATATACAAGATTGTGTAAGAGTGAGGGTGACGCTTCGTTTTGCGATGATAAAATTTAGTTGGTAACACTTTGGATTCGGAACTATTGTATGTAGATATAAAACGGTAACAAAGTATACTATCATCAATATGAAAGCACTGGCGCCAAGGCTGCCATCACCTCAAAATAAGCAGAAAATTTACATGTTTGCCTACTTATCACTTAAACCTTGTATAAATTCCTAAACGCTTACTTTTATTGAGGTCATACATGTATCACTATTTACTTTTATCTCTCGTTCGAGAGCTCAACGAAAATGTCTACCTATTTGTGTAAGTAGAGATAAGCCAAGCTAAAAAGATAGTGTTATTTGTTATTTACTGTGCACTGGTTGTCTTCCTATGTTTAGAACAATGGGAAATCAGATGGGCGCTGTTTTTAATCATTATTATACATCTATATAAGATGCCGGCTCTACTGTACGGCAGCGAAACCTGGGTATGCCCAAAGACGTATGAAAGTAAGATGAAAGCAGTGGAAATGCGGTCTCTGTGTAAATTGTGCGGCGTAACCCTGGCTGACCGAATACGCAACGAAGAGATACGTAGAATGGCTGATCTGATGAATGCATCAATAAAATGAAAAAAGGCATGCTCCGTTTGTTCGGGTGATCTGATGAATGCATCAATAAAATGAAAAAAAAAGGCATGCTCCGTTTGTTCGGGTGATCTGATGAATGCATCAATAAAATGAAAAAAAAGGCATGCTCCGTTTGTTCGGGTGATCTGATGAATGCATCAATAAATGAAAAAAAAAGGCATGCTCCGTTAGTTCGGGTGATCTGATGAATGCATCAATAAAATGAAAAAAGGCATGCTCCGTTAGTTCGGGTGATCTGATGAATGCATCAATAAAATGAAAAAAGGCATGCTCCGTTAGTTCGGGTGATCTGATGAATGCATCAATAAAATGAAAAAAAAGGCATGCTCCGTTTGTTCGGGTGATCTGATGAATGCATCAATAAATGAAAAAAAAAGGCATGCTCCGTTAGTTCGGGTGATCTGATGAATGCATCAATAAAATGAAAAAAGGCATGCTCCGTTTGTTCGGGTGATCTGATGAATGCATCAATAAAATGAAAAAAGGCATGCTCCGTTTGTTCGGGTGATCTGATGAATGCATCAATAAAATGAAAAAAGGCATGCTCCGTTAGTTCGGGTGATCTGATGAATGCATCAATAAAATGAAAAAAGGCATGCTCCGTTAGTTCGGGTGATCTGATGAATGCATCAATAAAATGAAAAAAAAAGGCATGCTCCGTTAGTTCGGGTGATCTGATGAATGCATCAATAAAATGAAAAAAGGCATGCTCCGTTAGTTCGGGTGATCTGATGAATGCATCAATAAAATGAAAAAAGGCATGCTCCGTTAGTTCGGGTGATCTGATGAATGCATCAATAAAATGAAAAAAAAAGGCATGCTCCGTTAGTTCGGGTGATCTGATGAATGCATCAATAAAATGAAAAAAAAAGGCATGCTCCGTTAGTTCGGGTGATCTGATGAATGCATCAATAAAATGAAAAAAAAGGCATGCTCCGTTTGTTCGGGTGATCTGATGAATGCATCAATAAAATGAAAAAAAAAGGCATGCTCCGTTAGTTCGGGTGATCTGATGAATGCATCAATAAAATGAAAAAAGGCATGCTCCGTTTGTTCGGGTGATCTGATGAATGCATCAATAAAATGAATAAAGGCATGCTCCGTTTGTTCGGGTATGTGGAAAGAATAAGTAACGAACGAATGACGAAGAAAGAAAGAAAGAATTTATAAAAATAAATAAACATATGTAATTAAGTTTGATGAAGGTGGTGTGCAGCACCGGAAAAAGGGGACTGCCTCAGCCTCTGCCGAAGCAGATATAGGAAAGTGAGTCAGAGAGTGAGAAAAGCTGGGAACGTCCTTCTTCTAAATCGTATTCCTCATTGCTGAGGGTCGTGATCATTCTAAGGAATTAATCACATAGAACGACTCTCGTGGCAGATTGAATGGGGTGGTTTGCCATCGCCTTCCTCATTTCACACATTGATTATCTCAAGTGTGCCGGTTTCCTCACGATGTTTCCCTTCACCGTCAGAGCAGTCGGTAAATGTACGTAAGTCTTCGAAAAAACTGAAAAACTCATTAGTACATGGCACTGCATGGTTTCGAAGTCGGACCTCCCGCATGGGAGACCGACGTCCTAGACACGACGCCACCGACGCTAGACGGGTCGTCCTAGACTGACATTTAAAGATCAGATTGATAGAGTGCTCATAGATATTAATAAGCAGACGATCCCAACGGCGAGCATGCCACGAATGACGAATGACTGTAGAGGAAGCAAGAGAGTCATGCTAGGACAGAGATTCCTGGCGCTCCATTCTCTCTGCCTACCCCGCAAGGGATATATCGAGAACTTATGTATGTATGTATCTATATAAGATGATTTAAGGTGCGTACTTAGTAACGTAGGTAACGTTACTAAGTTTGTGGTTAGAAAACCCGATTTTGCAGCAATATCGTGCTAATCTTTATAATAATCACGAAATATAATAAGACAATCAGCCATAAACACAAAATGAGAAAATTAAGGGGTATCATATCACAATCACACAAGGGGGGCTAAGAAGGGTACAACACAACCACTAATCAAACAATGCTTTCGTAAGTTACACTTGCTATGGCTTACATGTTAGATTGTGTTAACAACACTGTGACATTGTTGTTTCTATTTAACTAAACAACTCGGCGGATGTTATTTAATACATATACCTACATATATAATAATATCGTAATACATATCGAAATGCAATAATGTGCAACATCATTAGAAGCCTAGTATGAATAAATACAGGAGAAAATAAGACCCGAGAAGATTTTTTTATTTACTACTAAACCCGCATTTGACCTCGATCTCGCCTGATGGTAAGCGACGATGAGGTCGACGATGGAGCACGCGGCTCCAGTAAATGCCTATTCACTCTGGCCTTGAAGACCCCAAGGTTGTACGTATCGGGAAATACAGACGCCGGCAGGCTGTTCCATTCCTTAGCCGTTCGCATAATGAACGAAGAAGCCAATCGCTTCGTACGAGCAGATGGGATATCAACAACATAAGGATGGAACCCCTCCCCGCGTCTGGTAGTCCGTAGGCGGAATGGAGATGCTGGAATTAGGTCGTGCAATTCCGATGCGCACTCTCCTAAATGTATCCTATAAAATACCGATAGACAGGCAACCTTGCGCCGATGTTCCAGACTTTGCAGTCTAGCTTCCACCGGCAATTCGTCACCTATAAGGCGCTTAGCGCATCAAAGGAATAAGGACTAATCACGGAGCAGCAAATAAGAAAGCCAAGTTCACATTGACCAGTGAACAAATGAAAAAATGAACACCTCACCTATTCGTTAAAATAAAAGTGGATCGATAATTCATAGCGGAGAAAGACAAGTAATTTTAAATTGTCTGAAGTTTTATTCGACTGTGACTAGACCTTTACCCTGCAGTTGTACTGATGACTCACTATTTTTTTTAACCCGAATGGACTATAATGAAATGGTCGAGACCTCAGCGACACGCTGGTTTTCAGGTGTGATCGTACAAGTTAAGCAACGATGGGCACTCGCTGGGCACGGCCAGAATCATAGGATGGCATATAGCTAGTGGCACATTTTTAGAGTCCGACTGGGGTGGTACCACCATTTTACCTATTTCTGCTGTGAAACAGCAATGCTCGCATTGCTGTTTCGCTTTAAAGCATGGATGAAAAAATTATAGTCTGCCCGGACGTTCGCTCCTTCATGGTTTAAAGGGTAATTACCGGCACATGAGGCACTCCATATTATCTAACTTTTCAAGGTTTGCAGTGCATCGAAAACTCTAATAACATTACAGTCCCAATCATCAGATGGCCCGTTACCTCGTCTGCTCTACTTATTTTTCTAAGTCGTGTTCCTCATTGCTGAGGGTCGTGATCATTCTAAGGATTAATCACATAGAACGACTCTCTTGGCAGATTTAACGGGGTGGTTTGCCATTGCCTTCCCTATTTCACACACTGGTTGTCTCAGTGTGCAGGTTTCCTCACGATGTTTCCTTCACCGTCAAAGTAAATGTATGTAAATCTTTCGGTAACCGAAAAACTCATTGGTACATTATTTTGCATGGTTTCGAACCCGGATTCCCCGCATGGGAGTCCGACGTCCTATAGCCACCGACGCTACTTATACCTACAATTTAAAAAATAATCAGAACTGTCGTTCAGGGTTTTTACGTGACGTTAGTATAAAATATCTAGAAGATATCGTAATTTAACCTACACGGTATTTAAACGGATGTTTATCAACAGTGTTTGAGCAAGGTGATTGGCTAACCATAATCAAATGAACTGTACTTTAATTGATTAAATGATTTGAGTAACCATCATGTAATAATTAGGACACTGTAAAATAATACCCAAGTACTTTTAAAACGGGACAGAGCGGAACTGAAATTGTAACAAATTGTTACATCGTTTTTATCTTGGGTTCTTGCGATTCTGATATTTTGGAAAGTAGACACTGTTAACGTGAATTACGTGAACGCTATATATAAGGTCGGGGAAAAATGTTTCTTCGCATTTTATATGAAAACTCAAGACATTTTTTTTCAAAGTTTATTTAAATTTAATTATAGTATATATGTGTCATTTTGTTCGATGACTTTTTGCCATCTTGTAGGGAGTGACATGATCCCGTTGCTGTAGAAATTTTGGGACTTCTGATCAAAAAAACGGGGAATTTTTTGTAATAAAATTTCAAAATGTATCGAATTTCTTCATTAGATTCACTCATTTTGACAGAAAGAAAAACAAATGAAAAATAGCTGGAAACAACATTTTAGTAATTTGTTTTTTTTTAATGTCATCAAAACCAGCCAGATACAAATAGTACAGCCAAAGAAATTGTATTACAAGTTTAGTTTAGTTTTTTTATATACAATAAGCGAAAAGACTTTTTCCCCGACCTTATATATTCCTATAGCGCGATGTTGGACTCGTTACAATTGAACTAACCCGCGCTATAGATATGTATTTGTCATTTCAGGCTTCCGATTCACAGTATTTTCCGCTTCCCATGAGGCCCCAGGCTGAGCAAAACGATTTTATTTTGCGGTTTTTTTATTGTACGTTCACATTGTACGATAATGGACGAACTGGGAATCGAATCTTAGTTATGTCGATTACATGACGAAGATTGGATGGATCGCCCAGTTCGTCTATCATCGTACAATATGAATGTATGTACAATAACTGATATATAAAACTGTTTAGTTCAATGAGGAAAGCGGAAATTTCGGAAGTGAATATTAGAATAGAATAGAAAAACGCTGTCTGCAGCACACACGCAATTCCACTTATATATTATACAATAATATACAAGTGTATACATATACATATATACTATACAATATATTCTTAAACTAAATATTGTGAATCAGAAAAGTATACAGGATGGAAAGTTACGGCGGGGCACCCAGGGCAGCTACCAGATCCGTTGGAGCTACGAGAAAATGATCTTAGGAGACCTTCCTTAATTTTTGGAGCTATTTAAAACTGCATTCACAGGTTTTTGAAAAAGGTACAGTCAGCATGGGAACAGCAGTATAGGAATAGTTTTTTGCTATTTTTGAGATGTCTAGTACTCGAACCTCGGTTGAGCTCATAGAGTCTTTTGTTACTAACACGAAATAGAATTGGTTGGCATCAAATTTTTGTGTGTGAAAAATTGCATTTTTCTCGCTGACTGTACCTTTTTTCAGAAATCTGTGAAAGCAGTTTTAAATAGCTCCAAAAGTTAGGAAAGGTCTCCTAAACCCATTTTCTCGTAGCTCCAACGGATCTGGTAGCTGTCCTGAGTATCCTGCCGAAACTTTTCACCTGTAGAGCGCAAGGCTTTACTCGCATTTCGCCTGTTTTTATTATAGTTTATATTTCAACCTACAAACCTAATTAAGACTAACATACTTTTATCTTTTAATTTTACTTGCAAATGTACATTTTACCAGATAGTTGTGTTTGTAAAAGAGTTTCTCTTAAACGGACTGTCATCTCGAGTGTCGCAGCGTGCGAAAATCATGAAAAGCGTGTAGTATATTAAACACGCCTGTCATAATGTTGTTTGTAATATTTCTTATTCGCGAACCATAAATAAACCATACTTTACGTTCCGGTATCGTACTGTCACAAAGAGTTATTTATCGTACTTTATACCGGATTATTGCTATTCAGTTACGTCTCATTCAATAAAGTATTTTGATTTGATTTGATTCATTTCACACTCCCTCTTCCTATATATCGTTAGGGGGTTGAATTTGTAAATATTATATGATTGCAATTGTAAATACTTCTGGATTTGGTAATCGTTGGGTAGGGCGAATCCGAGTGTAAATGGCGGAGTTTTTACTTCCCCATTATGTTAATATTCCTTTTATTTTCTATACTTCTGGGTTTGGTAATCGTTGGGTAGGGCGAATCCGAGTGTAAACGGCGGGGTTTTTACTTCCCCCATTATTCTAATATTCATTTTATTTTCTCTCTAAGTCCTAAAGGTTAGCAGCGCATCGAAAACCCTCTAATAACATTATAGTGCGGTGATATGTCTATGGATTGCGATTGTTAATACTTCTGGGTTTGGAAATCGTTGAGTAGGGCGAATCCTAGTGTAAATGGCGGGGTACTTCCCTCATTATTTTAATTTTAATTTTATTTTCTCTCTAAGCCCTCAAGGTAAGCAGCGCTTCGAAAACCTTCTAATAAAATTATAGTGCGGTGATGTCTATGGATAATGGTGACCACTTACCATAGAGTGGCGCGTTGGCTCGTCTGCTCTTCGTATAGTATATTCATATTTTTTTAAAATATATGAAAATCGCCATGGTCACGTTTCACCTAAATGATCCCATTTTGCTCTAACTTGGCATGATGATGACAATTCACAAAAACAAAACAACATACGAATAATGACAAAATCTAAATTATTTCCTTCCCGTCATTTTGAGGACTAAGTAAGAACCATTCGCAAAAAAAATTAGCAATATTTCGCAATACGGCATTCTTAGAGCATTAGACACAAAGGTCATTATTGAATGAAAGTTTTAGATATGTGTGGTCCTCTATACATTCATTCGCTCAGTTTTGATGATTGCTCATGAACTTGACTTGCCGTGACCTTATCGCCATCGCCATAGAAATACTTTGGTTACTTTGTCGCTTTATCTTATTTAATTTATTTATTAGGTAAACACAACAGACAACCAGAGAAATTACAGAAAAATCAATATAAAGTTATGAGCTAGGTCGTAACCCTTAACGTGTAAACACGGCATGGTTAGGAAGTAGAAAATTGATTGTTGTACAAAATTGAGTTGGGAAAGCAAAAAATATTATTGAATGTAATGATTAAAAAATACCTATAGAAAAATAAAAATTATAAAGTAGGTGCGTGGATAGCTTACTTCAAGAAATCATAACAAAAACTTACTGAGACAGGGTTCCACAGAGTATAGCTTGACGTGTCTTCCACACAGAATATATGTAATTGTTTCCATTGGTAAAATAGTACAGGAACAATCATAGCCAACATATATTTTTATAAATACTTGGAATATTTTATGTTAAACGTTAATTACAAATATTCATAAATAAATAAAATTAAAATAAAATATATTATTGATGCAGACAGTATCTTTTACATTTCTTTCATTTTTTTATTTTTTTTGACTTCGTGCCTTTGGCAGTTGAAACCGCGGGACCATGGGGCTCCGAGGCCAAGGATCTGATTCGCGCTGTGGGGAGACGAATTAAGGAGAGAGGAGATGATCCGCGAGCCGGCCACTTTTTAGTACAGCGCATTTCCCTCGCCATTCAGCGAGGGAACGCCGCGAGTATCCTGGATACTTTCGGCCAGGAGGCACTTCGCGGGGGGCTGTTTGACTGAAATTATATTATATAATTTTTACCTAGTTATAGTATGACATTGATTTTATTATTTTATGTTTACATTTTGTCATATTTCCCTGGCTCCCACACTAGGATACCCTGTGTTGTGGGGGCCAGTCTCTTCCGATAAATGTAAGAAACTAGTGAATATTTGTAACATAGTACGGGATCTATTTAACTAGTGAATATTTGTAACATAGTACGGGATCTATTTAACTAGTGAATATTTGTAACATAGTACGGGATCTATTTAACTAGTGATTATTTGTAACATAGTACGGGATCTATTTAACTAGTGAATATTTGTAACATAGTACGGGATCTATTTAACTAGTGAATATTTGTAACATAGTACGGGATCTATTTAACTAGTGAATATTTGTAACATAGTACGGGATCTATTTAACTAGTGAATATTTGTAACATAGTACGGGATCTATTTAACTGCCGACCAAAAGAGGGGTATTGTATTGATTGTTATTCATATAAGTTTGACGCGATAGTATTTCTGTGGCAGCCTATCTCAACAACCGATGATTTGATTTGGAAGCGCTTAACAGAATTCTGTCGATAGTATTCGCAAAAACAAAACAACATACCAATAATGACAAAGTCTAAATTATTTCCTTCCCGTCATTTTAAGGACATTTTGTCATGATAATTGGATCCGCGGTTTTCAAGGTCTCGGGGTAAGTATCTATATATCTATCTATCGGGGTAAGTAAGGTGGTGTAAAAACTATAGACTTTCTGAATACTATTGCAAAAAACTGTATTGGTTTATTTATACCTACCTTTTATTTTTATTTTTGATTTACTACTAAACCCGCATTTGCGACGATGAGGTCGACGATGTAGCATGCGGGTCCAGTAAATGCCTATTCACTGTGGCCTTGAAGATCCCAAGGTTGTAGGTTTCGGGAAATACAGACGCCGGTAGGCTGTTCCATTCCTTAGCCGTTCGCATAATGAACTAAGAAGCAAATCGCTTCGTACGAACAGATGTGATATCAACAACATAAGGATGGAACCCCTCCCCCGCCTGGTGGTCTGAAGGCGGAATGGAGATACCTACCAATATGGCAATTACCTATTGATGACGATAATTACGTATATTCTTGAATTGGAACTGTCAAGTCTAAATAAGTTCCAAAATAGTCCAGAAGTTAATTGAATTCAGGTTGATAAGAAACGCTGCCATTTCTAAGTCATTTATAAAAGGGACCTTGAAGGGGTTACGCACGCAATCCTCCCTCCATAATACATATATACAAAGTGTCATAAACTCATAACATAACTAGGTATGTACCAGTGGCAGGTACTCCACAGTTCCTCGCCCAAAATCTCATTATAAATTATAAATACAATTTTGATGACTTAAATGGGGTGTAACAAACCCTAAAGCCGAAAGGGTGCTGTTCAGTATCGATAATTGAACATATTTTAACCTGCCAAAATTAAGAGTCGAGTTTTTTTGCCTATATTAAAAAGTAGAACAAAAGTTGTTCAGTCTGAGTACTATATACCGCCGTCGATAATGAACACCCCCCTTTCGGTTTTGATACACCCTTTATAGTCCATTTTAGGATGGTCATACAGGGATTTGCGATAAATTTAAGGTTTAAAGAACCTATGGGAGCTGAATTTTCAGAGGGAGGGTCATGAACTCATGACCCCTATGACACAGGGGGTGGGGAGATTTAAATACAACGCACTGGTAACATTTTTGGGGAATGTAGTCATCTTCATGATTTTTCCCATATTTTTTTTTCTTAATTTTGGGAGCTAAATTGACCTTTTGGAAACTAGTCAAACTGATGAAACATTGGAAATGGACATTTCGGAAAATCAGACATTTTGGACCTAAACGCTTTTAGATAACATTGCGACAGGTGTAATGATTGGTACAGATATCGCACAAGGATTTCCCTAGTAGCAGTTAGGGTTGTCAATCGACACATATTTCACGGGAAATCCCGTTATTTTCATTTCATCAAAGTGTAACGAGTCCCCGCGCTCGACGACCAATACATAAATAACATAGCCCATAAAAGTATTATTAACTATCAAAATATCATTCTGAAAGTATATTCGCCTGCGGTATACGGCCACTAGATAGAATAAACAGCGGTACCTATCCGGCGGCCGTATTAGTTTTAACCGTATAAAATCAAGAGCAGTGTAAATAAGCCAGCGTACGTTGAAGAGTAGTGTTAGATCCTAATATGAAGGCTCGCCTGGGGTCGTACCTCTCTCTTGTCTATTTCTGCCGTGAAGTAGAAATGTTTGAAGGGTAAGAGAGCCAGCGTAATTTCCGGCACATGAGGCAATCCATCTTTGTCCTCAAGGTTAGCAGCGCATCAAAAACCCTCTAATATTAATACAGTGAGGTGATATGTCTATGGGCGACGGTGACCACTTAACATAAGGTGGTCCGTTTGCTCGTCTGCTCTCCTTATGCAATAAAAAAATGTTGAGCCTTGTTTTTTAATGTGACAACCCTAATCTTACTACACAGACATGTTCGACCACATTCGAATGTTAATGCACGGAAAATGAGCACACAACATCCTAACAAGCTGCATCCTTGCAAGTGTCTGTATCTGTTTACACAGTATTTACCTTACGATGATAGTAAATCCTACGATAAATTAGTAACAGGCTGCGGTTATTTTATTATTAATTTGATTTTTTTCTTCTTTAATGAATGGTCCCTGCTAGTGATTTACATTCTGCAATTTGACTTATGAGCGTGTTAGAATCTTGAAAATCACTCGAACGTTTTGGAGTCTGTTTTGGAAAAAAAAACAGTTTACCAACGTCGAGATTAAGGGAGAGTCGTGTGCACTAGGAATGCCTAGTGTCTTGCATTCCAAGTGCAATTGGAGGTTAGGTTGCCGGATCCACACCATCCGTAGTATTTCACTCCTATTTCATTGTCTTATATAACGTTCTTAACACGGACGATTTTTAGGTAAATTACACTAGTATTACGAAAAAATAACCACTGTAAACCGTTTTTAAACAATAAAATAGGACGAACACGCCATGACAGCATGAACGCAAATCATAACCTCCAATTTGGCTTTATCTTGTTCAAAACCTGTGAATTGCGATTTTATTGTCATTAATAAGTAGGTATAGTCAATAATTTTCGCTCTTGGCCACGTGGTTCGTTGAAATCGAATAAATGCTCAACCCAGACGAAATTTAGTATAATTTTTATTCTTGAAAATTATCGGGTTTCTACGGGAAAATCTATGGACAATATTTGAAGAAAACTGATAATGTACCCAGGCAACACCGGGAGACGGATGCTACTAATCTATACATATAATTCATAAAATAAAATCTCCGGCGTTTAGTACAAAATAATAAGAAACGTCTTGGTTATTTCATTTAGTTGTGGAACTAGTCTAAAGAAAGAAGGATTTCGATACGGTATAAAAATATTTGTCCACGATTGAAGTGGTTAAGTAAAGACTGAAGAAGGTCGGCTCTTCAGGAAAAAACAAAAGCGAAAATAGATTAACCCAGAGCCTGCTTTTCAACCGTAATGGCAGGTTTATTAAAACTCACTGAACCGAAGGTGGTATAACTCTGTCCAGAATCAGCCTGGGATAGTACCACCACCCTTTTGCCTATTTGCTTCCACTTCCATTGCTGAGTTTGAAGGGTAGGAAAGCCAGCGTAATCACCGGCACATGAGGCACTACATCTCAGTCCTCAGTATCTATAACTGCGTGGTGAGGTGAGATGCCTATGGGCGACGGTAACCACTTACCATCAGGTGGCTCGTTTGATCGTCTGCTCTCCTTATACTTGCAATGAAGTCACTGACTTCAATCCTCCAAGTCAGTGCTGATTGACCTAAAATACAATGATATTAATCATCAGCACCGACTTGTAACTTACTTCGTATAAACCTGCCCACCCGCATAGTAGCATTGCCAAACGAGAAAAATACATATCTGTTACATTATTACTAAAAAGTAATAATGTAACAGATATGTATTTTTCTTGTATTTTTTTCTGTCGGAGATATCTCCGATAGGATAATAGTATTTTTTATGCTATACATTAAATTAACCCTGTTTGAATTCCTGAAGTTACGGTACGCAACACGTATTTCCGCCAAAAAAAAGCTTTTAAGAGCTTTGATTCAATTTCGGGAGTATACCTCGAACGAAACGTCCAATTTCAAAAGGAAAACATTGAGGACTTGCATTCCCAAAAGAGAATTAAAGTAATTCTAACTGATTCTCACTAGGTTCACTATAGGCACTTCATTCATAATGCGAACAGCTAAGGTAAAGGAACAGCCTGCCCGCGTCTGTGTTTCCTGAAACCTACAAACTATAGGAATAGGCATTTAAACCCGCATTGCATGCTCCACCGTCGACCTCATCGTCGCTTACCAACACGCTAGATTGAGTTCAAATGTGGGTTTAATGGTAAGTAATATTATTATTGAAGAAAACTTTAATTATTAGTGGTAAGTAGTAATTAATGCTAAATAAATAAAAGGATAATTGAACTGTACGAATACTACGAATGCACGTGCAGGGATGGTGTTTTACTACTACGATTATGAATGACTTAAAACGATAAACGAGTAATAGTTAACTAATGAAATTATTTAATTATAATTGTTACGAAACTTAGTAGGTAGTGAAATAGGTAAGTTTTATTTACAGCTGTCGATATATCACGTATTTCCTGCGTGAGATAATTTATTTTGATCCCCATAAAATAAAAACATAAAAAAATAACATATTAAATAAGTATTATAAGAATTTAGTTTCGATAATAAACAGAAATTCGGGAAGATGAAACTTTGTTGACCATTTGGCTTCTATAGACTGAAATTAACATAAGCATAGATGAAAAAAAATGGTTTTATGGGCGGGCGTTCCTACCTTCATAAACACAAGGGAGGAAGAGTATTCGTCGCGTCAAAAGTTGCCGACTTTTTAAAACCGAGTTTCAGTAAAGAGCTTTTCACGGAGAGAAGTTAACGGCTACTAAATTTAAAAAACTACATTTAAGTACCTAAAACTGGTGTTTAGTGAAAATAAAGTAAATAGTTTTAAGACCGGATCCATTAAAAAGTGCATTATAACGGAAATTATTAGCAGAATCCTTTGCAACCGATATATTTCACTTCTATTCTTGGTACTAACCTGCATAATAATATTTCCTAGCCATGATCGAAAATCCCCTGCAGCCGTGGTTGTCTCCGGCATCAATGTTGTGGTTGACAACATTCCGGTCAGCCCGACATCCGACAACCCTGAGGTTGACATGGTCTGAGGCACCATGGTTGTTGACAAAACATTCGTCAACCCTATTAACTCCGTCACATTCATTTTCAATTTAGAGAAGAAAAAAAACACAATTCGCGCTAAAAGTTTGTTACGATTGCATAACTGTTGAATTAAAAAATAAACACTGCAATATTTGTTTGTTTTATTAAAAAAAAAATATTTAAAAAAATCTTTTCGACGCGCGCAAATGTTCCACTTTCCCGCGCATGTCTGTGCACTATCACTTCATAAAGTAGTGAGGTAACTGCTTCCTTATCATCAATCTGATATTTTAAAATATCTGACTGATAGAGATGTCTGCGTACATATTATTTCTGTATTGTTGATAACGTGCGACCAGACGGCTGGCCGAACGACGCACGACTACCACAGTCAGCCATTAAAACATATAAAATAAAACCTAAATAGATAGGAACGACAACAGCAAAAGCGTAAGAAAATATAAGGAGTAAATAATGAGATGGTAAGTTACCGTCGCCGTATGGTGATAGAAAAAACATAACTATTTTTATTATTAAAATTTGATATCATGCCAAAAAGTTATGGGACGTGTATACGAAACGTTCTCCTTTTAGATATTATTTCTGTGGAAAAGTATTAGGTTATGATTATGATATGCAAGTTTGACTGTCCTATAATGCAAGTTTGACTGTCCTATAATCCGACACTGGGTTCGTGTGTTGACCGGGTTCGGATAGGTACCCGATGAACGCACGAACTCTCTGTCCCACATCCCACATGTCTGCCTTTAAGTTTCTCTTTGTAAATAATTACTAACATAGTATTAAGTACCTGCATTGTTACTAACAAAAATTGAACCTCCGTTGTTCCGATAATAAATTGATTTGATTTGATTTGATTAGATTCAAATAATAATATAATATACTGTTTCACAGGTTTTTACTGTATTTTATTAATTACGACCGGTTTCGTTTACACATCTTCAGGTATTTGTTTATAATAATTTTCTTAACTACATGCAGGTAGATAAATACAGCTTTGCGTTTTGTTTTTGCAATTACTAATAAAATGTCAAGTTACGTTCCAAAACACATTATAAAAATAAATGTGTCATCAATTTTTTAATGTCAATTTTTTAACTTTGACAATATTTGTAAGTAAGTAGTTTTGGACCGTATCCTGTTGACTTTAGCTTAATTTGACATACAAATTATTATTAATGTGTTTTGGAACGCAACTTGACATTTTATTAGTAATTGCAAAAACAAAACGCAAAGCTGTATTTATCTACCTGCATGTAGTTAAGAAAATTATTATAAACAAATACCTGAAGATGTGTAAACGAAACCGGTCGTAATTAATAAAATATAGTAAAAACCTGTGAAACAGTATATTATATTATTATTTGAATCTAATCATGTACTACCAGTTTCACCAAGTACCAACAACCGCAAGTATTAACCGTATTAGGTTATGTTTTTTTAAAGGTTTTTTTTAACATCAAAAAGCCGTAGAAGAAAGAAACCGTTCTTCAGTTTGCTACCTTGATCACATGCAGATGTGCATGCACTCTGCATACATCGAATCCGTATTTCCATACAAACATAGAACACGTTATCGATATTTTCAATGGGGCTTCGCCTATATATATACGAGTTCTAAACATCCATTGGTGGACCAGCACTACTTGTCATCAGACAACACTTCACCTGGTGGAATATCTTGTCCCTCTTCACTGACATTACATCATTCTACTTCTGATAGCAGACACCGGTCCTGAATGCGGCAAAGAAGAAACCAGCCAACACTTCCTCGCCGAGTGTGTGGTGTACTCCAAACCGAACCTTTGGCAAGGACAGCATAGGAGAAGAAAAGTTTCAAGCCCTGAAATACGGAGATATCCTGAGGTTCTGCAAAGGCACTGGAAGACAGAATGGAGGAGACCAGCCGGAACATCAGCGACCGATGCTCCGCAGACGGAACTTAAGGTACAAGTAGCTCTGAATAGAACTGATCATCCGCCTGGCGACCCGGCAAGGTATCCCTCCAAAAAGTCATAGACAAAAGCCTTTCGATAGCGTTCTACTCGTATAGATCCAAGTTTTATATGGACTACTGGGATTTAGAGGAGCTGTCCCCTTCCCCCTGGGATACGACGATGTCCCACGCCACTTTGGTTACATACTGTATAACTCCTGCAAACTACGGGAGCGCTTGATTAGATCTGTGGACACTTAATTTTCGCGTATGGGTGGTTTGACGTCAATAGGAAACACAGCTATAGGTAGCTACTGTCTGTTATCATAGCTGTAGCTGTGATATAGCTGACGCATGATGTCTTCGTAGACGAGTTATTTTTGTGGGAGTGGGTGCTCAATGCTCATCACTATTTTTGTTCACAAATAGTAAACAAAATCCCCAAAAAACAATATGTGTTGGCTGGCACAGATCATATTTTTTTAGGAATAAGGTTAATGAATAGTGCGGAAGGGATCAAAATGTCGCTACGAGTGTTATTTCGCAAAAAGAGCCATAGGCGGGTATTGTGGATATACCGAGTACGACAAGTGGTCTTCCCGTACATGATAGAGACGATATTTTTTGTTCAAGAATAAATAACATAAGCAGTTAGTAGTCCATGTAGTTAAATGTTCATGGAGAGTGAGCGTTCGATATTATTTTTACCGTTTAGGTACGAGACCCTAAAAACGTTTACACTTACTTAAAATAATAAAACGAATATTAAATTACAAAATATATTACAAATATGACGTTTCAGACAATCCTACATATTTACAACCACATACACAAATGAAAGCAACGCTCGGATGTTTCGGATGTAATGAAATAATATACACTTTATTAACAAAGGAAACGAATTCCATACAAGCCTTGCCTTCTTCGACAAACATTTCGTCAATCCCTTTCAGAATTCAATGTTGACCGAGTAATGAACATGGCATTATTGCTTTACCCAATTTATTGTTGGATAGAGACAAAAAAGCAATTATGTTCTGCCGTGGCAGACCGACCGTGGCACGCGAAATAAGACAAATTAGACACGAGGAAATTAACAGAATCACAGACCGACCACAAAATAAGAATAAGTTTATTTGTGCGGTAAGATGACAAAGTATTCATAGTCCATACACCAGTAGGAACTTAAGCATAGGTTATATTAAACTAACATAAAATTAGTGAGCAACAAGTTACGCTGTCCTCCGAACTAGGATGTTCCTGTATCTCGGAGGACAGGTCTCTTCTGTGACCAGTGGAAATGAATAAGTAACAGAACATGGGAAAATATAAAACTGTCAAAATTTGAAAGACAAAAAATAACAATTATAAAGGTTAATATAAGGGGTGGTGGGATTGCATTGTGTGTGAGGGTGTGTGTTAGAGAGAGAGAGAGAGGATAAATAAAATAACTAGAAAAAAAAAGAGAGGATGTGTGGGCGTGTAAGGTGTGTGAGAGAGAGGGTGTGTTTGTGTGTGTTTTTATTATGATTATTATGTTACCTTTAAAAGTTTCTCCGTGCCCTCGTAATAAAGACCACTAAGCCAATCTCGTACTATTTTCTTTACAACGTGTTTTGTTTTCGAAGCAGTTTGCGAGTTACCAGTTAAATAGGAACAAAAGGAATTCACAGTTTTTCTACCGTTCGCGGTGACCGTTCAGGGCTAAAGGTTATACCTAGCATATTTATCACTGCGGCAACGTATAAACATAGCCTCATCTGCAAGTCGTTCCAAATTCTTTATATGGATTTAAATAGAGCAACGCACATCTATCAACCCGTAATATCAACGCTCGCCTTGCCAACAATCTAGTGCATTATTTTGTTTATAAGACAAGGCGATACCGCGACGATGTAATCTGCCTTAATACTGACAGCTGATTGTTAAGCAACCCAATAGTTTAGTTACGTTTACGTTGTTACGGCCTACCCGCACACATGATCAACTAAATTTTGTTGAGAGTTGATCGAACCCGCCAATCTGTCGCGTTGGATAATCGCCCACGTACCTTAGCCCTTACGCATAGACCAAATGGGGACAACAATAATTAACCCCCCCATTTTAGAATGTAGTCGTAGTCGAGTAATAAAGAAGATCCCGAACAAATATCAATGGCGAGCGGCGTGGCTGTGTGCATGCCTTGTGCGGCGATCGCTATTCTATTACCGAGATTTTCTTCTGAAAATATTTATTTTGTGGACCGGAGTCCTCGTCGAGTGGATCAAACGATTGAACGCAAATCACGACAATGACGTTCGGAGATTTTCTCACTGTATCTAGGGCAATCTGTTGACATTGAGGATGGTAATTAACTAAGGAATTAAAAGCATAAAATAATAGGTAAGTAAAAGGTCAATATTCCACACAAAATTGTGCCTACAGCCTGTAAAGAAGAAGGTACTAAAGTTTTTAGAATTGTAGCATCTAAAAGTAATCAATCATCATCACATCTCGTACTATAGGTGGTACATTTTATGTCGGCAGTTAGTTTTTTTTAAACGTTATACAATAATTGAGGGGCAAAGGGTGCGTTTGCGTTTCGAATAGGCCTTTGACGCGGTCAAGCTGTTTATTTCCCTTTAATGGTAACATGTACACTGTACATGTAAATAAACAGCCTGTACATTATCCTGTATAATGTATTTATGGATATTTTTTATTGGTTACTAGCACCCCCAAAAAATAAATAATTGCACACTCTATCTATAGAGACGATCCACATATCAAGGAATTTGATATGTGGATCGTCTCCACTGTTGGGGCACAAACAACCCCTTGCTCAGAAAAGGTGCTTTCTATAAGAAAAGAAGAGATCTAGCAAACTAATGCTAGATCTCTTCTTTTCTTATAGAATCATTTTGTTTTTGATGTGTTAGTCAACTTTCTTTACAAATCAGTCAACAGCTTTCAAATCTTATGCAAATAAGAAATAATAAAGCTGGATGAATACAATAGATGTTAAAACTTCTATCAATACTCCATTTTGTATTTTTTAACCCAGTTGGGGAAGAACCTGCAAGAATTGCACAAAGACGTGACCAATAGACAACAATGAGTCAGTGTGTACTGGCGCGAGTTGTTGAATTATTTCTAGCCATAAAACAGGCTTTGCGGTCACATGTTTACCTCGTGTTATGCCCGGTTTACACTTGGTCAAGTACAGTGGAGAGTTAACTTGGCTTTCAAGGTGCCTTGCCAGTTGATCCAAATATTGTTGGACTGGGTAGGCACTCGCCATTATACTTGCACTCGTCTATGTACTTGACAATGTAAACTGTCACACTGAGCCCACATGGGGACTACTTGAGGATTATAAATGTATGGTGAAGCGTGCTTTCTAGGTCTAATAATAGTATTAGATTTGATAGGCACGCTACAGTTTAAATTTTTAATTCTAAATATAGCCGAATGGCTTCGCCGGTCACTCCACATAATTCATAAGCCGCTACAAGTCTACAAGGAAAACTATGTACCTACTATCTAATAAACGAACCACTATTTCGTAGCATTCAACGCTCTATCAACTTTAAACCAAAAGGCTCTGTTATCCCTGAAATTTATAACAGTATTAAAAAACTTCGATTCTGCGTACCAATAACGCCCGGCAGAAATAGAAAAAAGAAATTGAAATTAGAAATTGTAAAAAAGTAACTCTGTGTGCAAATCAATTTTAAATGGTTAATACTAGTGGTTGTTGGTACTTGGTGGAACTTGTAGTACATGATTAGACTCAAATAATATACTATTTCACAGGTTTTACTGTATTTTATTAATAACGACCGGTTTCGTTTACACATTTTCATTCATTCATTCAAATCATGTCTTTTGGACCAGTCCGTAACTTTCGACCTGTTTACCTACTACTATGATATAATTCTTACAATTACTCGTAGTATGGTCACACTGTACTAACTAATATACGGTGGGGCATCGCATCGCATCGTTTTGAAACAAAATCGGACCCAACCAATACAGAAAATAGAAAAATAGATTTCTATGGGGTCGGTCTGATTCGTTGCAGTGTGCTATTTAAAGGCATAGGCGGGAAAGACAAAACGTATTTGACAGACTCAGAGAACTATGGCGGGAAAACAAGCAACACTCTTCAACAAAATAAAAACGCAGCCTGGGATCGTACCCACCTAGCCTCCTTCCCGCGTCATACCCCGCATCTGAGACCTACGGAAACACGCTTGTTGGATGTCTGCTAAGAAATAGGATTCCATTAGACTGTGGTATGGTATAGGTTACTATACTATGGATCCTTTTAACTTTAGATAGATAGATAGAAACACTTTATTGTACACAAAATCAGGAAAAGTAAAAACTACAGGAATAATAACACGATATGTACAAAGGCGGCCTTATCGCTGAAAGCGATCTCTTCCAGGCAACCTCTGAAGTTAATTGGACATTAAAGAGATTAGCGACAGTATAGTATAGTTTAGTATAGTATTGTATAGGTTACTATGCCGTGCGAAGTCCTATGATGACGCAAACACGTTCGGTATATTAACGATATACATATAGGTACGTAGTGCCACTTGCGAAGATTACTAGAAAAACGTATTTAGGGGACGGCCAAGGTTAAGAAATGGTGATTTAATCAGAGCTATGGAATTTATTACGGCAGCGTCTAGGGCATTCTGGCAGAAAACGATACAAAAAGTTCGTATTATAAGCAGTATTAATTGCGTTTAACCTATGTCTGTATATTACTTTTAATTTAAAAAAAATGTTTCTTTGAATCGCTCGAAACCAGAGGGGAACCAGAGGAACCTTATTCCGTTTACGAAGTCATAGCGTGACAGACAGATGACTGGGTGACAAC
The DNA here is from genome assembly GCA_947369225.1 of Hofmannophila pseudospretella. Taxonomy (NCBI): domain Eukaryota; kingdom Metazoa; phylum Arthropoda; class Insecta; order Lepidoptera; family Oecophoridae; genus Hofmannophila; species Hofmannophila pseudospretella. The sequence continues at coordinate 5,717,898 of OX376332.1, read as the reverse complement.
AAATAGGGCTCCGTTTTCCCATCAGACTTCGGATCTCTGAAGCACAATGCAGCGATTTTGTAACGGAATCGTACTAAACCCATAGAAATCTATTTTTTGGTTTTCTAGATGTGATGGGTTCGGTCCGAATCCGTTTCGAAATCGCTGCCGTGTGCTAAAGGCGTAAATGTAATGATATATCCGGATTCAGGCTGGATCTATTCCCACAGCCCTCCCCTAGGGGTGTTTAAGGGGTCCGGCTGGCGGTCTAGAGCTAACCTCCAATACTCTCTACCTGGGTACGCCCCGCCCATGATCCCACAGATTATAAAATAAACGATTCTATGGTAAAGAATAATGTGGCTACAAACACAATGCCGCCGCGACAGTGAAGTGGCGACCGCGTTCAGTGCCTGGCCGAAACGTAGAGAAGTACTATAATAAACACCAAATTTACCTAAACGGTCTAAATTAACAGTGGCTGGTGACAAATAATTATAAAAGACCCTTAAATCGTGTGAGTAAAAATTGAATTATGGAACTCACTTGGAAAACGCCTAAACAAATGTAATTGGCAAAAATGAATTGCTGTTCAATGTTATTCAGTGTACAGGCAATCTATATAATCAGAATGGTTATTAGAAACACTTGAAAGTGGAAACAAAAACCACAATATTACTAATACCCCCTATACCTAAACACTCAACATAATCACTTGTATCTGTGTATAATTATCTTTTTATGTCACACTGAAGTGATGAGCAATGGGGAACTCCCTATCCACACCACAAACTACTTCTCAAGTATAGATAAGCTGTGTAGATTCTGAAAAAAGGTAACTTTACACATGTTTCACGCTAAAGATATAACCTAACCACCGATAAATGGAGTGTTGGGAATAAAACGCAGAATGCAGTTCAATGAAAATAAATGCAGACACTCTCAATTCTGAATATTTCATGAGTGTTGAGGCTGACTAAAAAATTAAAAGGATTCTTGTCCTTTAGTAGTAAAGAAAGCTTTGACAAGGCTTACCATCAGTTGCAATAAATATCCTAAGAGTCCTACCTCAATTAAAACATACTCTGTTCCTGTCTTGGAAAGAGATGTCACTATACTTATGATAGCCAGAATTTTAAGGCAGCTTCTTGCAATTAATTCTCCTTACTCTCCAAGAATAGAGAAAGTCTGAGTACAAAGTACTAAGTTAAGTAACAGAATAAACTGAAATAAAAGTTTAAAAAATTGATGTATTCAGAGTATTATTACCATACCTCCAATTAGTACAGTAGACCACAAGCTATGGTACACCATCTGTCAAAAACCTTCGATTAAATCTCAACCTTATGCCTGCACAATACGACACATTACAGATTCTCAAATTTTGACGTTTTGGGTAGGTTGACCTGTGGTCGCCTGTACCCTTCAGGGCGACTTGAGCCACTTCCTAACTTGTCCATTTCCAAAGTTAACCACTTCCTAACTCGTCTTCATCCTAATTTGACAATTTCCAAAGCCGCCACTTCCTAACTTGTCCATTTCCAAAGTTGACCACTTCGAACTTTGTCTTCATCCTAGCTAAACATCATTTTGCATGGAACTGAGAATAAGTATATTTATTCAATAAACCTAACAACAAAGTTATTTATTTGGTTCAGTCATTCGTCATATTAAATCGCCACCACCATAGTATACATTCTGGAAGCTCACATATTACATTTAAAAATTTCAGGTGACTTTATGAAACTATTAACACATACCGTGGTACCAGGAGACGAAACTGAAGGACCGGGTAACGTGACTTGATCCTGTGCCAGAGACAGCATCACCGATGCAGCAAACACGCACACAGCGAGGCAGGTCCTCCGCTTCGACAACATTTTGACCCTGTAAGTTAAAAGACTGGTTTTATTATTTATTTTCACCTATGGCAAAGTGAAAAGGAGGATTAGTAATATGTGTTATGGTCAGGTAGCAATATCCGAAAGTTAACCTCCTGATAGCCAATTCTGAAACAGGTCACAATAAGATAGACCCAATGTACTAATATTAGAACTTATTAATTATCTCGGATAGATCCAGACCAACAAATGTTCATATCTCCGTAACTACAATGAATTTTATTTTGATATATAGATGGCAGTTCTATATTGACGCCAGAAGAGAAAAAAATTCGTCTGAATTATTTGTTCTTTATTTAGAACATTGGGTCATTAGTCCATAATTAAGACATTTTAAGTCTTAAAAATCTTATACAAAAAAGGTAAAAAAAATTAAATTCAACACAAAAAAGTTTCTATAATTACGAAATTTAAAATTAACAGTCATCATTATAAAATTAACGATCATCTCTGCCCCTCCAGAACTGTTATAGAAAACAACAAACAAAAGATAGAAAATAGTGAAGTACAATTTAGTTGGCCTTATCGCCAAGAGCGATCTCTTCTAGGCAACTAGGAGGCTTGAAGAACAGATCTATAGTATATAGAAATGCATGTAGGCAGACAAAAGACAGTTACCTAGTGACTAATATAGTACGAGCTAGTAACTAATATAATATAATAAATAAAGCGGAGCAAACTGTAATCAATCAAACGTTATTCAATGGTATATAGCATAGAACATACATATAGGTTATGTTATACGTTTACCGAACTGTTATCACCACAACGATGTCATTGTGTGAAACTATGCCCCGTAATCATGCAAAGCACTGCACATTAACCTATTAAATCTGCGAAATGCTCACATAAAATAGAAAGAATTTCAGAAACGCTGGCTGTGAAACGTCATCCAAAAGTGAACGCGAACTTACTTTTTCAAACGTGTCTTTTTGGCTGGAACTTTGTTTGTTCAAAACGGGCACTAACACGGTAACCTATTTACCACGTATCATTTGATTAGAGCAAAAACTTATTACTATTCACAATGAAAATCCACCCCATTTCGATTCAACACAAAATTAAAATAATCTGATCAACCCGACACTACACAAATTGACAAATAAATGACAACTAAATTTTTTGGTGCACTCAATTATTTCTATTCGGTGAAGGCAACGGGATCTTGAACATATATCATCGTTTCATTTAAGGGCTTCCATAATAAAATTCGAGTGGGGAGTGGGTGGACTTTCAAATCAACATATGTGATTGGCTGCATGCGCAAACCGATCCCGAACTGAACATGAATCGGCCTCGTGTAGTCCGAACCTAACAGAGAGTTGCGTTTAATTTTTGCAATTTATTATTTTTAGTTTTCATTTTGAACTAAACGTAACTGTCAATCAAATGTCAATTATTTTAGGTTAGATCGTTCGGGAAGGGAATTCTAACAAAAATGCCTCTCGATTATCGCAGATTTAACGGTCCAGAAGACAGTATATCTTACAGACGCTTCACAAAAGACTACCTGAAGACCTATGATGAGCTCCACAGTGAACTGGTCAACATAAACGGCTTGCGGAAAGATGGACGCGCAATGGAAGAAGCTCGGAGCATGTGTATGTTTTGTATGTGTTTACCATGGACAAAGAAAAAAAACCTTTTTTACCTTCATGGTGTTTACTTTAACTGTTAAAATTAGTTCTGTTTACAAAGGGCTAGTTTCAAGCTTAACTTCTGTTTCAGTCGCCAGGACAGATATGGTGTCTCAGGCGAAAGGCTCCGCCTATGTAGAATTGAAGAAAACTAAAGTTGTTTGTTCAGTTTTTGATCCCAGAGAAATACCACATCAAAATGAATTCAGGTATGTATGAGTTTAGTCTCTTTCATATCATATCATCATTACTGCTATGGTAACTAAAGTAACCATTGTAAGAAAATTTTGTCAGGTTTTTTTCAAGATTAATAATCTAGTGTACCTACATTGTAGGTATGTATTGTTTAGTCATTATAAATCTTTAAATTTACATCAAAGCTAAAATTTCTGGAGTCCCGTTCTACTAATACAATGTAATCTCAATATAGCCTAAATTGCACTGACTTCGACAATCGATCAGTCTGCTCGCATAGGTTTGCAGAATAAAAATTTGTAGGTGATGTTGGATTGATATGAAGACGTAATTGCTACTTGGGCGACAAACCATGGAATTGGGCTTTGGTGCCTTGAACATTGAACTCTAAAACATGCGTTGTCTTAAATCAAATTTTTTTCTATAACTTTCAGCCAGCTGGGTCAACTATTTTGCGAAGTGAAATTCGCGTCATTCTCGTGCCCTCGTCAGCGACGCCCACACGCTCCCGACCCTGAGGAGAGAGCGCTGTCTGTAGCCTTGAGACAGGCTCTAGAGCCCACTGTATGCCGCCATTTGTTCCCTAATTATCAGGTATCATATTATATCTATATCATTATCCATGGTTGGAATACGTAGAGTTAATTTACTTGAAATTGATGCGGGAACGTAATATAGAACTGATAATACCACCTTATTTCCTCAAAAATAATAATAGGTGTTTTTAAAATCTGTGAAAGCAAATATTAATAGAAACTGTCATTCATAGATGAACTAGGAGTAAGATTAGTTTTAGAATAAAAAGTTAACAGCTGCCTTTTTCTGAAATGGGTGGTAATAATTATCAACTCTATAATATGTCCACTAGTAAATTTTAGATAAAGTAGTCCTACCTGCACTGATTATCACTAAACCATCCAATCTCTGTTTATTGTGAAAGTGGGTAGATAATAAAAAACTGCACTTGAACTCTTTCATTCTTAATTGATGTTAACGGTTTTTTTTCCACTGGAATGTATGGAAGAGCCTTGGGGAGGCCTTTGCTCAGCAGTATGACAACCAGAACTGACTAAGATATAAAAATATATTTTTATTACAGATAGATGTATTTGTGTACATCCTAGAACATGATGGAGCATGTTTGGCTGCAGCCATAAATGCAGCTGGTTTGGCATTGGCCAACGCTGCAGTCCCTATGTATGACATAATCACTGCTTGTTCTGTTGCTGTTATCAATGAAAGAATATTCGTGGACCCCACTGAGGCAGAGGAGCTTTTAGCAATTACTGGCCCAGAAGAGGGAAAAAACAGTCATGGGATTATAACAATGTCAATGTTATCAGAGTTGAAACAGATATCAGATTTCACACAAATTGGCTCAATGGATGTAGAATGTGTAACAAAAGCTATGGATATTTTAGAAAAAGAATGCGAGAAAATTGTCCCAAATATACAGCAAGTTCTAGTGATGAATGTTGTTACATGTTTCGAGCAACGGAAGAGATTGGAAGAGGAAGCAAAAGAGAGGGAAGCAGCCTTAAATGAAAAGATGGAGGAATGGAGAACGTTATTAAATGCTGGATGAAGTTTACTATTTTCGTCTTTTATTTGTTCCTCGTAAATTAGTTGATGTTGCATGGAATTACCATACACACATAGTTACTCTATGAATCACATAAATTAGCTAATTGATATTGCATTGACAAAGCACTATTAGATGATTGTAAGGCTAAAAAATCATGAGTACATGGCAATATTACAAAAAAAAGGTTCTGAATATAAATATATTTTAATTACTGATATTACAATGAGAAGAACTTAAGATAACTTAAAAATAAGGTCACTAGATATCTTAATCAATCTTCAGGCTTTTCTGGTGGCGGGCCACACGGCTGCAGCATTCTTTCCATAAGGTTGAACTTAACCCTCGCCTTCGATTCGTTTTCAACGATCGCGAAATAGCTAAGCAGGTCCGGGTGTCCCATGTAACTACAGCACGAATCTCTGTGCTGGTTGGTTAACCACTCGTACTTAGTGGTGTCTGCGTGACCAGTACCAATGTACTTGCTCTGTAGATGCTCGAGCTGGCTGTGAATGTTATATCTTTCGCTCATTTTGCTGAAAAAGTCCACGGAATTTGAGGTTACAAGAGGCAGAAGAATATTGTGAAAGACAATGACTAATCTAATATGTATTCTAGTTTAGAATATTTACCTTGGAGTTATAGAGAATAAATACCACACGACAGGAGAAACGACAACTTCAATACAATAAATCGAGGAAAAGAAAACGGTTTACAAGTGTCTAAAACGCACGCTTACTTGGCGCAGTAAAAGCTATAATTAGTAGCTTACAGTGAGATAGTGCTCTATAAAATATATGTCGTTTGTGCTGCACTACAATTTTATAAATGCTATAGAATGATAAAAAAAATCGCAACTATATTTTTTTTTCTAAATTATTCAATGGTTTATTTCTATACAGCCCTTGAACATAATGCGTATAACGAAACGTCGTTTTTATTATAGAACGTCAAAGTGGCATTTTTAAATTGCTTGATCGATAAAACAATCGTTTTTTAGCTGTGCTGTTGCAATATTTTCTTGTACTTGTATTTATAATGCGAAAATAAAATTATGGATGGTGCAATTAAATTGACGGACTTGAAACAAAATGAAGAAAATTTAAAAAAGCAAGCAAGGAAGATTGTCAGACAGAAATACACTAACATAAATAAAAAACCCACGCATTTATTTATGCACGAAAAATGTCTTACTGAAATCGTTAGTACATATCATTCATATAAATTTTTCATGGCTTTATAGCTTATTCACTGACAGTTAATAAAATGTTGCGCATCAGGTTGTGTTGACTGTGACGTTGCACAACATTTACTAGGTATCCTTAATGACAACACAATAGAACCATATTGCCTACACTACAGATTTAGTATTGATCTCTATAAATTTTATCGAAAGTATATTATAAAGAAAAAAATATTATTACCAGATTTAGCGGTAAAATTTTTATAAAGTGCGGCACTAATTAAAGGCAGGGGTGGGAGGTGGAGGTAGGGGGATGAGAGTGGTACCAAGGGGGAGCCCTTGGTACCACTCTCATCATGCGGAAACGTTTTTAAAAATTCACAACTTTCTATTGCCGTAAGTCGGATTTGCGCTTTTTTTCCTTCATCCGTGTCGGTTTCACTCCGACATGTAAACCAGCATGCAGGCAAGCTTATACGAACACTGTTTTCTGGGTTGTTACAATAAAAATAACCTAACGAAGTCTATTGCGGCAACAAGACGCAGTGGGCTATTTTAGCCTTCAACCTAACCCATCCGTGTCGGTTTCGCTTCGACATTTTAATTTGCTTGCCTGCAAGCTAAAAGGCGCAAATCCGACTTATAGGACTGGGAAATTTGTGAATTTTCAAAAATTAATATTTCGACAACCATGAGTTTCCACATAATGGGGGTGGTGTGCCAAGGGGGATGGGGACCCTCCGCACTATATAAAATCATAGCCGATTTAGATAAACCCAACCCTCGCCATATTGCGGAGTTAAATGGTTTAGTTTTTTTTTCATAGCGAACTCCATAACACTTATTATAAAACTACCAATGGCGCCCTCTCGACTGGGTTTTTTAGTTTCTGACCAGGGTATATCATCATTTGAAGATAAACATACATTTTCTTTAGCAAACGCTAGGGGGTCATTCAACGGATCCGTTGCATGACGCGCAATATGGCGCCAATGGCAACGTTGCACTGCACTCTTCTCGTGTTGCGCAACATTAGTCCGCTAAATGACAATTGCACGATTATATTTATTTATCTTTACATTACACCACTTATATTTCAGCCTAAACCAAAAAGCCCAAACCACATAGTCTTCGCCTACTATCACAACAACCACTTAATAAAGATCGAGAACCTGGACCTCATGTACAATGTGACTCATTTACATCTTCAATGGAACAAGATAACGAAAATCGAAGGGCTGGAAAAATTACACAATCTTAAGAAACTGTACTTGGGTAACAACAGCATAAGTGTTGTCGAAAACTTAGAAAATTTAAGATATTTGGAAGAGTTGCACTTAGAAAAACAGAATATGGAGACGCCTGACGGTTTATGCTTTGATCCACGAAGCATTATGTGTCTTGGAGTAAGATTTACATTTTTTTTCAAACCACTTTGATTAATGATAAGTGCCATCACATAAAGTACTGACTACACACTTGGTATTTCAGTCTTCCCTAAGAATTCTGAACGTATCGGAGAACAAGATCACTGACATGTCCTGGGCTAAGCCACTTCGACGTCTGGAAGTGCTCATTGCAAAGAAAAACAAGCTAGAAGACTTTAAGGTACTTTTACTTTGACAATTTATAGCTTAATGCTGAACAGTTACAAGAACACTACGAATATAATTCCCTTCCCTCTTCTGAAAACAAGGAAGTCTAGAATAAAAAGAGCTACATGACTAAATCTCCCGATTTTTTTCTGACTACGACCCTGTCCTAAACCTCTCGCTCTTGCCTTAAGAAAGAATACAATTTGGGAATTTATTACTAGATGCAAATATTGAGTAATTTTCTGCGTGCTTTTCGCAGGCCATTGCTGATGATCTATGCACGTTAATCAGTCTAGTGGATGCCAATTTTAATGGAAACCCTATGACTATAAAACATCGTTACAAGGAAACCATTATTGCTCGATGTGCTCAATTACGTAAGTGATTGGTATTATAAATACTAGGGTGGGTATGCCCATTAATTTCAACTCGTACAGGTTTTGTGTTCCCGCCAAGCACCAAAAAATCTAAAAGTGCGGACTTCTGGCCTTAAGGGGTGGATTTTTCATCGTTACAGAGAGACGACGACTAAAAATCTGTTATCATCATCATCTAATGTCGCAAAATGAATTTATTTTTAATATTACCTATATTTTTAGATTACTTATGTATGTTAGACTGTAAGGTATATATCTATGGGCCTGTGCAGCTTGAAAATAAAGATTATTGTATTGTATAAATCTCTACCTATATACCTTTTTCCAGGTATATTAGACACCATCACCATTCACAACACGTCTAAAACGTTCCTCGAAGGCTTTGACAAGGCGGTGCGCCTACGCCAAATGCACGAGAAGAACAAACTGGGCATGGACCGGCAGGGTGTCGAAGAGTTCTTTGAACTTAACATGTTACCGAGACCGCGCGTGAAGAGCGCTACTATCATACCTGAATTTTCTAGTGTTAAGACGAAGGGTAAATCATATTATTTTAAATTTCATGTAAATCATGTTATTAGTAATCTATCTAGTTTTGAAAGTAGTTAGAAATGGTTATAGTATTGTTAGTTTTTGTTACGTGTATATAACCACTTCCTTTTACTCTTATTTAATTACAGCAATGGCAATCGATTCCACATACGCATTTATGCCAGCTGTCTACCGCAAGCCCTTACCTTCGCCCCGAGAGACCGAGGCGCCTCCGATGGAACCGCCGCCACAGCCCAAACAACCACCCACAGATACAGAAGGTCTGCCCATCAAGGGAATATTGAAGAAACCCATGCCAATGAAATATATTTAAATGTTTTGTAGTTGTGACTTTTTGAAACTTTATAAAATTAATAAATTAGAATTTTTCTGTAAAGGCATTTTTGAAGAGGACAAATGTTGGGCAACACGAGGCTTGGTCGCTTACAAATGTAACAACGTCTTAAACTGTTTAATCATTACGGGAAATCGATTATGGCATTGCATTGATATTTGATCATTATTATTATTGAATTTCTAAAGATTTAAACGACCTTATGTAGCGTAAGTAAGTCTTAATGTGAAACGGAACGGACGCAGCAACTGTCAAATCACGTAAAATTAGGCTGTATGTTCATATTCCATAGCTTCAATGGACTGATAACACGAAACAAACAACAAAACTAAAAAAATATAGTCAATAACGCCGAGATTTTGCCGCGGTTTTGCGCTGAACGAATGCTTAACTTTATTTTGTCTTGCAAATTGATTTACAGTGGTCTTATTCTACTGTAAAAATGGTGAATTTTAATTGAGAAACGTGATGTGAACAATGTGTGAAACAGAGAAATGAAGTTAAATAAAAAGTTGTTGCCCGAACCGTACTTGGCTGGATTTTGAAGAACCATACTGCGTCCGGGATGTTTTTTCTTGGGTTCGGACGGTGCAGAAGCGCGGCAGATTCTCCTAGAAGCATTGAAATGTGTCACACCAGCATTTTAAATTCACGAAAGACTTGGCTGTATGGGCTCGGATCCCTTTGCCTTTTTCAATAATACGGAATAACCTTACTAAAAAAAATCAATAACTTACGCCGCCAGCACTAGATCACTAGATTAGGTTATGTTTACAAAAAATAATCAATAATTTTCTCAAGAATAGTGTAAAAGAAACAATCACAAAACATGAGTGATAGAATTAAAGAAGCTTTTCAGCTTTTGAATGAAGAATCGTCAGGTAAAGTGGCCTTGAAATTGAATCCAGCCTATTTCAATTTGTCTTGCAACAATTTCAAGTTTATCATAAATTCTTCAATTTTCAGAGCTGTATTTGGGCAACGAAATAGCAGAGACAAGGGTTCTAGAGCCCCTGGAGTTCCACAGAGAGTATGTGGCCAAAAATCTACCAGTTGTTATAAAAGGAGGTTGTGCAAATTGGTATGCCACTAAAAAGTGGAATAGTCAATATTTTAGGTAAGACAAATATAATTTCCTGTTCATTTTATTGTAAACTATGTAATTTATTTCTTACTTGGGTCGGGGTGAGGTTAACTTAAAATTTAAAAAAACTTAAGAAATTTTGACAATAAAAAAGGACAACAACTTGGCTGCCTACTACGTATGGGCTTGTGAGAAATGAATGTGATACTGATACCACTGTCAAAGTTTACATAAAAATTAAATTAAATATTTACAATGTTTAATTGAAAAACATGGTAAGTAACATTGGTAACATGGTAACATTGGTATGTTTCCACAGAAAAACTATTCCTAATAAAAAAGTGACAGTGGCAGTCACTCCCAATGGCCTAGCTGATGGTATAGCAACAGATGAGGATTCTAAGGAATACTTTGTAATGCCGTATGAAGTTGAGATGACTATGTCCGAGTTCTTGGACCATTTGGCTGCTAAAAGGTAGAGTAGAAATATAATTAGTAGCATTACAAAATTACATAAAAAACGGTCAGTGTCATTAAGTGAACGTGAAGAGAAATCGAAGGAGAAACGGGGCTCTTTGTGTGGTTGACATAATGCAACCTAATATGTCAGAGTTATGGTATGGTATATGGCGCTCAAACGTGGACACTCACGGCAGGGCTGGTCCGAAAATTCAAAGTCGCTCAACGAGCTATGGAGAGGGCTATGCTCGGTATCTCATTGATGGATAGAGTTAGAAATCAAGTCATCCGTCACAAAACGCGAGTTACCGACATAGCTCATATGATTTGCAAGTTGAAGTGGCAATGGGCTGGCCATGTCTGTCGCAGAACTGACAACCGTTGGGGTAGACGAGTTCTAGAGTGGAGATCGCGGACAAGAAAGCGCAGTGTGAGACGCCCCCCTGCCCGGTGAGCCGACGACCTGAAGAAGGTTGCTGGCGATGATTGGATGAGGAAGGCGGAGGACCGAGTAATGTGGTGCGCTCTGGGAGATGCCTATGTCCAGCAGTGGACAGATACGGGCTGATAGATAGATAGATATCAGAGATGGTTTCGTATCCATTAGGTTTCTGTGAAACCGAGCTGAGCTGAGCTGGTGTACCCTTTTTGGCACTGTACCACACCAGATGTTCTGTGCTGCATGTAATTAAACTTTGTATACTTCTGTAATCTGTATTCTGGTGTTTACAGCGCTAAATAAACGATTTCAATTTCAATTTCAAACAGTTCATTTCTTAACCAGTTCGTATTTTTGTAACTCTTTTTTCCATCCGTTTTCTAACTCTTGCTCCCTAGCGATAATATAACCCTCTGATTTCTTCATACCTACTAATTTTGAGATGAATATGTTTTAAAGCCAGTCTGTATAGTTGTAGTCTGATTTTTAAAAGTAGAATTTAATGGGAACTTTCCATACATTGTTTTCATATCACAACAACATTTCAATACAATTTCAGTAGAGCTTCCATAGTTAAATTCTACTGAGGCAAATTATTCATATTTGTAAACCTTTTTCTCATCCAGTGACGGTTTCATCCCATACATTCAACGTCAAAACTCCAACCTAACTGAAGATTTCGATGAATTACTTGATGATGTTGAAACGGAGGTGCCGTTAGCCAGTGAAGCATTTAACAAGAGCCCAGATGCTGTCAATTTCTGGATGGGTGATGAAAGAGCTGTCACATCCAGTAAGTATTTTGATCTTGTGCTTTCTCAGTAATTTTTGTTTAATGCTGTATTCTTTAAACCTAAAGTTAAAACTAAATGAAACCATCTCATTCACTCTTATGCTAGATTCCATAAGAGTAAGAGAGATATTTCGTATAGCAATCTTTTAATTAGTGACTACCCAGATTTGGTGCCTCTACTATGATAATTTGTGACTACCCAGATTTGGTGCCTCTACTATGATAAATGTTTAATACATAGGTCATTGTTAACATAAGTACTCTTGTTATTTAACATTGAATTTAAAACTTTAATTCCACATATTTCAGTGCACAAAGACCCATACGAAAACATATACTGTGTCATAAACGGATATAAAGACTTTATCCTCATACCTCCAACGGACCTACCCTTCGTGCCATACAAGAGATACCCTCGGGGAGAGTTCAGGAGAATAGGACAGAAATGGGAGATAGTGCCGAGTGTGACAAAGACAGATAGTCCGAGTGAGAAGGGAGATGGGAGTGATGGGACTGAGTTACCGTGGATTTGTATAGGTAAGTGGAGTTCGTATTTTATACTACGTTTGATGTAGGTTTAACTATACGAAATACTAAGAATGAGTGGTGAACGAATGACGGAACAGTTATACGAAGCGAAAATGAGTGGAAGGAGAAGCTGGAGTCTGACCGTTAAAGATCAGATTGACAAAGTGCTCTTAGATTTTAATATACAAAGCAGACAACCCCAACGGCGAGCATGCGTGAAACGACAAATAACTGTAGAGGAAGTAAGCGAAACGTGCCAAGACACAGATTCGTGGCGCTCCGTTCGCCGATTTTGCACAGGGACTTATTTAGGAGTAAAGTCTCCCCATAATAGACTAATGTCAGCCCTCAAACCCCCCAAACAAAATAGAGCTGAAACTGAAACTGAAATCCTATATTAGTCTATCCATTCATTCAGGATCTAACGTCATTCAGCCCCTAGGGCAAAGGGAATGCATATATCCATCATGTTCCATACATATATCAATAATAAAAATTCTGCAACAAGTGTAAATTGTTTTTTGGCGCCCCTAAAAACTAGCGACCAAAACTATTATAATATAGTAAACCTTTTATCGTTTTTTCCCCGTAGATAATGTTGTCCCACTGCTGGGCATGTGAATGTAATAAACTTTTTTTTTATTCCCCTGCAGTAGTAGAACCTAACCTAAAGTGCTTTAATAACCTTTTCAAAAGTATTTTTTCATTTCAGATCCGCTCCAACCCGACTACAATCTATACCCACAGTACAAAAAAGCGCACAAGTTTAAAGTTCGTCTGCACAAAGGAGACTGCCTGTACCTCCCGAGCCTATGGTTCCACCATGTCACGCAGAGCCATGGGTGCATAGCGGTGAATTACTGGTACGACATGGATTTTGATGTGAAGTACTGTTATTTTAGAATGCTTGAAAAGCTCTATGGTAAGTATTAGGCTGGGTCTTAACCAGAGATAACATTGATTGAAAAATAGGTTGCTAATCTTAAAGGTGCGGTTACACACGGACCAAATGTAAACAGCGGTCAACGAGTATTTGTAACTGCGCCTTATGTGACAATGGTACAAAGGATAGGGCACAAACTGTGGCGCAAAGCGACGCTGGATGGAATCCACCTCTGAATTATTGTGGTGAACCACTTTTAGTAGCTTTGTTGGAGTGGAATAAATTATGTTTTAGTAATGTTGTAACATTACAAAAACTTGGTTCATAATTTTGTGATTTGGGGATACGACCCTGGTTAGATAGACTCAGTCAGTTGCATGAAGTTCTAAATCTCATTTAAAACATAACTCCATCTGTACCTTTTACGTCATATCCTAGCTCTAGAAATGTCACTAGATTTAAGGTAGACAGAATATTAAGGAAACTTCATGCAATTGTTTAATGTAAGTGAAAATAGCAATACTGGACGATGTTATGCAATACAGGTGGAGCAAAATACTATATTGATCAATTGCAAGTGACTCAGTGTTGGTTAAATACATGAAGGAACGAACGTGCACCCGCCCTTAGGGCTGGGAGACTATTTTTTCTTTTATCCAAAGTTAAATAACTAATTTTAGTATTAAAGCTTGACCAAAAATATAAAGCGCCTTGCCATATTGCGGAATTAAATAAACCTTTATTTTTATTTTGATCTCATGACACAGATTATAAAATTACCTTTGGCGCCCTCGTGAAAAATATAAAGAGGCTTGCCATATTGCGGAATTAAATAAACCTTTTTATTTTGATCTCATGACATAGATTATAAAATTACCTTTGGCGCCCTCGTGACCACCCGCTTTTTTCCTGGTCAGGGTATAACTAAAATACTGTGTATTTTCCATAGGATTTGTTCTGATTAACTGATCAATTCCACTCGATCCCAATCTTTCATTTTATGAAATAAAATATAAATAAATAAATAATAAATATAGAATATATTTAAATAAATAAATATAAAATAAAATGAAAGATTTAATTATTCATGCATTTAGTCTTAATTACTTTGGTCGAGGTACAGAAAAATCGTCTGTCTGTCGACATCGAAAAATTCTTATAATCCGATTCCTTAAAAAAGTTCGTTGGCAAAACTTGTTTTGTTATAACCCATTTGTAAGTGCTCAACTATGTGATATTTTGTTACATCTGTATAGTGACATATTATATTAATATTATAGCTATAAAGGATTTAAAATCCTTCCAAGTGAATCTACAGGTATCCTATCTTTATGGTTCTAAAATCTTGTTTATATAATTTTGTTATTGACTATTGTTAATAAAAAAAACTAGAAATCTATCTTTATAAAGAATGTGTATTCATTTTACAACATAAATTAGAAGTACCACTAATAATTTTAACGCTCTACCCTCAATTCTTGTAGATGATGCTCGGTAATGTCTCATCAGTCTGACGTGCTAAAACAAAAACTTAATATAAAAAAAAAATAGAGGATTAACTTTATGACGCTCCATTCACTCCGACTATCGCGTAAGTGATATAGAGTTAACTTAAATGTAACCTAGAAATAGGTGAAAACGAATTATTAGGAGAAAATAACATTGACAAGTTAATATAAAATGCTCCATGGTTGGACTAATGACTTGTTTTAGACATTGTACCTTTTTTTTCGATACTGGCATACCAGCCGTTTGCCGGGGCTTCTGCCAAGATAGTTTATTGAGACCTACTGACGCACGGGACCAAATTATACTAAATTGGTGGAGAGGGCAAATTTGACAGCGATTTCAGCAGCTCTGGAGGGGTTCTAAGCCTAGGTGCGAACACGGTCAGAGAGTGATCGTACAAGTTTAAAGAGAACTAAGTCACCCGACCGCTTTCATCTGATAACTCATTTGATAGCCTAACCAAACGACAGAAAGGAATTAAGCTATTACCATTGTGTCTGGATACACGTTTGACCTTGGCCCCGAGAAGCTGGGTTTACAGATCCCGCTGATGGAACACATGCCCACAATATTACGCGTGACGCAAGCCTCGCCGACTGGCCAAGCGCGAACTTGGGTTATCGTACAATACTCCTCGTTGCACAGGCGCATTGTCACATTGGCTGAAAGCATAAATGTTGATTTTTGACAAGCGATATAGGCTCCAAAGGCTAGGCGAGAGACGCCGGATTAATTCCACTTTGGATAATAGGGTATATGACCAAGTTTTTTTTATTTCATCAATCAACTTACATGGACATACTGAAGATGAATCAATGAAGGAAGAGTTGGAATGGTGCTATTCTTTATGGCCGGCACGACACGACACAAGCTTCAAACGTTGTTTGAATAAAGAGTAAAACCCCCACATAATACTTACGCCCACTATAGTACGGATCTGGCCAGTGGTCCGGTAACTTAGACCCGTTGGCCAAGACTTCCAGAGCCGCGTACTCCGCGCCCACACACTCGACGTCATCCTCACGATCGTTGTCTTTCGGCGCCAGCTCGCAGCAAATGCCGCACAGCCTCCGTTTGCCTAGGATGCCCCCCTGAAAGTTTACTAACTTCGTTATCATTAGCCTGGGCTGTCCCACGCTGGGAATTCTCTTCGACTTCTCCAATGTCTATCTTCCAGGATCCTATTTCATGAAACAATGGTTGTTGTAATTACAAGTATAAAATGGCAACATTGTCGCTAGTTTGTATGGGGATTTCTAGTAATGTTGCCTTTACAAGGATTGTTGTTTCGTATTTTGAGGTCCAGATCGCGCGATATGATTGTTTTGGCGAGGTCCACTAAACCAGTAAACTAAATGTTCCTAAATGTTCGGACATATGGTATGATAAAATAAATAAATCTAATCAAATCTTAACACTACTTGGTCGTGCAGTGCAAAATGGAGAATTTCCAGTAAGCAGGTGCTGTCTTGGCTCAGCATATAGGGGAAGTGGGTTCACTAATATGGATGAAACTGGCGATTTTTAGGGATGAGATATGTCACTGGGAGATCGTCATATAGGGGGTCGCAATGAATTTAATTTTCATGGGGGGTGGTGACACTGACCCGCACCTACTAGTAAGACATGGTTTGGTTCCATCGATCTCAGACCACGCCAGGAACCAACTAGTTATCTTGAGAATCAGCTTTCGAAGCCATGCGTAAACCACCTCGTGTCCCAACAGACGGGACGTAAATACATAACATTTCTTTTTCAGTAGGATCTTAGTATGCATACCGTTCCTTTCCTATAGCATTGGCACTCCTTGAGGCCGAGTGTCGCGCACTCGGCCGCATGGCAGCTCCCGTCCGGTAGACACCGGCCTCCCAACCCACAAGGGCACAGCGCTGACTTGTTCATACACGTGCATTCGTTGTCTTGCATACTGCAATCCTGGAGAAATATCACCCTCTTGTGTATTGTGCAAGAAAAAGGAAATTCCTCGATCGTAGCCAGTTAGAAAACTCAGTTATATATGAACACGGCCGAAGGGAAATAAGAGCTAGAGCGTTTGTTCTCTACATTTGACCTTCATTCGCTAATTTGGTATCTACTTCGTTATTTTGGAACCTAAATGAACCACGCCTGAGTCTACATCGATATTTTGCGCCCTACTTCGCTTCTTCGGTCGCTATTCCGCTAATTTGGTACCCATTAACTCCTTACTTCGGGCTCTACTTACTACTTACTTACTACGTACTTTGGGGTCCTACTTCGCTACATCTGGCACTGTTTTGCTACTTCGGCTTTCTACATGGATACTTGAGTGATGTCCTATTTGGCTACATCAAGAGTAGAATACGAACAAGGGTAGCAAAGCCGATAGTCTGAGAAAAAAACACTACACCCACTTGTGTGGAGTCAATGCAGTCTAACACCCCCATTGAACATAGTGTTGTGTTATTTTGCTATGTGACAAAAGAGGCCGTAGTTACTAACAATGCCACTTCTTCTAAGATCTGCATATTTGCAATCAGCAGTGCAGCAGAGACCTTGAGACGGATGGCACATCGCCGTCGGAGCTACAGCACAACCCTCTTTGTGCAACGTCCTGAAAATATACCAATTGATTGCTCCAAAAAGCTGCAGGGTCTTGAGAACAATCGATAGATCTGGGAAACTAACCCCTCTTCGAAGACCAGAGCTCCGCCAGCCCTTGGAGTGCAACATGGGTCCCGTTGGCTGCATCTTGAAGGCATTCCACAGTCGCAAGCTTCACCTTCTTCCACTATTCCTGAAAATTAGTTTGAGTTGTAACAAGCAAAAGATTTTGGTTCTCTCAGGCATGTCGGTTCCTCTCGTGTTCCTTCAATATTTGAGAGGTCATAAAAATGAAAGAACTCATTAGTTATATGAAAATGAAAGTAGATCTTCAGAAAACCTGTGTGATCTGTGTCTTCCTTCATCATTTGTCTTTGGGAAATTATCATGATAATAACTGAGAATGGACTCAAAAATGGGAATTCGCAGACTCACTACTCCATCGATTTAGAACCTTTTAGATTATTTGTT
This sequence comes from Hofmannophila pseudospretella, assembly GCA_947369225.1. Taxonomy (NCBI): domain Eukaryota; kingdom Metazoa; phylum Arthropoda; class Insecta; order Lepidoptera; family Oecophoridae; genus Hofmannophila; species Hofmannophila pseudospretella. The sequence continues at coordinate 5,699,814 of OX376332.1, read as the reverse complement.
GCGGGCTTTATATCTCTAACAATTTATTAAAGGTTATCTTATAGTGACGATTATAAATCACTAATTGAGAGGACGACCGGCTCTTCTGAACATATCATTGCCAAGGAGATATTTATCCCCAGACTCAATGGGGGAAGTTCAATTTCCTTTACCATTCCCACAGTACGGCCTGTCCTCCTCAGTCAGACAATAGCTCATGCTGTTCAGCGTAGCTGCTATGAGCCGTTTACTGCACAATGAGAACTCAAAGTGCCGGTTGCTCTGCACCACTGAAGATTGCGAGCCCATCAAGTAGCCTCGGCATTCAGGGTTAGGGAAGTTATCGTCGTGATGGGCGCCAAAACTGTGACCTGTTAAAGCAAAGGAAAATTGACAAAAGTAATAAATAGTTAAGAAAAACTGGGTCCTTTTGACACTTGGATATTGTGCCCACACGCTGCTCTTCCAAGAGCTCCATGGATTTTGTATTTAGTTATTCTCTTGGTACTGATCATTTCTCAAGTTTTCTATCTAAACTCTATTTAGTTCAGCTATTACAGATTTCCTCAGCTGTGTACCGATTGTCCTACTGTCATTTTACAGACAGGCTGCTGCACAAAACGACGACCTATATTGCAGTCATGTCTTCTATCGTGTAGCCAATCCATCGCAGTACTGTAACGCGATTTCTTTTTGCATTGGAACTTGGCATTCCTCCCAGAGATCTAAGTTTGATATAGTGTTCGATAGAATTGAACTGAAGCACTTATTGACCCTGTAGGTGGCGAGGTCTCACCCATCTCATGAGCCAGCGTCAAAGCAGCTATCCTCTCAGGCACGCGCTCCTTCTCCTCCGTAGTGGCATGCGCAAGCGCCAGCGTATTGAAGGAGCGACCGTACGCTCTGCGGTCGCACAATCCACCAGCTGCCCCGCCCATCCCGCCACCAAGAGATGTGAAGCTGACAGAAAAAGGCACAAAACATCTATTACAAATATCTGCAATTGAACCTTTGAAGGCGCTTTTACAGTGTCATACCTAGAAAAATAATCGGGGGTCTTTACTTTATGCCGATTCTGATGAAACCCATTTTTTTTATTGATTTCTGGAATTTTGAGGCAAGGCAGAGGCTATCTCTGAAGGAGGCTATCTCGCCAAGGAGAGAAAATTGGCCTGACTTACGGGAATATGACTGTATTGTTTAGTTTGGTTTATATTTTACTTCAAGTGCTGTTGATTTTGCAATAAAATAAATAAATAAATAACCTGAGACTTCAGATCAGATAATTTATTTTTACTATGTCGTCGCTACTCTGCTACTCTCATTTTCGGTGTGTTTATGGGTATGCATAACTGGATTTCTTTCAGAAGCCTTGACAGCTCTTCCTTACCTTAATCCGAGGGTCCTATTATGAAATGCATGTCCAGAGAAGGCCACACCGAGGCACACTTCGGACAACCTCCGCAGCCTCGCGAACCGCATGAGGTATTGCCGACCGTCGATCGTCTTCTGTTGCAGCAGGTCTCCGAACACCCTGTTGTTCGTCTCGTTAGAGGTCAGGACCAGAATGTATTTCACTGCGAAACCTGGAGGCGACAAGTTTAAAGTGAATCATGATTTAGTCGTTGTTAGGGTGTTGCTTGATTCATGTGAACTTTGATTAAGCTTCGTACGTAGGTACTCTGAAATAGAGACATACAGAGCGCATCAATCTGTATGGCGGATCTGAATATAGACACGAGTCGCGTTCCACTATTTGTTTTTAGGTGTCAGCGGGACGTAGAAGAGCGATGGATGAGTACATGCTGCTCCCTCGCTCTTCTACACCGGCTAACACCTTAAATCATGTATTGAAAAGCGACTTGTGCCTATATTCAGATCCGTTATAATAATTGACGAGTAGGTACGATATCTTTTGCTTGACACTTTCGAGGTGTATGAAATTTAATGAGGGGGTGCTGTGAGTTCAAACTCCTTGAAAGGGGTTAAACCCCCAATTTCGAAATACCTATATCTTGATTTTGAAATTGGGGGTACTACCTACCTACAAAGACATTTGAATGCTTATACGAAAATAAGGTTTTTACAATGACTTTCAAAACCAACTCACCAATATTATCCGGAACCCCGTCCTCGTTAAAATCTGCATTCCTGAAGATGATATCGGCCTGAGCCACCGCGTGTACCATTCTCCGCACCACGTGGTTCAAACTGGAGTTGGCGTCCTGATCGTAGAACTCCTTGTCTGCCATAAGAAGAAGGTCGCAGACGCGGGCACGGGCGGTGCCTGTAACGCGTGGTCGCTCCTCGATCCGGAAAGGGAAGTGGAATTGACCTTCCACCTGATAATCAAAGTATAATGGTTATAAAGGGGTCAGGCGTAAAAGGAAAGTGAAATGGATTTTTCATCTGGATAACGAAATGACTATTATCAGAATGTTTGACAATGTCCTGGTCGAAGGACTCCTATTATTAGCCACGAGAAAGAATACCAGAAAGGCTCCTCAAACAGAAAGTGCTTCTCTATCCGGGGAGTGGTATGAATCTTTGATCTGGTGAGGCACCTAGCGCAAAGATCATAAACGATTCTACAGAAATCCCATTTGGGAAACGCATGGTGGAATCGCGACAACGAGATATTTTGAGCAGAACTAATTAACGCGTTTCTTTAACACAGAAGTTCACTACTGTATTATTAACTTGCTACTATATTATTATCTATAAATTTAGGTAGAGTACTGAAAACAAAGATTGAGACCCGGGGCAGCCCCTATTAGACCAACATCTTATTTATGCAAGTAACAATTGTCCTTGCACTTACGACCTGCATATTAACTGAAATATTGGCATAGGTACATAAACCAAAAGATTTAAACGATTCGGGAATTCCCTCACTAGTAACAGTGTTGCCAGCTTATTTAGTACCTCTTCCTCTGTTCTTCTTAGTCGTATTCCTCATTGATGAGGGTCGTGACCATTATATGTATGTACTAGAACGACATTCTTGGAAGGGGGGTTGCGCCATTGTTGCCTTGTAGGAACCAGCGACAATATTTGTCGCTGGTAGGAACGACGTTATGAGGGGAGATGTAATGACGTAATGTCAGTTGTGTGAAAGGGAAGCTCTTTCACCAGGCGAGGTGTTGTGCCTGGTGACCAGATGTCCTGGCCCAACAATGGATATTTGAAACTCGTATCCAAGTCCAAGGAAAAGCGCGTTCGATAGCGCGTTCTACAGCGAGATGAGTGAAGTATGTAGTCGTAGTGGCGCGTCGTGCGTCGCCACAGCTTTCCCCATTTCACAACACTGGTTATCTCAGTGTGCAGGTTTCCTCACGATGTTTTCCTTCACCGTCTTCCTTCAGGTAGGAGCTCTGTAGGAATTCGTTTTAAAATAATGGCAATATTTTTATATGATTCAGTTATATCTGTGCCTATGATGTGTCCTATCTTCTTGGACTCATCGAGACAAAATAATTAGCTATTTACTTTAGCTACCTAAACTAATAATGACAATTTGTCTTCTGTTGGTCCATTCGTGCATACAAAGTTATAAATAAATTTACATCGATACGAAGAAAGACGGCACGCACGCAGCGTGTGGGCCGATCGTAAATTCACCACAATCGAGGTTTACAATTTACAAGTTGTAATATTTTAGACCGACTCTTTCACCGATCCAAGAAGCAAGAGATATGTTACTTGGGGTAACGGTACTTGCGTAGCTATTATCAATAAGTCATTGTTTTTATCGTGATGAAACTTTCAAACCTGGAAACCTATTTGAAGAAATAAAAATGTTTTCAAATTCATCAAAGGGGGTGCTGGGTTATAATTTAGCCTAAGTAGTTTAGAAAACAGTAGTTAATTAAATACTAACATTCCAAAAAACGATTGTAAAAAATAATTAAATTAAAATTCTAACATCTGTTTTTGATCCTTCGAGCCGGAATATCACAGTGTGATTTTACAAGATGCTCGTTTAATGGTCCAATAAAGTCCTGTTGTGTACAGATTCCTTGTAATAAATACCTGCACGCAATGTCTTAATTTCAATTCGGGATATTTGAAATGATGATCACGCATGTGTGATTCTATTTATCGTTGAATTAGTAACATATACTTACGTCGGCGTCTTTATATAATAATGACTACTTTATGCGGAATATTTACAACAAACAAGTGTCAATTTTATTTTCGGGCAGCTGCTTATTAGGTACAATTGCCCGCGTTTATAATGAGCGCTGTGTGAAGTTCGCACTTGTAGACTCACTTCACACCGCAAACGAACCAATTGCGTCATCCATCACAATAATACTATCGCTGCAAAATGTCATTGTCGCTCACGTTTGTTCTGTCTTTTTAAGATGAAAAGATCGGTTATCATTATCTTCAAATCGACCGTAGACTTCAGTAGTTTCTTACTGGAACCACAATGTGCGTCTTAAGACTCAAACTCTAGCGAAAAAAGCGCCACTCCCGAAACAAATCATTTCTCCTGAATACTTTTATAAAAAAGTGGACAGTAGAATTGTTGCACGAATAAAGAAACATACCTGATATTGTAATAAATATGACATAGAAAAAATAAGACCCACATAAGACAGACCTTATGTAAAAAGGGTTATTATAAAATAAATGACTACTAAAATGATAAAGAGGCTTGGATCTAAATTCAGCTTCACCCCTGCACATTGTGTATATGATTGTATTCATAATTATTGTAAGATATATTTATTTCAAAAGATGTGCTGCTGAAAGTTTCAAGCGCCGCTTCTTTCCTTTCAGTTATAGCACCTTACGAAGCGGTGGTAGAGTAAAAAATGACGTTGTAAAAATGTACTATAAGGTACTTACTTACAATATAAACATTTTGATTTTGAATTATTTAATAATATTTTAGCCCCTCATATTGAAACAATAAAAAGTGATAAAAGTGGCCACTTTTGACCCATTCGCTTTCTACTTCTTATTGTTTCTCTATGAGAATACAAAACAATTATAATAAATTCTTCATCCCTGGAACAATTTACTGTCCACATTTTTGATAAATGACTTAATTCAGGAGAAATGATTATTTTCGAGAATAATATAGCGCTAGTTTCGCTAGGGGTAGCTTCTTACTTGGAATCATTGGCAGCATAGCAAATAAATCTATATAGGAACAAGTTCCAATTGAGACTATTCTACTAGAAGTAAGGTACCTACGTGTTATCACCTGTTCACCTGTGCATGGTCGCGGCGCGGGCGCACCGGTGCGGGAAGGTAGTCGTTCTCGAACGCGCCGAACATTCGCCGAGGGTCATCCAGGCCGTACGGGTCCGCGTGGAGCGTTCGGTTGGCTGTAGGAGGATATTAAATTAAATTATTCATTGAATCAGACAAGAGTCCATAATTATTTGTAACTTAAAAATTACATCAAATACAAAAAGATGACAAAAATTTTGCATGACAAACAGTCATGTAAATTTTGAATTTTGACTAAACTAAAATAAATTGTACAACATTAACAATTTATTCCAAAATTTAAATGTATCCAAACAGTGAGTTGATATAGCAGCAATCAGGCTATTTGTACTTCTTAAGACCCTATCCCTAAACCCAGCTGCACGGTGTCGGATCAGCGCGTCAAGCCCGGGCCTCCACGAACATTTCAGAAGCACTACAGAACCTAGGCAGCCTGAATAAAATTCTAAAAGCATCATTATATTGCACTTTCTGATATGAATGTAAACTTATAAACATGGATATTTATTATAACTTTCTCATATGAACAACCTACTTTACTGGCATAATAAGATAGTACCTACTTAAGTACAATAATGTGGTAAACTTATACCTACTACTACTTATTGACTTGTCAAATCAAATCAAATCAAATCAAAATGTTTTTATTGTAAGTAAGTCCTTATAGTACATTTTTACGTCATTTTTTTACTCTACCACCGCTTCGTAAAGTGCTATAGCTGAAAGGAAAGAAGCGGCGCAAGTAACTTTCAGCAGCACATCTTTTGAAATAAATATATCTTACAATAATTATGAATACAATCATATACACAATGTGCAGAGCTGGACCTGAATTTAGGACCAAGACTCTTTATCATTTTAAGTAGTCATTTATTTTATAATAACCCTTTTTACATACTTGTTTGTACTAATTAGGTATCTAGAGAATGTTCGCTGGCTCTGAAACGAATTCTAATATAACTATAGTGCGACGTGGTATGATTAGCTTTCGCTTGTTGATTTTGAATTCCTTTTTAAATTTTTGTCTGCCATAAATACATACTATAATTATATATATTCATCAATGATTTAATCTAATGGGGTGCTTTGCCATTGCCTTCCCCGTTTACACAGGTTATCTCAGTGTGCAGTTTCCTCACGAGAGCAGTCGGTTATGAACGTAAAACTTTAAGAAAAAAACCGAATAACGCCTTGGTACATGACATTGGCATGGTTTTGAACCCGGACGACAACGTCACATTATCCACGCTCACCTTAACTGAATTAAAACATGTTTTAGATGCAAAGTAAGGTAGCGTTATAAAGATAATCTTTTATCGTAGCTAAGTCAAAAAGGAATACACAGGCAATTTCATAAATAAAGTATAACTTCTAACTTGTTAGGCAGGAATGCCAGCGGGCCAGCGCAAAACGACGACGATGCAGACGCTGCGAATTTATTTGTATGGGCAAGGACGTCAAATTCCTGGACCGGTGTGCATGGTGCAGGTAATTACAAGTAGATGTAGAGAAATTAATTGGTCGTTTATACAGGCATCTTACGATAGTAGGACTTGCGGTACCTGGCTGAATGGATGATCATTAAATAGTTACGGATCTCACACGTATAAACACTTGCACTTCTAAGTAGGTACATAATTTTCGATAAGGGAGACGTGAGACGATATGACGTACAAATCTAAAAAGTACTTTTTGATAATGATTGAAATCTGACAATTTGAAACATTAAAATTAGGGATGTTACGGAGGTAGTTTTACCGGAACCGGAGTCGGAACCGAAGGTTTTAAATTTGATTTATCGGAGTAGGAACCGGAGTCGGAGAAGATGTTCAGAAGAAGTTCAAATTTTAAACCGTTTTATAATTTTTATAGCTGAACTAAAATATTGGCCAATGTTTTTATGATGACGTTTGCGGCAATAAAACATTCCTTTATGTAGTCCTACACTATTTAATTATATATTGATATTTGAATATGTTTGCTCACAAATCTTCGGTATAACCTCCGATTCAAAATAATCGGAGCCGAAGTTCGGAGATGTTGATTTTACACCTCCGATTTCGACTTCGGCTCGGAAGTCCGGGATCGGAAGTTCCGACCTTTCGGAGTCGGAATCCCTAACATCCCTAATTAAAAGCAAGCTCTAATAAGTGAAGGAATAAAATGTGATAAACTTTTATATTACCCATCGGACATTAGGGTAGGTAAATCATGTGTGCCAAAAACGCACACATAGAGATGACAAAATTAGTATGAATAAAATAGTACTGGTACAAAAACTGCATATTTCTATGGAGGGCTACCTGATGGTAAATGACCACCGTCGCCTAATACCTACATCTCACTCACCTCAATATAATGTTATTTATTAGAGGAATTCAATGCGCTGCTTACCTTGAGGGCCTAGATGAGTGCCTCATGTCCAAATAACGCTGGCTCTCATACCCTTCAAACCGAAACACAGCAATGTGTTTGCTTTGCGGAAGAAATACGTAAAAGGGTGGTGGTAAGGTTCCGAATGTGAAACTGAATCGGACCGAACCCATAAAAATCTATTTTTCAGTTATCAAGATTTCTGTGCGTTCGGTCAGCTCTTACCCAAATGCAAGACGCCATAGAAATGGTGGTCCTCTCCGATGTATCCCTCAGCGGACCCTGACGCAGGATCTTCAACCGGGAACCCGTACGCCATGGTGACGTCTTCCAAAGGGAAGGCCTGGATGGAGTTATGGTTCTCGTCCGCTTCGGGGTCCAAGAGTAGTGCTGCGCGGTGCCTGGTGAGGGGGGAGGACCCTAGGATTGAAGACAGTTAATTTACTGGGAATCTGTCAATAACGTATGATCCGATGATGTGTTGTCATAGAAGACAGACTAGGTACTTAAGGACCTTATCACACTAGTGATTTTTCCAGCTAGGTGATCGCGAGCGCCTATCCCCCCAATTTAAGTCTGTGTACTCCATTTTCGGCCGGAACGTCATTTGAGGTTGAGGTCAAATGTTTGTCTTTAATAAAAAGAAACCCCCTGTCTGAAAATCTGTCCGCACTTGGGTTTTCCCTTACGAATCCGATACATTGATGATGTGTCCATTTCCTGACACATTCTAATGTGACATTTGAATATGCCAGGCATAGAAGTCGGGCTAGTAGCGCCCTAGGGTGAATTTCAAAATCTTTGATGTCAGGAAATCGCTGATAATGATAGGTACCTACTGGATAAATAGGATTCCCGAATAAGAAGGTAGGTAGGTAAGTATGTTGATATCCATTATTATTAATATCAAATGTAAGTAAATGGTGGCAGAGGACAAGCAACTGTTCTCCGAGGATTCTTACGTAAGAACGTACGTGACTCATCATTCTCTACCTAATCGGAAAGCTAGACGGTTGCTTGCCACTGGGCACAGTCACCACCGCGGTGATGTCCTGGAACAGCTCCTTGGACCTATTCGCGGACAGCGAGTCCAGACTTCTGTCCTCGGCCGCACGTTATTTTGAAATGACCGCTCCTCCTACTTCAGTACCAATGTAAAATGCAATGCTATGTATAATATAGCTTGACATGTAACACACGATTGTTAATAACTGTTAGTGTTGTTATGAAATATGTAAATAAACAAATAAACAGATCTGGTTATAATAAAGATAAAACTTTACAAGTGGCACTCGTAAACCGTGAGGAAGGTGTACACCATCCAGAAATAGTCTTAGCTTCACTTTTGACGCCCTACCTATTTCTCTCAGCTTCAAACACAGCAAATGCGTCTCCTTCCCAAACTTGGCCTCAACAACTTTGAAACCGTAAGCGCTGCAGAGTGTGTGGCCCGGATTGCGGCCCCAAGGGTCCACAATTGTGGCCCCCACTACCAAGGTCACCAGAGAAGCTAATAGGAGAACCGTGGACATCACGCGACTTTGAACTTCACCAATGCCTTCATTTCGCCATTAACACCAGGTCACCAGGCTGTCACATTTGTGTTGGCGTTTTCTTTTTTCACTTTCTGGTAAATTTGCTTTCAGGTTGTTTTTTAATTGACATGTGATTGAGGTTTTTATAGAAGTTTGAGATGTTTTTCAATAACAAAGGAGGTATAAATGGATCGCTTGCTCAAGCGCACCAATTAAACTCATTCTTTTTCTTTTGAAAGATCTTGAATCATACTAAGACAATAGGTAGGCATGCGAGCAGCCAGTTTACTATAATTATGAACGGTCAATTTAGTACTCTAGAGTATCTCCGTACCTCAGGGTAACACACTTGTTAATCTATTTATTTTCTATATTTGTAAAAAGGTTTTATTTCTGAAACGGACGTACCGTGAGAGTTATATTATATTTTATATATAGGGTGTCTCAATAAGAGTGCATTATTTCATTTCAGAATAAAAACACGTATTTTTTGAGTGAGTTGTGATATTTTTATTGCATTGTAAAGTAGACATGTTCCGATTAAGTATGGAATAAAATATCCGGAAAAGGCCCCCGCGGCTCTGATGACAGGCCATTGCTCTTTTCATGAAATTTTCGATAACTTTTTGACAAAGATGTGGCTGTATCTCACCGATGACGCGATGGATATCGTCCTTGAGCTCAGGAATTGTTTCTGGTTTATTCTCATAGACCTGAGATTTTACAAAACTCCAAAGAAAGAAATCGCACGGCGTTAAATCGCATAATCTTGGTGGCCAGTTGAAAAAAATGTAACACAAAATTTAAATAGCTCACTCTTATCGAGACACTATTTATTATATTTCTGATTCTGGTATTTTTTTGGAAATTAGGATAATTATGAACCCTGGTATTAAAAAAACTGCGACGATTACCTACTTTGCAATGTAATATAATATTTATCAAGTACAGTCGACCACAGGTTAATCTACCCAAAACGTCAAAATTTGGGAATCTAAAATGTTTTTTAATTTTTTATTGAAGGTTTTTGACAGATAGTACTTATGCATTAGTGGTCGACTGTACTATACATAATTATAAGTCAGAGAAGTGTAGGTAGGTGCTATAATTGGCTCACGTAATGAATATCTAAGGAGCTTATTCCCGATATCCTGTCCTAAGCGTACCTATTACTAGGAAGAATGTTCCATTACCCATGCTTGGAGTGACTAATTAGGTAGGGTAAATATAGTTAATTTTACAATTTCCTAACTTTTTTGGTATAATCGGCAAGACTTGATAAGGCGGATTTTATTTAAGAACGACTTTGTACTTATTTTAGATTTTCAGATAGGTCCTTCGCGGTACGGAAGCGTCCTCCAAGCTATGGGATTCAAAACTAAAAGATTCCGAAGACAATACTGTACAGGCGTATCTCTTCTTCTAAGTCGTATTCCTCATTGCTGAGGGTCGTAATCATTCTAAGGAATTAATCACATAGAACGTCTCTCGTGGCAGATTTAATGGGGTGGTTTGCCATTGCCTTCCCCATTTCACACACTGGTTATCTCAGTGTGCATGTTTCCTCACGATGTTTTCCTACACCGTCACGTATACGTATACTTAGATAGATATACTTATTAGGCTGGTGTTCAGCCCGATTCTATTAAAACGACGTAATCTCAGAATTACTACATTGTAGCGATTTACGTTACGATTCGGTCCAGCCAACGATTGATCGGCCCGCTCATTATGTTAGCGTGGTGTTAGCAGAATACCTATGGTTGTTTTTTTTTAAGGCAAAGGGAACTGAGCTCATATAGCCATGTCTGATGTAAACAACTCTTTCAAGTCTTCATTAAAATGTCGTGACACATTTCAATGCTATCTGGAAGAATTTTCCACACTTCTGCACCATCCGAACCAAAGAAGAAGGCGTCCCGGACGCAGTATGGCTCTTCAAAATCCAGCCAAGTACGGATCGGGCTGCAGCGTCTTATTTGACTTTACTTCACTGTCCCACACATTAGAATACCTATGGATCGTATTCAAACGTATTCTCTACTTAAAAGAACGTTGTAAAACAGTGGAATTGGACTCTCATGGTGTATTGAATATATTCATTTTCATGGATCGTTCATAACGATGGTCATTTTATATTAGAATACGGTTGCGGGCGCGCGCATTGCGATCGGTGTCTTTACAAATATCGAACTGTGATTAGTTTTTTATTACTCAAATATTAAAAAAAATAATTATCAACGGGCTGTGTTTTTTAAAATCAATTTTAATAAAAATAAAAGTGGAAATGTTGAAATATACAGTGAAAAAGTATTGTGCTGAAGGGAGCAAGATAAACCAAATTATAATAGCTGTGTTGAGTGAGTATTTAATTAAACCTTAAAATTATTTATATTATAATTACCGCAGGAAAGAAAATGTACACAAATAAAAATTAAATGGTACTTATAAAATGTCTTAGATTAGGCCCGTGTGGTAGGGTACCAAGGATGCTGGCGGCGTTGCCCCGCTGGAGTGCTATGCTGATCCTTTGGGCGAGATAGCCGCCAGCCCTTGGGTCCCCCATTAAACCTTAGATTTTATTATTTCTTATTAATACCTATCTTTACCTATCAAAAATTAAAAAGATACTTACACACCAGTTTCAAAAGTTTTACAGGAAATCGATAACGAGAACATCCTAGAAATATTAATGTAGATATTTTTTTGGTTAAAATTGTTTAATGAAATAATTATTATAAGTACCCTATTTTGAGATCAAGTAATTTAAAATTAGTATACCTACAGGTTGTAACTTAACGACTTAACTTATTTAAGTCCGACCAAGAGGGAGGGCAAGAGGACCATGTTTGTTGGAATTTTAAGTGATAAGTATAAGTATTTTTTCATAGCTATCCAGAAGCAGAAGAAATTGACCTTCGTTATTAATCGTAAAGCCCGACCAGAATTGATATTCAGCTAAACTTTCTTTCACTTTATCTGATGTAGACTGCTTTTAGAGCGTCGGTGGCGTCGTGGCTAGGACGTCGTACTCCCGAGCGGGAGGTCCGAGTTCGAAACCAGGCAATGCCATGTACCAATGAGTTTTTCGGTGTTTTCGAAAGACTTACGTACATTTACCGATTGCTCTGACGGTGAAGGAAAACATCGTGAGGAAACCTGCACACTGAGATAACCAGTATATGAAATGGGAAAGATAATGGCAAACTACCCCATTAAATCTGCCACGAGAGTTGTTCTATGTGATTAATTCCTTAGATCATTCTAAGGAATTAATCAGATAGAACGACTCATTCTTATTCCTCATTGCTAGGGTCGTGATCATTCACGACCCTCAGCAATGAGGAATACGACTTAGAAGAAGATGTAGACTGAAATATCTGTGAAGCCACTTTACCCAGAAACCCACTGGTCACCGGCTGTCTGTATTGTTTTGGGTTCCTTGGAACGTCACAATACAAAACTTTAACTGTTCCGCACAGATCGGAACTCCAATAATAATAGTCACCTACGCAAGTCCGGGAAACCAACGCCATTGCTATAGAACCAGAAAAATATTCAGAGCGACTGAAATTGGGAAATCAATGGATAGATAGAGCCACAGATGACTTAATTTTCTATGGAATTATTTTGGCAACCACCCCCGGGGGTTTTTGCCCTGTAGCCAGAATTACCTTATACCTAGGTGGGTCTGGTATCGATCTAAGAAACTTTCTGCTGACCCCCCCGAAATCCTCAATTCATAGGAAAATTGGCGCTATTTGGGTCTGAATCTTTGAAAAAATTAGATTAATCCCCCTACTCTAATTTGGTCCCACCCCTCTGAGTACGGTTATGTTTATAGTGATCAAACCACACTCTTCACTGTACTTACTTGAATGTTTATGAATGAATATAACCTTCAACATAATAATGTGCGTTCTTTAACAGTTTCTAATTTTAGAAATGACTGGGTTTCTAGTGTGATAAGTTCGCCCTTAATTATTTTTAGTCTCGCCTAATGAGTAAATAGTTTTTCGACAATCCTGGGACGGCCCTATAATCGTCGTAATGAAACTCCGGCGCCGATCTATTTGTATCACCTGTCGCTTGAACATAAGTGTTATATTAAATTTTTTGCAGTCTCTTGAACTTATTCTCAACTTTCTGTCTCTTCTGTCTTTAACGACTGTAGCTCTTTTGTGCATATTTTAAAAAAATCAGCAAATGTCTAAAATCCGCCAAAAAAGACCGTCATATCTAGTGGCGACTATAATACTAGGACATTCATGCTCCTACCAGTAGGAGAGTCGAGTAGGAGCACGAGGAAACGCCCAACTTAATCAAGGAAGCAAAAATTTTAAGCAATCCCCTGTTCCTTCCCCTAAACTGAAATCCTAGATTTTTGTTTATTAAGCATTTAGCCATGTTAGGCATTCTCAAATAAATTAGAAGAACACGTAGAAAGGGTTGCCTAATTTGAAACCACGATAGCTCAGTTGGTTAGATCATCAGTGCCACGGAAACGCAAGGTCGCAGGTTCGAATCCCGCTTTTTTTCCATCCTTTTTCTAATTTATTTGACACAGGTACCTACATCCGGAGAATATTGCCACTCCAACTGAAACCAAGCAAATAATGTACCATTCATAAGTAAGTATGTCCATAATGATGAATTATTGTTCCAAATCTCAAGTTTTTATTGAATTAGTGGTAATTGAATTGTTTTAATTCGGTATAAATATGTATCTTATTAACTGCCTAGGTACTCACGTATGTTTAATCAAGAATGATGTATGTTTGATACAATGACGTGAAGTTACGAAAAACAGGTGGTCACTAAAGAAAAACATTTATCGACAGGGTGTTAACAAAAAAATTAGTCTGACTTACTCAGGAGTACCTACCTAGGTACAATTCATGAATGTTAACAACGGTCCAAAAAGTTTTGAAAATGAAATACAGGAGTTTCTAAGTATATACTAGGTATATATAGGTTTGAAAATGATTTTATGTATAGGTTTTGAAATTGAATGCAATGTATAGGTTTTCAAAACTTTTTGGACCGTTTTTTACATTCATGAATTGTACCTAGGTTGGTACTCCTGTACCTACCTCCTGTCAGGTATAGGAGGTAGGTACCTACCTAGTATATACTGAATACAACTCCTACTTTTAAGTCGTCAATAAAAGGATAACGAGCAAGGATCTATTTGGACCAGTTGTTCACAATCATGAGTATATCTTCTTGTAAAAGTCAGGCGAATGTTTTTGTTTACACCTGTTTATGTAGCAGAATACCGAAATTAGTTTTAAATTTTAATAGATAGATTTAATGTACACAAAATCAGGAAAAGTAAAAACTACAGGAATAATAGTACGATATGTACAAAGGCGGCCTTATCGCTTAAAGCGATCTCTTCCAGGCAACCGGTAAAGTTTTAATAGTCTTTTGCACACTGCAGGGATTTTGAAAAGGAAAAGATTTCTATGGTCCGATTCCGTCTCAAAAGTGTGCTTCAAACATTATTGAACTCATCGTTCAGCAACCCCGAACCTCTCACCTCCTATACTAATTTTTCATATTCAATCCCAGTTTAAAGCAGTGTGAGATGCCACATGCTAAATGAAGCTATAAATATGATATGAAGCGATCATGATTCAAAGACGCAATTCAAGAAAATTCACGAGACTGCGGCGCAAGCGTCGAATACACCTCTGGACTATTGTGATGGACCACTCCTAGCTCAGACATTTTAGCCAAGTTGGAGTCGTTAATTAAGAAAAATATTGATAATATTTAAAACATCTGCTAATGTTTAAAAAAGTAAGCAGTGGCTTGTAGAGACTGGAAGCAGTGAGCCTAAGATCGTGTGCTCAAGGGAAACCGCGAAAGAGGAGGATTTGGCAAGGTCTATCTCCAACAGTGGATTAGAGTAGGATGTTGAAGAGAAGCCCCCTTTTAACCACAAATCCTTTCCGAAGGCAATATCTGGCTATTTCTCTATAAAGGCTAAATAGGTATATAAATCGATACCAACTACAGGGCTGTAGGACTGTACTACGATTCGATCAAAGTCTAGAACCGTTGTCAGACAGAGTGACTACAGCAACAGTAAACAAATCAAATGAACCTCATTTATATCTTGCAGGCCCAGAGTCGGGCTCAGATAATCGCTCAAAATTCACTAAATCTTTGAAGAAAGAAGAAATTGAAGGATTCAGATGCCTTTTTGCCAAAAAATATTTTCAGTTTGCACCTCCCATGTAACATACCTACATACATGCTAACAGATTATTTTTAATTAAGTGAAAATACTCAAAAAAGTAAATAATTACACACTAATAATAGCCTATTGGTAAGACACAAACTTTCATGATACTAGTACGTATTACAGAGCCTTTAGCAGTTTTAACATCTAAAGCCGTAACTTTTCCATCACTGCCTCCTGGCAGCACATTTGTGACTCTCCCTACTGCCCAGTTCAGGGGTGATACATTATTGTCTTTTAAAAGAATCATAGTTCCGATTTCTATATTGGGAGTCTCATTTTTCCATTTATGTCTACTTTGTACTTTAGGTACCTATTTCTGCAAATGTTTCATTTGTAGGATAAAAAAGCTAACGTAACATGAGGCACTCCATCTAAGTAGGTAATTAAGGTTAGCATTAACGCGTCGAAAACCCTCTAATAACAATATAGAGAGGAGAACGTCGTCGATGGCTTAGTGGCTAGGACGTCAAACTCCCGTGCGGGAAGTCCGGTGTTCGATGTCAGCCAATGAGTTTGGATTTTTCGATGACTTACTTTTACCATGTGCTAAAAGGAAAATAAACATTCGTGAGGATACCTTCAGAGATAACAAGTGTGTGAATCCTATACATGCCCAGGAAGATGTTCTTTGTGGAATGGTAGCGACTCTCACCTGTGAGGAATGATGCGATTAATAGAAGAAGACCACCTAACGCGTCCTAGCACTTACTAAATACGAACCTGTACAAACTCAAAGTATGCACCGACCCATGATATCAGTTGATACGTTTCAATTTATGAAACCAGCGTTAATTGACCTTTCAGGAACTTCGGACGTTGCCAGAAGGGAATAAACTTGTTAGGTCTTTGTTAAATGGTTCCGTAATACAACATGGTCATTGAAACACGTGTAGGTAATGAACTAATGACATTGTAGGTAATTAATAGGGATTTATTGTCATCGTGATGGTATTGGATTCGTCATTAACTGGGCGAATGGGGAATTAATGCTTTTATTTTTGTTATGTATGTATGGTTGTTTGTTTTGAAGCTTTGCTGTGGTAAATAAAACAATCAGTTCATAGTTTGGAAGTAAATATCTACATACTTGACCTAAATTATGGTGTTTTCAAGCCCTTGTTGATAAGGAAAAAACGAGATCTATCGACTTTGGGACATTTGATTTAGAAGACTGTGCTTCAAATAAGATATCTTCCTTAGGTCTGGTGTTGCTGGATCATTTTCATTTATCTCATCCTTTCTTTCCTTACAGTGGTGCTCCCCGTGTTTTCATATACGGCACCCAGGACCTGCGAATCTTGACTCCCGAGTCGCACTGGATATTATATCATCCGCCTATCTTTTACATTTATCTCATCCTTTCTTACATTTATCTCTTTCCTTACAGTGGTTCTACCCGTGTTTTCGTACGGCATGGGCGTGGGCTGGCTGTCTCCCATGACCCCGCGACTCACGGCCCCCGACTCGCCCGCGGCGACGCCCGTTCCCGCAGACATCATATCTTGGATGGCGTCAGTCGCGTACCTCGTCGGCACGCCTGCTGTGTTTATCTTCGGATACATCGTTGATAATTATGGGAGGAAGAAGGCTTTGCTGTTAACGTCGATTTCTATGGCGGTAAGTGGTAGTAACACTTTTCTGTGGATCAGATAGGTGGAACCAGGCGCTGTTCGAGCTCAATATTTGGAGGGAAGTAATTGCTGATATAAGGAAGGATCATAATATGATCATCATATATTTTAGGTTGTTTTCTTATCTATGGGAGTCGAATATGGGGGTCATGACGCCTGTGACCCCCCGCCCCTTTACGACCACGCGACCCAAATTACATATGACTGTACGTTTGTGTATACAGGGAACACTAGGTATGTTGACAACATAACTAAATTACTAGACTAAACAGTTTGAACATCATGGCAATGTTTGACAAAACTGGAAAAGGTCCGTGTAAATAAAATACACAGTCAAAGCGTCGCCTTGTTTTCTTTCGGCATTCTTTTTTATTCATTAATGAATATATTTATACATCGACATATTCACAGCATAATTACAGACGCTAATCCTAATTTTCCAGTTATGTTGGAGCCTAAAGCTCTACTCCACTGAAACGTGGGCCCTCATCGCCGCCCGCGCAGTCCTAGGCCTCGGCGTCAGCGGCTCCTACGTCGTGACTCCTCTCTACATCAAGGAGACCAGCGAAGACTCCATCCGAGGGACCCTGGGAAGTCTGGTGGTCCTCTCGCAGAACTTGGGGAACCTGGTGGTCTACATTATGGGGGAGTATCTGAGCTACCGCGCGACGTTGTGGATATGTTTGGCGGTGCCGCTGGTGCATCTGATGGTGTTTACCACCATGCCGGAGACGCCGTCGTATCTATTGAAGTGTGGGAAGGTGGAGGTGAGTTACGTCATGAAAAAGGTTTTAGAATTAAAACTTTAGTGAGACATTTTCGAAACAGGCTGAAACTAGTTGGCGGATTTTCATCAGTAAAGTATCCGGATGTCGAGCAGTGGACTAGAGTGAGCTCTCAACATCATCATGTTGATAATGGTTGTATAAAGAGAGCAGACGAGCAAACGGGCCACCTGATGGTAAGTGGTCACCGTCTCCCATAGACATCTCACCTCACTATGATGAAGTTATTAGAGGGTTTTCGATAGACTTAGCTGAAGTACCTCATATGCCGGTAGGTAATTACGCTAACTCTGGTATCCGAAACACATGCTTTACGGCAGAAATAAGTAAAAGAGGTACCACCCCAGACTGACTCTGCAGTCATATGACTGAATTCAGTCAACGATTTGGACAGGCTTCGATGTAAATCGCAGACTAACCGTACTTACTGAATGCTATTACACTTGAGTGAATCAGTCGACGGACTCATTCAGTCAGACATAATTCTGTCAAGCGCTACCTTCTAAAATGCATGATAAAATGATTTATTGACTCCATTTCGTGAGCAGGAAGCGCGTGATGCCCTGGCGTGGTTGCGATGCCGACAAGGTTCCGAAGCTGCAGTGGACGACGAACTACAGAGCTTACTGTTGGAGCTAGAGCAGAAGAAAAGTGGACGGTTCTTCACCGCGCTCAAGAACATTGGTAAGTTCTTGCTTCTTCTAACCTAGTTCGTTAAAAAAATTGGAAATGTTTTACACATTACCAATATTCGTCATTAACCACTCCTTCTAAATCGTGTTCCTCATTGCTGAGGGTCGTGATCATTCTAAGGAATTAATCACATAACGACTCTCGTGGCAGATTTAATGGGGTGGTTTGCCATTGCCTGTCCCATTTCACATACTGGTTATCTCAGTGTGCCGGTGTCCTCGCGATGTTTTCCTTCATCGTCAGAGCAGTCGGTAAATGTACGTAAGTCTTTCGAAAAATCCGAAAAACTCATTGGTACATGGCTTTGCCTGGTTTCTACTCGGACCTCCCGCATGGGAGTCCGACATTCTAGCCACGACGCCACCGACTCTCAAATTAACCATTCCAACTAGGCGGAAATTCCTCTGCTAAAAGTGGTCCGCCACAATGGTCCAAAGGTGGATTCGACCCGGCGACGCTTGCGCCTTAGTATCGTACCGAGCCATGCCCTATTCTTTAAGTCATTGTCGCTTTATTGAAGAGTCATTGTCGCTGTTCGTTTACAGGGATTCACTTAGGTACTTTTTCTTGGTCATCATCAGACCCGACGTTCTTGGATGAATGATATGCTAGGGGTTGCTATTAAATGATAGAAATTGATGTCTCTTGCTTATAAAATGTAATTGTAATAAAAATGATAAAAAATGCTAATAAATTAATGCATTGCTTTAGAACACTAGATTTATTTGGGCTGAATTATCGCAAGAAAGTCCAAATCTAGGCCTTGCATGCAGATGCCAACTCATGCGTCGTTATGTAGTCACAGACTGTACCTATAGTTCTAGATGTTGAGAAAGCATTATGGACTTAAACATTTGAGGTCAAACTAGAACCACCTAACTACTCATCCATGCCTTGATATTTCAAATACATTTAATAGGTGATTTTATACTTGTGATTGTTGGTTTTGCAGTTGGTTTTAGGTTTCACGTTTTTGTATTAACGTGAAACAGTATATTATTTAACATTCATAATTTCATAGGTACATACCTACTAGGGATGTTGGAGCTTTGACTCCGACTCCGAAAGGTCGGAACTTCCGATTTATTTTACACCTCCGACTCCGACTTCGGCTCCGTTAATTTTGAATCGAAGGTTATACCGAAGATTTGTAAGCAAACATATTCAAATATCAATATTTTATTAAATAGTGTAGGAATACATTTATGTATTAATATTTATGTATTCCTACACTACTCTCTAAAGGAACATATTTTATTGCCGCAAACGTCATCATAAAAAAAATTGGCCAGTTCAGTTATAAAAATTAAAAAACGGTTTAAAATTTGAACTTCTTCTGAACATTTCTCTTCTACCTCATACTCATACCATTTATTGCTTTTCATGTGTTACCTCCGCCTCCGACTCCGGTTCAGACTCCGATAAATCAAATTTAAGAACTTTCGGTTTCGACTCCGGTTAAACCACCTCCGTAACAACATCCCTAGTACATACATACCTATTCCTTGATAGACTAGTTTCAAGGTTTCGCCGGACCTTGTCGCGTGTCGGTGTTTAGACTTGGCCTACCTTGTTACGGAGACGGTATTCCGCGGTAATAGTAAGCAAATAGCTAACGGGACGCCCGGCGAGTGGTGAACAAACAAAATATAGATTCCCACACCTTTGAGCCCCTTCAAGTGATGTTTGTAGTGAGTATTTGCGCTTCCAGATATTCGTGTGGTGGAAAAATTGCTTTTGTAGGTCATATTTTGTGTATTAGACTACCTACTGATATGCAATGAAATGAATCGAACTCAACGTATTTGAAAATTTGATCTTAAGTAAGTATTTGAGAAGTCGGGCTGATCATATAGGCATTGGATATACGAGTAGCGGAGGGATCTTCTAAATCGAACGGATTTAAACACTGCCAGAGCAGAAATACGCTAGTGACTTACCAAATTAAAGAATTAACGACGAGAACATTTAAAGTTACGTTTTAAAATTAGGTACGTTAACCTTAGATTTTCGTAATATTTTATGAAATGACTTCTTTCCGTGGACTCTTTAACCAACTAACTTCAGCATACCTTAATGTGTCACGACTATTTAACTATAAAACTAAAATTTAGTCATAGCTAAAACCTTTATCATTTATCAATACGTAAGTACTCGGAAATAGCTTGAAAGATGTACAGTGGGTACCCAATAAGAATTATTATCATAATTAATGTCCCCACTGTTGGGGCATAGGCCTCCCCTTGCACAAGAGGGTATGGGTCATGATACGCCCAGCGGGCCGTTCTCCGTTAGAGCAGTAGGTAAATGACCGTATTCGAAAAAATCAGAAAAACTTATTGGTACATGGCATTGCATGGTTTCGAAATCCGGCGTCCTAGCCACTAGACCACCGAATAAGTATAAATCTATTTATTTTCCAGTATCGGACCGCAGCACTTTCCGAGCATTCCGCATCACCCTAACCATAACGCTCGCCAGAGAGCTATGCGGCTGCCTAGCCGTGCTGCACTTCGCATCTAACATTTTCGACAAGGCCAGTGGAGGCGAGGGGGTGTTGACTGCTAACCAGCAAGCGGCGATTTTGGGTGTAGTGCAGTTCATCGGGTCCTGTACTGCTTCGAGCCTCGTTGAGAGGACTGGGAGGAAGGTAGGAAATTGACGTCGATTTCGAGTGGCCCCCTTAAACGCTCACTCCTGTGCTAGAGTAGTGTAAGAGTGACGGCGAGGTTTCGTTTAGCTAGCTATGTTTTATTTTAGCCAATGACATCTCAGAATTAGTGCAATTGTACCAAAATGGAACTCGCAACATCAAATAAAGTAAATCTGTGGTGACTGTTATTGTTACTGGGCATTTTAATATCAATGCATACATAGATAAATCATTAATCCGACGTTTAGATGTTCAGAAGAAACAAATTTCTTAATCGGATGGTGCAGAAGCGCGGAAGATTCTCCCAGATAGCATTGAAATGTGTCAGACCAGCATTTTAATGAAGACTTGAAAGAGTTGTTTACATCAGACATGGCTGTATGCACTCAGTTCCCTTTGCTTTAAAAAACAAACAACAACTCAAAATCCATTAAAAGCCACCAACAGTTATCAATTGTTAATTAGCAAGCGGTGTTCAATGCAGAGTTCATGCAGTAAATAGCCATTGATAGAGCCCAACTTGGTAAAAAATACCGAAAAAAGAAATGTTTGTTACAAAATAATTTTGGCGCCCAACATGAGGCAACTAAAATAAAATAAAAAACAAAACCTTATAAATTCTGTTTTAGTGAACTGTTACAAAATATTGCCTGGTAAGAATTTCATTTAAAAAAAATTATCGATGACCCACGCGACCAGGTTGCAAGTAACGTAAGCGTCTGTTTTTGGCATTTCAACAAGATACAGCTGGCAAGAATATGCCAATGGTGCACTTTATTATACCTATCTACCTGATCGGGCGAGTAATCGTACTATTCTAGACCTAAAGGCTTCTGTAAATGACAGTTCCCTTTAAATTTCCAGCCTCTACTAGCCACGACATGCTTTATCTCCGGCATAGGCATGACAGCCCTAGGCGCGTGGTTCTTCGCGCAGAGCGGCGCTGGCGGGGTGTCGTTGTCGTGGCTGCCGATAGCTGCTCTTTGCCTCTGCATCTACTGTGACGCGGCCGGCCTGCAGCCCGTGCCTTTCGTCATCATGACTGAGATGTTCTCTTTTCAGGTGGGTGTAACGTTCCAAAACGCTTTGACGAGTAATAGGTAAAGTTAGCATTTTGGAACCAGTAACTACTCGTATTATCCGACAAATGGCTCTACATCAGATAAGATATACCTACATAAGCCGGATTTTCAATTGAAAAACGAAGTTTTTTTTGTATAAAGAGAGCAGACGAGCACGAGCCATTTGATGGTAAGTGGTCACAGTTTTGACGATTTTCGATGCGCTGTGTACCTACTACCTAGGTTAACAAGGTCAATTAAAAAAAATGGTTTAACAAATGTAATTGCAATTCATGCGACATTTCGTATTGGACTTCTATATATAGGCCTCCCCCAGTTCTTTCCAACAAGATCTATTGGTTATTTTTCTTATTACGTCTTGCCAGCGTAATATTATATCCTAGAAATGTAATAAATGACGCGAGTGGCGCTACAAAATGTGTTCTCAGGTGGGCGGGGCTTAAAACGGAGTGCGAGCAGCGAGCCAATGAGAATTTTGAAATCGATCTGTGCAACATACGATCCTATGTTAGAGTTACGTAGACGGATATTCGCCTTTGTGACATCACCGTAAGATCTATTTTGGTTCAAATATTAATTTGAGTTTCTTTGTGTGAGAAATGTGTTGCATTATTTTCAATTCGCACACAGTGCCGTGAGGTGTGGCGCCGGCTTTTACGGGAATTTAGTTGCAAGTTACTCGTCTAGGGTATAATATGTCGCTGTCTTGCATGATAAAAGTAGCGTACGGATGTACTCGTTATCACATGTTTTAATTTCTGCGTGTATCTGCTCCTCACAGCTCCGCGGAACCGTGACTTCAATAGTGATAGCGTTCGCCTGCGCACTAGTCTCGGTCGAGCTAAGGGTGTTTCAACCGTTGGCGACGACGGCAGGACACTATGTGGTATTCTGGCTGTTCGCGGGGGTATGCCTCGTGAGCACTGCTTACATCGCGCGATGGGTGCCCGAGACCAAGATGAGAAGCATTGACGAGATCTACGCGGAGATCGGCGGGAAGAAGGAAGAGGATGTTGTTACTAAGTTATAAGCGGTTGTTGTAGATGACTTATGTTGGTTAATTTATGTGACTAAGCGTAGAGTCTGTCTAAAAAGTCAGTTTACTTGGGGTTTTTAGTAGAATTTAAAAAAAAACTTATATTTAGCAACACTGAATTTAGCTGTCAAATATGTCTGGAAGTAGAACTTGGAGTAGAAAGAGTCTCTCCCGCGTTTTTGTGGCATCCACGTCAGCTTTGTTTCATTTTGTCTTGCAAATTGTTTTACAGTAGTGTTTTTCTAGTAAGAATGGTGTTTGTTGCTCGAAGAACTTCGACAAGATGTGAATAATGTGTGCCACAGTGAAGTAATGTCAAATAAGACGCTACAGTCCGATCCGTACTTGGATGGATTTTGAAGGGCCATACTGCGCCCGGGACGTCTATTTCTATGGTTCGGATGGTTCAGAAGCGTGGAAGATTCTCCTAGATAGCATTTGAAATGTGTCACATCAGCATTATAATTAAGATTTGAAAGAGTTGTTTACATCAGACATGGCTGTATGGGCTCAATTCCCTTTGCCTTAAAAAACAATTGGAGTAGAAAAGCAGTAGGTACCTAGGTTGACATAATTTACAGTTAATGTCCGTGTTACTAAATATAAGTTTTTTTTTAAATTCCACTAAAAACCCCAAGTAAACTGACTTTTTAGACAGGCCCTAGCCTAAAATGACATCGACTTCTGGGTGGCCGCCATTGTTAAACGAAATGTCCGGCTCACTCGTACACAATCCAGTATACTCGTATAAGGGTACCGTGGCATTTTAGTTTAGCTTTAGATTTGGCGGCTACCGCAGAGTCGACGCCCTGACCAAGAATGTAAAAACCCTCGCCATATTGCGGTATTAAATGGATCTATTTTTTTCATAGCGAACTCCTTATGGGTGTTATTACATGGACGCGATCGACATATAAATGTGGTGGATTTATTATAGACAGTTCAACGTCGATTATTGTTTATTTCTTTGTCCGATCTGTCATCGTTTGACAATGAGGGATTTTCCAGCTTAAGTTTCTGCCTTTCGAGATAGATGGCGCTGCATCTGACAGGAATGTCAAAGTGACAAGTCGTTGTGACATAATATTTTTTCATTACATAGTAGGTAGGTTTTTGTAAAAATATAAAAATTCATCGAATTAATAATTTAACAATGACAAAACAAGAGCTATGAGCAAATAACAAAGAATTAATATCGACGATCAAATAATAAAAAAGAAAGTTTTTTAATTCAATTTTTATGGCCTTGGTACATGGTAGGTACCCATATTTTGGCACATTTTGACATTCCAGTATACAATCAGCGCCATCTGTTGAATTGATTGGAAACTGCTGAAAAATCCCTCATTGATCCGACGTCGATCGCGTGCATGTAATAACACCCTTGCACAGATTTTAATAAAACTGCCAATAGCGCCCTCTTGACTGGGTTTTTTATATTCCTGGTCAGGCTATGTGGGAAAAAAGATGTTGCACAAATATGACATGAATGTGTCAAAACTTGGTTTCACCTTAAATATAATACTCGTAGCTTGTACTAAGTTTGTATATGTAAAGGCGTTAGCACACTACAGCGAAAGCGAAATGGAAGCGGTGCGAAACCATACAATACACACTTCTAGATTTATATGGTTTCGATCAGTTTCCGTTTCGTTTTTGCTGCAGTGTGCTGAAGGCGTAAATGACTGGAAAAAGAAAGGTAGGTACTTGGATCTTAAATATGACTGTGAAATCTCTAATGTACGTAGATCTATTTATTTTTAGTACATTTAATTAGTGCCATCTAACTTTATATATGTAGTTTTAAAGGTTTACTTAATAAAATAGAATTTTACCATAGTGCAGTTTAATTTTCTACCCACATACCTACATCTACATAAAAAAGTCGATTCTACAAGAAAATAGTCGAAGTTCATTGATAAACAGAAATTAAGAGGAAGTTTTTTTTAATTCTTCAATATCGGGTTGAGGATGTCCTCAAGTGAGCTATCCACGCACCTACTTTATAGTCTTTACTTTATTATTTTTATTTTTCAAATAGGCATAAGTTTTTTAGTCATTACATTCAATAGTATTTTTTCCCAACTCAATTTTGTACAACAATCAATTTTCTACTTCCTAACCATGTTGTGTTTACACGTTAAGGGTTACGACCTAGCTCATAACTTTATATTGATTTTTCTGTAATTTCTATGGTTGTCATCTGTTGTGTTTACCTAATAAATAAATAAATTAAATTATCGTATAACAATAGTAATATTATTGGTACAGTCGACTACTAACTAAAGCAAAAAGAGGGTATTCCTAACTAATTAGGCCACGAGGAATACCTTAAAAAAATTCCTCGTGGTTTCCTCCTATTTGATATAATGACTATTTTTTCCTGTATAGTCTGTCAAAATGGTACAGTCTTACACAAAAACGTATTTATAACGTGTTAGTGATATACCTGGAGCATATACAAGTCATTTTTTTATTGCAAGTATGTGTGTTACAAAGTCATTTTTTAGTAATCTGTCAAATATCTCAACCTTATGTCCGCGTAATATGCTCTATTTCAGTTTCACAAATTCTGATGGTTTAGGTAGGTTTTTTTAATTTTTAATTACTACTAACCCGCAATTGAGGAGCTCGTAGCCTAGTTGCGAGGGTCTGAAAGTGATTGTTAAGCGACGTTGGCGTGGTCTTATGAGCTATGTCGATAACTTTTGTTCTATGCCGGATCTCCTCATTTCGGATTCGATCCAGCAGAGATACTCCGAGCATAGCTCTCTCCATAGCACGCTGAGCGACTTTCAATTTGTGAACCAGTCGCACCGTCAGTGTCCACGTTTCAGCTCCGTAGGTCATTACTGGTGTGCGCAATACCTCGCCTTAACAAGTTAATAGGTATAATTGGAGTAGTAATAAATAAAACTCAGGTTCTCAAGCAATGGAATGTTTACAATTGTAATGTTTATAGCTCTTACAATATCATAATCGTAAATACAAGCCTCTTTCTGAAAGACAGTCTTACTTTGTCTATTACATACAGGGTGCATTAGAGAGACCAAACAGCAAATATGTAACTATTTTATAACTCTATTCAAAGATAACAAATCGTAAAATGGGCTTTAACTTTTTAAATTGTATTTAATTATTTTAAAACGATTAATGTAGTGACAAAGAACGACACTCAGTCAGTTAGACTAATCTTCCATAAGGATAAACCTCCGTTAAACACATGCTATATCTGTCATATCAAGGGCTCTAAAGACACGGTGGATCAATACCCATATAATGGTGTTGATTCTGATGTGATCGCTAAACCTAAATTAAACAGTCAACGTTCATTTATGTAAACGAAATTGTGTCGGAGTGAGGGTGACATTTCGTTTAGCGATAATTGAGGTTTAGAAAGCGACACTCTGGAATCAACTGTCAACTCCGGTGATAATGAATACTACACTTTTAAGGACAAATATATGAATTTGATGGTATACTTTTGGTCTAGAAACACCCTGTATGTTTATATAAATATCTAGATTACATGGGTGATAAAATCTCTATGGACAAATCATTCGTTGAAAAATCACAACCACCACAAACGCTCTCGGGCTAGGAATATGGTATAAGGGTCTTTTTGCTGTCATGCGGATTTTGAGCCTCGCGTGCGGGCGTGCGGTGTCGACAAGCATCCGCATGCGGAATGCAAACGCTTGTACGAAGATAATAATAAAGTAAGCGCGCGGGTTGCCTTGATAGCGCCATAATGTTTTTTGGAAAGTTAAAGTTGCACGCTGCGTCTGGCTGTTTTGCGGTGCCACAGGCAATGCATGTGTAACTAATTGTAATAAATACCTACCGACATTTATGTATTTAATTTGCCGAAGAACCCGTTACCCCAAAATGTGCACCGTAAACAGGGGCGCCACGAGACAACCCTGTTAATTTTAATATATATGTGAGCCTTTCATTGACGTCGATTCCGGGATGCCGTTTAGCGAGAAACATCCCAGAATCTTTGAGGTGTAACTAAAAACTTGTTTTCATGTCATTGTACACAAATTTTGACTAGGGCGCCTGTAAGTGCGCTGCGAACTGATTGAGTTTGGGAACCCCTGCTATCACTTCGACTAGGTCACGTTTGTCGACGGCACACATGCCGAGCATACCCGCATGAGGGGCAAAACCCGCGTAACAGGAAAAATACCCTTATATAAACCTTATTTATACTAGATTCAACTTCATACATATTCTGTTGCAAAAAGAATAGTGGGAAAGCTTTGTACAAAAGCTATATTTTTTGGAACTTTTAATGATAGAGATTGTGATAAAATATACCCTAATGTTTTTAATATTGAGAATAATTTTATCACATCTCCAACACATACTCGTACATATTTACAACATGGTATATTGTAGGCCCTACAAATACAACTTCTGAAATAAAACTCACAAAGCAAGACCACCTTTCTGTTCCTCCGTATAGATACATAACATCGGCTCGATATTTCCAGTATAGGTTACATATATTATCATCATACATGATGGCTAACGTATACGATATAGATAGAAAATCGAATATATAAAAACGACACGATTTAGTATAGAAATTTTAGTGTTATGTATGTTACAAATTTGTGCTTTCCTATACTACATAATACATTAACTGTTCGACTCTTAACAATTCAAAAAGACATACCATGTTGGGGAATTTTTGAGTTTCTTAATATTTATTCTGATTTACAAAATACAGCGATCATGTTAATTTCGCATAGAATTTAAAAAAACGGTCAAGAGACTGTCGGGCACGCACATGATAAGGTTCCGTAGCCGTTCGATCACGAAGAATATTAAAATTACCACAAAATTTATTTTGCGATCGTTTTCATACAATTTGTTCAAATTTAATTACATTATAACATTGTCGAGTTCTATTCCATAAAGTAGGTAACTTTGATCCTAAGTTCATTGTAAGTACTTACTACTTGGTGTCATCCAGTCTTTTACTTGTACGTCACTATTTCCTTAACTGTGATACAGATAAACAGACAGACATGACAACACTATAAGGCTCAATATACATTGCCGCGGAATGGAATGGTAATTATAAATAGCAAATTTTCGCAACGTAATTGTACATAGCAAAATGAACTTTATGTCAATTGTGTAACAGAATGCGCGAGGATTCCCCGGAAGACGCGCGACCTCTTTTTTTGGCTCGTATTTAGTTTGTATGTTACACAATTGACATAAAGTTCATTATGCTATGTACAATTACGTTGCGAAAATTCGCTACCAGCCATTCCGCGGCGATGTAAATTGAGCCTAAGTATTTCTAGGTGACTACGGAACGGAACCCTAATAACAATTTTTCCCATTGACTCAGTTAACTTAGAACTATTAATAGTGAATTTGCTGCCTTTTCAGACTTTCTAGTATCATATTGAATAGAATATAAATTTGCACAGATGCCTGTATTGATGTAAGAGATCAAAACCCCAATTTTTTTCGTTACAAAAGGCGAACTCACTCATGTTCCCTAACATGAAAATTCCCGTCCATTTTATAATTAGTAATTACCATAACGTATTTTGTAATGCATAATATATGTATGTATCTTACGAATAGTAGTTTTACAACTACATTTCACTAAACTATTACAAAATCTATTTATCCGAATGGTATAAAAGATTATAATGTATGTACTTACTTATATGTTAAATAACATTAGTTTCATGAAGAATTTACAGTTTTCATATATCTAGTAAGTATATTCCTGTTCATTTTTCAAAGATAAGTACATATTATTTATGACAATAAAATGGTAATAGATAAATATGTTTTAGTACATCAAGACGCGTAAGTACTAGGGACTAAAACAATTACCCTTGCGTGCGCAATTGGGTAAGATAAGTACATAACTACTTAAAAATCTATAATATGCTTTGGATTGACATTCGAACTTCGATTATCTGCCTTAACTTAGAGCTCTATTCCATTGAAGCGCTTGTAAATTTTTTTTAATGTAACTTATTCGTCAAAAGTTCAGCAGTACAGAAATATTTCAAATTGAACGTTTATATTCAGGGGCCCGATTACACTATACAACGGAATCAATCAACGAAATTGTAGCGACTTGACTAACGCTACGTTTCGGTCAAACCGACGATCGATCGTTCCGCTCATTTGTTTACGTGGTATTAGCAGAACACGATTTGTGAGTTACAGTTGAATCGATACGAAAGGTACTCGCTACTTCATTGGGAAAGAACGACAAATGTAAAACAGTGGAAAGGTGTTGGATTCGATTCCAGAGTGGCCGACAAATTTAAACGAAACACTGAGCGTGAGAGTTTCATTTTAGCTTTAGATTTGATTTGTATACAAAGTAATTGTACTGTCATTGTTATAAACTCCGCTTCAATGCAATATCTCTAACAGGCCTCCTAAACGTCCCATACAAAAGATCTTAAACAATATAAAATAAAGACATCTCTCCTTACTCCGGCAAGACGGCCATAACCGAACGTAACCTACGCATAACTAGCAATATTGCACTTAAAATAACAAAATGATATGCAAATAACTAACCTAAGTAATGAAAATAATATAAGAAAGCTGCTTAACTCAACGATTTGAACTTTATAAGTATCGCTGTTTTTATTATATAATTTTTTTGTAAAGTGCGTTTTTTACGGGGTTCTTATTCTCAAAGTAGGTAAGTAGTAATTTATTGGCCATGATTCATGCATGGCCGCTAAACTTAAATTTAAGTTCAGTCCGTGTGTGTCGTGGTTTAGAACTGTCAAATTACAGCTCCATCCATGCAGGAGGTCCGGGTGCGAAACCGTGCAGTGCCATGTACCAATGAGTTTTTCGTATTTTTCTAAGACTTACGTACGTTTACCGACTGCTCTAACGGTGAAGGAAAACATCGTGAGGAAACCTGTACACTGAGATGACCAGTGTGTAAAATGGGGTAGGCACAAAAGAACCTCAAGGGTTTCGACCCTTGAGGATCTTTTGTGCCTGTGCACTTCGGTGCTGCTGGGGTTATTCCCGGCCCCCTATCATAAGATAAGATAAGATACCATCAGGGGACCCGTCTGCTCATTGGCTGTCCTTTTTAATAGGTATTAAAAAAAGTTAATTATTGATTAATAACGTACTTACTTACTTACCTATTTTAAACGTATTCAAAGGTTCAAATTCAACTATACTCGTACGTTCTTTATTGCAAGCTCCCATGGGAAGCGACCAGCAAAAATACTCAATTATTGCAGTACTCAAGTGCCGCTGGGATTATTCCCGACCCCCAAATCATAAGATAAGATAAGAAGACAGCTCCATAGAAATCGGTCCTTTTCTAACCGATGACGAAAGAAATAGATGGCCTGAACTTAAATTTAAGTTCACCGGCCATGGCAGAATCATGGCCTATAGGTTAAAAAAATATTAAAACTTTTGATTCTATGCACCGGCTCATGGTATCGATTTCAGCGGACAGCAAAAACTGACACGCTCTTTCATATACCTACTAGGCTGTGTAACGTTCCGCTCACACCTACCCAATCTAATATATTAGTAAACGTGACAAATCCATTTAGGTTTAGCTTTAGTAATTATCTCTACACGATATTCAGAGTTTACGCAAAATCAAAGGTTCGCGAATTTACGGATTACGCGACCCTATGTACGCGGACATATCCATTGGAATAAGTAAAAGTTAGAAAAAAATATAATAAAATAATAATTTGGTTCCAATTTGGCATTTCCATGTCCCACAACGTGGTAGACATTTTCTTAGTTTTTCTTCAGTCTCAAAAATTAAAGTGTTATTTAGTGTGAGCAGTTATTAGGGGAAAAATCCATTTTAATAGTGACTTAACATATAATTAAACAACTTTTACAAAGAATATAAGGTGTCAATTCCGGGGTGTCACTCTCTAAATTAAACGTCCCGCTCACTCTTATATAATCTTGTATACGAGTGAGCGTGACGGTTTCATTTGGGTTTAACTGTAGATTTAGCGGCCACGCAGGAATCGACACCATAATGTAGTGCAATATAAAAAAAAACTAAGAGTAAAGTTAAAACATATAAGTACTTGTACTTACTATAATAAAGGAAAAAATTATAGCTGCGCTAAGTAAACTGATTAATAATAAAATTACAAGAAAATTAGAAACATTGTGTTTTACAATTAGATTGTGTATTATGTGTATGTATTGTATGTGTATGTATTGTATGTGATGGATGTTTTTTTTTACTTATTTTTGTTCCACGATATACACAAGGGGAAAGGTGATCTTTCTTTCACACCTTGCGAATTAAGCATCGATTCTGACGTGTTACTCGCTAAATTTAGCCATCACTAACAGTTGCATTTGGTTTTAGCTTTAGATTTAGCGACTTTGCAAGAATCGACACCTTTAGGTTACTGCCTGGACTTCACGCGTCCGGTTCCAGCCCCGATTTGGTTCGCTGCATCCTATCACGAAGCGCCGACTTCAAATGGGGGGATGGCGGAACGTATGTTATTGGTTGGGTTGGGGTGGGAACCAAGGCTGGAACCAGACGCGTGTAGTCCACGCCTTAGTAGATCGTGGTTTACCGATACAGAATCAAGTGTTTAAGTAATATTGTTCATTTTATATTGGTTTACGAATGTGACTCGCTAGCTGGAGGACGTATGAGTCTTCTGGGGATCGCCTACCCGAAACCAGAAGACTATAGGCTCCTTCCTGTAAGCTGTACAGCGTCCTTGATGCAAATCATCTTTAAGGAACAGGAAGGAGACTAAGGTAAGGGGTGAGCACAAAAGATCCCTGAGGGTCGAAATGCCGCTGGGGTTATCCCTGGCCCCC
Source organism: Hofmannophila pseudospretella (assembly GCA_947369225.1). Taxonomy (NCBI): domain Eukaryota; kingdom Metazoa; phylum Arthropoda; class Insecta; order Lepidoptera; family Oecophoridae; genus Hofmannophila; species Hofmannophila pseudospretella. The sequence continues at coordinate 5,667,694 of OX376332.1, read as the reverse complement.
TGTCATAAAATAAGATATATTGGTTTATAAATATGGTGTTGATTCAAGTAAATAATTAAAATAAATATCTATATGCCTCGATTAGGACAGGACAAAATCACGTAGACTGGATAGGAAGTATCAATTGACATGTTTGTACAACTTTGGAAGGAATTGACAAATGGAAGACAGAAAAGGAATTATTTTGTATGAAGAATAGACAAAGATAGAGCACAGAAAACTAACCTATCCTTTAAGGAAAATAGGGCCATCTTTTCTGTTGCCGCCTCCAACCATATATGTTTGACAGATCTCATCTAAAATTTTTTTTTAAATAATTACAATTTTACATATACGACTAAACCCGCGTTTGAACTTAATCTTAGCTGATGGTAAATGATGATGTGGCCGAAGATAGAGCACACGGGTTTATAAGTATTTTATAGTAAATTATAAAACATCAGTTTCAAAAATCAATCAGCACACATCAACAATGAAGCGAAGATATTTGGCGACAGATTTTATACAGCATGGTCGCTAGCTAGGTGGTCTCCTGAAGGGGACTTACACCAGATTACTCGGGTAGCTATAAATCTTAATGAAAGATGTAGTTCTGAGTGAGATCTATCAAATGTGAAACAACGTTTGGTTGGAGGGCCCGACAAAGTTCTTCATATTTATTGACACTTTTTAAAGGATTTGGTGCGTGTTTTTGAAATTCTATAGAAGATAATATAATGTAGTAAAATCTTTATATTTTTTAAACCGCCTAGGTTCTCGTCAAATAATTTTATAGCTTGGAGACTAGACACAATAAGCCAAAATATATTGAACACTTCTATATACATACCTAAATTATACGTAATATAATTCGAATCATTATAATTATCTTTGTAATTGTAGTTCCATTTCCATTTAAATACATACATAAATCTACTACCTCTTGATTCACAGATTCTTAATTTAAAATGACGGATAAAAGTTTACGACGGGACATACTATAGAGCTGATAATACCATACCTCCACATTTTCTAATTTCTAACGGTCGAATGTCAATTTTTTTTTAAAATAAAATATATATTCGAATACACACAGAATTATTTTAAAATATCAGAATATTTTAAAATAACCTTATTGCCAATTGAGCCTTCTACGCGTAAACCTTAACTTTGTCTGACAAAGGGGTAAAAATCAGTACGTGCAAATGCCAAAATGTACAACATGCAAGAGACAAAATGTCCTAATGTCTGATATCTGTATGTAATGTCTGATATGTGTCTAATGTGTGAATGTTTGACAATGGTACAATCAAGCACATTGTACATTTTGGTATTTGCGTATACTGTACCCGGCGCCGTACTTAGCTACTGGTAGCACATTGGATGAACATGTAAAGCACTGGATTCAATTTACGAATGACAAATGAAAATTGTCAGTTGACCAATTTTTAAGAATCTAAGGTGGTATTATCAGCTCTATAGTATCGTCCACTTTAGGTTAGTTAAACAGCTACTTCGATTACTGATGATAAACAGAATAGGTAGCTAATCTTGTTGTAGTATTATTCAACACACAAAAAAATATCTGAGCTATTAGAACTAGAGTCTAAACAATAAGGACTTTTAACTAACTACGTGATAGTATTCGTACCTTTTACCATACAAGGTGGAAGGGTAAACACCGTTATCCTTGAAACTGGATAATAGAATCTAAAATCGATAGGAAATAATACCATTTAAAAAATAAAAAAAAATAAAAAATTGAGTGTAGGTAACTTGCGCGTGACCCCGCTCGTGAACTCGGCGCGAGCGAGGGGTGTAATGACGGGCGGGGACGGCAGGGGCGACCGCGCCGCGCGGCGCGCGAGCTTTCGTTGACCTCGTGACCCCAGTGAGACTTACGCACAATTTTATAATGGTATTATTTTCTATCGATTTTAGATTCTTTAAATGATATTGAATATCCAGTTTCAAGAATAACGGTGTTAACCCTTCCACCCTGTATGAACAAACTAATGAATCAGAGGCCTATATAAATGTATTATAAAATGGGTTACAATTATAATTTATAAGTTTATAACATAAATTAAAAATGATTTTTTGTTTAAATTCTAAGCATTTCTCATAAAATTCTTATCAAAATTGCTTTTCTTTCGTCGACCTGTCTTCGATCACAATACATAACAATTATTATATTAAAAAGTTACAAGTTAGTGGAGTTAAACTTAGTCGATATTGGTACGCAAAATACATTCTCACGTAAAACTACTTTGATACTTAAAATGAGATGCCATACATATAATTATGTGACATCACATAACTGCCAACAATTCGAGGGATACATATATAATTAAATTAGTAAGAGACAAAGGCAGGTTTCTATTAAGTCAGTACCGACTAAGCGGTGATGGCGTTTGACAAAGATTTGAAGTTATAAAAAAAACGTTTTGAAGTTATGAAAAAAGTCATAGTAAAGCGACTTCGTATAAACTTGCCATAAAGTACAAGACTCAGCGTTCATCAGAAGAATGGAGGCGCGGCGTTTTTTTCGATAAAAATTGAAACTAAACCTTAATGTCTCTAAATTACGGTTCTAATGACATGTCTGGGATTTCGTGCCTCCCGCCGCCCGTGTCGCTTGACATTGGCACGCCATTTTGAACCGTAATTATTTATTTACTCGCGTTTGACCTCAATCTCAGAGCGTCGGTGGTACAGTGCCTAGGACTAGGACACCTGACTCCCACGCGGGAGGTCCGAGTTCGAAACCGTGCAGTGCCATGTACCAATGAGTTTTTCGTATTTTTCGAAGACTTACGTGCGTTTACCGACTGCTCTAACGGTAAAGGAAAACATCGTGAAAAAACCTGCACACTGAGGTGACCAGTGTGTAAAATGGGGTAGGCACAAAAGATCCTCAAGGATCGAAGTGCCGCTGGGTTATTCCCGGTCAACCAATCATAAGATAAGAAGACCTCTATCTCACCTGGAGGTAAGCGACGATGTGTTCGAAGATGGAGCACACGGGCTTAGTAAGTACTGGCTCTTCTATAAACACTGTCGTAACAACAATCAGTGCCGAAGCGAAGACATTTGACGACAGACTTTACTTAGGCGGTTGAACCGTATTTTAAGACGTTAAGGTTTAGTTTACACTGTTATCGATACAAGTCGCAGCGCCTCCACTCCGATAGTTAGTGCTGCGCCTAAGAGGGTAGTTTGTACTTAGCTGTATATGTAAGTTAAGAAGTATGGTAGAGGCGAAGGCAGCTATGTCCGTGGGAAGAAGTGCCCCGTACGCGCTGGTAGCGGCGGCGGTGTGTCCTGCAATATAGCGTTTTTAAATGTTTATTCCGCCAAGGTTATGGAACATTTTACTATGGAGCCTGCCACACCGTGATTTTGAAAAAAATACGATTTCTCGGCGATCGATCCCACCGCGATAATTCGATAGAGGGCATCAATAGAAACATAAAACATGTCTTGACAAAATCTCCTAAAGTATCTCTGAATCCAGATATTTGAAGTTGAAAGTTACATAATTTTTTTAAGTGAGACTCTGGGTCAAATATCTGGGTTCAGATATACTTTAGGAGTATTTGTCAAGATATGTTTTTTTTCTTTTCAAAAAATTCAAAATTTTTATTCAAAAAGCTTATATAATATATAATACTACAAAACAATACAATGGAATATAAATTGAAGCAAGTAGGTAGGTATCTATTTATAAAAACAAATCCTGGCACCTGCACTAGCCAACGGCTGTCTTGCAACATGCCAGTCCACACTAAGATAGCCAGCGGGATATGGTACTGTGGGTGTACAGGGGAGAGGGTGTATGAAGTTGTGTGAGGTGATGTGTGTGTGTGTGTGTGTGTGATATGTGAGAGGTTAACAATAGCCACGATAAAATACCACTTAACGTAATACATCTAATAGCTCTTCCGTTTCAGCATATTTGATGTCCTCTATCGAATTATTAAGCAAGAATCGATCGCCAAGAAATCGTCATTTTTTTTCGATATGGTGGAAAGTAAATGTGCCAATAAGGTTCCATGGCCTTTCTATCTGATATGATAGCCGAAGACTTTTTTTGCGTACTGCCATCTTATCAGCCTATTAACGTCCGAATCTGGCGAATATGAATTCAGTCGTTTTCCATATCCGTCATTCATGCATGACCAAAGTAAACCAAAATTTCAATAATAAATACCTAAATAATAAATTTTTATTTTTCTTTAAAGTTTTACAGTGATCTATTGATCGGATAATGAAGATAGTGATGACTAGTGATCGGATAATGAAGATAGTGATGTCTAGTGATCGGATAATGAAGATAGTGATGACTAGTGATCGGATAATGAAGATAGTGATGTCTAGTGATCGGATAATGAAGATAGTGATGACTAGTGATCGGATAATGAAGATAGTGATGACTAGTGATCGGATAATCGGTTGCATTTGTACCTAAAGTTGCTCTGTTAGCATAATATGGCCCTCCTGAGTAAATAACGTTGTAGAAGCTGCTCCATGAATGAAATAATATGATGCAAAACACGATATTCCTAGATGTTTTCGTTCCTGATATCCTGTAACTGTTTCTGGTGTCATGTGGTGTGTAGGGGTTGAGGTTTAGGATATGAAGTTAAACCATTTACATCACTTCATAGTATATTCACACCAACACTTATTTTACATTACGCGTAGATGGATGAATAGATCCAACAGGATAACTCACGTACAACTACACTACACTGGGCATCAGACCCTCATGACTAGGGGATCACTCCTCCCCTGAAATGTATAATGAAATGTAGGACAACCGATATGGAACGCTTTTACGATCCCGGGATTTTGAGTGCAATCTCGGGATTTATTCAACAAGGCATGTCCACTATAAATTTTCGAGTTGTCAAGTTGTACCTAAACTTGACTTTTTCGCACGAAAATTTATTGTGGACATGCCTTGTTGAATAAATTTAAATATTTTTATACAAAAAAAATCCCGAGATTGCACTCAAAATCTCGGGATTGCACTCAAAATCCCGGGATCGTAAAAGCGTTACATATCGGTTGTCCTACATTTAGCGTTTAGCGTAGCTACTAGGTTTAGGTAATGCAATCGATTTTCCGATCAGTACTTATGACGAAAGTGGATTCTGGCGGATATAATCTGAATGCCATGTGCCGGTAACTACGCTGACTCTCTTACCCTTCAAACCGAAACACAGCAATGCTTGCATTGCTGCTTTGTAGCAGACATAAGTAAAAGGATGAATCTGCACAGTGTCATACTACCTTCAAGTACCAACTAGAAACACAATTGAGCTTTTCTAAAATAGGGCGTTAGTATGTGTTTAAAAAATTCTATGTGCACAAATAATAATAAAATAAACAAACCTCGAGCTACGAGCAAGCGAACTTAGGATTGAGTGCTAACGCTAGGTGTAATACTCTGAAATAAAACATGAAACAAAAAATAAAACAAAATCATGTGCAAATAAAGAAAGAAAATATATTGCAAGCATATTTCAGAAATATAAATAATATTCAGTTCCACACTTTGTCCAAGTTGTTAAAATTGCAAGTGTTGGACAATACAGCTATTTATTCATGGTCGCAGAAAAAGTATGCAACTGCACGTAATTAGCCATTGTAACATTCGTGCCAACTATTAAGATACTCGCTACGGTCGTATCACAAACTATACCTCATGTTACAATAGCTGTTATTACGTGACTAGTTGTATAAACTACTATTGTAGCACTCACCTGCACGTTGTTGTCGTGCAAGTAGTGCCGCGGCGGCTGCGGCCTCGGCATCGGCTCGTCGCTATCTTCGTCCTCCTCGAAGTCTGAGAGAAATGGCATACTATTTACTTATCTATTAACAAAACCCGGCATTCGTGAAAGTCAATCCCTTCCTACCTTTAAGAAACTTGTCAAGGAACATTATTCTTCTCTCCTTTAGTATTTATTTCGCCATCCCTGTATTATCTATTATATTATAATTATATTTATATAAGGTCGGAGAAAAAGTCTTTTCTTTTTGAGAGAAAGCGGCCGGGATTGATCAATAGAAAGAGTGTGGTCTTTCATCACGATAACGCTAGACCACACACATCTTTAGCCACTCAGCAAAAATTAAGACAGTTTGCCTGGGAGGTGTTAATGAATCCGCCATATGGCCCTGACCTTGCACCTACAGATTTCCACCTGTTTCGGTCTCTTCAGAATTCTTTAGGCAGTGTCAGGTTAACATCAAGAGAGGACTGCCAAAACTACTTGTTGCGTTTTTTCGATCAGAAGTCCCAAAATGTCTACAGCAACGGGATCATGTCACTACCTACAAGATGTCAAAAAGTCATCGAACAAAATGGCACATATATACTATAATTAAATGTAAATAAACTTTGAAAAAAATATGTCTTGAGTTTTCATATAGAATGCGAAGACACTTTTCCCCCGACCTTATATGTTAGTATATAGCATATATTTATATATTGTATTATATTTAGGTACGTATTTTCTATTTTGTATTATTAAGTAGGTATATTTATTTAGCATGTAGGTGCACACTTCGCCTGCTTTTCGTATCAAATTGTCACTTTGGGGTTTGCTGGAAGAGATCTCTCATAGAGATAAGTCACGCCCTTTGTGCTTCACATATTTTTGTCTAAGTTTGTAACATATTATGTGTGTGTACAATGAAGAGTTAATCAATCATTGGTAATGATTTTTTGTACACACATCAAGGAATGCGTGCCACGCGTCCACACGATCGCCCATCATGGACGATCGTATAGTGGAGCCTTTACACATTAACAATACTCTTCATTAAACACTCCAACTATGCCTGTGCCAGTGGCTAGGACAACGGACTCCAATGCGGGAGGTCCGGGTTCAAAACCATGCAGTGCCATGTATCAGTGAGTTTTTCGGTTTTTTCCAAGACTTACGTACATTTACCGACTGCTCTGACGGTGAAGGGAAACATCGTGAGGAAACCTGCACACTGAGATGACCAGTGTGTAAAATGGGGTTGGCACAAAAGATCCTCAAGGGTCGAAGTGCCGCTGGGGTTATTCCCGGCCCCCTGTCATAAGATAAGATGCCTGTGCCAAGAGCGATCTACCACAATGGTCCAAAGGTGGATACGATTCGGCAACGCTTGCTCCTCCAATGGGTGTTATAGGGGGAGGGACCGAAATCCTAGAAAAAGGCCCGTTTGTTCCTAAGGCTGCCCGGGCCATATCCAATACCCTGTCCCATGGGTTGAGTATAGCTAAAAGGGAGGCCACATATCCCTCTAGTGTACGGCCCCATCCTTCCCATCCAATGAAAAAACGATACAATATAATGAAATTAATATACAAAACGTAAGAAAATCGATTATCATTTAATGATGAATCGATATTCTTGTTCTGAAACAAACTATATCTCAAAACACAAGCACAAAAAAACTGAAAGAGCATGCGTTTATAACTGCCGTGCAATTCGTGGCACGCGGTCGCCCTTGTCTGTTAACCTCACTTGCGCCAACTCGGGTAACAGTAATCCGAGTTCAATTTTGTCCAAAGTTAAATGTAGGCGCAAGTCGAGTTTAGCGGGACTATTAAACCTAGAATTAACGCGCGAATAGTCAGGACTTAGGGACATTCAAAAACTAAACTGAATAACTTGCCAAATAAATACTTTCTATAATCAAATACTTACTCCTCTGTTTTCTGGGATCACCCTTGACCGTGTCTTCGGTGTCGGACCCCTCTGCAAAACATTCATCCACATATAACGATACAAATACCACAAAATAGATAAATATTATATCAGAAGGGAATGTCAGGAATAGTGTCACGTACATAATGACACGTCGCCTTAGTGTTGACCGCTCGGCTGGACCGACAAAGAAGTTCCCGCGCGTTTAAGAGTGCATCAATGTGCTCGCCACGGGTCGCGAATATTGAGAATCGCGGCGAGAACGTTCACGGATCGCATCGCTTGAAACCCGTCCGCAAGTCACTAATGTGATAAGACCCTAACCCGCGAGCAAGACAAAAGATAGAGTCCTCCCAAGCTAAGTCTGCAGAACCATAGACAAATATTGTATAAGGTAGAGAGAGATGTATAGAAATCAAAGAGAGAAAAAGAGTCAGAGCATTGCAGAGTTAGCGTTAGAGTATTCTACGCAGCACGGATGCGACATTCGAAATTTGAATTGTATGTATGCAAACGACGATAAAGTTCATTTTGATTACCAGCCAAAAGCATGACAGCGCCCGTATTATGTCGTTTCTAAACGAGCTGCGCCAATAAATGGTGAACTTTATTTCCGTTTGCATACAGTTCATGAGATTCCGTTCTGGTAATTATCTATTTTGTGTGCACAATACAATCGATGCACGTGAAAAGTTCTCCAAATAACAATATTATGTATGCAGGATCGTAAAAATACCATAAAGTTTAAAAAAAATTCAACGGTAAGTATGCCAAATACATTCTTCGTTTATTATTTGGAATGACATACATAAGAATTAATAAGTATTATACCCTGACCAGGAATATAAGAAATCTTTAAGCGCCATTGTTAGTTTTATAATCTGTGTTATGGAGTTCGTTATGAAAATAAATTAGTACCCTTTCATTATCATCAGTCTATTAATGTCCTCCTGTTGGGGCACAGGCCTCCCCTTGCACAAGGGGGTACGACGGGCCATGATCCACCGAGCGGGCCCAGTGCTGATTGGTGGATTTCACACGCTTTGGAAACTTTAAATTTCCTCAAACATGCAAGTTTCCTCACGATGTTTTCCTTCACCGTTAGAGCAGTCGGTAAATGTACGTAAGTCTACGAAAAAATCGGAAAAACTCATTAGTACATGGCATTGCATGGTTTCGAATCCGGACCTCCTGCATTGGAGTCCGGCGTCCTAGCCACTATGCCACCGACGCTCTTCCCGAGTACTCTTTAATTCAGCAATATGGCGAAGGTTTTCAATATTCCTGGTCAAAGTATAAAGGACATTCATGCTTATAGGAGAAAAGCAACGGAGCATATTCATCAAAGCGGAGCGCAATGGAACAGAGCAGGACGGCGATTCTCGGAGGTGGAATGTCGAATTCGACTATAGTCCTATCTCATTCGCTCACATTACTTGTGAGCGTGACAAGACGTTCGTAGCGCTCAACTTTTGTATGTCGAACTCTGCGATAATTGGATTCCTGATGTTATGATCACTCTTAATTTTTTTTTCTAGATCCGCCCCTCCGAAAATTCAATGTGTGTTCATAAAAAACGCGGTGTTACAACAAAAAAAAATGACACAAGAGAACAAAATCCTCTTGACAAGTTTACATTGTAGTTAAAACAGATATTTCGTTCATATCTGTAGAGACAGCAGGATACTTGAGGAGCTCGCAGCCTAGTTGCGAGCACGGTCCGAAAGGGCGGCTACGGGCGGCCTGAACAATTTTGACAAATAGGTTGGCCACTAACCATACGATAAGCAAGCAAGCATGATACTAACCGGAATTGAGCTCCCTTACGAGGGTTGACATGGCGTTAGTGACAGAATCCGCCGCGTACAGCAGGTCGCTTCGCAGGCCGCGGTTGTCTATGCCCACTGGATAATATATAAAAAATAAATAAAGAAGAGCATTTATTATCGACACAAAGTAATAAGGTACACATAATTATATGCACCTACCTTTACCTACCTAAACATTTCTGCATAACCCCATGGTTAGCTGGTAGAAAATGCCGCAAGGCATTAAGCTCGCCTCATGTACACCTTTTTTGTGTGCATTAAAGTGTAAATAAATAAAATAATACATGATAAATTTAGGAGCGTCGGTGGCGTCGTGGCTAGGACGTCGAACTCCCATGCGGGAGGTCCGGGTTCGAAACCAGGCAATGTCATGTAGCAATGAGTTTTTTCGAAAGGCTTACGTATTTTTACCGACTGCTCTGACGGTGAAGGAAAACATCGTGAGGAAACGGGTAAAATGGGGTTGGCACAAAATATCCTCAAGGGTTGAAGTGCCGCTGGGTTATTCCCCGGACCCCTATCTTTTTTTTAATAGCATAAAAAATAATAATAATTTATTGATGCAGACAGTATCTTTTACATTTTCTCAGATTTCCCTCCCCGCTCCCACACTAGGATACCCTGTGTTGTGGGGGCCAGTCTCTTCCGATAAATAAATTATGAAAAACATAAGGCAATGCTAAATTAAACAGTTAAGTATGCGTATATGTGGTGTGTGTAAGGGGTGTGTGCGTGAGAGGGTGTGTGTATAGGGGGTGAGCGTGAGATAACGTGTGTGTGATAAGATAAGATAATTGTGAACACATTATGCATTCATTGTTTTTCTCGAAAAAAACATAGCCAACTTTATACCTATCGTTTTTTTTTTAATCTCACCAGAAATTTCGAACCCCGATTATATTACAGGCTTCGACTCCGGGTTGGCTGCCAAACTTAGCCTAAATAAAACTACCACTTTCACTCACATGTTACATTGTGTACGAGTGAGCGGGATTTTATGTTTAGCGACTATCCCGGATCCATCCCGGAATCGACGCCGCAGTATGTGTAATTTTGAGGTGTCGACCATTTCATCAGGCACAATAGGGTAACAGTTACTCTTTTGTTCATAGGTTAAGAAGCACTTTAGACAATATGTAAACCAAACTAACAATAAAAGGCCAATTACAGGTCTTCACTAAGTAATTAATTAATCAATAATAGTAAAACAGTATTTAACAATAAAGTAGCAGCTAAATCGGCAATAAGAATACTGGAAATGGATTACATTCTTCATATCAATAAATTACATAATAAAGTGAAATATTTATAACAAATTTTAAACCCGAACCACCCGCATGGGAGTCCGCCGTCCTAGCCACTGTACCACCGACGCTCTGTTCGCAATTAGATACTGCGGTAATTTAGGATTCACTCACTTGTAGTAGGCCGTTGGTTCTGATGGAAGTTTCTACCGTCGTTGCCCATGCTTTCCATTCCTCCTAAACAGAGAAAAATATTAATAATATTTAGTGTCCCATTGAAAAATCGATAGCGCGTTCTATGCTCAGTATTTAGGCGTCTTGTATGCAGTGCCATTACTCGCTACGCGTCGCGCCATCTGTTGGCAAGTTGTGTGAACTAATCATAGTGGTGCGTCGTAAGTCGCCAGAGCTCGTCGCATTCAAGCCTCTCCCACACATACAGTCAACCTCTAGATATTAAGTAAAAATAAAAAAATAAAAAATCTCTTTATTTCATGATCACGATACATTAAACTGTGCTAAACGTTGGACTCGGCACTAGGCAACAGCCTGTTACGCGGAGGCCGGTTCAATTTCCCTTATCTAATAATTACATCAATTTATAATAAGATATTAATGAGATATTTAATTGTTCTTATTTTATATGTATTTTATTATTTATTTATATTATACATTTATTAAAATAAACTGAAATAAAATGTTTCTTGATGAGAAAGTAATTAATTAAGAAGTGTTGTACGACGATGAGCACATTGCATCGGTGTTAGTACTGTAAACGTGTCAGCTTTAGATAATCGACCTGTACCTGTGTGGGAGATGCTTAAAGGCGATCGATCGCCTGACGAATGTTTGTTTGCGAATGCGCTGTTCTATTCCGAATGCACCTCAACGCAACTTACCGAGGCTATGCGTCATATCGATGCGCTCCCGCTCGCCTAGCGACGGCGTCTGCGGCGCGCTTCGCACCGAGCCACGGGTGTTCGCCGGCTCTCTACTGTAAATTATTTGTTTATGTAAAACAAGCAACCTGAACAGGTTTCGTTTGGTTTAATTTAAGGGTAAACAAGATTGGCTAACTCTAAAGGAGTTAGAACGCTCTAAGAAATTCATTGGGGACAAAGTCACAGGCTGGAACAACAAGATCTGGGGGCTGAATAGACGTCAAGTGCGTCTACTGGTCGGTGCCTTCACCGGTCACTTTAGCACCAATGCCCACCTACACAAGATGAAACTGGCTTGCAGCACATCTTGTAGAGCCTGTGGTGAACAACTGGAGACCGTTTCACATCTCCTATGTGAATGTGACGCTTTCGCGGCAAAAAGGATGGGTCTGCTAGGCTCTGCCTATCCAGACCCAAGGGAATTCAAATCCCTCCCACTAAGACGCATAGTCTTGCTCATGCATGACATATTCGGTGAAGTGGTCAAGGGATAGGTACAAGGGGTTGAACACAAATGATCCCAATGGGTCGAAGTGTCGCTGGGATTCTCAGCCCTCATCCAAAGATAAGGTTAAAAAGAGTATTCACGGCAATAAATCTAGAGAACGGTGAAAACCTCAACAAAATCTGTTCAGCCGTGTAACCTTCAGACGCGCCGGGGGACTTTTTAATTTTATACTATGTAGTGATTTGTTCTTGTTACCGTTTTTACAACTTACTGCTTGTTCAAATAGAGGATATTACCAATACTTTAGCTAACAAGTTCTTAGATAATACCGTTCCTGAGACCTGGTAACAAAACTTTGAGCGGCGCTTGCGTCGCTAATTCTCTACGAAAAAAATTAATAAAAAAATATATTCGTATACGCTTAGGCGTACTTGATGAGCTCTAAAAATGTACAAGGGGAACATACAATTTTTTTTACAAAAAAGTTAATATTCGGATTTGTGTCAAGAACCAAGGAAATACATATTATGTGAAATTTTGAAGACTGAATCTGTATCTTATTCCGTTTAGGCGCTATCCTGACAGATGGACGGACGGATGAGGTAGCGACAGCAATAGGACTTCGTTTTCCCCTTCGGGGTACGGATCCCTAATAACTCTAAATTAAAAATTTAAGAAACCCCCGACGTACCATTGTGGATACCCTTACTTTTTGCTGGTCATCATCAGATCCTCAAGGTTCCAGAAGTGGGAAGGTCACCATAGTCATAAACATTTAACCTCAAACTCAAACCACCTAATTGTTACCGTTCCAGAGATTCCATCATACTCCAACATCCCAAGATACTCCAACATCTTAAAACCACTGATCCAATTTTCATCTGACATGGATGAGAACATTCAACAGGTTAGACCTACGGCGTCTTATGGCTTCGCCCTACGCGGAGTTCGGCCTTCGGCCTCGGCATGGCTATCTTAAAAAAATTTTCTTTCTCTTATATTGTCTCAGGATTCCCTACAACTTTAGTTCGAGACGACCCTATCTAACTATTATAGTTTTGGCGGGATGATAATCTCCAAATTTTTTCAGTTTCATATTGTGAAATTGAAGTTCGCTTACTTATTCCTGGTTATCATCATATCCTCAAGGTTTCAGATGTCCGAAACGCACCAGATCCTGAATATTTGAGCTCAAATGCGAACCATCTAGCTATTACCGTTCCAGAGATCCCATTTGACATTAAAGATGCACCAAGATCTTGGAAACCACTGGTCCCATTTTTATCAGGGCTAGCTGAGAACACTCGACAAAATTCTCTATTATATAAAAAAACCGGGTCCAAATCGGACCATCCGTTGTCAAGTTATGATGCCACAGACAAACAGACCGCGATACAAACATGTCAAACTTATAACACGCCCTCCCTCGACCGGTCGGAGGTTAAAAAGTGGTGTATGCATGGTGTAGTTACCTTTCAGGGGGTGCGCTGGGTTGCGGCTGCGAGCCTGGCAGTGGAGGACTCTTCGTGGAGCGAGGGGACGAGTTGGGGGTTGACCTCGGGGACGACTGCTGCGTCTGCGCAAATTAGAACTAGGTACAACTCTAGTGAGACATTTTTTATTATGGGGGATTTACATGGGTCGATTTTCGCCGCACGACTACGCCGCACCGCGAAAATCGACCATGTAAATAGCAAATCGACTGGACAGCAAGTGTATAAAATCGAAAACGCCAAAGTAGAGTAGGTTTCGACTTGTGCCGTGCGATAACAGGCCGCATGCGGCAGGTGAATAAAATCTATAGTGAAACAGCTCAGTCGCAGGCCATTTTATAAAATAATCAGGATCTTTTGAACTCCATTCTATCAATAAAGTATCCAAAGTACCCATTATTTTACGTCGAGAAATCCACCCGCGTATCCAAAATTCACGTTTTTTCCTTTCCTTCTTCTTTCTTTGTACTTCAAGCAATCTTTGTGGAATTAGTAAACCTAAAAACCCACGTAAACGAAAATATTAAGCAGAACGCTTAATATTTTCGCAGAAAATGACCTAGTCGCTTGAACTAATATCTACAAGATGATTATATGTATTGTCTTCTAAGTAGAAGGAGTTTTATGAATGATATCGGAATTTTAATTTCATTCATTGAAGTCAGAATCCATATAATCTTACTAAAACGTTATTTATATATAACCAACTTTTATGCAACAGAATGCTTTGTGTAATTCTTATCTTAATATGACATTGTTATTTTAAAGTTATTGCTCTTGCTGCACGGCGAAAATCGACCCATGTAAATCCCCCATTATGTATTATTAGATAACGGGTAAAGTAAAATACTCTTGTAAAGTGGCTCTTGTTGCACCGCTTTTAGGTTCATAATGCAGCTTATAAAACACGCGTGCTTTTTACTTTACATTACGGCACTAGTGCTTTTTACTTTTTTTTAAATCTCTTCAAAGAGTTTTATGTCTAAAAATATGTTTACGAATGTATTTTTTCTTCGCAAGTGTGTTGATAAATGCGTGAGCATTGGTCACATGTATCATAATGTAGTATTATTGCACAAAATTGGGAGTAAACAAAAATATGATAAAATATTGGCGGTCTTATACCTAAAAGCTATATCTTTCAGACAACCTTTGGGTAGATAAATTTTTAACTTCTCCGACGTAGACTTACTCAGGAAGAAAAAAGATGTCGGAGATATCTTCGCGATAATTATGAAGAGAGTAACACCTTTTATACTTATCTAATAATAATAATCTGTGTAAGAGAAACATATTATTAGATAGGCTTTTTTTCACTTGTCAAAAGCGAGCTGTAGTAGACCCTGATGTGCAGGGTTACTGCCTATTACCTATTTATTTCTGCCGCAAAGCAGCTTGCATTGCTGCCTTTTAGTTTGAAGGATAAGAGAGCCAGCTTAATTACCGGCACATGAGGGGTATTTTGTACGTCTGAAGTTTAAAAGCATTTCTCAGAACTAGCCTTGAGTTAAAAACATCCGAGTTATTAATAGCATTCTTCGTTACCATGGTAACGGCAGGTATTTCAGCAAAGTCGCCTTACATACAGGGGAACTCCCATGTCCGGCGCGACTATATGCAATCCGAAACCTAAAGACCATAAACGAGTAACTACTAACTACAGAGGGTGTGATTAAACCGAAATAGGCTGTTACAAGATTCAAAACGGGATTCTTACGATTTATTTATGAGTTATTATATACACGTGCTACCTACATATACAATTTTATGTGTACGGAAATAAAAAAATCGAAAAACGGAAAGCTTTAAAAAGTTTTTTTAAAGCTTTTCGTTTTTTTCTGGTCTTTTTTTTCCTCATGGTCGTATTAAATTGAAATATTTTAACACGGGTCAGCATTATAGTACAGCTGAGCTAAAATGCGTTTTATTGGACTGAGTGGAAAAAAAATCCACTTCCAGGGGAATTATAACGGCAATAGTTTCATGGAACTGGTATTCAATTACACATTAGATATACAGCAGAAAAAATACCATTTGGTCATTATTTTTTATCATTTTGGTCAAAATCCCTCTTGAAAATTGGAGCTCACACGGATCATAGTCGAGCTGTCAGTGCAAATGAATTTGTAGGTATTATTATTTATTTAGGAATTTCTTGGTCGTAGAAAAAGTATTGTACCTGCACGTAATGACCATTTTATTACTCGTGCTACCATTACGTGATAGTTGCATAAACTATGTATTATTTTCTTCAATTAATATTTATAAAGACACATTAATTCATCGATTTAAACAGATATGACAAGATCAAAATATTTCGATTGTTCCCGACTGAAGTCCAATGAGTGATGTCTGACAGTTGCGTCGACTAAAACGTAACAGAACTGAGTTACTATTGTCATGTGATATGACTCATGTCCTTAGTAATATAAAAAGTCGTAGTATCAATTTAATGAATAAATCAAGCTATTCGATGGGTATCAGTGGTATTCTTTATAATTTTATATATACCCAAAAATCAGCGACTCAATAGGTTTTTATTAACACCCTGTAGCGGTATGTGCCTTTATTTTAAACAACGTATTGTGTTCCTACAGTCCACCAACAACTAATGTATACAACTCCTTCAAAACTCAATTTGGACGTTATGGCACTTCGGCTACAGTTAATTTTAGATTACAGTGGAGGTTGTTCCAGTAAAGTATGGCGGGTTGTACGAATCGGCACGGCAATAATTGAACCTGGGAAAATAATCCAGACGTTCTGAGTACCTCTTGCGAGTTACTTGGGCTTGTAAAATCATTCAGTGCTTTCAAATAAGGTGTAAATGTAAGTTTAAAAACAACCTACTTATGTTTTTTTTTGAAATTAAATGAAATACTTATTTTATTCATAAGAAATAAGGTACAGTTTAAAGATGAAGTAAAAAGGTATTTCAAGTGTTCAGCATATTTCACCAATAGTTTGGTATGCAAAAGAATGCGAAATTGTGTTGTGAAATAAGATTATTTTTACGTATTTTAGTTCAATTTACATTACTCCAAAAAGGCGATGGTATGTCATGATATGAAGTCAACATAATAAAAAAAAACGAAAGATACAGGGGTTGAAGGGAGAGTAACTAAAAACTGAAATGGTTTCCTTTCAAGTCGTAATTATAATGAGTTATTTGCATGACGATTGTTTTAAAATAATTATTAGACTTACGAAGTAACATGTCACTGTATCATTAAGAACTACAGTCTGTACAAGATTGAATAATAATCACAGATTACTAATTGTAAAATAACTTTACCAATTATTGCTAAATAATCAAACTTTCAAAATGAAAAAACTCGCACTGCAATTGTACATTACTGTAGAGGCCACGAAATTACCCATCCGCGGATCGTAGTAAAGTATTTTATATATACAGAAACCGTTTCCGAAACCCCGCTATCCCGCGGGCTTATCCATACTAATATAACGTTTGAGGTCGTTAACCCTAAATTGCACTACCTAATCCGATCACTGTATGACAAAAACTTAATTATTGTTATCGTTTTAAATATTTTTATTTTTTCAGACCAAAATGAAAACAATGAAGCTTGTTACAATAGTCTTTATTGCTTTTACAATAGCGGTGGCTATGGCGCACCCCGTGGAACAGAGTGACGCTAACATGGTGACGGGTGCGCCAGATTTTAATAAATGTATCAAAGAAGGGCTTTCGCAATTCATGTTCTGCTTGGCTAGAACGCAAAGTGAAAATCATACTGAAGGTAATTTATTTTTTATTGTCATGGATGTAACAAAAAACCCCTAAAGTCCCGAAAGAAGGCGTTCAGTATCTAACAAACTCCACAATGAAAGTTGTTCAGTTATGGATCTTATCTTATCTTTGGATGGGGGCCGGGGATCCCAGCGACATTTCGACCCATGGGGATCTTTTGTGTTCAACCCCTTGTACCTATCCCTTGACCACATCACCGAATATGTCATGCATGAGCAAGACTATGCGTCTTAGTGGGAGGGATTTAAATTCCCTTGGGTCCGGATAGACAGAGCCTAGCAGACCCATCCTTTTTGCCGCGAAAGCGTCACATTCACATAGGAGATGTGAAACGGTCTCCAGTTGTTCACCACAGGCTCTGCAAGATGTGCTGTCAGTCAGCTTCATCTTGTGTAGGTGGGCATTGGTGCTAAAGTGGTCGGTGAAGGCACCGACCAGTTCTGGACCAGTAAGGCAGTTATGGATACTGAACACCCCCATTTCAGGACCATAGGGGTTTTTGTTACATTCTGTATACGGAGAGCAGACGAGCAAACAGGCCACATGATGATAAGAGGTCACCATTGCCCATAGACATCTCACCCCACTATAATGTGATGAGAGGGTTTTCGAAGCGCTGCTAACCTTGAGGACTAAGATGGAGTTCTTCATGAGACGGTAATTACCTCTGGCTCTCTTACCTTTCAAACCGAAACACTGCAATTCAAGCATTGCTACTTTGTGGCAGAAATAGTTAAAAGGGCGTACCACTAATGTATTATTAAATGTATTATTTCGATTTGAATATTTGGAATCTTCTTTACTTTTACGTCACATTAGTAATAGGTAGGCAGTACCTGTAGGTAGACGCTTATAATATTTACATTCTTATATAAAACTAAAACACTTTTTTTCTTTTAGCAATGATTTTTAAGGAAATCATGCTTATTAATAAGTAAGTATGGTAAATACTTGCGGTTGTTGGAACTTGGTGATGTAGTACATGATTAGACTTAAATAATATACTGTTTCACGGGTTTTTATTGTACAGAGTGAACAAAAAGGGTATTCCCAGTTTAGATGTTAAAATCATAAATGAAAATGGTTCTATTCTGTAATTGGTTTATTACTATCTAAAAGTACACGATTTGGAAAAAATAGTAACCAAAAATTATGTTGTCTATATAACGTCCATTCCGATTTTGGCACTCTTCAAGTCGTGACCGTAAATTACCTATTACACGTTCACATAAACCATTAGTGAGTATCCTTATTTCACTTACAATATTGTCCTTCAACTGAGTTAAGGTTGTCGGCTTATTTTTGTAAACTTGACTTTTGAGGTAACCCCATAAAAAATAATCCATTGGACTCAAGTCCGGACTCCTGGGGGGCCATTTAATGTTACCCTTTATTGTAATTAGCTTTCCTGGGAACAACTCATTCAGGGCTCTAATTGACCTGTCAGTCGTGTGAGATCTGGCACCGTCCTGCTGGAAAAATGTATCCGAATTGTAACCTCTAAACTCTTGTAAAGATGTTTGGATGTTTAGGGCTTGACTACGCTTACGCAGTGAAAGTGTGGGATCTTGTCTTGTCGACTCATGCACTTCTTGAATGACTTCAGGCACTCTTATTTCTCGTGGACGACAGGAACCAGGATTTTTTACTGTCGATCCCGTAGCCTCAAATGTCTGAACCCATTTTCTAATAACCTTTGCACTGGGAGATAAATTAACGCCTCGCAAATTGAACTCCGCGCGATATAACCGACGCGCAGTTATTATTGAATTATTGTTTTGATAGTAAGCTCGTACACAAAATGCACGCTGTGCTCCGGTATATGACTCCATTGCAACTAAATTTATAAGAAATACTACGCATAACGACATAATTTTTTTTCATATCTACCTTATAATTACAATTTATGGAACTTTAAAGTGCGAATACCCTTTTTGGACACCTAGTATTTTATTAATTACGACCGGTTTCGTTTACACATCTTCGCGAAGTAATAAAAAAATAAAAGAAACCGGTCGTAATTAATAAAATACAATAAAAACCCGGGAAACAGTATATTATTTAAGTCTAATCATATACTACGAGTTTCACCAAGTACCAACAACCGCAAGTATTAACCATGCTTATTTTTTTGATTTTTTAGTACCTAACCCAGGCTAAAAGTAGGTAGGTATATAATAAATATTAGAATTTCAAATGATTATAATGTGACAAAAATCACAGCATATTAGACTCGATTACATGACATTACATTCCTTAAAACTAATAATAACAAATAAATTTTTATACATCATCATCATCAGCAGCCTACTCTAGTCCACTGCTGGACATAGGCCTCTCCCAGGGCGCGCCACTGAGCCCGATCTTCGGATCTTCTCATCCAGTCGCTGCCAGCCACCTTGCGCATATCTAGCAGGGGGCGTCCCACACTACGTTTGCACAAACGCGGTCGCCACTCCAGAACTCGTCTCCCCCAGCGGTTGTCGGTTCGGCGACAGATGTGACCGGCCCACTGCCACTTCAGCTTGCTAATCTTATGAGCTATGTCGATAACTTTTGTTCTATGCCGGATCTCCTCATGTCGGATTCGATCCAGCAGAGATACTCCGAGCATAGCTCTTTCCATAGCACGCTGAGCGACTTTCAATTTGTGAACCAGTCGCACCGTCAGTGTCCACGTTTCGGCTCCGTAGGTCATTACTGGTAGGACGCACTGGTTAAAGACTCTTGTCTTTAGACATTGAGGTATGGGCGACGAGAAGATGTGACGTAACTTCCGAAATGCTGCTCAACCCAGCTGCCATTTTCTGTCGGCTTCTTTCTCGAAGTTGTTTCTACCTAATTGCACAGTCTGCCCGAGGTAGACGTATTGTTGCACAACTTCGAGGGCCATACCATCGACGATAATCGGTCCCGGAACGACATGGTCATTGAACATGACCTTAGTCTTGTCCAAGTTCATCCCGAGACCGACACGTCGTGAAGCAGCATTGAGATTGTCCAGCATTTCTTGAAGGTTGAAATTTTTATACATATAACATTAATTCACATTTTACTTGTGACTTTAAATGTAAACCAATAAATCATTAATTTATTATTTGCTAGGAAACAATAAAAATTCTTCACATATTTACGGAGTTACTTTGTATAAAATAGACAACTAGTGCCAAATCAGTACAGTTCTAATACGAAAGTGAAGAGCTAAGCAAGAAATCGCAATGAAGTTTAACATTATTACAGTCCTTATTGTTATAGCCGTAGGGGCGGTTTCGGCGTGGCCCGACTGGACCAAAGTGGAAGTACAGATTAAACCGAAGGATCTTGACGTTAAATGTCTTCTAGCCGCTCTAGACTATGTTCAATGTATGAAGGCTGGAAAAAATCAAGAAACCCTGGCTGAAGGTAATATAAAAACTAATAATCTAAAGTAGTTACTTATGCACCAAGTTCATAATGAAGGAAATAACGCCCGAATTATATTATTATTATTATTATTATTGGATTAGCAGGCAGGCAGCTAATGCTGGTTAGCCTATTTCTTCACATTTCGTAAGTGGCTGTCTAATCTGTTCTTAAACTGGTTTATTGTTTCAGCATTCACAACTTGGTCAGGTAGGCCGTTCACGGGATTATTACCCGGTTGAATAGGAGATGATGTTTTGGCCGTGTTCCGCACTAGTTATGTGCAGTGTCATTATATTATTATTATAATATTATGAACTGGTCATTTGTGATCCTTGTAGGAGTTCTTGTAATCTAAAGAGTATTAGTTAATTAGATTCGTATCATGTATTTTTTTCAAATTTTTTGTTATCTATTATATAAATTTGCACACCACAATGTGGTAGGATATACTGGAACTATACAGAGTGTAACATTAAGAACGGTCAGTATGGGAAAGTCTGAAACTATAAGACATACGAAGATCTGTTCTTAGGAACCATGTCATCAATTTTAGTAACAAGAAACACTGTATTCATACATTTAAAAAAAAAACTGTACTCAGCCTGGGAATCGAACCCGGTTGTTTTGAAAAAAAATCCAACACTATTTCTATTTAGATATCGATTGTGTAGGTCTTAAGGAATAAATGTTAGTATGAAACGTGATGTTTAAAATTAATAAAACGCATTGTTTCCATATCTTTTAATTCATTTTAGTAGGTGTTCGAAATGACTACCATTTTGTAAAATACAACATTCAACTCGTTTAGGTTACGATCTTACTATTGAATTTTGTATCTTCAGGTGGTGAATTTGCTTTAAAATTGTCTCTATGGCTGCTTTTAGGTCTTTAATTGTGTCGTAGCTTGTTTTGTACACTTCATCCTTAACGTAATCGATATCTAAATAGAAATAGTGTTGAATTTTTTTTCAAAACAACCGGGTTCGATTCCCAGGCTGAGTACAGTTTTTTTTTTAAATGTATGAATACAGTGTTTCTTGTTACTAAAATTGATGACATGGTTCCTAAGAACAGATCTTCGTATGTCTTATAGTTTCAGACTTTCCCATATTGACCGTTCTTAATGTTACACCCTGTATAGTCAATTTTAAGACCCTTCATAACGTATATTCTTGCAAATAAAAATTCATATCATTTCATTTCGAGGGTTAAGGTTTACCGAGACCTTAAACAATCGCGATTATCTATATATATAAATATAAAAATGAATGTTTGTTTGTGATCTATGCGTTCCTAAACCATTCATCCGATTGCGATGAAACTTTGGTTGTTGTGCGCGCACGCCCGTGAAAGTTTCCGAGTCAAAAATGCACAGCTAGTGTTAGAATAAAAATGTTTTTTTTTATTGAAGGAAAGCAGTTAAGCCCACCGGTGGTAAGTGGTCACCGTCGCCCATATATCTCACTTCACTAAAATATTACAAGAGGGTTTTCGAAGCGATGCCAATCTTGATTACGCTGGTAATTACGCTGATAGGTTTCAAACTGAAACACTGCAAACTAGGTACAAGGATGGTACTTCCCTACATTAGTTATGTATGTTAGTCTGTAAGGTTCTCTCTATAGATATCTATAGCCGTTTTGTATAGTTAGCTATATGATTTGTTGACTGAAAATAAAGAATTTATTATTATTATTATTAGAAGGTGGTAGCATGGTCGCCTGGGGTGATCCCCAGTTTTACCTATTTCGCAAAACAGATTCCTTGCATTGCTGTGTTCCACTTTGACAGAATTACCGGTATAGAGATCTAGTAGAGCGCATAGAAAACCCTCTTGAAACATTTTAGAGATGTGAGAGAGGAGTCACGTCACAGTATGGGGCTATTCCACTTGTCCCTACTGGGGGGAAGAGTAGATATTTTTTTCCATTATCTCCCTGGGTCACCCCACCCCATAAGGAAGATTATAAATGCCAGCGGTGCCTAATCGGCAAGTTCTAAGACATTTCTGGTCGAGATTATATGGTTCTATTTTTTTCACAGCGGCTCCTGAAGACATAATGGCGTGTTTGATGAAAATCGTTCCTGAAATAATGCCATGCCTGGGCACAGAATCTAAACTTAAAACTTAACTCTGCTCAAAACTACTTCTGTCATACTGTCTGTGAGGTACGGATTTATCTTTTTTTTTATTGTATGACCCCTCCTTCTACTCCCCAGCAGAAGGAGAGCTAATGGGCCCCCTGATTATAAGATTCATATAGAATATATATTTTTATTTATTATTAATTCAAAATATAAATATAGTTTAATTATTTGACATTGAAATTTTTTTTTTTTCAATAATTTCACTTATTTCAATAATGTATGTATGTATTATGACTACAATTTTGAGTTGGGACATCCTGTCATAAAATTGTCATTTGTTTTTTTCAATAAATAAATTAAAAAATATATATTTGAATCCATATTAATATTGAAATATATTTTTTTTTATTTGATTTTATTACGATACATCACAGCACAAACACATTAAACAATATACTTATATTAAAAGAAAGTAAGGCCAATTAAGATGTACAACAGAAAAATATATCAAGAATCTCTTCTAAGTCGTTTTTCCTCATTGCTGAGAGTCGTGATCATTCTAAGGAATTAATCACATAGAACGACTCTCGTGGCAGATTTAATGGGGTGGTTTGCCATTGCCTTCCCCATTTCACACACTGGTAATCTCAGTGTGCAGGTTTCCTTACGATGTTTTCCTTCACCGTCAGAGCAGTCGGTAAATATACATAAGTCTTTCGAAAAAACCGAAAAACTCATTGGTACATGGCATTGCCTGGTTTCGAAATATCAAGAATACAGAAAAATAAAATAAAATAAAATAATAATCATAACAGTTATTTCCAGTAACTAGTCCGCGTGGGAAGGTGAGTAAGGGTGGGTGAAGGTGTGTATGTGTGTGGTGATTAGTGTGTGTCGTGTGTGGCGGAGTGTAGCGAGGAAGCGAGCGTCTTGACTACTTTGTTCAGGAATTCGCCCCGCCTGAGGAAGAACATGTCGAGGCTGGCGAATTCCTTCTCATATGTGAGAACTGCGCGATGGAGTACCGAGTTCTGCGCATAGTTGGTGTGGACGAGATTGGTGTACAGCAGGCGGGCGTGACGAGTGCGGGTGGACTGAGCACGTAAACCCACGCGTTCGACAAGTTGAGGACAGTCGACCCCTCCATTCATTATATAACATAGAAGCTTTGTTTGTGACATTGCTGGTATTATAACTAATATTTTTATGCGAGTGCTGTGCACGTCTATAATTGGATTGAATATTAGAACGTTACCATATAAATAAGCTCGAATAATCCTAAATGTATGTGTGCCAAATAAATAAAATAAAATAAAATGTTACCATTGGCCATAGACCTCTCGCCTCACTTAACAATACAAATAAATTAATTCAATTAAGATTCGATGCGCTGCAACCTTAATGAGAGATATCTGTCTAATGTGCCGGTATATTTTTTTATTTACTACTAAACCCGCATTTGACCTCGATCTCGCCTGATGGTAAGCGACGATGAGGTCGACGATGGAGCATGCGGGTCCAATAAATGCCTATTCACTCTGGCCTTGAAGATCCCAAGGTTGTAGGTTTCGGGAAATACAGACGCCCGCGCCGGCAGGCGGTTCCATTCCTTAGCCTTTGTTTTATTCCGTGTTCATTATTTACGCTGGCTCTCTTACCCTTAAAACCGAAACACAGCAATGCAAGCATAGCTGCTTTGCCGCAGAAATATTTATATTAATACTTTTTTTTCAGATAATTATGAAGACGACGCCATTGGGAAATGTAAAAAATAAATCGTAATTTTTCTTTGCTTCGGGAATAAAAGGCATAAAAATCTATATTTGTTTTAATTTATCTAGCTTCTGTCACGTTACATGTTTGTTTGCCTATTCCACTAGTCCCTACCAGGTATTCCCCCTGGTGAGGAAAAGTGGACAAAGACTACACAAATTATTTGTTTTTATGATAATAAAAACCACTTTTCCTTTGTCAGGCCAAACAAAAGCTTATTCCACTAGTTCCTACCATCTATTCCTCCTAGTGGGGAAGAGTGGAATTATTTTCCAGTCAGCTCAACCACATAGTTAATGATTGGAATATACGGAATTCCCTTTCCACTTATATCAAGATACCAATAAAACCAAGATGCAGTGTTGTACATTGAAAGACACCAAGCCATACTCTCTGGAATCCTGTCGCAATAAGTTTTTGTTATGTAATGGTTATGTATGATTCCTTTACACCTGTGAAATAAAAGTCAAAGTACTAAAGGGTATAATTCTAATGTGTTGTCCACTGTACATAGAAAGGTTGTCAATGTTTACTAACTTAGATAAAATTTATAGCATAATCCGATCTATTTCTTATCTCGAGGCTTTAGTCTTATCCACGACTCTCTATTAGAAAGCAGACGAGCAAACGGGCCACCTGATGGTAAGTGGTCACCGTCGCCCATAGACATCTCACCTCACTGTATTATTAGAGAGTTTTCGATGCGCTGCTAACCTTGAGGACTAAGATGGAGTGCCTCATGTGCTACCGGCACGCTGCCTCTCTTACCTTTCAAACCAAAACACGAAAACGCAACTCCTGCTTACCTTGAGCATTCTCATGAGCTCCTCCAGCTGCTGCATGAGATGTTTCCGCGACTCCTGAAGCGAGGACAGGTGACCTTCTTCTTTACGCTACCGAAGAGCTCGTAGCTCGGAGACCAGAAGCGGTTCCGCACCGCACAAAACTAAACTGCGTTTTACTTGGACGGTGGCGCCATCTAGTGGCGATCGGGGTACAATATTGGACAACCCTCTAATCACGATTCCCTATCCGTCTTATCTTTACTCCTGCTTACCTTGAGCATCCTCATGAGTCCCTCTAACTGCTGCATGAGGTGTTTCCGCGACTCCTGAAGCGAGGACAGGTGGCCTTCTAGCTCGTCTTTACGCTGCCGAAGAGCTCGTAGTTCAGAGACCAGAGGTGGTGCGGAACCGCCGCTGCCACCAGCCGCCGCTTCCGACTCTTGTTGACGTCTATGAGCAATACAGATTTTGAAATAGGCATAGCATAACTCTCACGTCCATAATCCCCAAGGGGTAGACAGAGGAACCACTTTCGTCATAGGTAGTTCCTACTTTTCGCCGTAAGATTTGGTGGACAAACGTGATAGGTGGCGAGCCTATCACCGTCTACTAGGTGTAGGAAAGCATCCACAAAGACCCTTTGGTGGTGGTGGTGCTATTCTTTATGGCCGGCACGACACGGCACATGATTTTGAAATAAGGTTTCTTCTAAGTCGTATTTCTCATTGTCGAGGGTCGTGATCATTTTAAGGAATTAATTACATAAAACGACTCTCTTAGCAGATTTAATGAAGTGGGTTGCCATTGCCCCATTAAACACACTGGTTATCTCTCTCGGTGTGCAGGTTTTCTCACGATGTTTTCCTTCACCTTCAGAGCAGTCGGGGTTAGGAGGTCGGACTCCCATGAGGTCCGAGTTCGAAACCATGCAATATCATGTGATACTGCATGGTCTCGAACCCGGACCTCCCGCATGGGAGGCCGACGTCCTAGCCCCGACGCCACCGACATATTGGCAAGTATCAAATATTAAATGCCTGTCATAAACATTAAAAAATAGACATAATTTGATGATCAAATGTGAAAATTCGTTGCCAAATAAAATAGCTACAGGTAATCTGAAATCAGAAGGTAGAAAGAAATAATTGTTTGTTTTGATGATTAACATAATTTGATGATAATGATTGTTTTGCTAAAGAAGGACGGAGCATCTCCCCACTACTAACTTTAACCATTAATATATCGGTTGCTAATTAAAATATCGATAAACGAATATCAGATCAATCTACAGAATGTCAAGTTATTAATGCAATACATTTTTTTTTGTCAAATACCCTGTTCACAGCGATAGGTATCTAAGAGGGGCGCGGGGCGGAACGACAGAGGGCGAGTGGGCGGCAGGCCCCACCTCCCGCTCGCCCTCTGTCGTCACGCCTAAATAGAAATAGATAAATGATAGATAATCATTTATCTATTTCTATTTAGGTCTATCTATTTCTTACCTCAGTCTAGCGATCTCGCGCATGATCTCTCTATTCTTCGCTTCTAGTTGTGAGATCAGTTCCCTCTGTTGGCGCGCCGCGTCCACTTCAGACCCTTCTGACGACGACCGGCCCTTAAAATGTGACATGTTGTTACCTTGGCCATCTTCTTCTTATCTCATGACAGGGTGCCGGGAATAATCCAGCGGCACTTCGACCCTTGTGGATCTTTTGTGCCTACCCCATTTTACACAGTGGTCATCTCAGTGTGCAGGTTTCCTCGCGATGTTTTCCTTCACCATTAGAGCAGTCGGTAAATGTACGTAAGTCTTCGAAAAATACGAAAAACTCATTGGTACATGGCACTGCACGGTTTCGAACCCGGACCACCCGCATGGGAGTTTGGTGTCCTAGCCACTGTGCCACCGACGCTCTTACCTTGGCCATACTTTGCTCTATGCTTTGTGATAGCACTTAAGATTAGAATAGTCCGGCTTGTCTGCAGATCTACCACGTAACTGAGTCGGTTACTGACGGTGCACGAGGGTGACGGATGACTGAACAGTAGCGATGCCAGAAACGTATCGATATATTGGTGTATCGATACACAATGTGTTATATCGATACACTTCAATACGATATAACTGAATCACACACACACAGAACACATTTTGGTAAGAGGAACATATTGTTTGAGGGATCACAGCTATATAATACTTTGCCTAATGAAATCAAGGAATGTTGTCAAGGAAGGGAAATGTTGACCCGTTCACATATATTCGAACTATATCCGAATAAATGTGAACGTTTAAAATTATGAGCATACAATGTTTCAAACAAAATTCTATTATTATTAGCTTATTAGAATAAAGCCGAAACACTAACATTAGTTATTACAACAATAATTTAATTCCATGTAGTTTCTTACCAATTCTGGCGTTAGCGACGCAGATCTGCCAGCTCGGGGCTACAAAATAAATAAATTTCAATTACGTAAGGCGTTATTCAGTACACAGACAATAAAAAGACAAAGATTTATTAAGGTAATTCTGAGTCAGCCTGGGGTGGTACCACCCTTACACCTATTTCTGCCACAAAGCAGCAATGCTTGCATTTCTGTTTGGGTTTAAATGGTACGAGAGCTAGCATAATTACCGATACATGAGGCACTCCATCAAAGTTCTTAAGGTTAGCAGCGCTTCGAAAACCCTCTTAATAACATAATAGTGAAGTGAAAGTGAGGTGACCAGTTTGCTCGTCTGCTCTCCTTATAAAATTAAACATACATACATAAATTCATATCAATAATCCCCGAGGGGATGGACATAACCACCTTCAATCATAAATAGTTCCCACTTTTCGTCGTAAGATTTGGTGGACAAACGAGCCTGCCGCCGGCTATATGTGTAAAATAGCATCCACTAAGATCCTTAGTCGGCTCGTACTTCACCTACGGGAAGAGTTGGGGTGGTGCTATTCTTTAGAGCGTCGGTGCCCCGTACCCCCTTGAGCAAGGAGAGGCCTGACACGCAAAATAGGCGCTATAGACGTAGAGTTGTGGAAACCAACATTAAAATTTTTTTAGGACAAATAAAATAAAATAAAAATATATATAAGATCCTTTTTATTAGTAGCAAATATTTGGAGGGGGTATGAGCTGGTCATTTGTACCACTTTACACGAAAAAATAACCCTGTTACTTGTATGAACATTTTCCATACTAAAGAAAAATAAACCCCATTATTTTGTGCCTTGGGTGGAAACTCATCCATGTCGTTATGAGTGAAACTAGTTTCATTCATACTTCTTATTTCAGTATTAGAATAGCAATAATTCATTCATTTGTAGAATTTTCAAAGTCGTTTTTCTCGAAAATTTAATAAGTAATAATATATTTTTACCCCTACCTATCGTTATTGTTATAACCTATACATG
Source organism: Hofmannophila pseudospretella (assembly GCA_947369225.1). Lineage (NCBI taxonomy): Eukaryota > Metazoa > Arthropoda > Insecta > Lepidoptera > Oecophoridae > Hofmannophila > Hofmannophila pseudospretella. The sequence goes on along the minus strand of OX376332.1, from coordinate 5,638,806 downwards.
ACACCCTAGAAATATTTGCCGCTAATAAAATAGGACCATAGTGTACCATAGTGCGGGTTTCATGCGCCAGTCTCGCAGCGTACCGCGCTATTAATCTATGCTCGTCGTCCACTCCGCGTGATAGGTGCTCCGCTATACCTGGTCACAGAAACAAACACAATTTTGACCGAACTGACACTAACTTATAAGCTAGAACTACATGCCCCCCCCCCCCCCCCCCCCACGGTTCCCCTTGAAGTCAGGGGCTCATGATTGGCTGAAGCGAACCGAACCGGCGCTGGAACCGGCGCATGAGGTCCAGGCCATATAGTATTAGTTCTATACTCTACATAGAGCACAAAAGAACCCCATGGGTCGAAGTGCCGCTGGGTTTAACCTCAACCCTTCATCGTAAGATAAGATTCTCTACATAGAACACAAATACTCGTAATAAAAAATATTTTATTGTTGTTTAAGACAGTTACAATAACAATAAACCTAGTAATTATATTTTAAGACAGTTACAATAACAATAAACCTAGTAATTATATTTTTTTAAACAGGATCTTATCTTGTATACAAAAAATATTGTAGGGATCGACCGGTTGGTGATACAGGAATGCATAATAAGCGGAACGTTGTAGCCTGGCTGTCGATGAAGGACTATGCTGAAACGGAAGAGCTATTAGATGTGTTACGTTAAGTGGTATTTTATCGTGGCTATTGTTAACCTCTCACATCACACACACACACACACACACACACACCACCTCACACAACTTCATACATTCTCTCCCCTGTACACCCACAGTATCATATCCCGCTGGCTATCTTAGTGTGGACTGGCATGCTGCAAGACAGCCGTTGGCTAGTGCAGGTGCCAGGATTTGTTTTTATAAATAGATACCTACTTACTTGTTTCAATTTATATTCTATTGTATTGTAGTATTATGTATTATATAAGCTTTTTGAATAAAAATTTGAAAAACAAATTTAAATTTGAAAATTTTGAAAAAGGATAGCAAGTCTTTTTTGTTCAAAACTTCCAAATTATAGACTTTAGAGTTCGGACCCTTATGGCTGGTTTACACTTTGTCAAGTGTTTAGCAAAGTGGCAAGAACAGGGGCAAAAAGTCAAACAAAATTGAGATCCACTGGCAAGACAGCTTGCAAGTCAACTTGACTCGCCACTGTCCACCGGTTTACACCACTGTCCTAACTCACTGTACTTACCCACTTCGCTAAACACTTGACCAAGTGTAAACCAGTCTTACAGACTCACACTTGTCCAGTTACAATCTATAACTTATCTTATGATCGGGGGCCGGGAATAACCCAGCGGCACTTCGACCCTCGAGGATCTTTTGTGCCTACCCCATTTTACACACTGGTCATCTCAATGTGCAGGTTTCCTCACGATGTTTTCCTTCACCGTTAGAGCAGTCGGTAAATGTACGTAAGTCGATCTATAACTTACTGCGATGCGTAGATCTGGAAGACCGTGAATCCAAGGAGCCAGTGTTGACGTAACCGGGCACGTACTCAGGGAAGCCGTTGTGGGTCGGCACTGGCGACGGGGGCCTGACGAATATCAATCAATAATCACTTAATCTATCAACTTCACGGTATCTAGAAAAATGACTTAAGGTCCGTGTCCATTGCGTCGTCATCGGAGTGTATGCTACGAATGGATATTTTTAGAAGTAGAACTAATTAATTATATACAAGGTGGAAAGTTTCGGCGGGGCACCCAGGGCAGCTACCAGATCCATTAGAGCTACGAGAAATGGTCTTAGGAGGCCTTCCCTAACTTTTGGAGCTATTTAAAACTGCATTCACAGATTTTTGAAAAAAGGTACAGGTGAAAAATTGCATTTTACTCGCTGACTGACTGACTTATTTATTTATACACTTTATTGTACAACAATATACTTAATAAAAACAATTGATATGAGATATTCTTCCAACAAACCCGCGAAAGTGAAAGAACGAAAGTTAAAGAAAGAGAAGTTAAGTTAGAGTTAAGTTCTATGAAAATAGAATTCCAGAAAAACATGACCCCTCAGAATTTTTTTCCTGATCCGCCCCTGAACCTTAACAGCGTTGGTCATTAAAAAAAGCACAATTCTTACACAATATGACTGAGGTTGAGGGTTCGTTCCGGCTGGTCCGGGTATCGCGGTAACTGCGGCCGCGCGCGCTCCGGCACGCAGCGGAACGACTTGCGCAGCGTCGCGCCTATTTGCTTCGACGGCGATTTCTGGAATTATACACCCGTTGATTTACTTACGCTGAACCCCTCGAGCATCTATTTGTAAAAAGGTCTGATGTTCGTGACAGAAATTTGCGCAATACAGATCGGCCGTGTCTCGTAGAATCCAGAACAGCGCTCAAACACAACAGCCAAAAAGCATGGTAGAATTAAGCTTGCCTGAATTTAAAAATAGACTATATAAATTGCTCTTAGAAAAATGTTATTATAAAATTAGTGACTTCCTTAGTGATAAGCTGTGACGTCATCAAAATTTAACTAAAGTTGACACTTATATTGTAAGTAATTAAAAACCTATGATTAATGTTAATTTTTATGTATTTTTTAAAATTGAGACATCAGTAAAAAAAATGTTACCTTTAATATAATTTTGCTTATTTATTATGATTGATTATTTTATTGATGATAATTTATGATTGATTGATTTATTAATTGAACAAAAATTTGTACGCTTTCGGGCAAAATATGGTGCAGATTTGCTGTGTGTGAAATAAACGTATTAATTACTTACTTATACTGAAACACAATTACCATCTGCAACATCTGCATTACCCATAGTTACAAATAAATGATATTTCTATTTCATGGTAATTTGTATAAGAATGACTTAACAATAGACCAGTGTACGAATGGTCGTACATAACACGCTGGAGCAACGTTGATCAGAAGCAGTCCTGGCAGAGCATGTAGTTGTGTACTGAGATCAGTGTACTCACGTAGGCGGCGTACTCCTTGACCTCGTGTTCGTTGGTGTGCGTGGCGGATACCCGGCCGCGCCAGAAGCAGTCCTGGCAGAGCGTGTAGTTGGCACAGCGTGTGCAACGGTAACGGAAACCCGTTAGGGAGCTTCTTCGGCAAGCGCTGCACGCCAGCGGGTGGACCACTGTAAAAATAATAGTCAAATCAAAAATCAAATCATAATGTTTTATTGTAAGTAAGTACCTTTTAATTTTGTCATTTTTTTTTACTCTACCACCGCTTAGTATAGCTGAAAGGAGCGGAAACGGCGCAAGAAACTTTCAGCAGCACATCTTTTAAAATTAATAATGTGTATATAATTATGAATACAATCATATACACAATGTGCAGAGCTGGAGCTGAATTTAGGACCAAGCCTCTTTATCATTTAAGTAGTCATTTATTTTATAATAACCCTTTTTACATAAGGTCCGTCTATAATTAAATTTGTCATATTTATTACAGTATCAGGTATCTTATTATAAAATTGTACACAAGTGACCCATAAATGATGTGTTTACTTTACTAAGTCTAAATCGTGGGACTGCTGGTTTGTTTTTGTTTCTGGTATTGAAATTTATTACTATTATAATTTATTATAATCTCTTATTTTATATTGCGGTGCCCTGCTCAGGGTTTCATGTATGAACATATAATATATTTTTTAAGACCAAGTGTTACACATGAAAAGCAATAAATGGTATGAGTATGAAAACCGACAGTTTTGTAACAAATGACAAGTTAGCGTTTAATTTGACAAAGCCCAAAAGTGTATCTATTATTTCTTCTTACCCATTATTTATTGAGGAGCTCGTAGCCTAGTTGCGAGCACGATCCGAAAGTGATCGTGCAGGTTAAGCGACGTTGCCGCGGTCGGTACCTGGATGGGTGACCGCTAGTGGCATATTTCATCTGAGCTCCTCCGTGACCCGGAAAGCACGTTAAGCAGTCGGTCCCGGTTGCTGTCGTTCAACAGCAGTCGTTAAGCCATGTCAGATGCCTACGGGCGGACTGAACAACTCTGACAAATATGTTGGCCACTAACCATACGATAAGCAAACAAGCGATCCATTATTTATAGAAATCTTACGAACCATTTTCGACGCTCGCGAGACGATGTAACAGAGGCAACCAGACGAGGCAAGGCGGGCCAGGATCAGACATCAATGTGTCTAGGAAATCGTTCACCGTTATCTTGCCGTTCTGGAAAATGGAGACAAGTATTACTTTCATTGTACGGTGTCAAATAAAGTTAGTTGCTGGATTTTGTGTAATGAAGTAGTACTTACTGTTAAGAAGATAAATTACCAACTTACACCACGTGTTTCTCAAACAACAACATAGGAAATTCTTTTAGGTTCGTATATTTTTCCATAAAAGAATATTGTTGACTTATGATGGTAACAGAAAGAATTCTGGCTACCATTTTATTAAAGTCTAGAAACATCTCTTTCTAGAGCTAAAAGAAAGAGACAGAGTACGGTCTTATGGATGTTGAATTCCAAGATTGCTTCATGAAACTGACGGCGGATAAATTGAAAATTGAAATTGAAATCGTTTATTTAGCGCTGTAAACACCAGAATACAGAAGTATACAAAGTTTAATATATGCAGCACAGAACATCTGGTGTGGTACAGTGCCAAAAAGGGTACACCAGCTCAGCATAATGCTGAGGCAAGCCACAGCGCTGATTTTCAGCTGGCCCCTCAGTGACTGCACGGACGAAGAAAGCAACAGTGTGTGCGTGTTGTGATGTATGAATGTGTTTTGTTTGTTTGTAAATCTAGTACGATCAAATTTTATTTAGATCTAGTGCCACATATACGCATATACGCTGGCTCTCTTAGCCGTCAAACCGAAACACAGCATATTATAAGCATTGCTGGTTTGCGACAGAAATAGGCACAGAGTCGTACCATGCTATATCCCTTACGGAGTAGGCAGACAGAATGGAGCGCCACGAATCTGTCTTGGCATGGCTGTTTTGTTTTCTCTACAGTCATTCGTCGTTTCACGCATGTTCCCTATAATTTGGTTAATCTTTAATTTCTTTTAACAGACAAATAAATAATGATGAAACCTACCTGATTGAATATAGAAAGCGCTAAGGAATCGTTGTAACTGAACGAGGGCGACTCGTAGACCGCCGCCGGGAGAGCCAGCACTTCGCGCAGGTAATCCGACAGCCTCTTCATCAACAGATGACCATTGCCGTCTGACAGCTGGGAGAAGATGTCTGGAAGAGAGATTACATTTGTTATTCTCCTTTTTCTTGCTGCGTAGTGGTAAACCTTTGTCAGTCTTGTGCAGGCAGCCCGTAGGCTTCTAACTTTGGACCTGAGCGGGGCATTCTGGCACGTTCGATATTCAAAGGAGTGGCTACAGTTTGAGTGATTACCCTCGCATATATCTCCGTCTCTTGTCTATGTATGTCGATATGTGGTGGAAACAGCGGCAGAGCTAGAAGGAGATGAGACAAGACTTACTTGAGAAGCTCCTGGATCTGATCCTCGGCGGCTGGTTTCTTCGGGTTTCCACAAAAATTTTAAAGGGTGAGAAAATTAGCGCGGAAAATAATTATTTCCGAGGAGCGTTTGTTTGCGTGACCGTTGCGACAGAAGTCATTTCACGAGTGAATTTGATTGGCAGATGACATTGTGACGTCATTATGATGCGCGTATTCCTTCGGTCTTGTCTCTTAGGTGATAGGTAGGAAAGGAACAGGTATAATTATATGAATATTAGATAAGTATAAATGCCACAATCGCTATCCCAGGTCCAAAGATGTTTCCGACGGTTTATATTATACACTTACATCTCAGCTTGTCCATTAGCTTCCCGGCGCACATAGTCGCTAGCGCCACTTTGATAGAGAACACCCGGATTTTTCCCACGTTTTCTCTATAACATAACAATCACATGCGATTTAATAAATAACATTTGAAAAAAAAAACATTGGTATTGTTTTTCAATACAATGGTCTGGAGATGGATTCGATCCGATAACGCATGTGCCGCAGTCTGGTGCCCTATCCTTTGAGCCATTGTCGTTTCAAATTAGGATCGTGAATATCGTATAGTGTAATAAGTACTTTAGTAATTCTAAGCCGATTAATGTCCCACTGTTGGGGCACAGGCGACCTCTTGCACAAGGGGGTACGGGCCATGATCCACCGAGCGGGCCCAGTGGTGATTGGTGGATTTCTCACGCCTTCGGAAACTTTTAATTTCCTCAGACATGCAGGTTTCCTCACGATGTTTTCCTTCACTGTTAGAGCAGTCGGTAAATGTACGTAAGTCTTCAAAAAAATGAAAAACTCATTGGTACATGGCATTGCATGGTTTCGATAAGTCAGTCCGGCCCTCCTGCATGGGAGTCCGACATCCTATCGACGGACTCTGAAATGGCTGATTGTCATAGTTCGATTTTCTTTTTAGAGCCCTTTCACATGGACGACTAAGCAGCGCGACAGCCGTGCGATTCAGCCGCCGCTTTTGTCTATATAAAAAACCACTGTCTCTTGAATGACTAACTTGTCTAGACACAGGGTCAAAAGTAGTCTAGAATTATTTCAATTAACATGCATTAGGCATGCTGACTGAATATGTGTCATATGATGTCATGTTACTAATTTGGAGAGTGCAATGGTGCGAGTAAATTGTTGATGCAATGAAGTATAATAACATGCATGGTTAACCAGCTCTGTTCAATAATTATCAGCATTATTGTAAAGTAGTCTGTGGCATTATTGTGCCGTTTTGTTACCATTCTTGACATTTATAATTACTTTGCTATTCCATTTATAAACCAGTTTTCAAGCCTACAATCTGAAAGATTTCATGAGGAACTCTAATTTTTCTATTAATGTGTCATTCTTTTCATAATTTATTCAATAAATATTTTTATATTGTGATTTGACTAAAAAGTTAATAACAAATAAACAATGTTCAAGTTCATAGTTTTTTAAAATGTTAATAGAAAGCAAATAAGCAAAGGAGCCAGCTAATGTTTAGTGGTCACGGTCTACATCATTTTAAATACGTAATGCGCAAATTTTGAAACTGTTTTTTTTATAACTAACAAAACTGTAAAATTCTGGTTTAACTCACCCAGTGCTATATGCAGATAGCAGCCAGTTCAGCAGTAGAGCGGAGCACGCCTCAACAGACACCTGGTGCACCGGAGGAAGACGTTTGTTCAGGTTGTGGTACAACGAGGATACCAGCGTCTCCAGCCGCGTTACGTTGACGCAAGCTGTGGGCTCCAGGGTGTTTAAAGCATTCTCACGGAACGCCTCTATCACATTCCATATGTCTATTACGTGCACTGAAAGGAAAAGTTGAGAGGGTTATCAGGGGGTGTAGCCAATCATGCTCCTACCAGTAGGAAAGCTGAGTAGGAGCATGAGGAAATTCCCAGATTTTGCAAGCACTTGTCAGTCAAATTGGAAAACATTTTATTAGCCAAAGCAATAATTAAACATCAGGTTTGCATTTATAATCATACCTATAACACACTTATTTTACAACATTAGATGCATTATTTTTAAAAAAGTCCAAGAGCTAGAGGGGGTCAAATGCCCCATCCTACCACAGTGATTACAAAAACAGTTTCGAAAGAATTTTAAGGAGAACAATGAACTAACTGAAATGTATAGGTATTTTTGAATTATTATAATTATTTGGGAAAGAAAGACAGTAAAGAAGATTCACACTCGGATTCGTCCTCCCAACGATTACCAAACCCAGAAGAAATCACAATCGCAATAGATGACAAATCTGACCTCATAAGAATGTGATAAGCATATCTTAAAACATAAACTATCTGGGTATTTTTGAACTGAATTTCTTTAATAGTAAACAAGTAGGTACTTTATATATTTTTGAGCATTTCTATAAATTAAAACCATTCACAGAAACATGTACAAGAGTTCCACAAAGAAAAGCCATTAGTATCTAAAAACTGAAGGTACACTACATAACTCACAATTGCACTTCTTCTGAACATATCGCAGCTTGCAAGCGGTCCGGTACGATGCAAAGCGGATCAGGTCATAGTTCTGCTCCCTCATCTCCTGGAGGAGCAGGGAGCGAGGGTCTGTAGTGGAGCTGGCAATGCTGCCCGCCCCACTGACACTCCCGATCCCCACACCAGGGATGATGCCCACACTGTCACGGTCTAGGGACATGATGACTCCTGGAGATGTTAAAAAATTATTGTTTGTTAACATTAGTCATGTAATAAAAGGACTTTTATCAGAATTGTTTTGGTCAAAAGATTTGTATAGGTTTAGGTAATTAGTAATTAATCAGCTTCTCTTATGGATTTTGTTTGCTCAAGTAACCCTCTTTGTAATAATAGTTAATTAGAGTTATAGTTAAGAAGTAGGTACTGGCATTTGAGGCTCGTGAGGGGCCCCAAAGCAGTTAGGTATACAGTTGAAAGTTTTTATGATATTGGTATGTTGTAAATAGTTACACAACAGGTGCCATTTTATGTTATATACACAAATTCGTAATAAAGTAAATACAAATACTTAAATCAACAATCTATAAAAGTAATTTTAGACTGAATTTTGTAGTCTTTTTTTAAAGAAAACTAGCGATCTAAGAAAAGCTTTACGATTTACCTTTTTTTGGTGGTTAGCTCATAACTCTGTTGACATAGCGTTATTGAATTCGCCGCACATTAACGGCAAACTCAAAATATTGTCGTAGTTAAATCGATTCACTATAATTTAGTAACGATTTATTATTTTTAATACGCTTCTAAACATGCATTAAACGCTAAAGTTACACAGTGCTACACTTCCAAATGCATTTACACATTCGCCGATTTAATATTACACTATTCTTTGTCGTTTTTTAGTAGGAATAATTTATAAAATACATTATTTTTATCTAACAATTTACGAAATCTCCGTATCAACATGACAAGTCTCCATTGATATTGCGTTTCGTTTAACGGCCATGTTGAAAGCAAAAATTTTAGCGTTGTTAACTTTTTTTTAAACAATGTTTTTTAAATGAACCTCGATTTTAATTACCAAATATTTAAAATTAACGTAGTGATTAAATTATTTAGAATTTGAAATACAGTTAAAATGTAACGCAAACATGACACGAACGGAACGTCAAAAACTGTTTAGTACCTTATGGTTGGTTTTGCAGTAGAAAAGTCGCATTCACAGATTAGAGTATATGTCTAAGGATGGTCGCATTCGCCTAATGTGAAGTTCAGTTCGATGGATCTCAATTTCTCTCGTCATACCTACCTTATTCGTTATTCTAATTATAATTTATTATTTAAATATGAAAGAACTATAGTCAAATCAGATACTATTTGACACTATTTGTTTGGGTACCTGGGTCTATTTATTTGAAGACGTCTAAAAATAACTCGTAGGTATAAGAAAAAATAGCTAAAATATTTATTTTATTTTTATTTATTCTTTTACACTTTTGTGTACAGGTGAGCTTAATGCCTTGCGGCATTCTCTGCCAGCTGACCTTTGGGCATGCAGATATGTTATGAACTAATGTTATGAACAAATATCATACAATTATCCTCACTTATTTAAAAAGAAGCCTAGATATAATTCAATTTATTTTCTAACTTAAAATGCCTAAAAATATATTCGTGTTTTACCATATTCCCTGGCGTTAGAAAATAAAATGATTAATAACTTGAAATTATTCTTAGGCACGCATTTTTTTTCAGGTTTTCTACTGTTGCCAGCACCTATTCCCTCTGGTTGCAGGGTCGTATTTAGTTGGTACCCCCACCAACTCCACGAATTCCATAAAAAGTTATGATTACTGATGGGTGCGTAAGATTAACGCTTTTAATAAGTCTGACAGCCCAACACGGGTGTTCAGTTGGGAAAGCAAAAAATACTAGTGAATATAATGACAAAAATAACAATAATACCTATTGAAAAATATAAATAATAAAGTAAAAATTAGATTTAGAGTTACGTTCCGTTTATAGTTGTTTTAATTTAGCTGAAGTAACTATTGTTAGACACGGGATTCTCACCACGGGTGTTTTCTCCCGCGCTTTTGTAGCATCCACGTCAGCTTTGTATCGTATTGTCCTGCAAATTGTTTTACAGTCCTATTTTTCTAGTAAGAATGGTGTTTGTTGCTCGAAGAACTTCGACAAGATGTGAATAATGTGTGGGACTGTGAAGTAAAGTCAAATAAGACGCTGCAGCCCGATCCGTACTTGGCTGGAATTTAAAGAGCCATACTGCATCCGGGACGCCTTCTTCTTTGGTTCGGATGGTGCAGAAGCGTGGAAGATTCTTCCAAATAGCATTGAAATGTGTCACACCAGCATTTTAATGAAGACTTGAAAGAGTTGTTTACATGAGACTGGCTGTATGGGCTCAGTTCCCTTTGCCTTAAAAAAAAACAATCTTACCACGGATTGTGGGATTGTTTTGATCTCCCGACATTGTGGTAACTATAGTATTGACAATAACCACGAAAGGTATATAGCTGAAAATGTACAAGTGGTGGGCAACTTCATGACAAGGGCAACTCCCTTGCAACTCTCCTTCTATAAACCGTGTTAATAGGAACAAATGAAACGCATATTTACAGTTAAACTAACACATTTATTTTATAAATGAACACAGTGTACATTATATTCTGCAGATAACTCTATAATAACATCTAAATCTAATATTTACAACATTTTTCTAACATAGCACGAAACTACTTTTTCTTTACAACAATATTTAATATTTATTAGTTTTTTAACTCTCCCGGAGCTTTCCTGTAATAACTAATACATTTCTTTAAATTAAACACTTACCTACGTAATATCATAAAATATAATTATTTTTCGAAATTCGATTTCAATAGTGCTGTTCTAAGTTTTGACATCCGCATCAATTTTTCTTTATCGCATCCGCTTTTCTTTAATGTTTGCGTTCGCACATTTTTTTTTGAATGGACTCTTTGGTTATATATTATGCTGTTATTTGATAATGATTTTATCGTATCGCATTAATTCATCTAAATACACCAATTGCTTAAAGCTAATACAAAACCAATTATTGTAAAAATGGGACGAAATTGCGTAATATAAAAATATTTCAAGCTTTTTAGTAAAAAAAATACTACCTACCTACTGTATGAATCATTTTAAGTTTGTATAATTGTGTGTACATCTTTCAGGTATACATACAAAGATATATAATTTATATACAAATTTATTGTGTTTGTCACAGATCTGTTTGAAATTTTGGTCCAGATTTGGACGATGTTTAATTTTGCTATTAATAATGTGAATATAATTTATCATAAATAATGTAACATCATATCTTATCGCTTTAATTTTTCTTTATAAGTCTACCACGTAGAGAAAATTTACATTATAATTTATTATTAGGTACAATAATTCCAATCTACTGGAAGAATAAGTATATAGGTATCTGTTTCCTCATAGTTTCAGAAAAGTTGCAATATTGTTATTGCCTATTTGGTAATGTACATAACCGTTCGTTAGTAGACTAGTAGTTATTTTGAAATCAAAGGTTCCATGTTATTTTATGTAAGAAAGTGTAATAAATAAGTACATGTACTAGTTAAGTACTGTGTAATGAATGAGTGACTTAAATAATTACCTAGTCTTTCTTAGAGATTCTTAGAAATAAACGGAAGGACATCGTTGCATAAAAAGTATCTATTTTATTTAAATATCTAACTTAGCACTAATATAAACTTTTCTTCGTCACTTTTTTATTAGGAATTCTACATAAATTTTCAATATTATTTTACTACATAAAAATATTAATATAATACAATTACAAAGGGAACAGTAACCAAATATATAACAAAAAATGGACAAAAATAAACTTAAAATAAATACCAATACTAATGATTAGGTAGTATAAGATTTGATTTGAATTATATTTGACATATATTATTTAGGTATTATCTTTTCGAATAGTTCTTATATTTGATCGTTAATACTATTTAAAAAAAGCCATAAATTAGGCCCGTGTTTTAAGGTTCCTTACCATAACAAGGATACTTTCGTCAATTTCGTACCTTACAATATACAATTTAGCCATCTAAAATTGGGTAAATTTTCTTATTATAAGACGCAATACTAAACTGAGACAAATACTCCTCCAAAATCGGTACCAGACCAGGCTTCGATCGACTATTTATTGATTTCTCCTTAGATATCTTCATCTTCCTACATTTAATGATTAACGATATTCAGTTATCATCATTAATGTAATACGGGTCTTCTGTCCACCGTGAATTTCACATAATTTTTTTGATTGAATTAGACGTACAGCCAGTGGCGCCAAGTGAACCGAGTGACTGGTGCGCCTCCACGAATGGCTTCGTGCTCGGATTCTGGTGATATGCAGCAAGCCAACCGCTGAAACATTTGAAAAAGATAAACAAACCAAGGTTTAGTAATAAGACTTAAAGTGCATTATGTTTGTGTTAAACTGAGGTCTATCATCATTAATGCCTGTTGAGGATGAGGCTGGCATAGAGCCGAGAAAAATCGCATGATAGAAGAAGGTTACATCATGCGGTTGGCGGATAAGGTCTGTTGATTATGATGTAAAATCATCAGCCAACAGCAAAGGCCTTGCGTGTTTCACAAACGGATATAGTCCTCTAGAAAGGCGCGCCATTAAGTCCGATGTTGTTTTACAGCATCGAAACCGCTAAGAATAAATTCACATTGTCTTACCTGCCGACAAGTCCCAGGGGTTGTAGCAAACTTATATATTGCAACGATAGGTATCATCAGGATGGAGGAGCAGGCAAGGCCCCATCCGAGAACCACTGCCCACTGCGGGTAGGTGTAGTGCTGGTACTGCAGAGGTTGCTGGTATAGGAGACCAAACACCACTACACCCTGAAATAATATTAACAAATTAGATTGTTTCCAATAGGAAAAGGAAGTAAAGGAGGATAATGAAAGGGGCTGGATACATCTTCGTGAAAACATCTTCGCTTACATTTTGTCTAGTCATTGAGATATAAGACCTCAAAGTATCGTGGACACCGCGAAAAAAGGCTAACCTTGACCTACTTTCTCATCTCTCCTGATTATTTTAGCCAAATACGAGTACATTTGACTCCAACATGAGCTTTGTTTATAGATGTTTTCAACGATACTATTTGTGTTTTTTATAACTTTAAAATTTAAAAAAAATGCAGGTACTAAACAAACAACAGTCATCTTATAGCTTGAATAGAATACTTACAATAATGAAAATAGGACTGACAAACTTCCAACATATCCGCCAATAGATCCCAGGTCTGAAGCCAAGCATTTCTTCAACGTCATCCGAAAACCTCTCCAACCCTGAGGGCAGTAGATATAAAATTGTATCTACAAAATTAATTCAACCTAAGTGATAAAACATCAATTAGTTGAAGATTTATTTTACCGTAGAACCAAGACACTGCCACTGCTTCAAAAAGCGCAGAGCACAAAAGAGATATACCAGCAGCGTAGGTGTCCAACAAATGGAACATGTAGATTCCACCCTGAAAAAGAGCAATTCAAGAGGTGAGTAGGTAATGGTTAGTACTAAAAATAAGTATAGTAATTTAGTGCGAATATTACCGGTGTAATGTTAATGCAAGCCACGCAAAAAGACACACAGACGACCAGCAACGTGAAATGTTCACGACGAAGCCAGTGTGCTCCGCTCGCTCGAGCTTGGTCTAGGAGACCTGTGATCACGCACTCTAGACCGCCCATCTGTTGAAGAAAAATTACATAATTTCTGTAAGTAAGTACTCAGAATGAAAGATAAGGCAGCGCAAAACAATCTTGACCGGGTGTATGTTGAAGCAACATTCGCTTTTATCGTGTAAGCACTATATCTAAAAATTTAATGCCGCATTAAAGCCACTCACTTCAACTGTAACCCAGTCAAGATGTTTTCATGTCAAAGATAATATGGGTTAAGATTCGTTCTTACCCCAGAATCTAGCCCAAGCATGATGAGCATGAAAAAGAACAACATTGCCCACAAACTGGCACCAGGTAACGTCGCAACTGCTTCCGGGTACACTTGGAAGACTAACCCTGGACCTAGGGAAAGGAAATTACAACTTTAAGTTACAACAATTAATGAAATGATAGAAATAGTAGACGAAATGCCAATACCTTCAGTAGCAACAGAAGATATGGGTACACCTTGTTTGTGTGACATGAATCCGAGATATGTGAAGATGACGAAACCAGAGAAGAATGAAGTGAAACAGTTGACAAGAGTTGTTATCAGACAATCCCTGTAAAACATTTTAAATATTATAATGACGATTAATAATTGGAATTATTAGATGGCAGAAGTCTTAGAGCTACATACCGGTAACAATTGTTGTGGAATGTGTTGTAACTGGCGTAGGATAGGTGTACACCAAATCCAGCTCCCACTGAATAGAATATTTGAACTGCCGCATCTACCCAAACCTGTGTAAAATTAAAGAAAATGTCGATATGGTATGACATTTTAGGCATAATTATTTCGATTCGATAAAACAAAAATATCCAACTGATTTTATCATGTACACATAATTAATGAGGATGCGGATTTAAAAAAATATGATAATGAAAATGTGTCATCTCATGAGAATAAAGGATATCATGATGAGGATATTCTCCTCATCCCTATTTATACTCACCTGCGTGTCCTTCAACCTGGTCAATTCTGGTTGCAGATAGTACGCGATGCCTCGCGTAGCTCCAGGCAGCAACAGTCCTCGGGCGAGGAGTATGGACAGCACCACGTACGGCATCGTTGCTGTCATCCACACTACTTTACCTGATTTTCATTAGCAGAAAATGCAAAACAAATTAATACTACATATTATACATATGTAGATATGTACTTGGGGGTAAGGCAAATTAAGTAAGTAAGTAGTCGTTTTGCAATTAACAGAACATCAAATTAACATCTATAACTTTGAGATCTGCAAAAAATAAATATTTAATTAATACGGATGCGGATGCGAACTCTCGGTAAAAACTACTACTACTAGTCGGGTAAAATGCTCCATTCAATGAAGATGCGAAATTACTAATACTTTGATGTAAAATATTATATACAGTTAAAGAAATAAATATAGTCAGTCAAAAAAGACTTGAAATTAAATTATGGCAATCTTATATAGACCAATGTCAAATCCTATTGTCATTTGTATACAATTTAAGTAAAATGTTTCCATTATTTAATTTCAACTCTTTTTGACAGACTGTAAGCTTGTAATTTTTTATGTATTCCGAATTTTTACGGATACAATTGATTACAATTGATTTCCATTTTAACCCCTGGACGGGAGTAGTGCATTTTCCTTTGACAGCAATCTACATCCGCTCAAATACAATCGGATTAGTTAGTTTAGTGCGGATGTCAGTAAGCAAATTAGAGTCAATTTTGCAGTTCACATCCGTGTTAAATAATTGTTTTAGACTCTCTTTATAAATTACTGAAAAATCAATATCTAACCGTCAGTTGCTCGAAACATCATCAAAGTTAAGTCTTCATTAACATACATGCTATCTTCGCTATAACTCTAGATAGTGGATGGTAGATACTTGCAAGTCACGGTAAATTATTTGACAAACTATAAAATGTCTGTCTGGTATACATACCAGTATAATAAATCTCTTTATTTTCATGATAATATTATAATACATTAAACTATGCTAAACCTTGGACTCCGCCCTAGGCAACAGCCTGTATCGCGGAGGCCGGTTCAATTTTCTTATCTAATATTTAGTTAGTTTAGTTAGTTATCTATATAGTTATCTAGTATAGTTATTTTATTACCAGTAAAGGTATATAAAGTTACAACTTACCAGAACTCTTAACTCCTTTAAAAAGAGAAAGGTAGAGGGTGACATAGACCAAGCCCAAACAGACTGCAAGTTGCCATTTAGGGAAGCCTAGGTCGTTTAGACCTTCGGAATGCTGCATTTCTAGGACAGCACGACTGAAATAAAATGAAATTCCATTTCAATATAAGAAAGTTAATTAATGAAAAATACTGCACAGAACTGCAATGTATGCAAGGCTCGCGCTTAGTAATAAAGGACATCTAATAATGAAAATCGTCGCACATTTTCCCGCCACACCACATATTAATAAGTATAGCAGTATAGGTCATACAATGATAAAGAAGTTTGGTCCTAAACTCAGCTCCAGCTCTGCACATATGATTGTATTCATAATTATTGTACGATATATTTATTTCAAAAGATGTGCTGCTGAAAGTTTCTTGCGCCGTTTCTTTCCTTTCAGCCTTACGAAGCGGTGGTAGAGTAAAAAAATTACGTTGTAAAAATGTACTATAAGGTACCTACTTACTTACAATAATTTTGATTTGATTATGAACATATATTTAATGAAGCATATCGGTTGAAAATAAACGGCCAAGAGTTCTATAGAGTTCTAACGTTCTATAGAGATATTATCATATTCTATAAAGTTCTCACACGTTTTAATACACACACTTACATAGGATTCGATTCCCAATTAGCTCTTTCCCATTTCTATATTCCGGAAAATTAACACAGTGAAATAAAGCGATGTAGATAGAGCGATGGCTGGTAATATTTGGATGCACAGAGCCGAAGACCATGAGCTAGAATAGGCTGATAATGATGATGATACTTACTGAAAAAACTCCGAGGCAGGGGTGAAATGCGACAGCGGACCCTGGTATTTGACCTCATCAGTTCTGTTGGTAGAGTTGATCCTAGAGGCGTCCCAACACTGCTCCGTGTTCCAAGAGTTGTCACAGTGCACCCACGGCAGCTCGGAGCGGGCTGATGATACCAGGAAGTAGAACGCCCAGCCTGTAGGATATATGTGATAGTCTGTACTTCTTCGTTCTTCCCGCTCACGAGATAAATTGTTCAATTTTTTTTGTCATCCTATTTATGAGGCACAAGCAATACTAGGGTAAAAGAGATTTCGGGCCATTCCTTTATGTGGGTAGAACCGTTAAAGTAGCCAGTAAGTTAGTCAGACGTTTGTTGTACCTTCCCATGAGTTTTTCGGTATAAAGACCATGAAAGAACGAACTCCCGCCCGTGTTTTTCTTTCATCTAGGTACTCTTAGTGACTTTTCACCAAAGCTTTACGAGGAAGGGAGGCCAGGCCACAGTGAGCGAGAAAAAATCCGCCAATAGGATTGCTCCATTTTAATAGTGATGTGATGATGAGGCGATCCTATTGGTGGATTTTTTCCTCGACCACTGCTCCGCTTCCTCGCACAGCTTTGGCTTATTATTCAAGATATTACAGGTTGTACATTTATACTAGGGATGATACGGAGCTTCGAATCCGACTCCGAAAGGTCGGAACTTCCGATTGATTTTTACACCTCCGACTCCGACTTCGGCTCCGATAATTTTGAATCGGAGGTTATACCGAAGATTTGTAAGCAAACATATTCAAATATCAATATTTTATTAAATAGTGCAGGACTACATAAATGAATATGTTTTATTGTCGCAAACGTCACCATAAAAAATATTGGCCAGTTCAGCTATACATCTATCTCCGCCTCCGAATCCGACTCCGGTTCCGACTCCGATAAATCAAATTTAAAACCTTCGGTTTCGACTCCGGTTCCGATAAAACCACCTCCGTAACATCCTTAATTTATACATACAGTGAGAGAAGCAGGGGATATTTTAGATACCGCCCCATATAATGAAGTCCCATCGGTATTACTTATTATTATCACATTAGGTACCTACTTAAATAAATTGTATTACATAGGTAATAAGAAAAGTGAAAGCTCTAAAGGCATCACAGCCCACGTGAGCTACTATGACGTTAAAATTTCTCGTACAACATTTTCACATGTAATGATATTAAACTTTCTCCGTAAGTAATTATATGTTCGTATATTTCATTATCGCTTTGACATGTTGCCGCATTTGGCTTACGACTTCGTATTGGAGCTTTTCCAAATTAATTTTGTCTTGGGATATCAATGATGCACCTGATAGATCAATCTAGTGTAGTATACCTACATTTTAAAATAGCAAAAAAAAATTATATGGTGAAATGTAACAAAAAGGATTTTTTTTATTTTTGTTACAATTTTACCTTACTTTTTTTCATTTTAGTTACGTTTTCACATGTCAAAATTAATAAAAATGTATCTAGCGGCTGTGTTAGCGGTTATTACGATAATTAATATTTACCAATTATGACATTGTAGTAAAACGAAACGTAGAAGGCGACCATGACCGCACAAAATCCGACTCCTGAAAAAACACATGGAATTTCATATTTAATTATTCATTATACAGATTGTTTACAATAACATGTTTACAATCCACATATAAAGTAGGTATACAACGATTTAATTATACATTTACAATTCTTTAATACTAAAATATTTAAAAAAACACTGATTCATTTAACGCATAATTTACCTAATATAATTTAAATTTATACCTAGATACTTAGTGTACAATAACCTACCTACAATTGTTAGGAAGTGACTCAAGATTTTGAGCGTCTCTTAGCAATAACACCCACTTGTGCCACATGTTAATGCTCGGGTTAACATAGAATAATCGCGAGTTAATCTAGGATTAAATGTTGTTGCAAATGGGGCTAAGTAAGTGTAACAAATACCTACATACAAGAAAATAATACCTAATATAAGAATTAAGATAGGTACCTACATACTTAATCAAAATCATATAACATAATATTAGACAAACACCCACGATTGAACCTTATATGACCTTATAACCTTACCTTACTGTTTCGGTCATTGCTGTGTGTGAAATAAACGTATTACTTACTTACTTACTATATAAAACTCTGGACTCCTGGTGGAACTCATCCATTGAGTCAACATTTGATTAGTAGAATATAGTTCCCGACGCGGCAAGGAAATAATGGAGTGCTGACAAATAAAAGAAATGTCAAAGCGGGTCCACTCACTTATTACGAGTAAATACTGAAAACTCATAAAATTGAGTACGACCAGAGCCGTCTTAAGGTATATGGTGGTCCCCGGCCTCTTTGGCGCCCCCTTTCGAAAGCTACAAGTAGTGATTCAGTCGATTTAAAAGGGGAATCCCAAAAAAGTTATCAATGCGAAGTAAAATGTCAAGTATGTTTTTAATTCTCTTGATGTATCTACCTAATTTGTAAGTATAACTTAGCACCCCTCGGGGATTATGGATTTATGCTATGCTATGCTAACATAGCACTTGCAAAAATATTTTTTTTGTCTCTGAACCATCATTGTTTGTTAGTTGGTTCAGGGCCCATAATAACGAAAACCGCAGCAAATTGTAGTAATCTAATTAGTTCTACACGAAAAGCGGCTATTAAAATAACGTCCAATTAAAAATTAATTATACAACACTTCATTTACATTTTCCAGGTATAGATATGTTTCTCTCTACATCATGTGAAATCTGAAAAACTATATCACACACACACAACATAAAAAACCTATTTTATATATTTGAATAACCTTCATTGTTAACATGTTATTTTTTATTTTGGTTTTTATTTTTTTAGAAAGTTAAGTTTAGTTAAGTTACATTTGATAAAGTAATTAATTACCTATGTAAATAAATTGACTGCAACTTGTATATTTACTTATACATACAAGTAATTTAGTTTCATGTAACTCGGAATATCCATCCATATTAATCAATGAGGGTCAATGAGTACATACAATAGGTACAACTCTAGTTTTTTCATTAAAAACGAAACCTTACTCCTTACCTTTAAACAGAGGACATATTTTCCACAGTGTGATAGGCCCTTGCCGGTTGTACTGGCCGAGGATCAGTTCCATGTAGAACAGAGGGACGGCTCCGAACACCAGCATCAACGTGTATGGGATCAGGAATGCACCTATAGTGATACAAAAGTGTATTGGTTTTATACGGATTAAAAAATAAATTTGATACGGATGTTGTCTATGCAATAATTTAAAATTGAGATAATTATTGGAATAAAATATTTCCGCCGCCAGCCATTTATTTATAACAATCAAAATACAATAAGTTTTACAATCTGACGAAAGTTCAAATTACCTATATTCTATCACCTCAGTTGTTAAGGGTAACGGTGTTGTAACTGCGAAAATATTAATGAAAATTAAAAAAAAATTAAAAATGATCATTTGCTAATTATATCTTAAGGAAAAAAATGGAGCAATTTATTATGTCGATAATAGGTATTGTTGTGTTCCTGTAAACACCTGTTACCTATTGCATTTTAATTGATAGGTACATAAATAAACAGCTGTGATAAACGGCCCTTTGATTCATACATGGACATGGAATAATTAAAAAAACATTACGTAAAAATAATGTTATTAACATAGGTACCTCCTCCGTTCCTGTAACAAAGGTAGGGAAAGCGCCACACATTGGCGAGGTCCACAGCAAATCCGATGATGGACAGGAGGAAGTCCGCCCCTGTGCCCCACGTCTCGCGACCGTCGTTTGGTTCTAGATAAATATTTTTAATCGTTACTGCATATTATGCAAGGGACAATGTATTATGTACTTTCCAGGGGTAAATTTAACAAGAAATAATTAACTGATCTGAAAAAATCGGAATTCGTAAAAAATATCGGTCAAAATTTTCCTTGGCATCTTGAATTAATAGATTATTAGTGCTGTTATCAAAAATTACTTAGATATTGGTGTCGATTATGGCACGGTCGCTCTAAAACTAAAACTATATGAAACTGTCACGGTCACTCCTATGCTAGATTGTCTAAGAGTGAGCGGGCTAGATGTTTAGTTTTGCTACGTGTTTTGGGACTAAGTAGTAATTTTGGGAAATGGACGTTTTGGAAAATGGACAGTTTTTTTGCACCCAAACTGTTTTAAAGAGTAACATTCGGGATTCGGTGCCACTAACAATTAGTAAATTGACAAGGTAAATAAAATCCCTGTCAACCTGCCTTGGTTGCCTGCCAACTTTTATAATCTGATGTGTTTTGGAGAACGCAATGACAAAAATAGTTTCATTAAATTATGCAATATTGCAAAGGTTAATTAATATTATTATTATTTTTAATGTGCCTACGGGCAGCCTGAACAACTCTGACGATAGGTTGGTCACTTACCATACGATAAACAAAACAAACAATATAATATGTCAAAGGATTTCTAGTCAAGCTTTACCTGACTTGATACTATTCACTCTAATCCTCTTGGAAGCCTCAGCGTAGAAGCCTTCTTCTTCTATATGAATCTTGGGCTCCTCTGAGGACAAACCATACACTTAATACAAATCTACATTAAGTTTAAATATCATACAAGACCCAAGATCTGGCTCCTATTTGGCCCAGCGGATCAGCTTAGCTATCCAACGGGGCAACGTAGCCAGTCTCTTGGGTACACTGCCGGATGTGGGGGACTTAATCCAAACTTTTTATCTCTAGTTTTTATTTTCTTCTTCTTCTTAGCCTTAGTTTACTTTTAGCTTTAGTATTACTTTAGTGTTATTTATACAGAATTAATTAATAAAAACTTACTTTTGTAACATGACAGGGTAACGACGGAACCTTTCGTTGATTTGTGATCTGAAAAGAGCATTTATGTTAATTTATGTAAATTTAAATGCTAGAATTATATAATTAAACATGGACATTAGCCTAAAGACATGGCAACACTGGCTAAATTACATCAATTATTATGTAGATTACACAAAAATCCCATAAAAACGTTTGCATGTCAATGACTATCCATAACCATAGCCCAGTGTCCCTCTTTTCCGTTAAGAAATACCGCTCTTTCACTCCGTAGGACTTAATAACGCCGGCATCCGCTCAATGCCGCATAATGGCATGCCGATGCGGAAAAATTCCGCAATAATTCGCGGAGGTGCCGTGTTCCCACCTCTATTGGAATTCAAAAACGGAGGCTTCGCAATCCGCGCTTACGGATTGGAATTCGAAGATAGCTGTGTTCAGAAGTTTATATTTTCTTTACTGAACCCATGATTATATGTTATGTATGACTAATGAACAACATTACTATTATTCTCGATATGTTCGTGATAATTGTTATGAAATTAATATTGTAAACATTAATACAAATATACTGTATTGCACACCCGGGACAAAAACAAAACATACAACATAAAGAGTGGTACAGTACAATGTGCAGAAGGCGGCCTTACCGCTTTAAGCGATATCTTCCAGGCAACCTTCAGGTGATGGAAAAATCATAAGATACATAATATACGGGTGCAAAAGGCGTATGAAATAGATACTACCCTCAAATAAATAACAATTATAATAAAAATGCAAACCTTTGCAAGCTGGACTAAGGTGGATTGTCTCATGTGCCGGAAATTACGCTGGCTCTCTTACCCTTCAATTAGAAACACAGTTTCTGCTTTACAGCAATTTCCCGTTAGAGGCAGTGGGCTCCAGGCCCGCGGGGGGCCCCAGGGTCTCCTTCCACCCCGAACGGCGCAAAGATCCAATCACCCCTGAGCCCCGCATACTTGCGTTGTTTGCGTATCCTATATCTTGTACTTGTGTTATATTTGTCCTATATCCTCATAATATTTGACTGTCTTCACGTTCATTTACAATCCCAAAGGAAAATCCCGTTTCGACGATAAATTGACAATATCGTTTGGCTCTATTTGCAGATAATTTTCTCGTGATTAGAGTTTTTTTTAATAAATTATTGATTTATAAATTGAGATGAGTATGCTTTATACCATAATAATAAGAATGTGCTATGTTATGCTTTTTGCTTTGTATAATTTACGAAATCATCAAAGTATTCAAAATCAGAGAGTGATACCAGTGGACATAGACAGTGCGCTGCCCCCTTCTTTTCCTTATGTTCCACAAACCTTTCAATATTTATTAGATTAGAAACGCAATGCAGTTCACGCGGGGACATATTTCAGCGCGGATTTTCAAACTAATTTGTGTATGTTAATTATTTATGTGCCGTGCCGTGCCGTGCCGGCCATAAAGAATAACACCACCCCAACTCTTCCCGTGGGTGTAGTATGAGGCGACTAAGGGATTTTGTGGATACTATTCCACACCTAGTAGACTGCGATTGTCACCTATCAATCACGTTTGTCCACCAAATTTTACGGCGAAATGTGCGATCTACCTCTCTGTCTACCCCCTCGGGGATTATGGACGTGAGAGTTATGCTATGCTATGAATTATTTATTTATGACTTCGCGAGACCGAAAGAGGAGGTAAGGTAAGGGGGCAACAGGCGCAGTCGCAGCCCAACCTTTGGGGGGCGGGGGGACGGTCACGTGAGAAGAGTGGTTCCCAAAAAAATACATGTTGCATTAGTTTAGAAAGCTAGGGCGGAAACGAGCGAAGCAAGCTCGAAATTTTGGCGTAGATCGGACACAGATAATTATTGTATTAGAAGGCTAGGTCGGGAGCGAGCGAAGCGAGTTCGAATTTTCGGGACAGATCAAACAGACACAGATGAATTAGATTAGAACGCTAGAAAGAAGCGAGCTCGAAATTTCGAAGCAGTTCCGTCACAGATAACGGATTAGATGAGAGAGTTGGATAGAAGCGAGCAAAGCGAGCTCGAAATTTTGGCGCTTGTGACCCCCTGGGATCGCGCCTGGGGGCAACGCTCACAAGTCTTGGCTGTGGACTCGGTGACCCCCGAGACGTGATGCCGTAAGCAACTGCTTACTTAGCTTATCGGTTAATCCGGCACTGCACTTAGAGTATACCTAATATCACATTTAAAATCTAATAGGTATAGTTATCATAATATTATCGCGAAAATTGTTGAATTTACATGGTGCCACCGGACAATTGCAAGGTGCCAATGCGAGCAAGGAAAAAATGTATTAAAGTCTGAAGATAAAACAATAAGACGAGTGTCTAGTGCTCTTGAGTCCGGCCGTCTCTCAACTCTGAGAAACTTATTGCCTCTTCACCTCACCACCTATTCTGTTTCTTTTGTATTTAACTAAACATCAACAGAGTTAATTTATTTAGTTCAGTGACCCCATTAATGTGCGATGGATGGTGAAGAAACTAATGGTAAAGTAGAAGATAGATAGATAGATAGAAACACTTTATTGTACACAAAATCAGGAAAAGTAAAAACTAGAAGATAGAAATCTGATACGAGTATAATTATAGATACTCGTAGACACTTGATACACAAACAGGATAACATAATTTTACATTTAGATGTACAAGGGCGGTTATCGCTTAGAGCAATCTCTTCCAGACAACTTTGGGTGAAAGTGCAAATGTCTTCTCGTAGCTTGTATACTTATGTAGATGTCGTTTAACAAAAAATGCCAACAGTATATGTTTCGCTATTGCTCAGTTGATTAAAGCAATGCCATAAATCAAATATAAATAAATGATATTTATTTTAATTTATCTCATAAGCATTTATTACTATTATAATTTATTATAAATTTTATTGGCAGCACACCTATGGAACTCACTTCCTCGTCTAATTCGTCATTCGGAATCCCTGCGGCTTCGTTTAAAGCGGGTCTCACTAATCATTATTTGTCGTTGTAGTGGTGCATTTTATTTTAATTATTATGTATATTTATTGTTTACTATCTATTATATATGTTTATTTATTTATATTATGTATATCTATGCATTTAACTATTTTAGTATACCTACATATTTATTTATGTATATCATATTACTTTTATTATACTATATTTACTGTATATTAAGTAATAGTAACCTTTTCATATCTTCGCACTACACTGTCGCTAATCTCTTTAATGTCCAATTAACCAATTCCAATTGCCTGGAAGAGATCGCTTTAAGCGATAAGGCCGCCTTTGTACCTATCGTGCTGTTATTCCTGTAGTTTTTACTTTTCCCGATTTTGTGTACAATAAAGTGTTTCTATCTATCTATGTATCCAATTTATTATAATTTCTTATTTTATATTGCGGCGGTTTTACTCAGGGTTTCATGTATCATCAGCAGCCTATTCTAGTCCACTGCTGGACATAGGCCTCTCCCAGGGCGCGCCATTGAGCCCGATCTTCGGCTCTTCTCATCCAGTCGCTGCCAGCCACCTTGCGCAGATCGTCGCTCCATCTAGCAGGGGGGCGTCCCACACTACGTTTGCCCAAACGCGGTCTCCACTCCAAAACTCGTCTACCCCAGCGGTTGTCGGTTCTGCGACAGACGTGACCGGCCCACTGCCACTTCAGCTTGCTAATCTTATGAGCTATGTCGATAACTTTTGTTCTATGCCGGATCTCCTCATTTCGGATTCGATCCAGCAGAGATACTCCGAGCATAGCTCTTTCCATAGCACGCTGAGCGACTTTCAATTTGTGAACCAGTCGCACCGTCAGTGTCCACGTTTCGGCTCCATAGATCATTACTGGTAGGACGCACTGTTTCATGTATGAACATATAATTTTTTTTAAGACCAATTGTTATGAGTATGAAAACGCCAGTATTTCAGTTTCTGTTACTGTGTGATGACGTCACTCACCGAACGCAGGCGTGCTGCCCGCGGAGCAGTAGCCGTCGTCTCGGACGCTGCGGCCGCCGGGCGTGCCGCTTGCTCCGCGGCTCAGCAGCGCCGGGCTGGCTCGCTGCTCTTCGTACGAGGGGGCCGTGTGTGTTACCACCCCGCCACCGCCCAGTGTTGCCTGTGCGTGGGAAGAGTTGCAAACTTATAGAATAATTAACTATTGAGAAATCTATGACGAATGGAAAAGAATGAATTTTTTATTGTACATTGCAGCAGACGAGCAAATGGGCCACCTGATGGTAAGTGGTTACCGTCTCCCGAAGACATCTCACCTAATCATAATGTTATTAGAGAGTTTGAGGACTCAGATGGACTTCTTCAGGTGTCGGTAATTAGGTACGCTGGCTCACTTAGTGCTCTCGTACTCTTCAAGCCCCTGTATTCTTCATCGGTTATTCATTCAGACACTCACTCTGTATTCCTATCCCTTTTCTCTCCAGTTTTAACTGTTATCTATTTCATCTTTAGCTATTTATTTTATTTGTACTTTTAATATTATATATTTTTGGTTTCGTCCCTGCCCTGCTGTTTCGCCCGCGATACCTTCGCCCTGGCACAGCTGAAAATCAGCGCTGTGGTTCTGCCGTACCGGTAGGACCGCAGCACATACTGAGCATGTGTCTTTTGAACGTTGTGTTGTTTTTTTTAAAATTCAAGTATTTTTAAGTTTAATCATGTATGCATAATGCAATGTTAAATAAAGGTGTTTTTCTTTCTTTCTTTTTCTTTCTTTCTTTTTCTTTCTTTCTTTCTCTCGTAACGGTTGTAAAATAGTAGTTATTTCAGTTTATCTTTCTCGTTAACACAAGTATATGATTGCATTTTTTGCAATAATATTGTGATCAACGTTATTTGCAAATTAAATTGAATCTGGCGAAAAATACTTATATTTACAGAACACAGCAATGCAAGCATTAACTACTACTTTGCAGAAGAAACAGGTAAAACCTGGTACCACCCCAGGTCCCAGGGACTGCAATCGACAGATATTCGATCAATAGAGGTATAATCGAATAGGTATTACTTACTTACTTATTTTATTACTTGCTTCGATTAAGCAAGTAATAAAATAAGTAAGTAAGGAATACCTACGTTTATTTCACACACAGCAATGACCGAAACAGTTATAATTATGATAAAATAATTATGTAGTCAAAGGTCTGCTGTTGTTGTGAAAAGGGCCTCAACTCAGCTTATTGCTGCAGACAAGAATGCCTCCAGCGCTGGTATTCTGTTGGACCATGACCGATGGCTGGCCAAAACCTGTCCAAGAGGACAAAGATACGACACAAATAAATTTAATTGAAGATAGGTAGTATTAATAAGTTAAAAATATAATATATACCCACATTTACCAAGACACATAAATGATAAAAAATATATAAATATCGTAAATAAATAAATATATATACCTACCTACCTATAAATAGTCCTTTGAGCCGGATGATGTTCTTTAAATCTAGATACAAGACGATCAAGAAGATTCTTATAATACTGACCATGGTGGTGACTTTGGTGTCGTGGTATCCATCGTAGTTGTTCGGCGGAGGCCTGCCCGGCAGCGCGTTTGTGAGGTCCGGCTTCTGGTGACCGTTGGACATCTCATGCTCCTGTCATGATTATTAAGTGGAATGTATTGTAATATTCAGGACATAAAAACTTTATAAAAAAACTTATACTAATATAAAAAGAGGGCGCCACTGATAGTTTTATAATCTGCGTTATGAAGTTGGCTATGAAAAAAAAGTACCATTTAATTCCGAAATTTGGTGAGGGTTTTTATATTTCTGGTCAGGGTATACTTTTTTTTCTGCGGTTTTAAAATGAAAAATAAATGATGATATAGTTTAAAGGAAAGAGAAGATTGCAATAATTAGAGTAACTAGAGATATCTTAATTATTACCTTTGTAAATAGAATTCGTATATAATGTAATATACTAACCCTACCTAGGTAAGTACCTACTATTTACAGCAATAGTAGATTGAAGAATTTAAAAATAGAGCTGGAATACCTCGTGATTCCCCAGTGATGTCTCAATAAACTCAAAACTCAAACATTTGCAAAAGAATCCACTACATTTGCTGTGAAGCCAATAACTGCGGGGAAGCGACGAGAAAACTAGATAGTACGAAAAGTGGACGTACTAAGTCCACGAGTTGGGAATAGCAACCAAGAAGCTCTTTACTATACTAATTTTGTTTCGATTTATACTCGTACCGATTATAAATCGAAACAACATCGATTTATACCACGAATAATATAAATCTCCCATTGTACACTACCAGAATGGTAAGTAGTACTACGGGCAAAAAATATCTCGGGGTAACTACCAGTAGTACCACCGGTAAGTCAGGCAGCATCCACATCCTCCTCGCCACAAATGTCATTTCATTTCATCTTCACAATGTTGTAACTCCACCTTACCTGTCTTCGGATATATTATCAGCCCACTCGAGGTCTTCACTGAAGGCGGTATTCGGATCCACCTATCGTCTTAAAATCTATCCACGTATTCCGCCTTCTTACTTATCTCCACTTGACCTGCACTCTTTGGTAATACGAAAGAACTCAAATTGACCTCCAAAAGACACACTCCACCTGACCTATAGCCCCTCCCTAAATACGTACCTGTGCCCGATGGGGGGAGGAACCTCGGCGGGAGCCACTGCTCGACGACCTGTTGCTCGCGTCTGCAACCAAACCAATAAGCTCTATCTATTGAGATGTTCCTTTGCACAAGTTTATTTAGGAGTAGACTAGGAGACCGGGACTTTTTGGGTTTTCGCTGGGACGTTAAAGTGTAGGAAGTAAATAAAGTTAGCAAAAACGTTATAGATACAGATTGTTGAAAAGTCCGGAAAGTTTTCGATAGATACACAGGTTTTTCATTGTTTATTTTTTTATTCCGCCCTGATACCGAAGGCCGCTAAGTGCAAAACGTGATTTTTGAGAAACTGGCAAAAAGCGCTCCATATTGGTTTTCTAGTGTTTTATGGAATTGTACTTTGAAAATTTCTAGAAGTTTCTGGGATTTTCCTGGTTCCGATGAGGAGCATGGTACCCACCGCTACTGAGCTCGCCTGCGCCCACGCTGTTGCCCAGTACCGGCATTCCCGCCATCCCGACGCCGGCGCAACGTGTTACGCTCGCCGCGACCTCATTGTACCACACCTGCGAGAGACAATGTAATGACTGGTTAATGAGATAGGGTGTAATTAGATCAACGCGATTGATGTCGCATCGATGCCTTGATCAACGTCGGCCATGTAGGTGTAATATCTCAGGATGATCAATTATTACGGCTTGTAATAATTGATCACGTCGAACTACAATTGATCAATCTTGTGCTAGATGTTGCGATCAATTAACCAGAATCGAATATTTTCATCGATCAATCGACAATCGCACTATCGACGTCAGATCAATGTTCAATCGATGGTAGATCGGTTTGATTTAATAGCAAACAATGATCGACGTTGAACGGTCTATATATAATCAATACCACGAATCTATGTCTAATACCACCCTGAGAAAAATTTAATTCGGATCATCAACACGAAAGAAGAAGAACCACCCTGAGAGAGAAAGGAGAGCGTTGGTGGCGTAGTCATGGCTACGACGCCAGATTCCTATGCTCGAGGTCCGGGTTCGAATCCATCCAATGCCATGTAACAAAGAGTTTTTCGCATTTTTATGGAGACTTATTTACATTTACATTGATGTAATAACAAACATTTAGCGACTGCTCTAACGGTGAAGGAATACATCGTGAGGAATCCTGTATGACTGAGGAAAAAAAGTTTTCTAAACGCATGTGGAATCCACAAATAATATAACTATTACGATTTGCCGAATCTTAATACTTTTATTTGTACACAGGAAAAAACAAAGAATACATTTTGTATAAATAAATATAAGGTTAATAAGTAGTGTCCGACCGAAGGTCGATTTCTGGCCGAAGACGAAGCCGATTATTCGGCTATCGGCACAACCTTCGGCCGAAGCCGAAGCCGAAGGCGAAGGTTTAAAAGCTCTAAGAATTTTGTTCAAGATTGGATACAAGCTAATTTAAATGATTTGATTTTATAATTTTAAAATTGAAGGTTTTATATCGACTGTATAATATAATATAGAAAGGTAATTTTAATCTTCTCTAGAAGTTGATCTAGTGGTATTCAAAATTACCTTGCGATTTGTGAAAAATTCGTTCGAATTCGTTGTTTGTTAGAAACCTTCGGCTTCAGCCAAAACTTCGGCCAATTTTAAAGCCGAAGCCGAAGCTTCGGTCGGACACTATTAATAAGTAAGGTAGAGCTTATCTCTAAAAAGATATATCTTCCAACAAAACCTAAGACAATCAATGATTCAACCTTCCGTTCTAATAGGTAAAGATTATAGTTTTTCTGTACCTGTAGCAATGAGTCAATACCTAGCTTTATTCTACGAGTGTGTATAGCTCGAGCTACACCGCCACAATCGTGTCTACGTGAACGCTACGAACCGTAACGTTGTGTCTACGACACTGTTTCAGACGTCGGGTCACTGACCTCCGTAGTGCTACGGAGTTAAGTTTAGTTTATTCTGCATGGGTTAATTGGAAATGCATCTGCGGTGTTTTTAAATAAAAAGGGAATGGATAAGTACTTACTTTATATTTTCTCCGTACACTTACCTCCTAACTACTTACTATTTTCGGTTTAATATACATTATGAGTCAATGACCTTTTAACAAAGATTTTGAAATGTATATATTATGTATACTTATATATTACTAGCTTAGAAATATGACAATAGCACCTCAGATCTGTTACACTTTTTAGTTGGCACTAATATCAAAATTTACGCGTTGGACTTCAGTCGCGATTAATTTGTTCTGATTCGATTCGGTTCGAATTTTTTGTCGACGATGATCATCAGGAGCTCGATTCCACTGTTTACAACGTTTGACGTTCCTTTCCAATTATGTAGCGTATTTTGCTAACACCATGCAAATGAATGAACGAACCTGACTCGAATCGATCGCTTACTTGACCTAAACATAACTTTAATCGAACAGTTCGTGACTAGTGTTATACGAAAAACGTCAAGTCGCAACAATTTTAGTTTTTACTGAGATTATTTTGTATTTTTAGAATGGGACCTCAGGTACTCCGTCAGAGGGCTAATCCCGTAGAATTCAGATTGAGTCACGTAACGAAAATTTCTGTTTCGTGATGGTTTCCGTACGAGCTCGGCAAAAATACCACAACTCCGTAGGCAATCGGAAAATTTCGAATAAATCTATCGTTTCCTTTTACACAGGTGTGAGAGAGCTGCGGAATTATAGCAATGCCTCCCAAAATCTTTCGGAGACAACCGGAAATGTGTGGTAAATGGTTTTGTGGTGGTATACGGGGCTAGACGATAAAGACGAAGCGACAAGAAAGGCAAGCCTTGAATACCCAGTATGTCTCTGACCTCACCAACAAGATCTGGGGGCTGAATAGACGTCAAGTGCGTCTACTGGTCGGTGCCTTCACCGATCACTTTAGCACCAATGCCCACCTACACAAGATGAAGCTGGCAGTTACAGATCCTGTGGTGAACAACTGGAGACCGTTTCACATCTCCTATGTAAATGTGACGCTTTCGCGGCAAAAAGGATGGGTCTGCTAGGCTCTGCCTATCCAGACCCAAGGGAATTCAAATCCCTCCCACTAAGACGCATAGTCTTGCTCATGCATGACATATTCGGTGCAGTGGTCGAGGGATAGGTACAAGGGGTTGAACACAAAAGATCCCAATGGGTCGAAGTGTCGCTGGGATTCCCAAACCCCATGCAAAGATAAGATAAGATGTCTCTGACCTCGTTTTTCGAGAGAGATGTTCGTTTCGTAATTGTCAAAAAATCTGTTCTGTTGCTTCCCTCCAACATAACAAATAAATATTGAGAATAGACGATAAAATGTCTCCTTTCTTGCAATCCCTCCCCTAATATTGGGGTTGGACCGTGCCCGAGAGAAACACTGGTAAAAATATAAAAGAGAGTTATAAAAATATGCATACCTACCATTAGATTGGGCTCCGGAGGCTTGTCCGTGCGAACATAAATATTTAATAGTCAAGTGGCCGCGCAACACGATACATGAAACCAGATTTACCGCCGCCTTCAATTTTTACGAGTTGTATCTTGATGAAATGCCAAAGTTGTGCTGCAGATCGGCGAAAGGACATTGCAAACTAAATAAATGCACTGATAACGATAAAAAAAATAAGAACCCACAGATAATTTAAGAACGCCCGGGATTTTTTAAAATTCGTGGTAGTTATATTAAGTATTGTGAATTTATTATTGAAATTGAAATTAAAAACGTTTATTTAGCGCTGTAAACACCAGAATACAGAAGTATACAAAGTTTAATACATGCAGCACAGAACATCCGGT
The DNA here is from genome assembly GCA_947369225.1 of Hofmannophila pseudospretella. Classification (NCBI taxonomy): domain Eukaryota; kingdom Metazoa; phylum Arthropoda; class Insecta; order Lepidoptera; family Oecophoridae; genus Hofmannophila; species Hofmannophila pseudospretella. The sequence goes on along the minus strand of OX376332.1, from coordinate 5,606,839 downwards.
GAGGTACAGTGCCAAAAAGGGTACACCAGCTCAGCATAATGCTGAGGCAAGCCACAGCGCTGATTTTCAGCTGGCCTCTCAGTGACTTATTAGTATCTGCATTTTTTCCTTCTTGTTTTATATAATTTGTACACGAATGTATGTCTACTTATTGTACTAAATTTCTCTATGTTAATGGTCTAGTTGGAAGAAGTCTTTATTTTACAGATAAGCTCTACCTGTGCACGTCAAATTTCTTGTTGTTGTTTCTTTTGTAATTTATGTGTGTGCAAATAAAAATTACATTACAACTGGAATGATTTATTCATTATTACTCTCTCATAATAACTCAGTAATGTTGGTACCTTAAAACCTTGTATTATGGAGTTCGCTGTGAAAAAATAGTTCAATTTATTTAATTCCGCAATCTATCGAGGGTTTTTATTTTTCTGGTCGGGTATACAAATTGAATTTAGCCATTATAAAATTATTCTGAGTACTATCCTTTACCCCGCAAACAGGCAAACTTAACTTTGTGAGGATTTAAGTAACTTCCGAACAGTCTGTTACGGCCAAATGCGTAATAAAACAAACAATTTCTTTTCACTCCCACAGGGCATAAAATACAACGATATTTCTTAGGGGAAGTGTTTTGTTACTGCGCCTTAGTGTAGCTACACACCATGCCGAAATTACGCGGCCGAAGATGGCCAAAGGACGACGTTTAGCGACTTACCGTGAGTTGCGAAAAACATCCCTAATGTTACACTTTTTTAATTATCGTGTCATCTCTGTCTAGAGTTAAGGCATAGAAATAGATGGATAGCATGTATTTTATTTTATGAGAACTTAACTTTAGCACGAAGCGGGCGAGTTGACATCGAGGTACGGTCGGTTACCTGAATTATATGACCCCTTTCGATACTGAAACAGCTAAGGGGGGTCAGATAATTAAAAACCGACCGTACATTGGTGGTTATCGTTAACTTTTACGTTTTAACGTCAGAATTAGATTATAAATATCAATGTTTGATATATATTTTTTCAGTGGCCTCCATAAGCCATTATAAGACGTGTTTGGTACTTAGCTCTTATACAGTCGACCACTAGCTAAAGTATACCATCTGTCAAAATTCTACAATTCAAATTTCAAGTCTATGGCGAATGCATTATGGTTCATTTTAGATTGCAGAAATTTGACAGATGGTATACATTAGCTAGAAGCTGAATGTAATCGTATAGTGCTTCAATATAATGTTAAAATCAACGATTATTAATCTGTTTCCTTCACAAACTACCAACCAGCCGAGCGTAACCAAGGAATTGTGAAGAAAAATCTGGGGTCCAAGTTCGTCGCCTGATTACCCGCGAAACTACACCAACGAACATACGCGTGAACTCATGTGAATGAGTTCGCAGGCGTAATTTCTCCATGGTGTGTGCCTACACTTATTTGGAAAAGAAATGAGAAAGGGCGACCATCCATCCGGATTTCTGTCCGTCCGAATTTGTCAGGATTGGCCGGTTATCGGAGTTGTGCGGTTTTTACGAGGAAGACTATTTTAAGATTTAGAACTAGCTTCTGTCTGCGACTTCGTTCGCTTTTGCAATATTTTACATGTTACTAATAGCTCCACTCGAGAGAAAAAGCTACACTCTCGAAAAAAAAAGTCTATTAAAGGAAGTGGACGGTAGAATTGTTCCACGGAGGGAATATAATTTTTTTATAATGTTTTACTGCCTCGTATTGAAACAATAAGATGTAAAAAGTGAAAGTGCATGAAATCACTTTTAGCACTTTCGCTTTTCACTATGAGGACACTAAAACATTACGAGTATTAAAAAAATCTTTCTCAAAAAACGCACATTTGTTCCCCAAAAAGTACACCTAAAGTAGGTCTTTTATTCACATTTACTTTTAATCCCGCTTTAAAATTACTTTCAATCCCTAAGGAATTAAAAGTAATTTGAATTAGGAACATGAATGTTGTTGTCATACGAAAATATTGTACCTATGAAAAATGTTACTGGCCGGTTCGCGGCGCGGCGGCAGCATATATATAAAAAAAAAAATAAGTTTGTTGTTGTTTTTTTTAAGGCAAAGGGAACTGAGCCCATACAGCCATGTCTGATGTAAACAACTCTTTCAAGTCTTCATTAAAATGCTGGTGTGACACATTTCAATGCTATCTGGAAGAATCTTCCACGCTTCTGCGCCATCCGAACCAAATAAGAAGGCGTCCCGGACGCAGTGTGGCTCTTCAAAATCCAGCCAAGTACGGATCGGGCTGCAGCGTCTTATTTGACTTTTCTTCACTGTCCCACACATTATTCACATCTTGTCGAAGTTTTTCGAGCAAGAAACACCATTCTTACTAGAAAAGCACTACTGTAAAACAATTTGCAAGACAAATCGAAACAAAGCTGACGTGGACGCCACAAAAGCGTGGGAGAATCTCCAACAAAATAAGGAATGGAACGCGCGAACCATCTTTTCTGTTCAATTTCGAAAAAATTAGTTCATCCAGCAGTGAAAACGAATTATTAACGCTGGAATGTATTAAAACCTGATACGAAAAATGTGATACATTAACTGTTGCCCATGAAATCCCGGAAAATATATAAAACCTATACCAATTTCATCGTATGGAAAAATGTGAATACAAAGATGTCGAATTTTTTTATTTTTAGTAATGTTATTTTTACTTTGTCCAATGATTGAAAATACCATTGTATTTAAATATATACATGACTTGTATTTTAAACTGCTTCTTATTTTGTTTACCTCATAGGTGGAATACAAAGAAGAGTATGTCACTCGGGACTAAAAGTATTTCCAACTCGGGAGATTCTACTCCTAGAATCCTTCGCTTGCGCTGGATTCAATATAGCGCCCTCGCTTTAAATATACTATTTTAGTCCCTATTGATACAAAAAGTCCCTATTTCATCCCAAAAAATGCTACTGTGCAAATTTATTAAAAAAGTAAATTGCATTTTTTTTTAAATCAGGAGTAATTTTTTTTTCGGGAGTGGCGCTAGTTTAGACCTACGTCCATAACCACTACAATTAAACTGCTAAAAGTTTGTTCTAAAGTGACCACTACAAAAAAACTTGTTTACTTCAACCAAGAAATTATTCACTTCAATCAAGACCTTAGCCGTATTGATAAATCTATAATAATACTAAAGCTAAACTAAACTTAGACTAAAAAGAAGAAGGAAAAAAAATGGCTAAAGTCGGGCAGTGTACCCAAGAGACTGGCTGCGTTGCCCCGTTGGATAGCTAAGCTAATCCGCAGGGTCAAATAGGAGCCAGTTGTTGGGTCTTTTGACGCGTCGTCCAGGCGATTTACGAGGTCCTTGAAGATGCGGTGCACTCCCGGGCCCCAGGGTTTCAACCCCAAACGGCTCAAATATGTATGTTTCACCCAAAGTAGTATATTTGCGCCGTTTGCCGTATCTATCAAGTAATTTGTTCAAATGTATAAAGTTATTTTATATGAAATAAATCAAACAAACTACTTTTTAGCAAAGAACCTCAATACTATACTTTCTCAAAAAAGCTCGGAAATGTATATACATTAGAATTTTGAGCCAGGGGTACATACATCCTGTCTCAAAGCCACATCCTTTTTTTTTAAATTGACGACAGTAAAGGATTTTCATACATTCTTACCTACCGGGCTCAGGCCAGGAATCCTCACGTCTTTTGTTTTTAACTTTTTAAAATTCGAATTGTAACATCAAAACACTGTGCGGTGCGGACTAAAGAGATTTCATTCGATTACATGCAGCACCGGTCGCGCGTCACCGCCAGCGCAGCAGCTCCAGCTCCTACTGACAACGCTACTGTGCTGGTAGCTACCACAAACCGTATTAAAACAAACATTCGCTATTTTCAAATAGAATTTAATCACTACCTACCATCTTTGACTGTTTTCTCCAATGAATAGAGATGTTACTCGTCTCTATCTGTAATAGGGCTGCACCCCTACAGCCACTTCTTTCCTTTTATGGACGCCTAGTACTTTCGACTTGAAATTAGTGTTTGTAATGTGATTTTTTCTATTTCCTCGCATTATTTGACAAAAGCACTATACAAGCATCAGCCGAAATAGCCATTTTTGGCCTTGGATCGTTAAAATCAGCCTTCGATCGTTTCTATATGATCCGCGACCAGTAATGGCTAATTTCGTGGCCTCTGCAGTAATGTACAATTACAGTGTGTATTTACCATAATGTTCCCCATGTTACTGACACGGGACTCAGAACACCATGAACACTGTGTACAATAGGTAATGGGCCGGACCGTTTAAATCTATAGCGACCCTCACAGGGACTCACTTAGCGAATAGTCAATTATGTGTTAATTTACATATTGCTTTCACACCCTCTTCATGCGTAGGGTTGACCATTCTTAAACTCCGATAAAAAGGAAGGGCGTGTTTTTTTAAAAAGTTTGACGCGTATGTCTGTGGCGTATCTCAACAACCGATGATCGGATTTGGACGAGATTTTTTTTATTTAACAGAGAAGTCTGTCGAGAAAGTTCTTAGCCATATCTGATAAAAATTGGATCAGGTGTTTCTAAGATCTTGGAGCATCTTTGATGTCCGATAGAATCTCTGAAACGGTAACCGTTATATTTTATTCAAGTTTGAGCTCAAATGATTAGGACCATCATGGTGCCGTTCTCACACATCTAGAACCTTAAGACCTGATGATGACCAGGAAATAGTAAGCGGAGTATAACTAAGTCCGAGTTACTTTGTATCCCCTTACCTACGAGATGTTTGAACGGCACCTTATCTTATCTTATGATTGAGGGCCGGGAATAATCCCAGCGGCACTTCGACCCTTGAGGATCTTTTGTGCTAACTCCATTTTACACACTGGTCATCTCAGTGTGCAGGTTTCTTCACGATGTTTTCCTTCACCGTCAGAGCAGTCGGTAAATGTACGTAAGTCTTCGATACGAAAAACTCATTGGTACATGGTACTGCACGGTTTCGAATCCGGACCATCCCGCATGGGAGTCCGGTGTCCTAGCCACTGTGCCTACGACGCTCTGAACGGCACCTTAAAATTTATAGTTATTATAATAGGGAAGCCAACGCCAGCCCAAGGATAATATTAGAATTATTAGACCGTCAATATTAGCTCATTCATTAGTCTCGGACCGTTGACAACCCTAACGTTTAGAATCTAAGCGAGTACCACTCGACCGTCGGGGGATTCATTTAAAAATATCAAAACGCGTCGCAAAGGACGCGGTTCATGGCTCATAGCTTTAACTTCTATTAGCAAAGTAATTGTTTATGTTTTACTGTATAATACAGGTAGGTGAGGTCGTAGCATCGACGTCTATAGATACACTCATGGGGCCTTAAGGTCATGTCGCCAAGAAACCTCCAATTTGGGTGAAATTTAAAATTTTCTAGTCAGTCATACTCGTCGGATTTTCACTGTATAAAAAAAATACTAAAAAGAACTATGCTATAATTTGCTATTTTTTTTTTTTTTTTTTTTTTTATAAACATAGACTTTATTAAATGTCAAATTATTACTATGTAAGTATATTGTTATTTTAATATTTATAAAATAATAGTCATATAATCTCTTAAACTTAAATTACTAAAATGTCATACTATAACTAAACAAAAATTATACAAAATAACTTCAGTCAAACAGCCCCCCGCGAAGTGCCCCCTGGCCAAAAGTACCCAGAATACTCGCGGCGTTCCCTCGCTGAATGGCGAGGGAGATGCGCTGTACCAAAAAGTGGCCGGCACGCGGATCACCTCCTCTCTCCTTAATTCGCCTCCCCACAGCGCGAATCAGATCCTTGGCCTCGGAGCCCCATGGTCCCGCGGTTTCAACTGCCAAAGGCACGAAGTCGTACATCGATTCCAGGTTGGAGTACTTTAGGTGCTTCCTCTGGGCCGCCGCCTCGGCAGCTGCACCTGCAGTCTGCCGAGTGCTGGCGAGATGGCAGGGCGCGAAAGTGCTAACGCACGTCGCGTCCCAGAGGAGACAGCGCCCTCTTGCCCATGGAATCAATGTAAGACCGTCCGGCCTCTTGCCGTCCGCACGGGACAAACCGGGGGGCTCCAAGACGCACGGTACCTCAGCTGAAACCATGGCCCGTCTGAGGATTTCATTGATCGCGCTGTGACGGGGACGCCGGCCCGCGCATCGCATGCAGCTCAGCCCGTGGTGTCCGTCGGCCTCGACCAGTGAGCCGCAGACACAGTGATGGGGCTCGCAAACCGCGCAACCGAGTCGGAGCGCCGCGGCCACTCTAAGAGAGTCGTCGTCTAGCAACGTGCCCATATGCGGGGAGGGTAAGGCATGCAGCCAGGCACCCGACTCTGGTTTGGCGGCCGCACGCAGGCGAGCCAACTCGGCCCCCGATGCTTCCGTGATCAGGTTTGACAGGAGGTGTCGCGAGGTGATTTCGTCCCATTCCCTTTGGCTGTATAATTTCTCGGGCCGGTCGGCAGCGGGGCACAGAACCGACCAAGTACCTAAAGCCTCCGCAGCAAATGGGATACAGATCTCGTCACCATTATTGGGTATGATGCGAGTGACAAGATCCGTGACCGCATGCGAGGAAGCCAGGAAGGCAACAGGACCGGTCTCCTGCAGCCGTCGCACGCCCAGCCCACCATGCCTAATCGGCAGGCTAGCCTGGCACCACTGGGTCTCACTGAGGCAGACATTGAGGGTTTCCTCAAGAATTCGTTTTAAGGCACAGTCGAAACGTAATACCTCCTCCAGGAACCGCCATGTAGGAGCCGTCCTGACCACGTACGTTAGCTTGGGCATGGCGAAGCAATTCCTCAGAAGAGTCAAGGAAACGTGCGCCGGCAGATGCTTACAGTGCTCCGCAAGTGATGCCAGGGTCTGTGTTTTATTATATTTGCTATGCTTTATTTTGTTTGCCGATTAGATTTGTAGCGACATGGTTTTCAATGACCAGTTTATATGGAAGACTCTACCTATTCAAATCAGTGGGTAGTAGAGACATTTCGAATTAACTTCAGTGGACGCCATAAACATAAAAATATTATTTATATTTATTTTTTATACGCCATTAAGTAAACCGATCGCAGTTTGTTGTTATGGAGGCACACTAGACACATAAAGTGCATTATTGTCTAGGCACAGGCCTGACAGGTACCTAATAAAAGCTGGAAAATATAAGCTTTAGTCTCCAGCTGACACTCTCCTGGCAATTGGGCAGTTTCCAAGTATCAAATATTAAATACATTTCTTAAAAATTAAGAAATAGACATAAACAGAATTATAATTTACACATAAACAGAAAAAAATGGCTATATAGGCAATCAAAAATCAGACGATAGAAAGAAACGGCAATAGAGAATTATGACGTCACTGTGCTGTAGCGCCATATAAGCAGGTCCTGACTAAATATAAAGAATTATTTGCTAAAAAGAGACAGAGCATCGATCCATTACTAACTTTAACCATCAATATCTCTGATGATAGTTGAGATATCGAAAAACTATTTTTAAATCCTACTTTAGGATATCCATGTACGAGTAAGTACATGGACATCCTGATTGATCCTGATTGATGGAATAAATAAAATATTGAGATTCTATACAGTGATTTTAAAATAGAATCGGACCGAACCCAGAAATCTATTTTTCAATGTTCTAGATTTCTATGAGTTCGCTCTGATTCCGTTTCAAAATCGCTGCAGTGTGAACTTCAACACTCGTTTCTCTCGAAGCACGGAACAGTCTCTATTCGAAAAGCTGAATTATCCATTCTTAAACTGCAGTTAGCGTTTAATATTCTGTTATGTTGTAGGAAAATCTTGTCTAATCTCAATCTATGAACACACGGATCTAAATAAAAATTCTAGGAACTATTTGTAACGCTATTTAGTAGATTTACTAAACTAAAGAAAGTTTCCGTAAATGACGTCGTCATATCGCACTGACGTTTTAATATAATAGAATGGAATAGAAGGAATGGAACGGAATAGAATAGAACGAACGGAACAGAGCAGACCAGCGCAAAACAGAACAGAATAGAACGTTTATCTCTACAAGAAGTGTAAGCCAACATGACACTGCTCTACATTAAGGTAATTTAAAGATTAAGAAGTTTTAAAAAAGTGTCACGTTGTAATCCCCCAAAGGGTAGACAGAGGAACCACCTTCATCATTAATAGTTCCCACCGTTCGCCGTAAGAATTATATACTAAATATAAAAAATATTTGGTAGAACAACAACACCATAGCCGTTTTCTATTTTCGGAACCCTGATAATGAAGTAGGTACAGTCAGCGTCAGATAGATGTTAGCGTCCAAGGTAATCAAAACCATCTAAAGAACACAAGTTCAATTTTATCAGCGCAGTCAGAATTATCATATTGTTGTAAGCACCCAAAGTGGTCAATATATGTGAGCAACACAATCTCCAATATTATGTACGCAGCCAGGGTGTTCATTATTATGTTGGCGGGGAAATCGTTCAAAGGTATCTATGCATACCTATAAGATCATATATATGATCTTACCCGTCTACCTATCTTTTTAATTTTGTGTTTAACGTCACTGCGGCATTACTATTTAATCTTTTCAAAATTGGAAATAAATAAAAGATACATGTATTAATTTGTTTGAGTTTAATTTGTCATTTTGTTTTTTAGACTTAATTGTTGTTGTTTTTTTTAAGGCAAAGGGAACTGAGCCCATACAGCCATGTCTCATGTAAACAACTCTTCAAGTCTTCATTAAAATGCTGGTGTGACACATTTCAATGCTATCTGGGAGAATCTTCCACGCTTCTGCACCATCCGAACCAAAGAAGAAGGCGTCCCGGACGCAGTATGGCTCTTCAAAATCCAGCCAAGTACGGATCGGGCTGCAGCGTCTTATTTGACTTTACTTCACTGTCCCACACATTAATCACATTTAGTAGACGTTCTTCGAATAAAAAACACCATTTTAACTTGAAAAGCACTACTGTAAAACAATTTGCAAAACAATGAAAAAAAGCTGGTGTGGACGCGACAAAAGCGCGGGAGAAAAACCTTTTTAGACTTAAATGAAACGTAAATAAAATGCATCTTATTGCTAGCTGAAGCTTATTAATAACTAATTGGTATGTACATACCAATGCACTTGTGACGTCAATGCGAGCCGTGCATTGCAGCCATGTGCCCTGCAATTTAATTATTATTGCTTTCAAGAACTGATTAGTAGTCTCGTGGCTTATTGAATAAAGTGCATAATCTAGATTACCTTGGATTATATTAGGAAGACCAATCCAGAAAGTAAAATAAAAAGATTTATTTATTTTCTTTATTTATAATCTTTATTATACACACTTACAAAATACAAAACAACTTAATAACATATGTACAAAAGGTATAGCATAACTCGTTTCGACATTTTTAAATTACTTTCTCATAAAGAAGTATATCTACACAAATACAAGATAAATAATGAATTCGAAGTTTATAATTACTAGCCCAAATTCTGGGACAAAACTACAACAAAATTTGTAATGAAAAGCTTTAAAATCATTTAAGAATAAGACTAATTTCTTCATCTATGCTTTTATGGCATTTGATAAGATTTTTTTTATAATATAAGCCAGTTCTTATAGATTTTAAATTACATAATAAAACAGGAAATTCGATAATCTATCTTGGGCAGCTGGCGGCGAAAGTGTGGGTTTAATGTTCTTAACCCGAGTTAGATAACCCTGGGTTAACTCGCGAATTGTGGGGTGCTAGGTCAGCTAACCTCCAAGTGTGTCCGACTGCTGCGATTCCCAGTTGATACGTCCGCTGGGAAGGGCAGTGGGTCGGGCCGGTGCACACCCGGGTCGACGTCCGGTGACTTCTCCTGGTGGGATCTTGCCGGGGGCCGGGCTAATAAGCTGACAGGGGAGGGCTCGACCGTTGCGCCCTCTGTACACGGGTACGGGGGACACGGTGGTCGAGCACGTCGGGTTAACCTGTCCGCCTGCTGCGGGTCCCATATGGGTGGGAAGAGCAGTGGCTTGACAGGTTTATGTGGTGGACGGTCAGTGACTTCTCCTTGCAGATGGGGATCTTGCTGGCCGTCGGCTAATAACCTGACGAGAGGGACTCGTACGTTGTGCCTTCTGTTCCGTCGCGGAGGGCACAGCGAATGGGCATGAGCGGGTACTATCCCGACGAAGAGGGCTCTCCACGTGTTCCCTCTGTTCTCAGAGGGCACAAGGATGGGCTTAATGGACAGGCCGGGCATCCGACTGTCCATGTCGTAAGTCCGGTACCGTGAGGACTGGGACCCGGGTGTCGCCTCCTCCCGGGAACCGGAATTCCATGTACCGGGACCGACCAGGCCCGAGACGGCCACGAGGAAGTGAACCTCTATAAAACAATTGCGAGGAGGAAGAAAACCTCAAGGAAAAAATCACACCGAGGAAGAAAACCTCAGGGAAAAATTGATGAGGACCTGGGTGACGTAACGGGGGCTTTCGTTGCCGTCCAAGGTCTTCGCGTTGGCTGGGTGTATATGTATTCCATACACACCTCCAACCGGCGGATGGGGACCATAGTCCCTCGCGAAGGGTCTGCTTCGGCGGACACCCGCAGGTGGGGTTCGCGGTTGTGTGCGTAAGCGTTCCCGCGTCCCCGCCATTAATGCGGCGAGACGGAATGCCAAGGGGTTTTAGTCGGTACAAGTCCGACATACCCTCTTCACCTCCCCGTGGTGAAGAGAAGCTCATGAGAGTTTCCCCTTGAAAAAAAAAACTCGCGAATTGTCTCTATGGTTTCATACAAAAAAAATTGGGTTTGCGTTGGTGCAATACGGAGTTTCTCCCGCGCTTTTGTCGCGTCCACACCAGCTTTTTTTCGTTGTCTTGCAAATTGTTTTACAGTAGTGCTTTTCAAGTAAGAATGGTGTTTTTTATTCGAAGAACGTCTACAAAATGTGATTAATGTGTGGGACAGTGAAGTAAAGTCAAATTCGACGCTGCAGCCCGATCCGTACTTGGCTGGATTTTGAAGAGTCATACTGCGCCCGGAGCGACTTCTTCTTCTTTGGTTCGGTTGACGCAGACACGTGGAAGATTCTCCTGGATAGCATTGAAATGTGTCACACCAGCATTTTAATGAAGAATTGAAGAGTTGTTTACATCAGACATGGCTGTATGGGCTCAGTTCCCTTTGCCTTAATAAAAAAAATATGATGCAAAACGTTTTTGTAATTTAAACCGGGTTAGGCACTAACTCTCAGGTTATCTCTGAATTCAACCTTCGCGCAAATTCATTTATGGGTTTTATACATGGGAAAAGTAATTGTTATTTATTTATACATAGGAAAAGTCATTAGTTTTTAAGTCCTCCTCCAGGCTGAAGCGCACTTAGCGCTCGCCCCAAAAACCACGGTGAAGCTGTAAAGGTCATTAGAACCAACAGCATTAGACAGTTCAAATTAAAAAAAATCATCTGTTTTTTAATCCCATGTTTACAATTAAATAAATATGTTTGCGCGCACAAGCAATCTGGCAAGCCAAAGTAACTTCCGACAGCTGAAATTAATTTCCGATGTTGTTTACTTTTCAATTTTCCTGAAAAATATTAACCGATGACGGGAATGTTTTCCGTTGACATTGAAATATATACGAGATTACACTTGATCAAAAGCTGTTCGTCAATTTTAGATTAAACATTGGAATTGAGAATTTGAGACGAAGTAGATATTCTTGACAGGCGGTTTATTCATTAGAAAAAGATATAAATGTACATAAAAATATTATATAGGTAGGAAAATAAAATATTTAATAAGTAAGTAGGTAATTCGTGAGGAAACCTGCATGTCTGTGGAAATGAAAAGTTTCCGAATGTGTGTGAAATCCACCAATCAGCACTAGACCCGCTCTGGTACCCCCCCTGGTACCCCTTGGTCAAGGAGAGGCCTGCGCCCCAACAGTGGGGACATTAATAGGCTGATGATGATGATGAAGTAGGTAATTAATTTAGGTCGGTATATATTGGTATAGTCTATGGTATAGATACAACGATAGTTTTAAGAGATTCGTACCCCGAATGGGAAACCAGAACCCTACCACTATCGCTGTACTCCGTCCGTCCGTCCACGAAGTAAGATACAGACCAGAATTCAAAATTGTACCTTGTAATTTGTATTCCCTTGACCCAAATCCGAACACCGACTTTACAATTTTGTATACTTAATTAATTGTTTTAGAGAGGGTATAACTTTATATTTTTTAACTAAAGGGAGTCAAAAGAAGTCAAAAGATTCTTCAAAAGAAGGATAAAACAATATTTATATTAATATTAAAAAAAATATTTAATTAATTTAATTTATTTATTAGGTAAACACAACAGATTACAACCAGAGAAATTACAGAAAAGTCAATATAAAGTCATGAGCTAGGTCGTAACCCTTAACGTGTAAACACAGCATGGTTAGGAAGTAGAAAATTGGTTGTTGTACAAAATTGAGTTGGGAAAGCAAAAAATACTAGAGAATGTAATGATTAAAATATACCTATTGAAAAATAAAATTAATAAAGTAAAAATTATAAAGTAGGTGCGTGGATAGCTCACTTGAGGACATCCTCAACCTGTCTTTTAAAAACTAATGGCCTAGGATCTAACGATGGCTTATTGTTACTGTATAAAATGACATATTTTAATATATTTATTTATTTTATTTTTTCGTATTCATAAATGATATATGTGTCACTTTAAACATACCTATTTTTGCTAAGTTAGTACATCGTCGTACAAATGTACGACGTGTAATGACACGTCGTACATTTGTAAAAGTCGGTAATGAAGAATTTATAGAAACATGTTTTTTGGATTAAAAGAGCCTCAAAATGTATGGAACGTCGCCTGTTCTTAAATATATTTTTTTTAATTTTAATTTTTATTTAAGTTACCATTTTTTATGATTACCCACCCACCTTATTATGGAAATAGTTCTACGAAATGTTCCGGCACACTCGGATTTGTTTTCGCAAGGTTGTCCACATGTGGCACTGAACCTCTGTGTCCCTGAGTTTATTTTATACAATGGGTGTCTGTGGGCGCTGCCAATGCCACGGCCTCATGGTGTCCGCTTACTAATGGGTGGCAGTGCCGTCGACCTTGTTTCTCTATGCCTGCATTACCTGTGCTTGGTTATCTATTGCAGCTCTATTTCCATACACTGAAAAAATAACTTGTTTGATTTAGAGCCATACAAATACAAAATACAAAAATCTTTTTAACTCTGACATAATTACTTTTTCCTTAAAATGAGAGGTAATGTGTTTTAAACGTGCAGAAAACTTTTTTAAATTAAGAAAGGCTTGTTGAAGGTTCATCCTTTTACCTTACAATCTTTCAGATCTAATATTAAGCAAAGATTTTTCAATTTCAAGACGTTATATATAATTATGGACATTGTGCTATATCATTAATACAAAAATGAATTTATCCAAAGTTGTTTGCTTACAGTACACACTGTTAAACTGTTGTCCCTGCACTAGGTAGTCCTGTATCGCTGGAGAGCGACAGTGTACAAAATGAAAAGTTTTTCGGTTTACATTAGGAAAATTGACACAATAGCAGTAAAATAAAGCCATACATTATTTATTTGACACAATAGCAGTAAAATAAAGCCATACATTATTTATTTGACACAATAGCAGTAAGATAAAGCCATACATTATTTATTTGACACAATAGCAGTAAGATAAAGCCATACATTATTTATTTGACACAATAGCAGTAAGATAAAGCCATACATTATTTATTTGACACAATAGCAGTAAGATAAAGCCATACATTATTTATTTGACACAATAGCAGTAAAATAAAGCCATACATTATTTATTTGACACAATAGCAGTAAGATAAAGCCATACATTATTTATTTGACACAATAGCAGTAAGATAAAGCCATACATTATTTATTTGACACAATAGCAGTAAAATAAAGCCATACATTATTTATTTGACACAATAGCAGTAAGATAAAGCCATACATTATTTATTTGACACAATAGCAGTAAGATAAAGCCATACATTATTTATTTAAATATCCGCTCTTTCATTTCGTTTCGTAACAACGTGCTCAATTAATTTTGAATTAACTTTATAACAGTTTGGTTTCGTAATTGGCATGTATACAACAATGTAACAACAAATTGTTTGTATGTAACAATCAATTTTCTACTTCCTAACCATGCTGTGTTTACACGTTAAGGGTTACGACCTAGCTCGTAACTTTATATTGATTTTTCTGTAATTTCTATGGTTGTAATCTGTTGTGTTTACCTAATAAATAAATTAAATTAAATTATAGATTTTTAAATTGTTTGATTTATATATTTAATGTTATATGCTGTGAAACTAACAAATAAATAAAAAATATATAAAGTAACTTTGAACTTAGATCATATACTTGATATATACGAACAAACCAACTTTATATGCTCATATGGAAACAAGTGCTTGTTTGAAGTAAACAATCTTTTTTTCCGTGTAATAGAGCAGGGCAGGTTTAAAATGTTTACCATACAGGGCAGGTTTATGTGTTTCCTTTTTTACCGTACCTAAACGGTAAAGAACCCTGATGAGATTTTGGTGTCCGTCCGTCGGTCACAGCTGTTTTACTCAGGAACTACTAAACCTCGGATTTGACGAGTCCGGTTCCAGTCAGGGTTCGATTCGACGTAGCAATCACATACGCTCTGCCCTCCCCCTCCCCCCACTTTAAATCAGTATTCCCATTCATATTGACCAGGAATATAGAGACCCTGTCAAAAGGGCGCCATTGGTAGTTTAATAAACTGTGCTTTGGTTGAGTTAGTTATGAAAAAAATTGTACCATTTAGTTCCAATATAGCGAGTCTTTTTATAAGATACCACATTCTTCTTCTTCTAAGTCGTATTCCTCATTGCTAAAGGTCGTGATCATTCTAAGGAATTAATCACAAAGAACGACTCTCGCGGCAGATTTAATGGGGTGGTTTGCCATTGCCTTTCCCATTTCACATACTGGTTATCTCAGTGTGGCGGTTTTCTCACGATGTTTTCCTTCACCGTCAGAGCAGTCGGTAAATGTATGTAATCTTTCGAAAAAACCGAAAAACTCAATGGTACATGACATTGCCAGTACCGAGTTTCGAACTCGGACCTCCCGCATGGGAGTCCGACGTCCTAGCCACGACGCCACCGACGCTCTAGCTGAAGATAACACATTATTATAGGTACAATCAGGGACAGCGCCGCCAGACCACCTTATGGTTAAATTTTGCCTGCAGCAACTGACATACTACTCTGATTTGGCATGTGCTCATTAACCTGAGTGTGCTTTATGTTGGTTGACAGCAAAAAAGAACTATTGTTGATTGTTTTGTTATCCATCAATGAAATGACCATCAGTGAAAGTTTTCATTACGAAAATGACACAAAAAAAGGGTTGACAATAGGGCGCGTCGCTTGAAAAGCATAAAGTTTTGAAAGTGATCAGGCGGCACTGTCCCTGATTGTACCTACCTATTAGATAAAAAAGAGGGTGTATGCTTACACGATAGAAGTGAAAACTTACAAAAGAAACACGCAAAGCACGACTTAGATCTCCATAGAGAAATATACAATGAAGCGATGCACTCCTTGTTCGACAGTAAACGTGCTGAAGACAGCTGATGACGACCAGAGCCGAGTATACCCGATTCAGAAAGAGCGCAAGGTGCTAAAGAAGTTTTCACTTCAGTAACAGTCGTTTCAAGAGTCCTCAAATAATAATAATTGTATTCTGTGCAAACTTTTCTCATATAGCTGTTTGCACATCTGGCATATCCTACCTGGATCCGCCTGGCACATAATGAGTCGCGATACAGGTCTTAATTACACGTCACACGTCGCAATCGACTGAATGGAGAACTCGACAAGTAGCTCTTGCCTGGTTTAATCTACCCACAGTTTGATTTTAAAAAGTAAACTTTACATAATGGAAACGATAGTACCTACTTACTCTGATAATTTACTTGATGGTGTAATGTATGGGTTAGTTTATTATTTTATTATTATAGTATTAGTTTGTAGGTAGTTATTAAGTTAGGACATGTCAGTCTTCAAATAGATGTGTCTCCAGTAGCCAGGCTTTTTAGTGCGCTCCCGTTCCCGGTTCCCAGGACCTTCCTAAAGGAAGATATTTCGCAGATGGTAACGTAAAGGCCGGTTTACATTTGGACAAGTACAGTAACCAGTCAAATTGGTTTTCAAGCTGCTTTGCCAGTTGATCCAAGTATTGTTTGACTGGCCAGGCACTCCCATTAGCATTCTAATGTTCCGGCCTTCTATGCGATAGAATGCCCGCTAGAATAAAAGCTCAACTCTTGCGCTTGTTCTATTCTATAAAGAATCGACTGGCAAATTGAACCCTATATATGAACGGCAATCAGATCTACAATTTCAATAGTTAAAATCACGGAAGAAGATTCCCTTTATTCCGTGGTTAAAATTATGTTGTCACTAAAGCCTGTGTCACAATAAATTGTTCTATAGCCCGCCGCAGCTTATCTCTCAGTAGATCGCAGCTTTAAACAAAGGACGAGATTGCGGCGAGCTCGACCCGAGGCGGGCGAGGAACTGTCAACAAACCTTTGTGTAATGAGCTATGGCATGTCTGTGTCTTCAGACGAGCCTGGCTGGAGTGGAAGTTGGTAATTAACAAGTATTAATGTCAAGGAGTTAGAGTAGCCGAAGTTGGGATTTACTTAAGTCACAGTAAAGTTAAGTGGCTACTTACTTTCTTATATACGTACCTATGTATTAAACAATATTCGACTTCGCGCAAATACTGACGTGTTCCATCATCATCATCATCAGCAGCAGCCTATTAATGTGCCCACTGTTGGGGCACAGGCAGGTATTATGGGCCATGATCCACCGAGCGGGCCCAATGCTGATTGGTGAATTTCACATACCTTCGGAAACTTTTAATTTCCTCAGACATGTAGGTTTCCTCACGATGTTTTCCTTCACTGTTAGAGCAGTCGGTAAATGTACGTAAGTCTTCGAAAAAATAGGGAATGCCATGTACCAGTGAGATTTTTTTCCACGTACGCTATTCCATGCACACACTCCTCTTATTCAACATCCACGACACAGGACTACCTAGATTTATGGTCTATAGGTTCTTTTTGTAAATTACAATGTTGTATTAAATTTTGTAACTTACCTATGTAAAAGCTTTAATAAATATGTATTATTATTTATAATTAAGTACTTATTATAAGGAGAGAGGAGGTGATCCGCGAGCCGGCCACTTTTTAGTACAGCGCATTTCCCTCGCCATTCAGCGAGGGAACGCCGCGAGTATTCTGGGTACTTTCGGCCAGGGGGCACTTCGCGGGGGGCTGTTTGACTGAAATTATATTATATAATTTTTACCTAGTTATAGTATGACATTGATTTTATTATTTTATTTTTATATTATTGATTATTAAAAGTACTTATTAGGATAAAAAGTTAAAAACCGCGACAGGAGTACTGGCATGTATCGATCAATATGAATAAACGTAAATAAATTAAAATAGTATTAATTAGATAAATAGAGGTTTTACTTATGATTTTAATTGAATCATTACCTATCCATATAATTTTTAAGAATGATAAGCATCAAACCAAATAAGTTATTTAACAGATTTTGTGTGTTAGCTACGATACAGTTCGTAATAGTTGCACAAAACGTCCTTAGTACTTCCTTTAGTTTCATGTTATATCTAGCTATGGCGTAGAAAGGTAAAGGAATAGGTATTTTAATGAAGACTTAACTTGAAAAATTGGTTAAATACCTATCTCCCCCTTCGCACGAAATCTTTTGACACCCCAGAAAAGAAATTTATGGCCGCCCTGACAATCCGCAACCCTAGCGCCATTCTTTCACGGCCAATTAAACCGTATTTGAAGTCGTCATCAAGACTTCCACCCCTTATCTGCGAGCGAGTGGCTGACCTTGAGAAAATATACGTTATGAGGGTAGTCTCATATCAGCCGGTGTGGTACATTAAACATCGCCAGGGAAGCTGGTTTCGGGAATTTGTTGACAGATTCAGATGGCTTGATAAGTCTTTATGAGTTTTGTGCCTGCTTGTTAAGTCCGTAAGTAAACTGATCGAAGTTTGTATATCTGATTTAGGACTTGCGCCAACGTTTAATCGAGGAGCTCGTAGCCTAGTTGCGAGCACGGTCCGAAAGTGATCATGCAGGTTAAGCGACGATGGGTGACCGCTAGTGGTATATTTCATCTGAGCTCCTCTGTGCCTCGGAGAGCACGTTAAGCAGTCGGTCCTGGTTGCTGTCGTTCGACAGCAGTCGTTAAGCCATGTCAGAGGCCTACGGGCGGCCTGAACAACTCTGACAAATAACCATACGATAAGCACGCAAAAACTCACGAATTACGAGTAGCTGTTCATATAAAATTGACCTCGAGTCAAGAGAGTTCAAGGTTGGCGCATCATGAATCCGTCAATACAAAGTTAATGAGTACCTGTTCATAACTGAAGAACTTTTATTCTACAACTTTATGATTTCCCAAAAAAATATCTGCCAAGTGACAGTAGGGCTCGCGCACCGAGGGTTCCGTACTCAAAAGAAATAAGTACTTAATTTTAGTTTTGAAAAAATAACGTTTTTAATTATTTGTTCCCCAAAAAATAAAAATATTTAGACTTTATTTTGTTTCGGATCGCCTACATTATTATAATACCTTCTATCAGTACTAATTATTTCAGATTTTTCAAACTTTATTTAATTTCATTTTAAAACTTTATATTTCCTGTAAAATAGAGGGGATTATGGACGAGTCGAAATTATTTCAAATTTTTCGGCTTGCAAACTTCGGGGATAAAGGGGGGAACGGACATTTTTTTGCATGTTTGGCCATATGTCAAATATGACACATAAAATAAAATAAAAAATATTTGCACTACACAAATAAAGCCTTTCCATGTGATGCCCCACTTGCCCCTGTTGCCCCCTTTCAGATTTTGACCCACCATTTCTGACCCCATTTTCAATAAAAACAAAATTATTTCCAATTTTTTTAACCTGCTTACAAGCAAGTTCTAAAATTGTGTCAAATTTCAAGTTTGAATTTTCAAGCATTGGTAGTTCCTGAGAAAAACAGACGGACATCGAAGTCTCACCATAAGGGTTCCTTTTTTACCATTTTGGTATAGAACCCTGTCATAGAACCCATGCATAATCATGAGTGTAAATGGGAAGTCAACAATTTTAACCCCTTCTATTTACGGAAGTTATTCACATTCTTGGGTACTTTTGTCCCTTCAAGGTAATGAATGGTGTCCACAGCTCTCCTGAAGCACCCGTGACCTTTGCGGCCCACAGAGGCGGACTGGCAGTCTTGGCCGCCCTAGGCCGTGTAGTATTAGCCGCCCCCTTCCCAGCTCCATCATGTACTAAGCTAAATAATTACTCAAATTGAAATGCATTTATACAAATTCGCATTTTTTTCCCGTAGCTCAGTCCCTGTCTGTCGCTCAGAAACATCGTTCGGTTGAGCGAGAAGGATTGCGCACTCTTCGGCAGCGGCGGGCCGATTCCGTGGAAGCTATTTTCTCGCTCTAGCGAACGATCTTTATGAGCGACAGACAGGGATAGATAGACCTTCGGGAAAATGCAGACCCTTAGTGTCGTATTATAATAATAATACTTTTTATTCTAACAAATAAAGCCTATGTAATGTAATGTAATAACGGTCTAATTTCCTCAACTCGACGTCTTAAGCGCCTATTTTGCGTGTGGTGGAAACTATTACTAATCGAGCCACCCCAATTTCGCCAGGAAGTCCAGCAGTTCTTTGATGTCCTGTAGGACTTCGGGAATTGATCCTGGGGTGCCAAGGCTTCCCGCCCGGTAGGTGGTCACCTCGCTGCACTCCAAGAGCACGTGGGCGACCGATCAAATAAATATTGGCACATGTAATCACAGAACCGTATATTAAATTAGTAAATTAATTAATGCCTAGCTATATTATGTAATTCATGTTTAGGAAACTTAAATCATCATCATCATCAGTCAGTATACTTATAATGTGACAATCTTTTAATAAAATCATTACTTTCTTGTCAGTGTATTCATAATTCATTTATTCATGCATAATCATGAGTTACATACAGATGTTATTTATTATGTACAATTATTTAGTTGTAACATGATGAACCTTGTCGGTATAGCAAGTTTGTAAGAGTAGGTATTTTCGTATAATCAATTCTAAACGTTTATCTTCAAAATATTCCCGAACTGAATAGTAGCTTTTGGAGGTTAAAAAGTCTCTTAGATACTTATGAAATTGATTTTCAGTTGTTTTTTTTTTCAAATTTTCAGGGAGGTGGTTGTAGACTTTTACTGCCATGAAATACTGTGCTATCCATTTGCATTTTTAATCTTGTTATCGGGTGATATATTTTTTTCCGCGATTGGCCGCCCCAATTATCTGGCCGCCCTAGGCCCGGGCCTAGTGGGCTTAAGGAAAGTCCGCCCCTGGTCCCACCCAGCGAGTGGGACCATGGCTGTGACAGCAGCTGTCAAATTATCCCACCTCAAACCGCGGCTTTCATCGGCTTTCACGCACAATGAAAAGTGAAAACTCAAATAGAAAGTACAATAAAGTGTATTTTACTTTTACTTTACTTTACTTTTACAAATCGGTCACTTCATGTCCAGTGCCTTTGCACAAAGCATTTAGATCTCTTTGTCGCTTATTCGTTAGATACCATTTACTTTAGAACCAACTACCTACCTACTAACAATGTTATAATTCTGAAAACTTGCGTCGCACCTTCCTAGGTATTTAGAGAATAAAATTTCCTCGGAAAAATCTTAATTCAAATATATTACTGGCCAATAATACAAAAAAAAATATATTACGTGGCAACTTTATAAAAAAATCACATTTATTTTTAATCACAATATTTTTTATAAATTTCGA
The DNA here is from genome assembly GCA_947369225.1 of Hofmannophila pseudospretella. Lineage (NCBI taxonomy): Eukaryota > Metazoa > Arthropoda > Insecta > Lepidoptera > Oecophoridae > Hofmannophila > Hofmannophila pseudospretella. The sequence continues at coordinate 5,585,844 of OX376332.1, read as the reverse complement.
ATTCATTCAAATATTTAAATCTCCTTCAAATAAATTTAAATTTACGATTGACAAAAAAATATTATAAATGCCATTAACTTACAGACAAAAAAAAATACTTTATTCTTATTTTGTTTTTTGGCTTTCATGTTGTTTTCTTTGGTGATTTTATGCCAGGAGTTTTCTATGAATTAAGGGCGTTTTCAGAGTCGTGCGGATTTCGTCACGCACGCGGATTTGTCAATATGTCAATGTCATTCACAATGTCAATTTGCAAGGTTTCCTCGCACCCCGCATGCAGATTTCACGCAAAATACTGAAATATTGCATGAAACAATGTGATGCGTGGAGCACGCATGCGGAGCTAACCCATTAGGGCTGTCATGGAAAAAAACTATGATTACAGTGAATCTATACCCTGACCAGGAAAATAAAAACATAAAAACCCTATCATTGTCATGAGGGCGTGCCACTGGTACTTTTATAATCTGTGCTATAGAGACCACAATGAATAAAATAGTTTTATTTATCCCTGACCGGAGTTTTCTCCCGCGCTTTTATGGCATCCACGTCAGCTTTGTTTCGTTTTGTCTAGCAAATTGTTTTACAGTAGTGCTTTTCTAGTAAGAATGGTGTTTCTTGCACGAAGAACTTCGACAAGATGTGAATAATGTGTGGGACAATGAAGTAAAGTCAAATAAGACGCAGCAGCCCGATCCGTTGGCACGATTTTGAAGAGTCGGGACGCCTTCTTCTTTGGTTCGGATGGTGCAGAAGCGTGGAAGATTCTCCCAGTTAGCATTGAAATGTGTCACACCAGCATTTTAATGAAAACTTGAAAGAGTTGTTTACATCAGACATGGCTGTATAGGCTCAGTTCCCTTTGCCTTAAAAAAACAACAATTATCCCTGACCGAAACAAAACAAAAACCTGTCAAGAGGACGCCATTGGTAGTATCACAATGAATAGTTTCTTATAATTCCCTAATACGGCGAGGGTTTTTATATTTTTGGTTAAGTTGAATTTTTTTTAATGTGTAAATAAAATAAGAACTCCATGATCATGTCTGTGACGCTATTAATATATAAACTTTGCAGGAAAGCTAGGATATTTTCCAGACACTTCCCAGACTTTTTCAATTTCCCTCATCTCTTGGGCCTGAAGCGGCGGCACTCGACGCTTTTCCGAGGGTCGCATGTAGCTTCAACACACACAAAAAACTATATTTTTGTCTTTTGACCGAAAGCGTTACAAAAAAATAAAAAATAAATAAATAATGTTTTTCCAATAGCGCGCACACATATAAATAATTAGGCGAAGAAGATAAAAATAATAATATATATAATAATAATATAATATAAATTAATAATATAAAATATATAAAAATAAATAAACAAAAGTAAATATTTTTTATGAAAGTGGTGTGCAGCACCGGACAAAGGGGACTGCCTCAGCATGTTGCCGTAGCGGATTTAGCACTGCGGCGCTGAGTGTCAGGCATCGCTCCATAATGATACACTACCGGAACATATAAATAACGGAAATAATAATAAACAGAAGTAAAATATTAAGAAACGAAGGAAGGTACTTAATTTTTAAATTATACATTAGAATACAGGAAGGTATGTATTTAGGTATTATTAACAAAAGGTAAGGTAGGTAGGTTTTATTATTTATTATAAACAAATTATTTATAAACCTAGACTTTAAAACGAGGGATTTTTTAAATCAGACTTCGTCAAAGTTAGGTTTCTAGAATTAAAAAATTACAGTGCATGGAAATATTACAAAAAAATCAATATTTACACGTAATCCCCTACCAGAAATTAAAAAAACCCTCATCATATTGCGGAATTACAAGGGTAATATTTTTTTCGTAGTGAACTCCTTAACACAGATTATAAAACTACCAATGGCGCTCTTGACAGGGTTTTTTAGTTTCTGGTCAGGGTATAAATATAGTTTTGAGAGTGATCAAAAACATGGCCCTGCCTTTGCTGTCACGCAGTCGGGTAAAAAGTTTATGAACTTGATTAGACTTAAATAATATACTGTTTCACGGGTGTTTATTGTATTTTAATAATTACTGGAACTTGTAGTACATGATTATACATAAATAATAATAATATTTTAGTCTAATCATGTACTATAAGTTTCACCAAGTACCAACAACCGCAAGTATTAACCGTTTATGAACTTGTTTGTACGTGGGCCCAAAATAGGACATTTCTTTTGGACTCCATACCCGCGCATAGAATAAGTATGTCGCGTTTTGCTATATTTTCCTTGAAGTATAGCGATCTCAAGATCCAAGATTGAGCATCCCTGCCTAGATTTCCATACAACACCTAAACATTATGGGAAAGAAAACTTCGCTTATCCCGGAAACCACTTAATCGAACCGATAGGGAAAACTGGAAAACTCTTATTGAGTTATATGTCTATTGCAGGAGTCTAACTCAGATTATAACTTAGTGAACGATATTTTTACCGTCGTGTACTAAATATCGGAAAAACAATTTAAATTTTTGTAGAGATACTAAATCGTAAATGTTACTAAACATTTGAAATAGAAATACATTTATTGCCAAATACTCATATAAATTTAAAATTAAAGTACAAAGCACTATAACAAAGCACTGATGTAATGTATATTTAGTAAAAGGGGGGAAAGTCAGCAAATGCTGACATACTCGGGTACCAAATATGCAGCGCTGTTTTTCATTTAATAAAATTGCATATTGCTACATACATAACTACATTATTAGGGGAAAAAAAACCTACCACACACCCTCGGTTTCGCCCTCCCCAACGAATTCGACGATAACCAAATCTAAAAGGATCAAAGTATGACAAATCCGACCTCCTAAGCATAAAAGGATGTTATGTGAATTCACACTTTCTCCTCTCTTAAATACTTATCGATTTTATTTTTTTAAATTGTATTGTAAGCGATCTATATTATAGGCTGTAGGAAGATACTGGTTAGTGCCTCATATGAAAAACGCAAGGATTTTCCATATGACTATGTAGAATTCGATGGAAAAACGATTTCGCCCTTCTATGGGCGATTACGTGACACTCAGAGAGAATTATAAATATCTGCTGAAAAACAATCATGGCTCTCGGATGTATAGGTACTAAATCTAGAAAACGAACTACTATTATTTGACTGTGTACCGGGGTTTTTATTATAACGTTTAGGCGTTCCTTTTCTTGGCATAATGTCGATTGTCCTAAAACCACTTGGCATAACTAGCTTGACAATCGTCTTCAGCCATAATGTTCGAATGGCATAATTTTTGTCACATATAATTATCGATTGTCCTAATACATTTTTGTCCTAAACTTTGGTGTAAAAATGCCTAATTTTGTTTCGCATAAACATGCATGTCCCAATACAAAAATTCGTCATAATTATTATTTTGTAACATATATTTTTTATAACACAGTCTGGTTTTTATAACAACCCAAAGACAACTGCTTGCATGCATGCATGCTTCCTTGCTCGTTTGCATGCATTTGAATTTTAGGAATATTATAATATTATGAGTTACAATGATTATGTCTAAAAACTTTGACATTTTAACATTATGACTCGGGAAATTATGATTTCTGATAAGATGATTATGTGATAAGAAGATTATGACAAATGATATACGGGATTATGATTATTATGTCTCACGAAATTAGGGCAAGTGATATTAGGTCTAATAAAATTATGGGAAGTAATTATTAGGGCATATGATTATTATGACGATGAATGAATGAATGAATACTCTTTATTGCACAAAATTAGTATGATACAATGCGTATAAAACGATTAATACAATCTAGGCGGTCTTATCGCTAAAAGCGATCTCTTACAGACAACCGATTGATGAACATTAGGGGAAGTAAATTTAGGACTATCAAAGTTATGCCAAACAATTGGGAACCTAACATTTACCCTGCATTGTTCAATGATGAGATAAAATTATAAAACAGTTTGTGTTGAAACGCAAATATTAAATTAGTGCGCAATACAACGGGAGTGCACCTGCACCGCAGACCAATAAACCTGAATTTCCTCCGTATTGGAGCTGACAGTTGTCGAAAGGATTGCGCCCCAGGGGCGTATACTCAGGGGGGCTCCAAACTCATTTATACAACAACGTGCATTGTTCTCATGCTTGTCCAGTATATAAAATGATTGGCGTTTAAATGCAGACAGGTACTAGTAAGTAATACATAAATTGAGAAAATAAAAATATTTTTTTTAAATTATTCAATATCTAGTCTTAAGATCTAATACATTTTAATTTTATCAGCAGTCCTTCACTGTTCACGCTATACGGCTGTGGAACTCCTCGCCAGTTTCTATCAGACTCGCAAAATCTTTGAAGATCTTTAAAAGGCAAGTGAAGGCTCAGTTTCTCGAACTTTGATTCCTACCTCTTTAAACTTTCCTTTCATTTTATCTACCCTGGTTGTTATTCTGCTTTTCCTGTATGTTATGTACTCATTTTATATTTTAGTTTATGTAGTCTATGTACTATTTTATGTGTGTTTATCATTATCACACTACACTTATACTTTTCTAGCTCATGTTTGTTATTTTATATTTGTGTAATAAAGTGTATTTTACTTACTTACTTTTTACTTACATTGTCAATGCCTCCTTTAAGTACGAAATACTTGTAATAGGAGACATCGCTCTTCCACCTTAACGTAACTAAATAAGACAATATAAAAGCTCAAAGTGTAAACAAAATGAAATAAAATTTGATACCTTAAAGAAATTAAATTTTAAGTTATTATAGGTGCCTAAAAAGTTACATAATTAGTTGCTGAAAATGTACTTGAGGGTGAATGTGTGGGGATGAGTATGGGTGTGTGTGAGGATGTGTGTGTGTTGTGAGTGTGTAAGAGTGTGCATGTGTTTGTTAATCCTACGGCGTTAGTCTTGGTGGTGTTCGAAAGTGGTTTCGAATTATTATTATTTTTGTATAGCTGACGCCTTTATAGCACACTGCAGTGAATTTAAAACGGAATCAGATTAACATACAAAATGATTAACTTGCTGATCGATTAATGATATATCTGTATACCATGAGTCATGTCATGACCCATGGCACAGGGTGTGGTATTTTCACCCCGCAAAGTAAAAACTTTGCTTTCGCTATCACCGTGTACATAGTTCAAAGTGAGTCATTATGATCCTCATTACAGGATAGTTTAGTTACTTAAGCGAAACTTAAGTTAATGCTTCTTTGGGGTAAGTTTGCGGTGAAACGCCACCGAGTTGTTTTGTACAAAAGTTTTTACACATTCTCGTCTTATTTATGCAATATTTTACTGAAATAGTGTGAATACTGAATAGAGTGAAAAAGGCATTTACTGGACACGCATGCTTCATCGTCGACCTCATCGTCGCTTACCATCAGGCGAGATAGAGGTCAAATGCGGGTTTAGTAATCAATTAAAAAAAAGACAATGATACTGTTGTACAGTCGTCCTCTAACTAATGTATACGTACCATCTGTCAAAGTTCTGCAACCTGAAATGAACCTTAAGCTTTCGCCATAGACTTCTTCTAATTTGAATTGTAGACTTTTGACAGATGGTATCCTTTAGCTAAAGGTCGACTTTTCTATTGCGAATATAAAACAAAATATTATTACGTACATACGTATATTAAAGCTTTCTAACATAGGTAACGTTAGAAGCTTTGATGTGATTAATATTCAACTTTATAGAAGAATGGGCTCTAAAAAAAGAATAGTACGGGAGCCGCCCCAAGATTGTAGCACATTGAGTTTGTTTGTTTGTAGTCAAAAAACTTATACCCTTTACATACTATGCTGCATGCAGTATACGATTTAGACAGCTCTTATTACTGACCGTACTGAAAGCTATTACACTTGACTGAATCAGTCAGTTGAAGAGCTTAGGCAGAGCAGAGCTCTCATTTGATATATCACTTTTTTGTGTACAATAACTTTATATTTCACTTTTTATTGTACACAAAAAAAGTGATATATCAAATGAGAGCTCTGCTCTGCCCGAGCTCTTCAATTTATTCTATGGCGGCAAAGTTGTAATAATGAGATTTTTTTGATTAATGAATGACTTTAATGCACTATGCTGATATAGTCTGACTGAATGAGAAAGTCAACTGATTCAGTCAAGTGTAATAGCTTTCAGTACGGTCAGTAATAAGAGCTGTCTAAATCGTATACTGCATGCAGCATAGTGTATAAAGGGCATGTTTTTTTTAAATAATAGCTTTTCTAACACCTATAACAATTTGTATGGTACTTATATGAATTGAAAGCTCTGGCCAAGTCTACAACTTTCTTCTTGAACACAAGATTTCTATTTGACGCCGGGACGTAGATATCCTACAACATATTCCATTAACACGAGTTGTTATTACAGGAACCATTGAAAAAGGTTTAACATGTCAAGCCAGTATGTCGCTGTGTAAAGCGATATATCAAATGAAAGCTCTGACGAAGCTCTATTAGATAGTTTGTTCTTTCTTAAGTAATTACACGTAAATTAAATAAATAATACCTTTACCAATATAATTTTAGTTCCACTTCGAATGGAGGTCAAAGCGAGCTTTCGACTTTTAGTAAAATAAACTTTCAAAAGTTTTACCGCAGTTAAGTCCAAGTTAAGTCTTTTGTGACTTTTAAACAATAAACAAGGTAACATTCCGACGAGCTTATGAAGATAAAAGTTGATGAAACTTTTTTAATTTTGCCTCCAGATATTATCTTAAATCAAATCTACAGGCATGGGTATATCTTTCAGGAAGGTAGGTATAGAGTGCTCAGATAGAATACCTTGTCAACCCAGCTAAGACATTTAAATAATTATATAAATTGTTTAAATAATAATATGATTAGATAAATGAAACAGTATATGATTAGATTAAATAATATACTGTTTCACGGGATTTTACTGTATTTTATTAATTATGACCTGTTTCGTTTACACATCTTCAGGTATTTACCGTATTTTACGTATTTACCCGTTTTAAAATCGAGGCAATGTGCTAAAGATCTAAAGAGAGCCACAAACGTTAAATTTGTAAACGAAACCGGTCGTAATTAATAAAATACAGTAAAAACCCGTGAAACAGTACATTATTTAAGTCTAATCATGTACTATAAGTTTCACTAAGTACTAACAACCGCAAGTATTAACCATTTAAATAATAATATTTTACGATTATGATACATTTTATGATTCTAAATTTGTGTTTAATAGTTTAAATCACATAAATAAAACAGGGAGCGCGATTTCTTGTTCTTTAATTAATAAAATTATTAATAGGTAATCGTAAAATATTATTATGATGTAATTTGTTAGAAAACGATTCTTATAAACTAATTAAAAGTCTTTGGAGTAAACCATCTATCTACCTTTATTAACGTTAATAAATTGGAAAAATATAGTAGGCATTGTATAATACATATACAAGGTGTTCCCGAGGATATGCATTAAATTCGCCCAACATTTCTGTAGCTTTTACATAATATATTTGACAATGGAAGTGATCCTCATAAACGCTTCGTTTTCGAGATACTTGCTATTTTATTTAATAGAGTTATACAATGAGTAAGGGTCTTTATTTATGCCCGTAAGAAAACCTGAAACAAAACAATAACAAACTATTTACCTATCGATTGCACATGTCATTAATAACTTATGTCATGATTGTCAAGTTCAAATTAATCAAAATGCGACATTGCCAGCTCGGATAAAGAGTATGGCATACTAGGTAATTTAATGCAAGGCATTTTATTTATTTATTCTTTTACACTTTTGTGTACAGGTGAGCTTAATGCCTTGCGGCATTAGTTTGTATGAAAATAAAAATATATTTTTTATTAAAATTAAAAATATGGAATATTGAAAATAACTACTTCGATGTTCTGAGTACAGTGTCGAAGTTAATGAATATTGCATAACCAAAGGAACACCTTGTATGTCACCGTTAAGTATATTATATTTAATTGCAATTTTATTCATACTATTGTCTAGTTGATTAACTTAGTTTTGTTTATTAGTTTGAAAATAAACATGCATATTAATTACGAAATAAACCTATACATTTAATTTAATTTATTTACTTACTATTTAATTTAAAATAAGCAAAGTATTCAGAATGGATGTTTTTTTTATATAACAACAACACTTACTTATTTTTATTTAAACCCTTCGCCCTTCAAATACTTATAATACCTCTACATAATAATATTTAACGACCTAGCAGCACTTACCTTGAATCAATAAAACAATTACTTAGATAATTAAGTAACCACTTATCTTTACCCAAACTCCAACCAATTACTTTCTTTACAATTGTAGTTAGTTTGTGAATAGAGGTAAGGTTTTAATTGTATTTTTTTATGGAATAAATAAATAACAAAAAACAACCTACCTCCCATGAAACGTCCTTATTCTAGAAACAACTCGAAACAGTTCCAGAAAGCACTCGATAAAGTCTTTATTTTCACTTGGCGCTCGCAAAAAGTTGTGGACAAAGTTACCCTGGGTATTACTGGGTATCGGTCGCGTACGTTCCGGCACAGCGGTCGGCACTGAATGAGACTGGGTCTCAGGGTTTGGTCCGATCGGACGATTTCACCTTGTTGGTAAGGGCCGGTTTAGACTGAAGTCGTTAAATAAAATAGGTATACGCGGAACAGAAATTCAGAATAGTGAGTGTACGAAGAAATCTGTGAAATTCATCGTACACGGAAAAAAAGATTTTTAAATAGAGTAATAGGATATTGTTAAAAATTTAAACTATATACGGTCTTGCGTGATGTATTGTTACATTAATACACCTGTGTCCTTAGTTTAACGCAAATCTCATAACAATTTCATATTCATTAATAAAATCTAAAAAAAATCCTGAAATGGAAATCAATATATCGTTGATGTAATGCAATCTGCGTTAGATGAAGATATATTTTCTTTGCGTGTAACTGGTTACTGGTTTTCGTAACCAGTAACCAGTTTTCGTCCGGTTTCGTCCGAAGGGAAATAGATACAGTAATTTATGTCTGAAAGAATTTTTGTTCCACGACTTGTTGAAAGCAAAAAACCTTTTTGTTACCAGTTTTCTATTCGTGGGGAAGCAATGGAAAAACACTCCAATCGTTATATGTAAAATTTATTTGTAAGCTAAAGCGTAAAGCATGGCACATAAAGAGAAGCCTGTTACGGAACTATCCGTGAGTAGCACGATAAGTCCTTAAACTAAATTCTAAATTAAAATACATTTCTGCGCCATAGCTCTAGATAGAGATAACATAACATTAAGGACGTTTCTTGGAACTCACGTTAAAAATAGTACTTAAAGTTTTTTTAAGTCAACTTAACTCAGCACTGGCGTAGAGATACGCTTAAACCCTTTTTGGCACTGTACAGTCGACCATTGGTCAAGTATACTATCTGTCAAAAACCTTTGATTAAATCTCAACCTTAAGTGATCTTAACGTTAACTTAAAATGGTTCATTTCAGTTACACACATTTTGACGTTTTGGGTAAGTTGACCTGATGTGGTCGATTGTACTGTACCGCATCTTTTGTGCTTAAAATATTATATAATTTGTATACTTTTGTATTACACAATACCAAGGGGGCCGTTCATTGATTACGTAAAGACGATTTTGGTCCTTTTAGACCCTCCCCTTGTAAGGACTATATCTATATTCTTATTGAGTTTTCTCTATTCACTTACGAGTAGTACTTAGCGCAGCACTAACAATAATAAAGAGGGCGTAGCGCCTAGCGTACCCACACATGGCGTAGCGTAGAAACACGTAGAGCGGAGCGTAGGCCGTCTGCTACGCAGTCTGCGAACTCGAACTCTATCTTCGAAATCTGTGCTTATTATGACCAGAGATCGGATTAGGTAGTGCAATTTTGGGGAATTTCATGACGAAATAATAACATGGACATGCCCAACAAGTAACGATATCCCGGGATTATAAATTCGCTAAAATCTGGTTACATTGGACAGTAATATCGCTCATAAATATTATTAAACATTCTTATAAAAATTTACGAGGCGCTGGCTTTGCCGCCATTGACACCGACACTTGACAAAAATTCATAGAAAATGTATTGTTTCGTCATAACAAAAGCGACGACTGATAAGAGCGTTATGAGAAAGTGTGAATGTGAGAAAGAGAAAATAAAACTCGAATATAGTCCTGATAGTGATATCTCTTTGTCTCTCTCGCAAAAGGGATGATGAGATGATTTCCTTTTGGAGCTCCCATGAGGAGAAAAAGCATTTTATATATACAGAAAAATTCCGAAATCCCGCAATCCCGCGGGCGTATCCATACTAATATAACGTTTGAGGTCGTTAACCCAAAATTGCACTACCTAATCCGATCACTGATTATGACTTATATTATAGAGTATTCAAACAAACAAACAAACAAGCAAACTTATAATAAATAAACTAATATAAAGTATAATAGTAGCATATAGGTGGTATATAGACCGTTATGTGCGTCGTCGCATGGAATGGTACCACCCTTTTATATATTTCTACCACAAAGCAGCAATGCTTACGTTCTGAGAAGGGTAAGAAAGACCTAAGAAAGCAAGCGTAATTACAGGCACATGAGAGACACTTCTCAAGTTTAGATATGAGGAGCTCGTAGCTTAGTTGCGGGCACGGTCCGAAAGTGATCGTGCAGGTTAAGCAACGTTGGCGCGGTCGGTACCAGGATGGGTAACCGCTTGTTGCATATTTCATCTGAGCTCCTCCGTGCCTCGGAGAGCACGTTATGCAGTCGGTACCGGTTGTTGTCGTTCGACAGCAATCGTTAAGCCATGTCAGATGCCTACAATTCTGACAAATAGGTTGGCCACTAACCATAGGATAGCAAGCAAGGAAGTGATATGAGATGTATTTGGGCGATGATGGCCCGTTTGCTCGTTCGTAGAAAGGGATAGCATGTATTTTAAGGAAGGACGTTTCGTACAACTGACTATTTGAGATACAAATCGTCGATACATTTTTAGTACCCGTTATGAGACGGAATGAGATATAAAATTGCAGAAAAGGGCCGTATTCAGACCCCAATTTAACTATACGATACTGCCACTAAACTACGTTAAGACGATATCGCGTCGCGTACGACGGTCGTACGGCAGCCATTGACGTCAAGGGTCTGCGGTACTTGTGACCGATTTTTATGTCAAGAAGAAGAGTTCTTTAATCTCTAACTTGCTTTACCATGTTACTATATGGTTGGATACACCATCCTATTATACTGGGGGGTACAGTTCCGAAAGGAGGGTTCTACTTTTCTTTCAGCCATAGTAAGTAAGTAATATGTTTATTTCACACACAGCAATGACCGAAACAGTTATAATAATGATAAAATAATTATATAGTCAAAAGTAAACATATCTAAATCATGTCTGATGGTCTGCTGTTGTTGTGAAAAGGGCCTCAACTCAGCTTATTGCTGCAGACAAGAATGCCTACAGCGCTGGTATTCTGTTGGATCATGACCATAGCGGTGGTAGAGTAAAAAAAAGTGATCTTGTAAAAATACACTTTTTTTAACAGCTTTCACTATGGGGCCAAATGTACTAACATCGCAAAAAAATCTGTTGTATGAAACAGCTGATTTTTTAAAAACTATTTTAGAGTTATTCCCACAGTGAAAGTTGTTCAGTTATGGATACTGAACTTCCTTTCGGGACTATATGGAGGGTTTTTGTTTCACTATGTATAGGTACTTATATAGAACTATACATACACATAGTTGTTGCTCACTAATTTTATTTAGTTTAATATAACATATGTTTAAGTTCCTACTGGTGTATGGACTATGAATCGTTTGTAATCTTACCGCACAAATAAACTTATTCCTATTCTCATTCTTATATGCCTACATGTTGTTACAAAAAGCTGTTTTGTATTTAGTTAGCTATGCGATTTAGATCGCGTTTCGGCTTCATAGGCAGTTTTAATAAAATGCCCGCGATGCAAGTGCAGCCAGCGGCGCGGAAGGGTCGCTATTCGCTCCATATTAATTTTGTATATTGGATAAAAAAACTCTTATAACGTATTATTTATTTCGTTAGATACCTAAGCAAGATTTCAGAGAGCTTCGGCTATGTAGTTTTTCTGTGCCTCTGTGGCGTTGTTAAAAATCACTAGATAGGGCTATCACATCTCGATCCGGTTTACAGGGCATTAGTATTCGCGGTTACTGACTAAGTAAGGTACCTAATTACAAGCCCGCACAAGTTCATAAATATTGACAATCCAGTTTGTAAATAGGGACCCGAAAAATATGAACTGGAAGGCGATTCCCGCAGGTGGAATGTCGAATTCGACATTAGTCCTATCTCATTCGCTCACATTACATGTGTGAGCGTGACAAGACGTTCGTAGCGCTTGACTTTTGTATGTCGAACTCTGCGAGAATTGGCTTCCTGAACGTAGCCAAAAAACTGGGCAATAAAAAAGTATAAAAAATATGGACAGTAAATAAATCTGAAATACTTTTCTAAATATGTTCAAGAGGTGGTATGATAGCCCTAACTCTAGGTCTAAAGGTCCAATGAATCGAGAAGAAAAGCGATCTTCTGTGAAAGTAAAGGAATTCTCCGCTAGTTAGGGAATGGTAGGGATCTTTCCAATTTTAATATTATGGAGCGCGCTATTAGCCGAGACAAAAGACAAACGCGTAAATAATGGCGGACATCAAGACGAATGTTTCCCGCCAAAAGCGATGGCGCTATTAAATTTAAATGGTAACTTTTACTACCTAATCGCGATAATAATCTGACATTTTGAAAGGCCACTGAATTTTCCTTTTAAGCATTCTTACTATTTAAAATCTACGAAAATCACGATTTTTGAAAAATTCTTCCTCATAACTTAAACATTATTTATTACCAATCCCACAGTTTTAATAAAAAAGCTGCAATAAAATAAATGTATAATATTAGTAATTTACAAAATTATCACTGGCCTATTTTCACTAAAAAAAAAATCAATCGCTATTTTAGCCATTAAAAACAAAACCAACTTCTTCATAAACGGCTTTCGCAAAAAAAATATCACTATCACCAGCCAGTTTTCAATTCGAAAAAATAAATAAGAAAAATATGTCAGTAAAGAGATTGGTTGCACCGGAAAACTTTAATCTCGTAACCAAACAATCTTGGCAACAAGGTCGGCAACGAGTGAATAATCCCGCGCAGATTGCACCGGAGAGGTAAGCACCTGGCCCTCATTTACAAGAAGTCATTAGAAACGCGGCTATTGTCACGTCCTTCGAGGAGCTGAGGAATTCTCGCCTGCGGAGAAAGGTCTTTATTGGGAGGTGCAGACGGGGCGGTTTGGAAACGTAGTTTTAAAACCGCTTGGGGTTATTGAAGGTCAAATGCGTAGCGTATGGTCTAGCCAAAAAATAAACAAGAATTAGAAGCCGAAAATAATAAGCATAACCTAAAATAAGCGATCAGGCGTTACATTACAGAATCTAGAATCCTTGGGCAGCAGTGATACAATGATTTAAATATGAAAATCATGAGAAAATTAACGCTTTCCGTAAAAAAAAGCAAAGGCCAACGCGACGTGGTCAATGGCGCTAATCCATTGTCAAACCATTATTGATGATAAGTACCTATAACTCAACAAATTCATATACATCTTATAAAACTAAATGCTTTTACAGTTTAAATGCTTTTTAAAGTTACTAAAAAACGATAAGAGTTTGCGAAAATTATGTTAATTATTGTACAGTGGTCAACACATCATGTGCTTTATCTCTTTAATTTATTTAATGGGACAGTACTTAGATTGTCGCAGTTTTAGTTGGTTAACTTTGTATAAGGACTGACTGAAAATCAGCGCTGTGTTTTTACACGCAAGTGTATTCACTCAATCATTAGCTGAGCCAGGTGCCTGTTGCCAATAGTATTATGGAGTTAACTAAATATGTATTTATTTATGTGCCAAATAAAGTGTTTTTCTTCTTCTTCTTAATTCGAATGCCAAGAAATCATAATAAAAACATATTGCGACAGAGTATAGCTCCACCTAGTCTTCCACCAGTGCCACCAAGCTAATAAGGAGCAGAATTTGGAACGTGGTAACACTACCAAGGATGACACTCTGCTCAGTGAATTCGACCTTCAACCGCGGTGTTCCACCCGCCCCGTCTGCACGGTACCTTACAACCCCCATTGGGTATGAGGGTGGGGGTGCGAGGGGGGTATTTTGCGGCTATTTCAATTATACGTCTTATGAAATAGTTGTCGCGGCGGGTGTCGATTTCGCGGATGCCCGCAATATTGGAGGCGGTGCGATAGGCGATCGGAATTTTTGTTAAGCTGATACCTTGCTGATACCATGGTCATGAGAACTGCTTGCTTGCTTATCGTATGGTTAGTGGCCAATCAGAGTTGGCCGCCCGTAGGCATCTGACATGGCTTAACGACTGCTGTCGAACGACAACAACCGGGACCGACTGCTTAACGTGCTCTCCGAGGCACGGAAGAGCTCAGATTAATGTAGTATGCCACTAGCGGTTACCCATCCTGGTACCGACTGCGCCAACGTCGCTTAACCTGCACGATCACTTTCGGACCGTGCTCGCAACTAGGCTACGAGTTCCTCTCATGAGAACTGAAGTCTATATACATGACTTTGAATGTATGACAAGTCGATCATCTAACTGAATTAAACTTTCGTCATCATCATTATCAGACATTAATGTCCCTCCCCTTGCACAAGAGGGTATCATGGGCCATGATCCACCGAGCGGGCCCAGTGCTGATTGGTGGATTTCACACGCCTTCGGAAATTTTTCATTTCCTCAGACATGCAGGTTTCCTCATGATGTTTTCCTTCACCGTTAGAGCAGTCGGTAAATGTACATAAGTCTTCGAAAAAAATGGAAAAACTCATTGGTACATGGCATGGTTTCGAACGGTCCTCCCGCATGGGAGTCCGGCGACTTAAACTTTACCATGCATAAATGTTCCCAAGGTAACACTAGCGCCGCCAACCGAAAATAAATCATATTTGTTACATTATTATCTTTTATTTAAAAAAATCGATGAGTCGTATCTGACACACATAAGTAGGTAATTATTATATAATTATAACCATCCGATCCGTAATTATTTTTAGGGTTCCGTACCAAAATTGTAAAAATAAACCCTTCGGTGTCCATCTGTCTGTATGCCCGTCTGTAAGTCACAGATGTTTTTCTCATGAACTACTAATGCTATAGACTTGAAATTTAGATAGCATATACGAGTATCTATATCAGGTAAAAAAATTGGAAATAAATTTATTTTTATTGACAATGTGGTCCAAAATGGGGGTCGAAATCTGAAAGTGGGGCAACTGGAGCATCATGCTTGTATACATCATCATCTTTTTGACTAGCATTAATAATCCTATTTGAATACCTGAAGTTCCTGTACGCATTTCCGCCAAAAATGGGCATTGTTTAGGAGTCTATGCATCTGCATAGACTCCTATGGGAGATCTCTCCCATGTGGAAGACGCAGAGAAAAAGGCGGCAAATAAAAAAGTCCTCAATCTCATTTGTTACTATTTCCTTGCTTTCTAGTTCTAGTTTTGACAAGTAAGTCGGTCTGCTTATAGCCGGCAGTTAGTGGTTTTGTTATTTAAATTAAAGCTAAAGCTATGAGCTGGCTACCTCAATCATCAATTTACTAAACAACTTCTAGCGGTCAGTCTACTAGGCCTATGAATTATTTGTGGTCAAGTGATAAAATATTTACTCCATTTTGCATTTAATTTTTTCTGTCTTCGACTACAGATCGCTCCAGCAGTATCTACCTACCGCTTCCGTCTATGAAATGGCTGCCGCTCGTCTCGTCACGGACGCCGCGACCTAAGGCGCCTCACGCGTTCGCGACCGCGTCAAGAATGGATGATAACGCCGGCACAGCGGCACGCTGGGGTTTTTAAATTCACCCGGGGATCTCTATTTGAAGGACCATATTTATTGGATTTCCAACTTTTAAATTGTTTGAAAATATAATTATAATTTGTATTACCTACTTCTCTATTTATTTTGTTCATCATATTTTGTTTTTGATTGACGCGAGACATTAATTAGTTTAAATAGCTTAAGTTTCTGCGGTGTGTTTCTTCATCGACCCTGGAAAGAACCCGCCAGAAGTAAGATGCAAGCTGTGGCGGGATTTCTCTCGCCACAGCTTGCATCTTACTTCTTGGCGGTTCTTACCCGCCTGAAGATTTCATACCGCCAATAGAAGACCTACCACCGGGTTTCAAACTCCCGTGGCCAACCTGGAAAACGATTAATCGATTGCGATGGGGTTGGGAACAAATGGGGTTTTTCCAGCAACCAAGTACAGTGTGAGTATCCTCAAACCATGGAGCACTTGCTCTGCTGTCCCGCGTGTTCGACCACCTGCACGCGGAAGGACCTTTTCGAGGCCAACCAGAGGGCTATCGATGTGGCTGCCTTCTGGTCGGGAAAAATTTAGTTCGGATCATCAACACGAAAGAAGAAAAATAGCTTAGAATTTTTTTTCAAACTATTTATTTTTGCCTGATATAGCAGAACAGTTTGATAGCTTTTTCGGAAAAAGACTGGCTTAAAACTGTATTTATCTGTTCATTACGCCCCCTAGCTATAGTATTGTGACGTAAATAATTATGTTGGTAATTTTTTTGTTGTGCTTGCCATTACTACTCATTTCTTCTTACTACGAGAGAGGAGTTTCTCCCGGGCCTTTGTGGCATCCACGTAAACTATGTTTCGTTTTGTCTTGCAAATTGTTTTACAGTAGTGCTTTTCTAGTAAGAATGGTGTTTCTTGTTCGAAGAACTTCTACAAGATGTGAATAATGTGTGGGACAGTGAAGTAAAGTCAAATAAGACACTACAGCCCGATCTGTACTTGGCTGGATTTTGAAGAGCCATACTGCGTCCGAGACGCCTTTCTTTGGTTCGGATGGTGCAGAAGCGTGGAAGATTCTCCCAGATAGCATTGAAATGTGTCACACCAGCATTTTAATGAAGACTTAAAAGAGTTGTTTACTTCAGGCATGGCTGTATGGGCTCAATTCCCTTTGCCTTAAAAACAAACAACAACTACGACAGACAAAATACCTACCTACAATCCCCTCCCTCTACCCCCGCAATCGACAGCTGTTTCCTTTATAAAGTGACCTCCCATCCTCCAAAATATAAATGAAATGAAATTTATTTGCCAGAACATAGTGAAAATTATAGGTGATTTAAAAAGCATAGGTATCATATGTTCCACCGACAACGGTATGCAAATCTTTTCTGCTATGTGTTAGTGTCGTTGAGATACTCTTTTATGGAGTAATAACATTTGTCTAGAAGCCACTTGGAAATATTAGTTTTAAATTGGCTAGCAGGACCATTTTTAAGGCGACTAGGCAGATTATTATACACTAAAATTGCCAAACAGAAGGGATTCTTTTTATACAAGTCTACTGTGGAACTTGGCAAACTATACACATCTGCTTAATGTATATACATGGTACGGGCAAAATTTGTGAAGATTAAAAAAGATTATAGAGCCAGAACTGCACCCACCATGTCTTTTCAATTTCAGTTTTCATGAGATTCTGATACATAGATATCGTTCTAAGTCCCTAGGCTAGGCAATAATCTAGCTCCATCTCGGCTCAATTTGGGCCAGCCAGGCTCGGCTAACCTGGTTAACCGACCCATTTCAATTAACAGGCCCACCTGTTGTGACTTACACTTGCGGTATAGATTAACCTCACTTAGTTAGTTAGTTAGTTAAACTTTAAAGTTAGTTGCGGCAAAAATGGGTAAAATGTACTTTGTCTGACGATCAGGGTCTACCACCTTCGCTAGAGATAAAGAGAATAGAATTTATAGATTTTCTTAAAAGTATCAGGTAATCTGTCTGCGCAAGGTGGCTGGCAGCGACTGGATGAGAAGAGCCGATTATCGGGCTCAATGGCGCGTCCTGGGAGAGGCCTATGTCCAGAGGCCTATGTGAACACGGACACCAGTATTAACATAAGTCAGTATCTTGCATGCGAATTTCAGATTTCGAAAAGTTTCTATATTACTGAATCGCCGTGCAAAGGGTCAGTACCCTACAACATTTCTGAACCTACCTTTTTAGTCATAAACTTATTAGTAGGTAGAGTCAAACTTGCATAAACTTTTCAAATACTGCAAAAATGGCAACCCGATGACAAACCTATTTTTTTTAAACTATAATTTTTGACACAGGCCGTCATCGCACCGCGTCCTTGGACAACATACACTTTACACATATTCATTTTTTTAAATTATACTCAAACCAGGTAAGTGTATGTCTCAGCATAACATAGCATAACTCTCACGTCCATAATCTCCTAGGTGGTGGACAGAGGAACCACCTTCATCATACATAGGTAGTTCCCACTTTTCGCCGTAAGATTTGGTGGACAAACGTTATAGGTGGCGAGCCTATCGCCGTCTAGTAAGACTCTTAAGTCTAGTCGCCTAGTACGATAGTAACGGGAAGAGTTGGGGTGCATGGTGCTATTCTTTGACTGGTACGATACAATTGTATCAGATTTGTAATAATTATACCCTACTAAGAACATACAGGTTTCATCACCCTATTTCTACACCTTTAATCATATTTAGGTACATGATTAGACTTAAATAATATACTGTTTCACGGGTTTTTACTGTATTTTATTAATTACGACCGGTTTCGTTTACACATCTTTAGGTATTATTAATATTATTAGGTCGTTATTAATAAAATACAGTAAAAACTAGTGAAACAGTATATTATTTAAGTCTAATCATGTATTACAAGTTTCACCAAGTACCAACAACCGCAAGTATTAACCAATATCTAGGTACCTATTGTCTAAAGCGCTTATCACACTTGACTGAATCCACAGTCAAGTGTAAATGCATTCTACATGGTTAGTTTGCGATTTACCTCCAGCCAGCCTATAAACAGAAACCTGTCTAATTGGTAGACTAAACCGACTGAATTCAGTTGTAAGAAGCGCTCAATGATTTAGTTGGGGATCAAACTCATAACGTGAGCTGCAAGAAACGTTCTTAATTTTAAGGCTTTGTTAAGTCTCGTAGCATCTCTATTATTTTTTATTTTAATAAGGAGAACTGACGAGCAACCACACTGTATAATTATTAGAGAGTTCTCGATGCGGTGCTAACCTTGAGGACTAAGATGCAGTGCCTCATGTGCCGGTAATTACGCTGGCTCTTACCCTTCAAGCCGAAACACAGAAACGCAAGCATTTCTGCTTTTGCGGCATAAATATATGAGGCCCGGTACCAACCCAGGTGATCCTGCACATCAGGATCTACCACCTGTCTTGAACTATGACCTGGAAAGGGATATACAAATTGTTGTTTTCCACCTGATGCAGGTTTCTTTCTTTCTTTCGTGTAGACATAAAAGATGGGTGAAGGCAAGTGCACGTTCGGCACGCGGATGCCGATCGACATCCACATGCTCAACGAAATCATCTACCGCGAGATGAAGCACTTCCACAACTACAAGATATACAGACCCAACTTCGGATGTTAGTACCAGTTGTCTATTATTTATTTGTAGCCAGATCCCAGTAGTCAGCTGTTAGCTGGGGAGATCTAGGTTCACCTAGGGAGATGGGTTATTTATTTAAATTTTAGGGGGGAGTCATCGCAGTACGAATTTAAGGATCTTTTCTATGGGAGTCGAAGACTTTGAGTGGTATAAGCTAGTCAGACCGCCATTACGATTTAGATTTACTTGTGTTAGTCCCCTCGTTCTCTTTCGACAAGCTTAACCAGCGGTAGAGTTCTAATCCATCCCATACACCGATTAAAAGAAAAAGAATTACTTTGATTGAAATAGAAAATGGGTTCAATCTAAACTGATTATCCAGCAATCCCGGTGACGGGCAAGTTCTACGCGGCACACGACCAGCTGAAGGCGGAGACGCCGACAGAGAAGCAGAAGATCGACAACTACCACAAGCATGTGGCGGAGACCCGCGCCATGGGGCCGCAATGCAAGTATTCAGACCCGGCCACCGAGAACCAGTGGTTAGTTTTACTTTGAGTACTCCGGAGCAACCACCGAGAACCAGCGATTAGTTAGTATTATCTGCTGTAGGCGTAGGTTGAAAATGCTCAATAACATTGTCAGTTATTTATCATAAAATGCTCAAATAGTTTACCTATTTATAATATTTTTCCAGACACGCGGATTTTTCCCCGCACGCCTGTTTAGTTACTGTCGAGTTCTGGAAGCAGAAGTTTGTATGAAAATATACGTTTGTGGACGGCCCGCATGCGTAGCAGAACGGCATGCGGGACAAAATCCGCATAACAGGAAAAAGGCCTTTGTTGTGCAGACTGAGTGCATTAAGTTAATGTTTTCTAAATTGCATACGGCAGTTAATAAGTAATTATATATCGAGAACTATCTTGGGCCAGTCAAACTTGATTACAAATGTCGGATCATAGCTATTATATTGTAGCCTAAACTCTTGTTTCTCAATCTCAAATCCCACCTGATAGTGCCAATTGAGATCAAGGATCAAAGGAAGGGTGGCAAGAAAAATCGTAGACGAGTTGGGGTAAACAAGTTCTGGCGTAGGGACCGTATTTGGGCAAGCGCAGTGCGACGCCCGCCTGCTAGATTGAGCGACGATCTGCACAAGGTGGCTGGCAGCGACTGGATGAGAAGATGAGAAGAGTCGAATATCAGGCTCAATGGCGCGCTGCTGATGATAATGAAGAAAAACCATCAAAAAGCTCCCTCACATTCTGTCGCAATCAAAGCCTATCCATCCAGTTGACCTACCAACCTTTTCAGTTACGGCTGGTACTCAAAACCGCTCTACCCACTGGACCGCAACGACTGTCGCTTCTACTTCCCGCAACAGGAGAGCGAGCAGACCAAGGTGGAGATTATCATCCGCATGTCCAACCCCAAACAGAAGAAATGAGCTAAGGCTGTTTTTAGAGTCATGCGGGTAGTTACTATTGTCACACTCGAAGTTTATCGTATGCGGTAGTCAATGGACTCCATTATACGCTATTCCAGCGCATACGTCTGGGCTCTATTTCACGAAGCAACAATACTTGACGTTGTGTTGTATGCGGATTTCTATTAAAGTTGGCATATTAGACTTATAATTACTTACAAGGATTATTGCTTCGTAATCTGGGATCCTGGCCCCCAACCCGAAGCCCTTTATGACTCTAAAAGCAACCTTAAGATCAAATCACATTGCCTTATCCATTCGCCTATTGCTTGGGTTTTTTCATATTTAAATCCAACGACTGCTAAAGTTTCAATATAGTTGACGTGCTAATTTCAATCTTCTAAATCATTTCTAATAATTTACTCGTATTTTTGTTATAGCTAATTATTATTTATACCTTATTTATTTGTGATAAGCACTTATAGCTAAATGCTAGCTGTATTTTTATAATAGCAAATATTTTTATAGGTTCGTTTTATTTTCATCACTATTTTTCCTAATTGATTGATTATTTACTTATCTTTTTATTGTATTTGACTAACTACAGATCCGATATATTGATGATGTTGAAATAAAAGTCAAAAATTCTAAATTGTTATTTTATTTTCTCAATTATCTTTAATCTAAAAGTAAATATCCGAGTCTACCGGTTTGGTGGTTTAGACTGTCTCACAATATCTACCCACGTTCCGTTCTGCATCACGCATAGGTACCGTAAATTCCCGATAGGAAATCTAAATCCGCAAGACTTTGAAATCACCCTCAGTTCAGCTACAATGGAACAAGACACAAAAATAAAACTTCATGAAAATAGTAGGTAGGTACCTACTTAATCGTACTTATATATTTGCGGCAACGCGCGCGGGGCGAAATTACGCATGACAGGAAAAAGGCCCTAACCCCAAAATCTAACCTCAAATAATTATAATACAAACTTCTACAAACAAGAGCAGCCACGAATCAGCACATCATTCTTTACACTCCTTATCCTTGGCCGCGTACTGGTTCCAATTCTTGGCGGTCTTGTTCTTAAAGTCGCTCTTCTCCAGCGGGCGAAGATGTGCTGCTGCCACGCGGTCTCTGGAACATTGACGTAGCATCCTCCAAACAGTTGTTGGTCCGGGGGGTTTCAGGGGCCCAAACAACCCCAAACCAAAAAAGGAAACAAAAATTTGAAGTGGTATCGGAACTTGGATCTGGTCTACCATGGCGCTATGACATATGGTGTTTCAAAGGGAACGTAAAGAGAGTCCTATTCTTCCAAGGCAGGCAACGCACAAGCAATGTCCCCGGTGTTACGGTGTTATGCTATGCACCTAGCCTACAGTGACCACTTATAAAAAGGTGGTTTTCTGAGCCTATTTATAAAAAAAACTCAGCTTGTCTATTGCTGTGATACTCACGCGAACTCCTCGTAAGTCTTGGCAGTATGGACCGCGTCGCACTTCACGTCGTTGACGCGCCAGTACCGACGGTCTTCCTCCACGGAGGCTCGGAGCTGGCTTTCCATGGCAGCGATGTCGTCTTGTCTCAGTGGCTTGTTCATCGTCTCAGTGGTTTTAGTGAACGAGCTTGTTGTAGTCTTTCCTGATTATCTGGTATTTCTTATTTGAAATTATAACTGTATGGATTTTATGTAAAACTAACACAGATTTTTTTATACTGAATTATTGGACAAAAAACATTAATCTCAGATTAGGATCAGTACGAATACGAATATAACACAGCTATAAACAGATCACGAATTCCATGACAACCAAATACTTTGTTATTGTTATTATGTTACCCATGGCAACATAATTGCGATAACCAAAGAGATTTAAAATCAAAGAGTATGTAATGCACCTATTTCATAGGACGTAAAACGCAAAGTGTTGCATAGATGGAGCACACTCCGTAAACAGAAAAACAAACCGAAATGATATTTTTGAAGATAACACAAATTTCTCGTTATTTGGATCAATTTAATTTAATTTCTCAAGGCAATAGTAAAATTGTAATAATATCATGGCATCATATGGCCATTTCAAAATAGCAGACCTAAAAAAATCTGTTAAAACAGCGTGACGCGAGTCTAAAGGAATTTGGTGGAAAGGTACGTATCTAAATGTTGATATTTGGCTTTATGTGCTAATTAAAAGTTTATTAAACAAAAATCTTGTAAAATCATCCAATATCATCTAAATAATCATTATTTATTAATCAAATTATTGTCATTAAAAGCAATAAAAGGTTATGTTATGTTTAGAACAAAATCATCTAAGAGTACCTATCTAGCTTTTCCTCAAGTTTTAGACTACTAAAACTAAGTACCTATCTAGCTTTTCCTCAAGTTTTAGACTACTAAAACTAAGTACCTATCTAGCTTATCCTCAAGTTTTAGACTACTAAAACTAAGTACCTATCTAGCTTTTCCTCAAGTTTTAGACTACTAAAACTAAGTACCTATCTAGCTTATCCTCAAGTTTTAGACTACTAAAACTAAGTACCTATCTAGCTTATCCTCAAGTTTTAGACTACTAAAACTAAGTACCTATCTAGCTTATCCTCAAGTTTTAGACTACTAAAACTAAGTACCTATCTAGCTTTTCCTCAAGTTTTAGACTACTAAAACTAAGTACCTATCTAGCTTATCCTCAAGTTTTAGACTACTAAAACTAAGTACCTATCTAGCTTATCCTCAAGTTTTAGACTACTAAAACTAAGTACCTATCTAGCTTATCCTCAAGTTTTAGACTACTAAAACTAAGTACCTATCTAGCTTATCCTCAAGTTTTAGACTACTAAAACTAAGTACCTATCTAGCTTTTCCTCAAGTTTTAGACTACTAAAACTAAGTACCTATCTAGCTTTTCCTCAAGTTTTAGACTACTAAAACTAAGTACCTATCTAGCTTTTCTTCAATGATTTTTAAAACTTTTACTACAGGAACGTACCTACAACATTTTTAGTTACCATTATTACTTATTTATTTTTAGATTTATTGCTATGTTTTACTAAAAAACTATTTTTAGTAATTCCATGATTAACCCTTGTTTAACTTGACTAACTATAAATTTGACAAGAGTTAGGTAACACCAGTTTAACCCAAGATTTGCGTAAGAGCAAGACGATATCATTCGCTCTTTTTTTCGCAAATAATTAGACGATACCTATAAGTTCCCCTCACCAAGTTAATAAACCTCAACAATATTGTGAAGAGGTTGCGAGCATACCTACATATAGGTTGACGACTAAATTCATAATGCTGCGAAATCCGCTTATCAAGTTCATAACACTAGGCGGTGACTGTTGACCAAACGCCACGTAAACAAACCGCATCGTATAAACTGACTTGGCGAAACGAATCGCTAGTGAACTCGTACAGTCGACAACGAAACTCGCTCAGCACAATAACATTGCAAAAATTGCTGAGCACGTTTTGGGGCTGCATGAGCGACACTAGCGCCACCAATGTAAAAAAATCATATCAATTAATTAAGGCATTTAAAAAAAATTGTTTACTGGATTATTCCACGAACCGCTCAGGTAGCGCCTTAGCTCGTTATTTTATTCGTGGACGTACAACTTATAGGTACGAGTCAGGAATAAATCGTATTTTTGGCTAAAGTGCTGAGTTAATTGTTATGTACGTGTGTATCACCGTGCTCACCGTCGCCGATACATATTTCACCTCACCAAAATATTGATTGATAGAATAATTAAGAGATTTTTTTGGAGGACTTATGTACAGTGTTATAGCGTGCCGCTAATTCCGCCTGCTCTTTTCCTTCAAACCGGAATATACAATGCAAGCCAAGCTATGCGGCGGAAACCGGTAAAATAGCGTTTTAATGCACATCTGACATCAGTATCATAAATCAAAGGTTGGCTGGAAGAAATCTAAATGGGATAAACCCGCCTTTGTACTAGTTATAATTATGTGTCTTATATTTTGTGTATTAAAATACATAAATGTGCGTAATAAAGAGATTTCAAACAAACAAAACAGGATTTACTACCTTTAATTTTTAAAGCTCAAACCGCAGCGTTCGTTTCAAAGTGGCCTAGCAATACCGTAAAGCGTGACCGCGAGATCTGGCCCCGGCTTTTCACAAACAAGTTTCGCTCCTTTTCAATAAGTTTGAAAAGCAAGTGGTTAGTGCAACAGTTATGTACCTATATACACGTAAGTCAATCCACATTTTTAATAGTATAGGGAGAGCAGACGAACAAATCTGCCAAATGGTGGCAAATGGTCACCGTAGCCCTTATACCTCTCACCTCACTGTAATCTTATTTTTTTTTAATAAATTAAAAATGTGGTTGATAGGCTGTGCATTTTACAACATAAACGAATTCTATAACTATAAAAAATAATGTAAAATGAAAACACACTTTTAATAATATTTGTTATGTAAACTCCTTGTAAACTTATAATACTTATATTAAGAACATTAAACATGTGAATTAAGTAAGTAAAGTAAGTAAAATACACTTTATTGCAAATATAGAAAACAACAAACAAAAGATAGAAAAGGAAATAGTGAAGTACAATTTAGGCGGCCTTATCGCTAAAAGCGATCTCTTATAAGCAACTTTCGGGCGGAGGAAATGATTTCGAGAAAGAGGTTATTAATTTACTATTATTAATTTTATGAATAAATTATGATTATTGGAGGGTTTATGATGGATTGCCAATCTTGAGAACTAAATTGGACGAGTTCTCATCTGTTCTATGTTCTATTCAATAGAATCTACGAAATGAATAGGTTATATGCGTGTGAACAGGTTTTCTATGCGATAGAATGCAGGCTAGAATAGAAGCTCGAGTTTGACGCTCGCTTCTATAAAGAATCAACTAGCAAATTGAAATCTATGAACGGCAGATACAGCGTAAATATAAAATAGAGAATAGAATACGTGTGAACACGCTATAATTATTTTCTATCATAGAAAGGCTCGGTCTATGCGATGAAGAATAGAAGAGGTCTGAAAATAACCTTAGAATCTAAGGTTATCCATTTAAATCTTAGGTAGATGGAGCCGGTATGCCTCAAATCGAACTACTGGAACCACATCCACAGTCATATGGTTTCCAGAGTTGCTTCTCTTGGCGGTAACCACGGGATGCTGCATGTGCCTGGCAACATACGAGATATTCCCAGGCTTCGACGCTGCCATGGTGACGTCACGGCCGCCTACCACCTCTAGCAGCACCACAACTTCCACCATGGCTACTAATATTCTAATAGACGACGATGCTACCACGGTAAGCTTCACTTTGACACTATAGGGCTCATTGAATGAATTAATTATTAATTACATTTTAATTGCACTAAACTTTCGCCTTTAGCACACTGCAGCGATATTGAAACAGAGTATCCGACAAATAGATTTATATGGGTTCGGTCCTTGGATGAAGGAAAAAATAGTTTCCGGCGCACGTTCACTCCTCCCTTTACTCCTTCATGAGTCGGTCCAATTCCGTTTCAAAATCGCTGCAATGTGCTAAAGGTTTTAAATATGGTGATATCTAGGCGATCTTATCGCTAAGAGCGACCTCTACCTTACCTACCAGTCAACCTTTCATTAACTCTACCTACGAGTACAACTCGTACAGTCTCTACATCAATAACTGAACGTCTTTCTCAAACAGTACCTATTTATAGAAATCCGCAAAATAAAAAAAAATATATGTACCCAGACCACATTATCAGCTTGCTAACACTTTCACTTTTTACGTCTTCACTATGAGACACTTCCTCCTGGAACAATTCTACTATCCACTATTTGAACAAATGTCTTATTGGTTCAGGATAAATTATTTTTTTCGGGAACAGCGCTATCTTCTTCGCTTCTGCCTTAACTTTTTAGAATGGTTGACCAATATTAAATGTTATAAAAACGATTTTATACTTAGACGGAGGCCCCCGTAAACTCAACCAAGCGCGCGAAGTTCAAATGCCCTGAAGAAGAGAACCCGTCCAACATAGGTCCGTACGAGGTGCCCACACAGCGCGACCTGGCGCTGCTCACCAGAAAGACCCTCAGGAGGATGTTCGGCAGCTACCACCAGAAGGCGCTGTTCTTCCTTGATGATATCAAGAAGGTATGGATTTTACAAACAACAAACTTCAAGGGGCCCAAATCCTTTTTGGATCCCTCTAAGTATATGAAGGTAGGAGAGTTGATCCTCCTAGCTCCTAGGTAGGAGTGGTTGTTTGTAACCCTGTGGTTATACAAAAGATTATGCACTATTTCACGGAACTTATGTAGGTAAGGTGGCCCAGGCTTCAAACGAAAACCTAGCAATTATTTTCCCTTAATAACTAGGCAACAGGATGCCGGAGAAAGCACCTACCTACTAATTAGGACAAATTCCGTCCCAGCTACAAACGAGTACGTACCGTTCTATTAGGTACATAAAGCACAAATGTGTTTTTGGTAGGCGGGCGAATGGATGGTCGCCCATCCATTCCATTCCATAAAGCTGGCGCTTTATATTGCAATTTTTGGGAAAATGTTCCCGTTATAGCTTGCCATAAGTTCCCAAACTCGTTCAATATAATTTCTGACACTGCCAACCCGACGAGCAGAGCCATAGGAATTATTTCTCACTAGAAATTGATGGCAGGTGGAGTAAAGCCTTTACCGAACGGTGGCCTAGATCTGGGGAAAGGGGCGTCCAGCGGCTAGATGGGTCGACGATGTCACTAAAGTCGCAGGTAAAACCTGGATGCGGCTTGCACAGGACCGAAAAGGGTGGCACAAGAGAGAGGAGGCTTATACCCTGCAGTGGGATTAGAAGAGCTGATGATGATAACAAATTGTACTTAGACACACGCCCCTGCTAACCCACACAAACTTAGAATATACAGTTGTAACAAAAAAAACCTATATAGCCGAAAGGGGAGGTTTTCAGTATCAATAGGTACTCGTAAATGACCAACTTTCACTATTGGCCAACTCAGAAATCGCGTAAATAATCAGCTTTTGTATCATACTCTCAAAACTACCAGGCGACCAGAGCGACCGTGGAGATGGAGAAGAAGTGCCCGAGCAACAAGCTGTTGTACCGGCAGTGCGTGAAGAACGTCAGCAACCAGTGCGAGATCATCATCAAGAGCCTCGTCGTCTCGCTCGAGAAGCAGCGGCATGACGTCGCCGCTTTCAGTGAGGTGGGTAGATTATGTTCGCACCACCATAATAAATAAGTAAGTAAGTACCCGCCCGCAGATTAATACCACTCAGAATTTAATGCTGATTATGAGAAATCTTGTATAATGTCAGCAATATTGACGGCTTCTTTTATTACCTATAATAATGTTTAACTAAAATTTTGTATTAGGTAATGGATACCTACAAGCATTTTGAGAGCGTCGGTTGGTAGCATCGTGGCTAGGACGTCGGACTCCCGTGCGGGAGATCCGAGTTCGAAACCATAATATGTAATGTTATATAGATACCAATGAGTTTTTCGGTTTTTTAAACATACCCATTAACGATTGATCTGACGGTGAAGGAAAACATCGTGAGGAAACCTGCACACTGAGATCAGTGTCGTATTCGTCGTAGCTGACTCCGAAATTCAGTTGCGCTTGGAAACTAGATAGAAAATAGATAACTGACTAATACTAAATAGAGAGAAACAATTTTCAATCGATTTTACTAAATACCGTACCTACATTATTTTATTTATTTGTTTTCTAGTTTCCAAGCGCAACTGAATTTCGGAGTCAGCTACGAAAGAATTTTAAATTACTTAATTAAAAACTACGTGTTTTAGCTGCTGTTTTGTTACAGGGCTCAATATGTAGCATGTCGGCCATGAAGGAAGACCCCATGAAACTTATCAAAATACTGGCCATGGAGGATGCGTCGCTGGAGTTCGCATTGCCAGCTTTTCTGCGACTCCTGAGCGCCTGCAGTAATTATTGTATAAGGTAAGAGCCGTAAAGTCGGTAGATGTTTTCTTTCGGAGAGAGTTCGTTAAGTCTAACATTTTGGAGGCACGTGAAGATTCAGGTCCAAAAACAAAATTTTGCTTGAATTAAATAAATAAATTGTAACAGCCTTCAAAGAAAAATCTCTACTATCAGGCTACTTTATCGTTATTGGCGTATGTACATTCCTAAAATGCCTACCTACCTTAGATCCCCACACAAAAATCATGAATGAATATACTTAACAAAATAGCATCAAAATTCCGATTGTAGACTTGTAATTACAAGGATTGTTGTTTCGTGAAATAGGGCCCAGGAATCGAACCAGGAAACATTTGCATAGATAGATGCATGAGGGAGCAGAAATTGATGTCATCAAGTAGGTATAGGTTTTGTGGTATGGTCTTGGTACGGTAATGTGAACAGTTTGATTCTCTCTCCGTTTTCAAATGTCTTCGTTCATTTTGTCACAATAAGATACCGTTTCAAAAAAGTTACTTACCTGGTTTATAAGTTAATAGGCACCTACCTAATCTTGGTTTTTAAATTGTTTACAGTTCTTTTAAAGAAGCCCTGAAGCCACTGCGCCACATGACGGACACAGACCTCGTAGTGAGACATTTTCTAACCCACAAAGACTACCAACAACTTATAGTTTAGAGTTTCAAGTCATCATTTAAGCTAATTTTGAGGAAAAGGGAAGATTTGATTTTTGAGATTCGCTTCAAAAATACGTACGGATTGCGGAAGGATTTTACTGAATGCATCTTTATCCGTGAACGCAACGACAACAATCGCCGAGCTTTCGCGCGTTTCGCATACCGCCCGCCAGATGGCGTCACCGTCCGTTGAACTTTTGACGTGAACTTGATTGGAACTTCGAATAACTTAACCAAAATATCTAAGCTTTTTGTGTGATGTGAATAGTGATAACCGTGGGAACTGAATTAGAACTGTAATCTAATTTTAATACAATAAGTAAAACATGTAATGTGTTGTTTTAACTCCTCGTTTTATATCCGTATTCCTATGAGGTCCTGCATCGAAGAAATCCGTGAAATTCCTTTGGATTGAGGTAAGTGGTGTCTTAAAAAGAGGTTTTTAGGTTTCCTATAGTTAAACGGCATAAAATTCGGAAGTATTATTGATAAATGCCATTATCACTCTGACTATTTAGCCGCTAAACTAGGGGGAAAGTTAGTTTGCCTAGTCTCTCTGTCTAGTCCACTTTCTACTTTACAACTTCACTACACCACATTCTAACGCATATTTTATCATTCATTAGATTTTATCTGTCATTATTTGATTTGTGACTGTGTACATGCATAATCATAATAAGCATTTCTTATTATAGTGTCTATGTAGGTACCCATATACTCACAAACTCTCATTCAACACATTGATTATATGCTCAATGTCTTTTTTCCATTCAAACTCAGTTTACATCAGTTCACATTATTATCATCTGTTTACTAGCCATGATGGACTAGCACATGGACTAGGGTAGTGTTGGAAAGGGGAAGAATTCAGAAAACTGGGGGAGGCCTTTGCCCGGAGGCACACAGATATATCTAGTTACCGTAGAAAAATTAATAGTATGTAAGTAAACGAAATCTGAAAGAGGCTATAATAAATCAATAATAAAAAACTAGCCATGATACCGTGTGCAAAATTAAACCTGATTTGCAAGACTAAACTTACTGAGCCGACCTTTGAATTATTGGCAACGGCCATAAATTAGGTTTAAGATACAAACCACTTTTCTTAAAAATATTGCCCAGATGCATTGATTTATGTGATTTATAATTACATAAATTACGAGTAAAATAGGTTCTCCTTGCCCTATGCATTTCAAGTATTTATTTATTTGCCAAAATATGTGTACTACACTACTACTACTAACTACAATTGGTTGTTTAAACTTCATGTTGTCAACGATCCATTTAAGTCACTCAAATTAAACAATATGATTGAGTTTTAATATTTCATTTATTGTGTAAAAATATTTTAACATATTGAGTTCAGAATCGTGATGTATTTCCATACTTAAAAAAATATATCAGCCTTTATTTACACTCACAAATATTCAATTAGGTACATTATTAGGTACATATAAACGGTTTTTAGGCACTATTTCTTATTTTTCTTGCTATCTTTATGAGATTTCTTGGACTTCTTTGACTTTTTCTTTTTCTTGTGTTTCTTTTTCTTCTCATCTTCTGAGTTGCTGCTGTCGGATGATGTTGATGAAGAACTACTACTTGTGGATGATGTGCTTGATGATCTGTAGATAAAAATTAAAAGTAGAAGTTAAATATGTAATCTGTGATCTCTTGTGTTCAAATATGTTCTTTGAAATTCACTCAATGTATTGCTTGAGGAGTTTTATATGGTACCACATAGTGAATGTGCAGTGAGCATCTCCCCATACATTCAATTAAATTAACTATCATATCATTATGTATGGATACAGGGACACACTACACTACTAATCCGTTTTCTGGGATTGTGTTCTTTTCAAATCCAAAATACCCAAAATCCTCTAACTGCTCTAAGTACCTGATACCTATTGAGGTTCATGAGAACTCCCCATGTTACAACTATATAGACTGTCACCCTACAATATCAATTTCTGACAACAACTCTGATGCTATGACCCCTTACATACCTGGATCTCTTCCTTTTCTTGCTCTTCTTCTTATCTGTAACCTTCTTCAGCTTCTCCTGCAACTTCTGCCGAAGCTCGGCCTCTCGTAAACTCTGCAGTGGAGTGGCATAGTCCTCCTCACTGTCACTACTTGTGCTGCTCACATCTAGCACTATCTCTTTGTTTGGGTCCACCTATAGAAGACGAAAATCAGTTTAAATTGTAGCAAAGGGTGTGCCTACTATCCAGCTGACTTAACTCAGCACCTGTGAAACTCATGAAATGCAGTTTTTGTTTGACACATGCTGAATTAAGTCAATCTAGCGATGTGTCTCCCTTACAACATGAATTGGTGGAATTATTGTGCCTTAAAACACAATACCAAACGCCATTAATTTTTAAAAAAAGTTTATATAGTTTAGTCCATGTTGTGCTTAGAGTCTACGAGTCTAATTAATTTTGCCTTATTTTGTTTTTTGTTTGCTCAATATTGAATAATTATAATGATTTAGAGCGTTGGTGGCGTTGTGGCTAGGACGTTGAACTCCCATGGATTCCATGTCCGAGTTCGAAACCATGCAATGTCATGGACCAATGAGTTTTCAGTTTTTTCGAAGGATTTACGTACATTTACCAACTGCTCTGACGGTGAAGAAAAACATCGTGAGGAAACCTGCACACTGAGATAACCAGTGTGTGAAATGGGAAAGGCAAGCAAACCACCCCATTAAATCTGCCACGAGAGTTGTTCTATGTGATTAATTCCTTATAATGATCACGACCCTCAGCAATGAGGAATACGATTTAGAAGATTGATTATAAATATATTGACTTCTGTCTGAAGCTGTCATCAGCATCCCCATGAGCAAATAATTATTAATCCAGATTCCATTGTAATGTATATCTCATGGAAATTGCCATGTATTTGCATTTGATTATGGGGCAGACAATAACAAACTACCAAGCAAGTCTGTTATTTCCATAGAATGGCCATGACCCTCATCGATCAGGAAAACGACTAAGAAGAAGTAGGACAAGACTGGCGATAAACCTGCTTGTATAGCTCTTTTAGATGCGTAGGGATTCGTTACTAAGGAATAGGTATGCCTTGTAGGATGAGTTCTATATGAAACATATGTTTACTCATTTACGATGCTTATTTCATGTCTTGCTAGTAGAAATCTGTATGCAATTAATGTTGTTCTTCTAGTCCTACTATTTAGTAACTTCGCAATGAAGCAAAAAACTTACTTTGATAAAGTTTCTGCATTGAAAAGTCAAGTGGCCAGCATAACCACACTTTTTGCACGCAGCCCTCGATGTATCCTTCCCGATCTTACTCACTAAATCCGTGTAGTTGGACATTATTTTTTACAATGTTTCTTTTAGTCTTTCTCAAGGAAAACGCTAGAAATAGGTAACAGAATTTCAACGCAGTTTTGAAGCGTCAACAATATTGAGGTCACGTTCCGTTACATGCAATGCAATAATTGTTTCATTCAAAAAAGTACTTGCAAAACCAAACCAAATGAAGACTAAGGTCTTAAATAAACGTAAGCGTTTATTTCTTTTATGATGGTGGTTAATTTGAATCGAGCTGCAATATTATTATAGAACTTATTTTGCCCTCATGTCCAAACAATATTCCAAATCCCAATCGTGTAACCGAACGTAATCAAAACCGTTTCAAACCACGCAGAAATCTATGCCATTACATTTACCACGCGTGTAACGGAACGTAATCAAAACGTTCCTAATCACGCAAAAACCAATGTAGTTACATTCAAACTTTTTGCACAGCAGATGAAGAGGCGAAGATTTAATTTCTGACCGCCGAGCGCCAGCGAGCAATGTTCGGAGATGGCGGAGTTCCTACCTCTTTGCGACGTACTGTTCAACGTGATCTCACTGGCGGGATACTTCTGCGATGTCGTCTTCGACGTGGTCATGGGGTATGCTCTGCTAGAGCGAGGGTACAAGGGTAGCTTCGCGGCTGCCATATCTATTGTTATCACGTCGCTGCTTATATCGCAGGTTTGTATGGAAAATTAACTGGTATAGTTTTATAAATGAAAATCTAAATATTTCAAGCACACACAACACTCTTTTAAGTAAACATGATCACAGTTTCATTATTATAATGTATGTAGACAAAGAGACACATCCACGTATTCATAATGTAGAGTCAGTAAATAACAAATCTCTGTCTGGCCCTGAAATATTAGTGCACCAGGTAGTAGGCAGCTACTACTGCAGTAGTTCGTCATATGGGGCATGCCCTGCTCGTGTGACTTATGTCAATATTTGACTCCCATAGGAAAAACATCATGGCTATGTTTCATACTACGTTCCCTATGTCAAACCCTCCTTTGTCGCCAACCATCTTCTGAAAATAAATAGAATACTGTACGAGTATGCTGCTTACTACATTGAGTCCATATATATAGCCCATCTTCCATCCAACCCTTACCATCAATTCAGATTTTTTGTAAATTTTCGTGACCCATTTTCTTTGACAACGTATGAACGTATGAGTCTATTTTCGTTTTCTACATGCGTGATCTGCTTAGTTATTGAGTGCTATTGATAATGTGGCAGGTGATCTCCCTACGCTGGTATCTCCACGTGTGGTGGGGCTCGGAGCGCAAGGGGCGGCCGCCGTGGCTGCCCATCGTGCTCCACTGCCTGCAGCTCGGCGTGTTGTGGCGGTATGCGCGGCTGCTGGTTCCAGTGGAGCTGCACCGAGTGAAGCACCAAGTGCGCGACCTCTGTGAGTGACCTTAGCTGCTGTGTGAGCTCTGAGCGCAAGGGCTGTCCTTCATACTCCACTGCTTGCAGCTCGGCGTGTTGTGGCGGTACGCGCGGCCGTCGCTACCTGTAGAGCTTTAGCGTTAGCTCATTAGCTGGTCGTTTTAAACTCCCAGGAATCGAGTGTTTTGTTTCAGAAACTACAGCTGTCAACAGATAAATCGTATTTTTTAACTAATTACTCACACACAAAAAAAAACACACAGTCCGTTTGGAAACATACCTCAAGTGTTCTATTTGCCTCAAAAAAACCGTACGTCCAATTCTTGTTATTCCCATGAATGACTGACTAGTCATTGGCAGAATTCGTATCTTCGAAATTGCCATTAACCGAAGAGAAAGAGAATTATGAGATGGTCCAATTCGAATCACATGAGTAGTTTCTTCATTCTAATTTTCTACCATCAACAACTTCATTAGCAAAAGTGAAAATTGACTGAATACACTGAGGATTTGTGTTTCCTCAGGCATGCTCCGGCTAGTCCACGCGTTCTGCGAAGCTGCGCCGATGCTGCTATTACAACTGCATATCTTGTTCAAGGACTCCAACCGCGAACCCACCGAGCTCGGAATTATTCCCGAACCTAGTATCGATGAACCCACCGGTAAGATTTACCCACACACATACGTTTCCAAAAAATATAAGGTAGCACTCTCCTCAAATATGTAACAAAATGAAGACATTTAGTGGCAGACTTTATTCAGAGAAATCGCCTACCCACCTTGTTGAAACCACGCGGCTCAGCGGAAACATAGTACTGGTGTTTAGCTGCATACTTAGTCCATCCTTATCACATTTTACGACCCTCCTGGAAGCGATGGCAAGGTTTTATTTGCAACTGGGAACCACACAGGTCACGGACCACTTATTTTTACACTTCTTTAATTTTGACTGTATTTTTCTTTTCTTCTGGTCCTTCGAGCCGGATACCGTTCTCAAAACGATGAAATTATATCATGGGATAGCGTGCTAAACTAAGACAGCGCTATACAAACGCGATAGGTTTGCCTCTGTTTATCATGACATGACATCATTTTGAAGTAATACAGGGTGGACCAAAAGTCCGTTAACATTTAAAATGGTTATAAAAAATACAAATGCTACTTTAGTGAAAAACTGTTTATTTAATAATAAAGTAGACAAATTAGGATTTCACTTTTTAAAAATAACATCATTCAAATGTGACCCTTGTTCATCCTGGCACACCTGTAACCGGGAACGGAAATTTTGCATGACCGCCCGACAAGTGGTTGGTGAAATGTTCTGCATTTCCTCGCGTATATTTTCTTTTAATTCCTCAATAGACACTGGGTTGCTGATGTAAACTTTACTTTTGAGATATCCCCAAAGGTAAAAGTCCATTGGAGTTAAATCCGGGCTGCGGGGTGGCCAGTGAATGTCACCTCTTTTGGATATGACTTTTTGGCCAAAAATTTCACGAAGTGCTGCTATAGAGTCATTGGAGGTGTGACATGTTGCCCCATCTTGTTGGAACCAAGAGCTTCGATTAAAGCCTGAGAAGTCCTGTAATGCTGGAGCAAAAAAATTCTGTAGCATCACAATGTATCGCTCTGTATTAACGGTGACGGCGCGGTTTCTCTGATCTTCATAAAAATATGGACCAATGATTCCGCTGGCTGACAATGCGGCCCATACAGTAACCTTGGGCGAGTGTAAAGGTTTTTGGTGCTTCAAGTCCGGGTTAGTGTCACTCCAGTATCTGCAATTTTGTCGATTGACATGTCCATTTAGGTGGAAGTGTGCCTCGTCTGAGAAAAAGATGTTATTGAAGCTCGTAAACCTCTCAAGCACTTCGTTAGCAAACTGCAGTCTCTGAGCAGGGTCATTTGGCTTTAAAGCCTGTACAATTTGAATTTTGTAAGGATGTAAATGTAAATCTTTGTGTAGAATGCGATTTAGAGATGTTCTGGGCACATCTAAAGCACTAGACCGCTTTCGAGTAGAGAGACCAGGTTGTTCTCGAACAGACGCTCGAACACGCTCTATGTTTACTGGATCGCGCGATGTCCTAGGTCGGCCGGATCGTGGTTGACTTAAAGTTGAACCTGTTGTTTCGAACTTCTGTACCCATTTTTTAATCGTTTGAATTGTTGGTGCTTGATTTCTGTTCCGTATATTGTAATGATTACAAAATTTCCGTTTAGCTTCGGTCGTAGAATCGTTGTTTCGATAGTACTCGCGTACGCAAAATGCGCGTTGCGCTCCGCTGAATGACGCCATGGTACTAAATCCCTATTAGTAGCTCTCGCTTGTAGTAACACCCCCCGCGCCAATACCCCGCCCGCGCCGACGCAGCGACCTATTCAAATGTTAACGGACTTTTGGTCCACCCTGTAGCTTGGCCACGGATGCTGCGCCGCCCCTTAGGTAGCTGCGCGGCGAGCCGCG
This sequence comes from Hofmannophila pseudospretella, assembly GCA_947369225.1. Lineage (NCBI taxonomy): Eukaryota > Metazoa > Arthropoda > Insecta > Lepidoptera > Oecophoridae > Hofmannophila > Hofmannophila pseudospretella. Next base: position 5,548,998 of record OX376332.1, on the reverse strand, counting down.
GGGGCGGAGCGACAAACTCCATTGGCTACACTCTGTGAGGCCCGCCCGCGCCCGCCCGCTTCCCCTCCGCGCTCGTCCGTTTCCCTCCCCCTACACGTCTGTCGCCACCCTTGGCGCGACGCGGCATCCTTAGTCACACTACACGCTACACCTGAACCATGTAACTCATTTGTTTCAGCAAACAAAGCGTTCGCAGAACTGAACGTGATATCGGCGTCGCTGTCGCTGTTCTCTGTGTGCTGGGCCCTCGCCAGTTTCAGCAAGAACGTGCGGCTTCAGAACGTGCACCGGCTGGTGCTCACATGGCTCGGGGTCATATTCCAGGTACATTTTCGCAGCAAACAGTAGCGTTTGACGGTATGAAAAAGTTGAAATTTTATCCTTTGTGTTGTACGCTATCAAATATTAATCTCGACACTTGTTCAGGTTTGTGCGAAGGGCACACAGGCAATAGGCCACACAATGCGCCTGAACTCTTCATTTTTTTCCTGCATATCATAATAACCATATTTTGACGTTAGATCGTAACTTGTAACTCAATGTTGTGTACACGACCTAATGTATAATCTGTAATATAGATTTTTTTTATTTTTATTTACTGCTAAACCCGCATTTGACCTCGATCTCGCCTGATGGTAAGCGACGATGAGGTCGACGATGGAGCATGCGGGTCCAGTAAATGCCTATTCACTCTGGCCTAGATAGGTTTAGTTATAGAGTAAACAGGTAAGTTTATAAAATTAAGAACAGGATATTTAACTTTCTTTTATTATTGCATCTTTCAACTTACATGAACATTCTGAAGATGGATCTGAAATTCGGTTTTCGATACAACTAACACCAGATACGGCAGGTGCTATATGGACTAGACGGGCAAAAAGATTGGAAAGAATGGAAGTCTTCAGAGGAGGCCTATGTCGGAAGACAAGCTGTTATAGAGGAGAATAGGCTCCAAAATGGGAGGCTCAATATTATTTTGAGTCAGCCCTTATCTGATAATATGAAACACTTACTGTTGTTTGCTAAGTTGGCTCTCAAACTGAGGGCTGACTCTAGTAATACTTGAGCTTCCCTTCCCTTTTCTTAGTGACCCTAACGAGGCTGACATGGTCACCTTGTCGTGTACCAAAGCCTCTAAACTGAGATTTTAAAAAACAGCATTAAAGGCTTATATTATTATTATTATATTAGGGAGATGCTCTGTCCCTTTTTAGCAAAAAGGGACAGAGCTTGTATGGCACTACAGTAGAGTGATGTTACAAATTTCTATGGTCATTTCTTTTTACCTTATGATTTCTGATTGCCTGGAGTAGGTATAGTTATTTTGTTTTTCAACGAATTTCTAAGCTATTAATTTGACCATCAATTTATGTAATTTTTTTATGTTTATGAAATGCATTTAATCTTCCATGCTTCTTCCTTGTACGTGTCTAATTTACCATAGCTTTCAGTTACCATTGAATTTGTTGCAGTTTCTTTGGCGATTGGGCACGATATCGGCAAGGATATTTGCTCTCACAGTGTACGCTCTAGTCTACGAGTATTGGGTATTTTTAGTTATAGGTAAGTTCACTTTAAAAAAAATTATGTGTTTATCTATTGCCGTCTCTTTCTATCGTTCTGATTTTGGATTGAAAGAAAGAAAGAAGAAACACTTTGTTGCCAAAAAAAACATATTTAGTTCACTCCATAATACAATTGGCAATAGGCACCTGGCTCAGCTAATGCTTGAGTGAATACACTAAGTGTGTGAGTGATTGCCTGTAGCTATTTTATTTTTCAACGGATTTTAATTCTGTTTTCACATTTCACCATCAATTTATGACTATTTCTTAATTTTTTTTAAATGCATTTAATATTTGATACTTGGAAACTACCCTATTACTGTAACTGGCTTTATTAATAATTTATAATTTTATTTGTGTGCAGGTCTCCACTGGGTGTCGATGTTCCTCTGGCTGATATCTCCCAAGAACGTGTTCCACGGCGAGCGCATAAGTCGGCCGCGCAAGGCGTGCCTCTCCGCGCTCATCGCCTTCGTCTACGTCTTCGCCTACATCAACTTACAGGAACTCAACCATCGACAGAAAATGGTCAGTAACTTAAATAAGTTCTTAATACACTCGCCTATGCCATAAAATCTATTAAAATCCTGTTTAAATACTGAAAATTTGATTTTAAAAAGGCGTTTCATATTGTAAATCACACTAATTTGGCAAAAATCTAAGATTGTTTTCATTTGTGACTAAAATTTATCTATTTCGTTTAAACGCATCGTTAAATTTACCCAAGACTAAATTAGAAATCATCTTGATCAAGAATTATCGACATTATCGTATGGAGTCCCACAAGGTTGCATACTAGGACCGCTTTTGTTCAATGTTTATTTTATCTTATGATAGGGGATAACCCAGCGGCACTTCGACTCTTGAGGATCTTTTGTGCCTCATTTTACACACTGATCATCACAGTGTGCAGGTTTCCTCACGATGTTATCCTTCACCATTAGAGCAGTCGGTAAATGTACGTAAGTCTTCGAAAAATACGAAAAACTCATAGATACTGCACGGTTTCGAAACCGGACCTCCCGCATAGGAGTCTGGAATTTTGCTCTGATTCTTAAAACTATCAATTTTATTCATTATTGTAAACCACTGGACGGTCTTCTTGTCTGCCGAACGTCATTATAAAGAAATTTAGCGAATGTTTTTCTCCCAGGTGACGTTCTACTGCGTGATGTGCGTAGAGAACTGGCTGCTGATGACCGCGTGGTGGTGGTCGGGCCGCGCGCCCCGCCCCGCGCCACTCGCCGCGGCGGCCGCTGGCGCCTTCTTCGCGGGACTGGCCTTCATGCTGCTCTACTACAGGTAACTGTTTGTTTGTTTATTTGTCGTATGGGTTTTCTTTTTCTACTGTTTTTTCAGCCTGTTGTAACCCGTTGTTGAGTATAGGCCTCTTGGTGAGCACGCCTTTCTCCTCGAGCTCTAGCCATTCGCATCCACAGTCTCCCCTCCGTCCGATGCGGGCTGCCTCCCGACACTTCTGCGTTCTATTCTAGGTCACTACTCAAGCAGGTTCGGGTTCACCTATCATCTTGTATTCTACACACGTGTCCTGCCCATCTCCACATAGACCTCTACATCGGCTATATCCGGCACTCTTGTCTTTTTCCTGTCTGTCTTGCCATAATTTATGTTTTGGCTTAACGATAATTAATTATTTTTATATATTGTATCCCGATGGAAGACGTTAGCATCAGTCATAATTTTTTTTTACAAAATTAATACGGGTCATTCAATCATTCCTGATATCTACAGGTCTAACTATCAGAAAAATAAATTGTACCTACTGCATATTATGATAAAACAAGCTATGTATTTTGAGCAAATAAACGCTTTATTTATTAGTTAACTAGTAGATGCTCAACCGTCTCGTCGTCTTCTAAGCATCACCTACACAGGGTCTCTTTGTGACATCCAAATTATCTTATGGTTAGTGGCCAATCAATTGTCAGAATTGATTAAGGCGCCATGTTTCCGTTAGATATGGTAACATATTTTTTTCAAAGAATTGCGTACTTTTACCGACTGCTCTAACAGTGAAGAAAAAGATCGTGAGGAAACCTGCACACTGTGATATATGATAGATAACCCGTGTGTGAAAAACAAAAAAAATATATTTCAATTTCAGATATTTCCACGTGAGAAGACTGGGCTACATGCTGGGTGAGAACCAACAGGGCACCAATAGTACAAACGCTTCGTCGCAACACAAGAACGGTAAGCGACATAAAAAACAAAATAAACGTATTTATTTTTGGATAGTTAATTATGAAACGAGACAAAAAAGGCATGCTCCATTAGTTCGGGCATATGGAATTATTGAGTTATGAACGAATGACGAAACAGGTAAGTCTACGAAGCGATTAAGCGAGCTTAGCTCGTTCTAAGTTTACACATGCACTATTTTCCGCGTCATATTGCAGCATACGCCGTGCATTATTATTAATTCAGTTTAAGAATATATTGTATAGTATATATGTATATGTATACACTTATATATTATTGTATAATATATAAGTGGAATTGCGTGTGTGCTGCAGACACCAAATATTGGCAAGTATGAGCTGCGATTGTATAAGAGTTGTGATTGGGTCGTGAAGGGCTTCTCATGGAGAATGTAATAAATATAGTATAGTTGTGTGTGTATTTTCAACAGGCAAACAGTCGATCCAGGCCGACAACGCCGCCATCCCGGGAGTATTCAACTGCCGGTTCTCCAATCCGGTTAACAGGTTAGAACAACACAGAGTACTAGGTAACAATATACATAGTTGTAATTATTCATATTATAAATAGTGAGTCTATATAAGGTCCTTTTTTATTAGTAGCAAATATTTGGAAGGGAGTATGTGCTTGTCATTTGTACCACTTTACACGAAAAAATAAACCCCATTATTTTGCGCCTTGGTGGCATAAACTCATCCATGTCGTTATGAATGAAACGAGTTTCATTCATACTTCTTATTTCAGTATTAGAATAGCAATAATTCTTTCATTTGTAGAATTTTCAAACAAACAATTTTGTCGTTTTTCTCGAAAATGTTTGAAGTAAAAAAAAAATTTTTGCTCTATCTTTATTATAACCTATAGATGACACCCTAGAAATATATCATATATGTATAGTAAACATTTTTTTCTAATTTTACTATGAACGTGTATTAACGTTAGTTACATTGTATTTCTGGTGCAAAAATCTATTTACAAACAAACAAACAAACGTGCATGTACAGTCAGCGTCAAAAGTAAGGAGATTTAAGGAAAGCTTTTGACGGTGACTATATAAGTCAGGGATTGAAAAACCGTTTCCTGGCGGTTACCGTTTAAATCGCTTACCCATAGTTTCGGCTACCGTAAGAACCGGTAACAGAAACGTATCAGTATAACCGTTTTCATAAGGGTAACGGTAACCCAATCAAACTACCGAAATAGAAGAAGTGAATTAGCTGGAAGAGATCCCTATGAGATAAGCCCGCCTTTGTACATAGTGCATGCCTAGTGTTACAACACATACCATAACCGCTTCCCATCGGAATGAGGAGCCGCATAATGGACAGAGTCACTCTGTATTCCTATCCCTTTTCTCTCCAGTTTTAATTGTTATCTATTTCATCTTTAGGTATTTATTTATTTATTTGTACTTTTAATGTATTTTTGGTTTCGTCCCTGACCTGCTGTTTCGCCCGCGATGCCTTCGCCCTGGCACAGCTGAAAACCAGCGCTGTGGTTCTGCCGCACCGGTCGGACCGCAGCACATGCTGAGCACGTGTCCTTTTAATGTTGCATTGTTTTTTTTTAATTTCAAATATTTTTAAGTTTAATTATGTATGCATAATGCAATGTTAAAAAAATATGTTTCTCTCTTTTCTTTACATATTTTATTTTCTGTGTATTTTATATTATTATTACAATAAAGAGTTACAAACAAACATACTAACTGAAAAGAAACAGTATGTTCGTCAGTCAATAAAATTAATTTCACTTCGTATTTTCACCCACTTCCAGACGTTCGATAGACATCACTTAGTTACTATAAGCGAGATTATGTTTTTAAAACTTCAGAGTGAATTTTTTTATGTGAAACCGTTAGTTTTTTTCAATATTTCCCAACAGTGCCAACGGTCGTAAGAAGAAGAAGCCAACGTCGTTCATACCGCCGCCGGCCGCGCCCGCCGCCGCCTTCTGGAGGAGGCCGTTACCGGCGGCACACAACCACCACGTATGTTCGTTCATTGACTCTTATAAACAGATTTATAGGGCCCTAATTAACGGACGATTAAAGTTATAAACCAAGGATGTTATGGTACTATATCATTTAACTTTATATTGTTCTTGTGTTAAGAACTGAACATTTATTAGTATCTGCATATTATTATTAGTTCCTCTTGTTTTACATAATTTGTTGTTGTAATGTTGTTTAATATTTTGTTGTTGTAATGCATGTTTATTGTTGTAAATAAAATTCTCTTATTTAACGTACTACCTCTTTCTCGATATCATTTCCTCTGCCCGAAGGTTAGGCAACCTTCGGAAGAGATCGCTCTTAGCGATAAGGCCGCCTAAATTGTTCTTCACTATTTCCTTTTCTATCTCTTGTTCGTTGTTTTATATTTGTACAATAAAGTGTATTTTACTTTTACTTTACTTTGTACACGTATGTCTACCGTATCGTACTTGATTTTATTTTTAATTAGAAGAACGTCAATGGTACTAAACATTACTAAAGTGGAAGAGTTTTAGCGGGTGATTGACTGGATTCATTGAAGTTGTAACTATGCATGCAACTAGCTCTTAAAGATGATTTCGAAACGCGAAACGTAAGACAAGAAACCGATTTTGCCCCATAGTCTAATCCCTTTCTAAGACCTCACAGACTGTAATTCATTTTGAAACTATCTAATATTCACCCACATAATTCTTCTAGGGCGGCTCGTCAGAAAACGAAGGCTCTAGCGTGGGATCTCGAGTCAACATCCAGCAGAAACTACAAGAGAAGAAACAGAAACAACTCGCCGAGCTCAGAGTGATCGAAGAAGAGATCAAACAAGGCAAACTGGCCAAAACCACACCCGTAGCCGTGGAGGAGATATACAGCAGCTTGCAAAGACAGCCGATACCCAGAGCAAAAACCCACGCGGAACCACCGGCTTGGCCTAGCATAGAAATGGCACATTCCTACCAAAACTACCCAGTCTTACCTCATACATGCAACATATACCCAACGTACACAGAAATAAAACCAGAATACACAGTCCAAAACTTAAACCAAACAGATCTGAATGACCCTCTTAAAATGCTCAGAAGACTCGAGCAAAATTCCAGAACATTCTACGAAAATCCAGCTTCTAATAGAACACCTTTAAGATCTCCAAATTACTTAATAGGTGAAAGTAGAAGCTATGATTCAAACAGCTGTAATAGTCCAAGAAATGTTTTGAACAGTAGCCCAAGGAACGCTTACAATAACTTAAGCGATACCAATTATGATTCTAATAATATGGATAAGCCTAGAATAGCGAACGGTAATATCTATTCTGAAGACCATAGACAGTTGGGAGAGTATTCTGGTTATTGTGAGAATCAAACCGTGTACAGTAAGGATGATTATGTTTCAGCGTTGCACAGTGCTTTAGCGAATGTGCAGAGTATAGACAATATAAGGAGTACGTACACTGACTGCGCTGCCCAGTACAGTCAGAACTGCGAGAGGTAGTTTGTTTCTATTATTTATTGCATGCTAAATATACAGTTTTAAGAGCGTCGGTGGCGTCGTGGCTAGGACGTCGGACTAGCATGCGGGAGGTTCGAGTTCGAAACCAGGCAATGTCATGTACCAATGTCTTTTTCGGTTTTTTCGCAAGACTTATGTACATTTACCGACTGCTCTGACGGTGAATGAAAACATCGTGAGGAAACCTGCATACTGAGGTAACCAGTATCTGAAATGGGGAAGGGAATGGCAAACCATCCAATTAAAGATGCCACGAGAGTCGTTGTGATTAACTCCTTAGACTCTAAGGCTTAGAGTGATCACGACCCTCGGCAATGAGGAAAACGACTTAGAAGAAGAGAAATATACAGTGGACAACTTTGTACTTTGTCACTTAACTTAATTGACACATTGGTACAAATGTTAAAGAATCGTAACAAAAACTTATTGCGACAGGGTTCCGTCGAGTAAACCTTGATGTCTTACACTGTACAATCAGGTCTAAAATCTATTGACATTCGACACACAGTACGGACATAAATTAAAAAAAAAATGGTTTAAACAGCCTTTAACAGACTGTCCCACTGCTGGGCAAAGGCCTCCCCTCCTCTTGTTCAAAATATTAGTCAATATTTTAATTTTTACATATATCTTTTTTATAATAATAAGCTACCTATACGAATTGGTTACTCTTGCTATATCATATATTTATACCTATATAATTATGTTAGTGTGATATATTTATTTCGAATTTGATTGTTATTATATTAATGGATTCTTTAACTTTTTTCTGTTTATTTTTATATAAAGGTTTCCGTACCCTCTGGGAGGTAAAAAAATGGAACATTTAAGGAAGATGCAGAGGTGTCGCACGCCGGAGATACTGCTGGCGCCGCACTACCTGGAGGGCTGCAGCCGGCAGGTGTGCTGCCACTGGGGGCCGCCGTATGCGTGAGTGTATTATTTATATATAATTAATTTCATTTATATATGAGGCCACAGATAAACACACAAACAGACATGGTCCAACAGAATACCAGCGCAGCCATTCTTGTCTGCAGCAATAAGCTGAGTTGAGGCCCTTTTCACAACAACGGCAGACCATCAGACATGATTTAGATATGTTTACCTTTGACTACATAATTATTTTATCATAATTATAACTGTTTCGGTCATTGCTGTGTGTGAAATAAACGTATTACTTACTTACATACATACGTGTCAAACTTATGGGTTAAAAATAAATACAAATTAAACTTAAAATCTCATTTTATCAAATCAATTGCATAATATACGATTATTTGTTGTAGAAACAGAAAGAAGGAGGAAGGCGGCGGCAGCAGCGGCGAGGAGTCCGGGCCGGAGGGGCCCGCGCGGGACACGCCGCGCCCGCCCAGCGACATCGACAGTCAGGTTTGTATATCCAACCAGGTCAGGTTTGTTATCGTATCGTATGGTATATGGTTTGTATCGTCACACTGTCAAGTGTGACGTCACTATCGAGTAAACACAGTGAATGTAGGGCGATCAGTTCTGTTTTGTTTGTTTTACTAGAGAGCGGTTTTTTTAAAATTAATGGCCTTTGGTATTGTGTTTAAGGCACAATAATTCCGCCAATTCACGTTGTAAGGGAGACACCTCGTGAAAGTGACCGGTTATGATATTGTTTTATCGAAATTTAGAATTTTGCACATTTTGTCAAGATTGTCCGGAAACTCCACCTACAACAAACACTAAACAGCACATAGGTACATATGGACGGACGAAACAATATTGAACAGGGGAACATTTGGGGAACTTATACATATAATAAATATTTATGTATAAACTATAGAGAAACCCACATACAAACAATCACAGTTTAATATTATAAATATTAATATATTATATTTGCATAAGTATTTGATAAAAGGAGAATCTACTAAGGTTAACAAAGACTGAAAATTTATAGGTCGAGGGGATCTCTCGTGGGAGTACATCATAAAGAGAGACGGGGTATTTGGGACAACTAAAAAAGATATGGTCTACGGTACCTTCATCAAGCCCACATTCACAGATCGAGTGATCCCTCACCCTAATTCTAGAGAGCGTTACAAAACCAGGTGAAATAATTCACGTTGACAACTGTCCGTTCCATTACCGGCAATGGAACATGCACAGTTGTCAACGTGAATAATTTCAACTGGTTATGGAACGCTCTCTAAATTGATAGTGACGCCAAAGCAAAACTATCATGGCGACCAGCGTTTTCGCGGGAATTTTAAATGCTGCGACTATTTAGCGACTTTATTTTAAGAAAATAAAAAAACTACTAAAGGATGGCTATAACATACTTTTCAAAAAATTCCTTTGTCCAGATATCGCTGCCGCGCTCGTATACTCTACCCAGAGAGTTCCGCTACTGGCGGCGCCGGCCGAGGCTGCGGGACGCGCACGTGCCTAGCAACAACAGCAGCGACGGTCAGTTCCTGTCTAGATTAACACTTTCACAGTCCCGGGTACCACATGTGGGTCCCGGTAGACAATTAATTAAGACAATGGATTTAAATTTATAATGTACAGAACCACAAACGGAATATTTATTGGACAGGTCCATTACAAGTCCGGGACCCATATGTGGGACCCAAACAAAAACATTGGAACTCCACGGAACAATTTTAGCCTTTGTATGGGGACATGGGGACTGTCGAAGTGTTAAACATCCTTGGAAATACAGGTGTAACAAAAACCCCCTATCCGCGAGAGGGGGGTGTTCAGTATACATAACGAACATCTTTCACTGTAGCTAAATATAATCGCGAAAAAATCCACCAAATCTTACGGCGAAAAGTGGGAACTACCTATGGTGAAGGTGGTTCCTCTGTCTACCCCCTCTGGGATTATGGACGTGAGAGATATATCACTATAAGTAAACACTACGGTACTTTTAGTATACCTACATATTTATTTATGTATAATATTAAGTAATAGCAACCTTTCCTTTCTTCACACTACACTGTCGCTAATCTCTTTAATGTCCAATTAACTTCAGAGGTTGCCGGAAGAGATCGCTTTAAGGGATATTAAGCCGCCTAGTTTTTACTTTTCCTGATTTTGTGTACAATAAAGTGTTTCTATCTAAACAATTATTTTTTCTGATAATACCGCAGGTGATGTAGACAGCGGCGACAACGACAGCGACCGGCGCTCCAATTGCTCCGCCACGTCCCAGATCCAGGGCCCCACGTACGGCGAGACGCTCTACCCTCGTCCGGACATGGTGCCTCGCCACGACGGGTACGACCGGCGGCCGAGGAGGCCGGGCTTCAGGAAGCAAGGGCCCAAGCCCGAGACCAAACTCTGACACAATGCTCTGCTTCGGGGGTTAGGCTAGGTATTACTCAAGAATTAGAATAGGATAGAACAGAGGGCGCCACTAATCCAATTTCTGTGATTTTTTTTACTTTGTCGTACTAAAACAGTTTAGTGCGGTTTTTTTAAAATATAGTTGGATAGATTTGATTTCCGATATAACCTTGTACCTGGAAAACCTTGCGATAACAACGTATTACCCGTAGTCCAACTGGTTATGTTCCACTTGGATCCCATACTCTTGGGTGAAAAAAAAACTCCGGGGCGGACGGGCGTTCATTCCTTGCCAATTTCCACAGAAATCGGACTTGTTAGTTGAATAGAGTGAATTTCAAAATCTTCGATTCCATCCAATCAGATTCAAAAGCAGGAACGTAGTCAGGAATTGAATTTGCAGAAATTGTTAACAGTTAAAAACTAATATAAACTAGTAGAAAGTCAAGGCTCAGTCTGAACCAGATTGAATTCAAATGAGTGAATTGATTCTCACGATTTTTAACCTTGTGTATAATAGTATTTTAGTCAATTTTATTTCATAAGTGAATTAATCCGTCCATAATTGGATCTCTGCATGTACTAATTTGAATTCCAAAATGTATAGGTATTGTACTATTTTAAATGAATTTGTATATTACTGTATATTTATTTATTAAGGGTATTGTATTGTAGAAAGGAGTAAAATAAAACAAGGAGTTTCAAACTTTTATTTTTACTTTATTATCTATATTCAATTGTAAAAGGGGGATCCAGTCACTCGCTATCACTCCGTGTCACTACTGCTACAATATCTCAGCCATTTACACATATAAAGAAAACATCAACCAAAATAAGGTTAAAAATTCACAAATACACATTTAATGTTGATTATAACCTAATCTTATTACCTTATCTTATTCGGTTTGGGCGGACCGAGAGGTTTTCGGTCGAACAAAATTAATTTGAAACTGTAGTTATTAAAGAATAACCCTATTCGATAAAAATCATTAACACATATTTGAAGCAGACGTCTCGTAAATTCAAGTACAATTAATCATCTCTCATTACATGCAAAGAGGTTCTTTTTCTCGACATAAATTGGCAGATATCTAAACATGGCAAAAATTTCTGACAGTCCGCCATACAAATGCTAACTAAGCGGCAAATATATACTACCTTTACCATCCAAATATACCCTCTCTGTGCTTATTTAGCTAAACGTCAAATGTAGTCTGCTCCTATAAAATGTTTGTGACAACAATCGGTTTTTTTTAAAGACGAGGGTTATTGTGACAAATGCATTGCCTGAATAGAGGTTAGCGAATATAGACAGTGAAACAGATCACCTCTATTTTCGAGAATGCATTTAGTGAATACGTCTTGGCGAGCCCGAACCGACTTAACCTATGTTAGCTCATCCACGGACTTCGCGACAAATCGGCCACAACACTCAAAACAAATATCAAATCCCAAATGCTATACAAGCACCTAAAGTAATAAGCGAGCGACGAAAAGTAACTACATTATTGCAATGTAACAAAAAAATATGCATTTATATTATTCTAGCAGTATTGCCACGTTTAAATGAATGAAATGCGGCCATTGATTGATTGAATAACCTTTTCCAACGTTATTGCACTACTATATACTACTCGTAAGGACAATAATTAAAATGTATTACGGAATACGCACAACTTACACTGTGTAGTAAAAAATAAGTGCTAATTCAATCATACAGTTTGTTAACGCCAAGTTGAACATAGATGCGCTAACTTTGCCAGTAAACAATTATAGAAACTACATTGTGGAAGTAAAAAAATATAAAGGTGAATAATAATTTCTTGAAGAATAAGATTCGCAAAATTTCTAGTACCTTACTGTTCAAGGAGCGTCAAGTTGTATGTATTACAAATATGATCTTTAGTTAGATCATTACGAAATAATTTTCATTAGGAAAGCTCAAAAAAAAACAAATTTTGAATTTCTTCAATATAGCTGAGCGAATCTTTAAGGCTTGTACAGTCGCCAATGACCTTGACGGTTTCACCATCAGCGTCTAGAAGTTTACGGGTTTGACAAAAAAAACTTCAATTGGCGACTGTATGCACCTTAAGGTTAAATATTTCAAGTATAGACCCGTGACCATACAAATTTATAGCAAACTAACAATTGTATGTGTAAAATACAGATTTATATACGATACTTGTAATACAAATACGTCTCCATGACCGGTAAGCTTGAAATAACGTACGTAACTCCAAACATAGCATGCCGTGTAATATGTACACACCTTAAAAGTACTTAGCCAAACCTTAATCGAATAGTACTTTGCGATAGTGCCAGACGCGAGAAACACGATTACACTACTTCGTATTACAAAATATTACATATCGAACCCTTTAAACCAATAACAACATTAAAGGGTACAGAGGAAGGAGGGGAGAGGTAAAAACAGAGTTTTTTTTTCAAGACGATACTTTTCTCTATATCCCATACATTTCCCAGCGAAATTGTCAAGTTCGTTTTATTATAATAAAACTAAATATTGTCAGTCGGACGTTGTTCTCACAATATGACGAGCCAATTTTAGTTTCATTATAATTCCGTAATAATAATTAATTATGGGGAAGGCAATGGCAAACCACCCCATTAAATCTGCTACGAGAGTCATTCTATGTGATTAATTCCTTAGAATGATCACGACCCTACGCAATGAGGAATACGATTTAGAAGAAGATCATTCCGCTAGCCAATCCTAGAGAAATTGTCAAGCGTCATATTTTTGACAATACTGCTGAATCAGCTTTCCAGTCAAATTGTGAAATAAAACCTGATTGGTCAGTTGTACGTAGCTGTCAGTATTGTCTGAACCCTAGAGTTAAGATTGAAATTTATTTAACTGACCCGTGACAACATCGCTGCTACACCTGAAAATTGACAAATCAGTGCGCTCCTTGCTCCCCCACCTCGGAGCCGTCCTTCGGTCACTGACAATGTTACTAGCGTTTTTATAATTTCTCTAGAATTGGCTAGCGGAATTATAATGTAACTAAAATTGGCTTCTCGTATTGTGAGAACGTCCGACTGACAATATTTCGTTTTATTATAATAAAACGAGGTGACAATTTCGCTGCGACAGATATAAAGTCACGAGATATTCCAGTTTGAAAGCTTGGTGTAATAGAATGGCGATAGTATGACTTGTATCCTGGAAGCCAATTCTCGCAGCGTTCGACGTACAAAAGTCGAGCGCTACGTCTTGTCACGCTCACATTCAATGTCAGCGAATGAGATAGGACTAATGTCAAATTCGACATTCCACCTGCGAGAATCGCCTTCCTGGGAGCTAATTCTCGCAGAGTTCGACATACAAAATTCGAGCGCTACGTCTTGTCACGCTCACATACAATGTGAGCGAATGAGATAGGACTAATGTCGAATTCCACATTCCCTTCTTCCTTTGTTCCCTTCATTTATTTTAAAACTTAAAATAGCCAAACGTGTGCACTTGATAGGTTATGAGTAAAAAAAACTGGAAATGAAGATAAACCTAATGGTATGTTGCACTATCACATGACTGTAAGCACAGCACCCATTATCGTCAGTAATACTGGGTCATTACTTATTAATCTTCATTCCGGTTCAAGACCGTAATAATAAATATAATGCAACCTTATTCCCCCCAATTGTCTTACTTAGCCGAAAGTATTTTTTTTCCGAATTTTGTACAATATTTGAATGCTTAGTGATTGAATACAGAATAGAGACCTGGTGGCTCGTGCGCTGAACATTTTAATAACAAAGCAATGGTCCCGACAAACTAATCTTTCAAATGTCAAAATAAAAGTTGATTTTGGAGCGCCTAACGCACGAGCGAAATAATGTCAACAAAAACAGAGATAGCACTCTTTCATAGTGACAGTGAAAATAAAACATCCTTATAATTAGCTGTTTACTTTTATTATACTTATACTAAAGGGAATTATTCCTACAACATAAAATTACATGTACCCACGTCGCGTCGCACTGGCCCGGGAAGTTCGCAGACAACCGATATGACAGTCTTGAAAGGAAATCAAATCAAGGACACGTGAAGAGGCTAGCCAACGCGGCGGCGGGAATTAGTCTAACTTTAAGTGGTGTATCTTACTTGACTATATGTTTATGCGGCCGAGTCACTGCTCACGATGATATGAGCTGGAATGAAGAGGATTGCGTTAAAAATATACATCAGGTTTGGTAATAAACGACTAAAAAAATAAAAATCGGTGTTTGGTATCTCCCCTATTTTCGGTTAAATTTTACGTTTGTGGCAACCCCGCTACATAACTCAGGTTTAAAAAAAATACAACTGTCACTTTTCACTTTCGCTTCCCTCTCGTCTCAGCGACACAGCACGAGTTCTCATTTTAAAATTCGTATTTCTATTAACTTAACCTAAAAATCCACACCCCCACGAATCGATTCGTTTCCCTCCCAAATTTCACGAAAAGTTATATTTTTGATGTGTCAGTGGTTCCAGCCTGCTCCTCGTCAGGTGAGGACCTAGCATACCCCTAAGTTATTACAACTCCCTGCAAATTGACGGGAAAACTATCGCCTAACAACATCAAAAAGGGAAGAACCAAAATTCGCAGGGTTTGCTTTGAACCCGCCAATCGCGGCCGATCCCAGGCTGTGCACCTTCTATGCTCCAGGGTGGACACAATTCCGGAACAATCGGTATTGTTCCATAGTGCTTCTGACATTTAGTGCACTTGCATTTAGCATTGGGAGGCTATTATAGTATATTAAATTAAATTTATAAGGAAACAAATACCGCGAGTTACAAGAAACGTCCTTAATATTAAGGCTTCCTTAGGCCTCGTGTCATCTCAATCTAGAGCTATGGCTTAGAAAGGGATCGCATGTATTTTAAGCACGTTTCGTATGAGTCACGGATAGGCATGCAAAAATAAACAAAAATGTCTGTCTACCTTGTAAGGAAAAGCGGGTGATTGATTCCATTCCACTTCATGTAAGATATTTCATTTTTCATAATATATTATTATTGTAATAATATATAACTATGTCCTTTTATAAACTATAGGTATACTATGTAGACATCTACACTCCGCTCTTAACTCCTAACATCTTAAATACACTGAAACAAACAAAAAAGAATAAATCAAAATCAAAGAAATGTTTTAAATAAAAAGAACGTGCAATATCCTAGTGAATGAAATACATACAAATCAAAACCTGATAGAACTTTGTCGTACCCCAACACGATCCTAAACAATCTTAGTAACAGAGTAACCACTTCCCTACTAAAGTAGGAAACTACTGAAAACTAAATCAGAAAACATTTTGTTACTAACTATAGTAACTAACTCAATCTAGACTTTGATGTAATCTATAAACGTTCCTTCCTATTCTGACAAAAATGTTTATTGTTTATATATTTCATAACAACAGTAACAGCTATTTCCAAACGTGTGTTACATGTCACGTAATAGTGAAGTGGGATGTCTATGGGCGATGGTGACCACTTACCATCAGGTGGCGGTTTGCAGACCTTCATTCGACCAGTCTGAACCCGGCTATAGAAACTCAACTCAATGAAAAGTTTAGACAAAGGCACAGCCAGATATACATGGTGTAACAAAAACCCTCTTATAAGTCGAAGGGGGAGTGTTCAGTATCCATAACTGAACAACTTTCACTATGAGGCCGTCTCTGAAATCGTGAAAAAAAACCAGCTGTTTCATATATTGAATCTTATCTATGTATAGCATAGGTACTGATATGATATATTGCAATACCGACAAGGTTTAAACTATGTATGTTACTATATAAAACACCAACATCTTGTATACTCATAATTTAAGCAATAAATTAATGATGATGAGATATGATTCGGTCCTGTATGTATTGAACTTTTGTATGGAACAGCTGATTTTTATGCGATTTCAATTTTGCCCCATCCATAGTGAAAGTTGATCACAATTGATCAATTGATTTTACTTATCCATTTGTGGATACCGAACACTACCCTTTCAGCTTACAAGGGGTTTTATGTTACACCCTATATTTCTGACAACACGATATTAATTTATTATTAAAAATTTTAATTTTAATTCAGTCAACTAAGTAATGTTTATTTCACACACAGCAATGATAGAAACTGTTATAATTCTGCATTCCGTATGGTTAGTTTTCGATTTACAGCATTTAAACAGGACCCTAGTTAATCGACTAAATCGTCGACTGAATTCGGTGAGTGCAATAAAGGCTTAGGGCTGGTTTACACCTGGTCAAGTGGCAAATGCTAGTGGTGAGTGCCTAGCCAGTGACAAAAAGTCAAACAAAATTTGGATCCACTGGTAAGGCAGTTTGCAAGCCAACTTGACTCGCCACTGTCCACCGGTTCACTGACCAGATGTAAATCAGGCCTGGCTTGGTGAATCTGTCAATAATCACAGTGTACTATACTGACCGACTTGACTGTGGCCTTGATGAAGTCCTTCTTGTGCGCGAGGTCGAAGTCGGGGTAGTGGCTGTACACCTGCTTGCAGACGGTCTTCATCGTGATCTGCTCCAGGTTCGCGCCCTCCAGGATCTGTTTCACGTACTTCTTGATCTCATCGTCCTGAAATACACGAGAATTGAGAACGACATCGGTGATAGTCAATCTAAGTTTCAACAGGGTGGGGCAGGAATTGGAATGGCAATAAAAACCGGCCAAGAGCGAGTCGGGTCTCGCCATATAGAAAAAAAGTAAGTAAGTAATACGTTTATTTCACACACAGCAATGACCGAAACAGTTATAATTATAATAAAATAATTATGTAGTCAAAGGTAAACATATCTAAATCATGTATGATGGTCTGCTGTTGTTGTGAAAAGGGATATCTATATGGATCTCCGTCCAATTTATAAGGACTATTTGTAAGTATTGAGCGAAAAGATCTTTTTCTTTTTTTTACTCACAAGTTTATCAAGTTATAGATTATAGTATCAAGTTTTAGTATTTGATGTTCAAATATCCTCTTGTCAATATTGTAGCGAATTTTCAAGGTCCTAGATAATACCGTTCATGACAGGGTTGGGTTGGTAGAAAGTATAAATGTTACTGTAAAATGAAATGATATGAAAAAGTTTATTTACTTATACAGGGCACACAAAAAAAAGGACCTCCGACTTACAAACTAGGTCGAAAACCTGTATCTTGGAAGTCGGGATTCCGTCGCACTTTCTGCGCAAGCAAATTACAAATTATATTCTTAACCTTAAAGGAATTTGGATAATTTAATCATAAAGGAATTTAGTAAAGATAATGGTAAGAGTGAGTATGGGTGGGGGTGTGTTAGGTTCTGTCCATCCAAGTAAGAGATAAATTGGGCAATGACCATTTGTAAGAACGATAAATATTGTAAAACAGTGGATCATTATCGAGATTAGTACTTTTTCCCATTTTGCACCCCAACGTCTTTGCCTCCTACTCTATACACTGTACACATCACTCACAGTGGGCGGCCGCTTGGCCTTCTTGTCGGCGGGCGTGTCGGACTCCTCGCCGCTCTCCTCCTCGTCGCTGCCTTCCTCCTCGTCTTCCTCGTCGCTGCCCTCTCCGGACTCCTCCTCTGACGACGCTTTCTTGGCTCCTTTCTTCGCTGGTCGGCCCGCTGGCTTGCCGGCAGGCTTCTTTTTAGCTATATAATGTAATAAAATGTTATTATCTTATTATATAGTAAAATAGAGCATCCGCGCGCCGCCGAGAGCCGCCGCGCTCCGAGCCGCCTCGCCGCGCTCACTTGCTATTGTCACTCCATTTTAAACCGTATTCCAGTGTAGTTAAGTTTCACCATAAAACTTATGACTGACCTTATGTAAAAAGGGTTATTATAAAATAAATGACTACTTAAACGATAAAGAGACTTGGTCCTAAATTCAGCTCCAGCTCTGCTCATTGTGTATATGATTGTATTCATAATTATTGTAAGATATATTTATTTCAAAAGATGTGCTGCTGAAAGTTTCTTGCGCCGCTTCTGTTCTTTCAGCTACAGCACTTTACGAAGCCGTGGTAGAGTAAAACAATGACATTGTAAAATGTACTTATAATAAAAACATTTTGATTTTTGATTCAATTTTTTCAATTGTTACCGAAGACGCCGCTCCGACACTCCGTGCCTTGGGCCTTATTAGTTTTATAATTTGTGTTATGGAGTTACCTATGAAAAGAAAACTCAACTCACCTGGCGGCGTGGGTGCTTTCCGCTTGACGGGCGTGGCTTTGGCGTTCGTCTTGGCCACGGGGCCCTTGCGCCCTTTCACCACGGGCGCCGGCCGGCCGCGCTTCGACTTCGGCTCTTGCTAACAACACATTTGAAATTGAAAAACTATTACTACAAACTTTCTACGACATAAAGACTATTTTTATGTGCTATACACATATTCAGGCGCACCTTAGGGCGCATTAAGGGGCTGCATGAGCGACACTAGCGCCGCCAATCGAAAAAAAAACCATATCAACTAATTAAGGCATTTAAAAAATGATGTTAATAATGACTAATGAAACTCACGTCGGACTCCTCCGCGTCGCTGCCGGACTCGTTCTCGCTCTCACTCTCGGACTTCTCGCTCTCCTCCTCACTGTCCGAGCGCGCCTTACGCCCGCGACCGGGTTTGGCTGCGACCTGCTAATATTATTGGAATAGGATATAAAACACAAAGCGTTGCGTAGATGGAGCCACTAGCGTGTGCTAGTGGGTATCTACGCAACGCTTTTTTAAGGAATGTTCCTTAAATAGAATAAAATATCCTTAAATGAAACGTAATGTGGCCATATTCCGCTCTTGACGATTCGAAGGACAGTGTCAGGTAGGTAGATGTAAGATAGATCTACCTACAACATGTTGTTATTATACCTCAATTAATAAAGATCAGTCATTGCCCTACTACCGTGGTTTCATTGTGTCTTCCACATACTTTTACAGACAGGAAACCCCGTCTGTTTTGTAATACTGCTATAGAAAAAGTATGGTGGGTATACAAGTTAACTGTATCAAACTGAGAGCTACCTTGCCCCGCTTGCCCCGTCCCTTGCGCCCCTTCCCCTTGCCCGGCTTGCCCGACGAGCGGCGGCGGCCCGCGGTCTTCCGTTTGCGCGTGCCGCCCGCCACGCCCTCGCCCGCTTCCGGGTCGAAGTCAGAATCCGCTTCTTCTGACCCCGATGGGTTGAACGAGCCCTGCGAATAAACATCATGTTAATACGCAATCATTCATAAAGGCCAATGTATGAGTGAATGTTTTAACAGGAGTCCTTTAAATAACCTATAAAGGACCAGGCACGGTTGCAGTAGGGTCACAGGGTTCATTATCCCCTCAACGACTCTTTCTCGAAAAGAATATTAAATTCGTTGTGACCCACTATTATAGCTACCAAAATCGAGAGTTCCCTATATCCCCCAAATGTCGACCGAGGACCGCGCCTGCGAAGGAGCCCAATAACTTGGCTTTTTTGACAGCCATAGGCTGTCAAAATTACCCAAATTGCCCTGATCTGTGAACGATGTGTGTCTAGTATTTGTATAGGGTCTAGATTCTGTTTGACACACAGCAGTCCTCACAGCTTACAGGATAAGTATCATACAGTCCATGAAGGGGATACGAGTATCGGTTTTTTTTTCAGTTTCTATCTTACTCTCTCTCTCTCTGTCTCAAGACCTAAAGAATCCCTTCCTAAAAACTCACGCACTATATTTGTTTATTATACGCAGAGTCATAGGACCAGACTCTCAATAGGATGTTTCAAACAAATATCACACAATGGCACCAAGTCCGGGGTGTCACTCACTAAATCAAAATCTTAATAAAACGTCCTGTTCACTCCTACACAGGCTAGTATATGAGTGAGCGTGACAATTGCGTTTAAGCCAAGCTTTAGATTTAGCAACCACGCCAGAATAGGGTATCCACTTTTTGAAAAGTATGTTAGAATGTTTAAATCATAGCTTTTTATATCCTCAAAATAAAGTCGCTAAATAATCTTAAACAGCATTTAAATTTTAATCATTTAAAATTACCGCGAAAACGCTGGTCACCAAGATAGTTTTGTTGTGACGTCACTATCAATTAAATAAACAAACAAAACAGAACTGATCGCCTTACTTTCGTTGTTGTTTACTAGATAGTGACGTCACACTTGACAGCGTCATGGCGGATAGCGTTTCACTGCGTTTCAGGTCACGTGATATTCAGATTAAAAAAGGGCGAATTTTAACTTAAATTATTTAATTAAAATCGTGTTTTCATGATAGGAAATCAATATATATCTGTTTCCCATTACTTGAATTATCATATTTACATACTCTCATAATTTATTGTTTATGATGGCAAGTAGCCTATTGACATCAAAGTACTTAGAAAATTCTCAGATGTTCGCTGTGTACTTCAAATTGCGTTGAGCAGAAATCTAGAGTCCGAAGTAAAAAAATATCTCGATCATAGTATGTAAGTACAAGTTCACCTCGCATCAGAATTGGGGTATGGTATAGGGTAGTTATGACATCACCAAAGTCGCATCGAAGACCTGGATGCGACTAGCACAGGATCGTATAGGGTGGCACAAAAGAGAGGAGGCTTATACCCTGCAGTGGGACATGGGCTGATGATGATGATGATGATAGGGTACTTACGTCAGAATCTTCTGACCCATCTTTAGCTGGTTTGGGACCCTTGACTTTCGTCTCTGGGTCCGTTTCGTACTCCTCGTCGGAATAGCCTGTAGAAAAAAAAATACTTGTCAGATTGTAGGCCGTAGCGAGAAGTTTTACAGTATCCTGTAAGGTAGTCTGGTGAAATTGAAACTAAGAGAACATTACATAACCTTATTATATATTAATTAGTAGAGAACTTGTTTGACTGAATTGTCGATTAGATGGTTATACTTATTTATTGACTTGTATTGTATACCAAATATTTGAATTTAATATATTTTAAATAATCTAATTTAATTGTTTATATATTTTTTTATTTGTAATATAATATTATTTATGCACATTAAATAATTTGACATTTGAAAAAATAATTAGTAGAGATAATTTATTTTAATAATTTTAAAAGCCACACTTTGCGATATTGCCTGCCATGTTACAAACATTGTATGTATTAGAACAAAAATGTAAATAAATGATTTATTTATTAATTCAACATTGTAAGACTTCTGGCCGGATGGGTTTTCCGACGGTACAGACAACCGACGAAGAATTCTCTACATGAGTCATAAAATGAATTATTTTTTTAATATTGTACAAATAAAGTTATGTATGTTAGACTGTAAGGTATCTATGGGCCTTTTGTATAGTTAGCTATATAATCTGTTGCCTGAAAATAAAGAATTTAATAATAAATTCTTCGTAATAGTAATCCGTAATTAATTATAATAAATTACGGATTACTCACCGATGAAATATAATAGTGTCCGACCGAAGCTTCGGCTTTGGCTTTGGCCACCTTCGGCTTCGGTCAAAATGGGCCGAAGTTTTGGTCGAAGCCGAAGGTTCCTAACAAACGACGAATTCGAACTTAGCTTAGCTTACAACAACAACAGGTGTAACCGCACCTTAAATCAGACAACGCCCTCTGTCGTTACGCCCCGCGCCCCTCTAACGTTCACCTATAGTCATTTGCTCATTTACACACCTCGGTTGTGAACCTTGACGGCGGCCGAGCGACGCGGGCGGCCGCCCGCCGTGGCGGAGGGCGGCGCGGCGGGCGGTGCCCGGGCGGAGCCCCGCGCGTGCGGTGAGTTCGCGGAGGGCTGCTGAAGGAACCCTACCAGCCGAGTCGACAGCTCCATAGGGGAACCTGCGGAACACACTAGTTGTCAGTACATACACAACACAATTGTTGGTTCTTGGTGACATGATACATGGTTTTTTTGTAAAAACGTGAAATACAAATATACAATACAAATATACTGTATTGCACACCCGGGACATAAACAAAACATACAACACAAAGAGAGGTACAATACAATGTGCAGAAGGCGGCCTTAGCGCTTTAAGCGATATCTTCCAGGCAACCTTCAGGTGATGGTAAATCATAAGTTACATAATATAATATACAACATTACCCTTCTTTTCCAAGTCTAGCATCTCGCACATGGTGCGCAGTTGCTTGGGCTCCATCTTGCTGGTCTCGTCCAATTTGGCCTTATAGTCGGAGGAGCCGATGGCCCACTCGTAGCCGCGGAACTTCTTCACGTTACGTTTCACGTTCCGGTCCAGGCACAGTTGCTGGACAAAAAAAATTAATTACGACTGGGCTGTACTATACAAGACTGCTTGAAGCAACATTAAGTCTGAAAAAAACAACTTCAGTTGTACATACTAATTGATAGATTCGACTAAGATCTTCATTGGAAATTCCTTGGTTAAATGTGAACAAGCAGACTTTATATGGTCATATTGAAACAAGTTCTTGTTTAAAGTAAACAGTATTTTCTTTCAGTGCAATTATATTTCAGTTAATATTTTTTATTGCATATTGGAAGGACGATATCGACCACTTCCAAAAAGGATGGTATAAGGACGCCGAGGATAGGGAAAAATGGAAAGGAGTAGGGGAGGCCTTTGCCCAGCAGTGGGACAGCCTATAGGCTATTATAAAAAAAAAAAAAAAAAAATAAGAACTTACAATTTGCAATGTTATTTTTTATCTATTTCAGAAAACAGGTGTGCCCGAGCTAATAGATAGTGTGGGGAAAATATGGTATTTGGCTCAATTTTTTTATTGCATCAATCAACTCACATATATCTATGTAGTCCAGTAAATGAGTGGCCCAACAGGAAGTGTAGACTGCGTGAACAGGGACCTAATATATTCCTTCAGGGTGCTTAGGGAGTGAACATACTAAAGTCCTGACGTCTAGGTGAGCTCGGGGAAGGGAGGCAACAAAGGAGTTCCCACTTTGGGTCCCGCTTATATCTCGAAAAATTCCTGAATTTACTGTAGGAACGATCCAATCCAATTAAGTGTTCGTGGTAGGGGTCACCAATTGTAGGAACGCGCTATGTGAGGACATGGATGACGTAATGTCAGTAGTATGAAAGGGAAAAGGGAAGATCTTCCACCAGGCGGGATGTTGTGCCTGGTGACCAGATGTCCATGTCCAAGTATGGATGTTTGGAACTCGTATATATACGAAGTCCCAGGAAATGTTCGATAGCGCATTCTACACCGATGTGAGTAGGTACTAATCGTTGTGGCGCGCGTCGTGCGTCGCCACATTACTTTCCAGGGAATATGATTATCAATATGTATACTAAATTTAAAGATCCCTGCTCACGCCCCTTTATTAACTGGACACAATGTCCGTTATAATTTTCATTGAAACTACCAATCAAATTTCATAGCATATGTGTGACATACAGACAGACGGACGACGGAAGGGTTCCTATGGGTTGGCTGTCCTATCACCAAAGTGAATCGCTAAAAAGAATAGATAAAAGCTACTCACGCCATACAAATATTGATGCAAAATCTTCTGGTCTTGCGTCTTGAAGCGTGAAAGGGACACCTCCACGTTGCCGATGTGTCCGAGAGGGATGCCTTTACCCGCTGGCAGGGGCACTGGAGGCTCTGTGGGCTGGAAACAAACGTTTATTGTTAGAAATTTTAAGTAATAAATATTAAAAAAATATAATTTACTTTCTCAAAAATACATGGCTTGTTTTATCATAATTTACTGTACATTTTATTTCTACTTTTTTTACAATTAGCTGAGAATTTGTATTTAAATATTTTATAGGTAAGTAAAACTAAACTGAAACTAAGAAAAAAAAAACCTATTTATTCCCTGGCCAGAAAATAAGCCTCGCGTTATTGCGGAATTAAATGGAACTTAAGTTCGCTTAGAATAAGGAGATATTAACTTCAATTGGAGTTCGCCATGAAACAGACTAAAAAAGTACCAATGGCGTCCTTTTGACACGGTTTTTATATTATATCTTAAAACCCTAAGTTTTAAGAAATTGAGGTCAATAGATGTAGATTTAAGAAATGAGGTACCAGGTATAGATAGCTAATTTTTAGAAAACTATAATTTTACTGTGGAAATAAATCGGATAATATTTTGGCCCACTTCTACATATCCAATAGAATTGAAACGTTTACCTGTGTTTTGTAGACTTTCGGAAAAATAAATGGAAATTCATGAAGACTCTCTTTCATATTTCACGGAAATATTCCATGACACGGCTCTAGTTACGGAAGTAAAAGTAAAAAAAAAAGGGAAAAAAACCCTAAGTTGCGACCTCTAAAATTACACTCAAATGACAAACATCCGGTTACCTCCCCCTCCCCAACAAAGTCAGAAAAACCAGAACCAGAAAAAACAGAATATAAAAATCTGTCGGTGGTTCCTCTGTCTACCCCCTCGAGGATTATGGACACAAAATGTCTATATATTTTGTGTTGTAGCCGTGAGTTTATGTATATATATGTATGTATTTAATTCGTGCGTACCTCCTTCTTGGGCTTGGGTTTGGGCGCCTCCTCCGCCTCCTCGGCCTCCTCTTCCTCTTCTTCCTCCTCCTCCTCCCCGCCTTCCTCATCTTCCTCGTCGTCCTCGTCGTCACCATCCTTAGCTTTCTTAGCAGGCTTCTTTACTCTACGAACATTATGTATAAATTACGAGTTGCGCACTGTGGCATCTACACTGGTTGAAATTTTAGTGACCAGGAAAAAATGTGGATTGACAGTTCACTAAAGAAAAATTCTTAAAATTAATGTGATAAAAATCTCGAAATCTGCAGAATCGAACGTGATACACCACATTAATAATACCTATGTGTTGAGGACTCGTGTAGCACCATCCTAAGCACAATTTGCGAACGAAGAAAAAAAAAACTTCAATTCGAACATGGCCGCGATCGATAACGCATTACACGGCTCGCTATAATTATTTTTATTTAATTGTAATACGCATTAAAAGTCTACAAAAACTACCTATGTTCTATTGCCTGCACCCCTTAAGAAACAATGTAACTAGATATGATCTGATTCTAACTGATCCCAGTACGACGCTCGTCCGCTCGTATTTAATTATACCAATCGGTAACCACCCACTCACTTCTCTTTAGCGGGTTTCTTCTTTTCCTCCTTCTCGTCTTCCTCGTCTCCTTCTTCATCATCATCTTCTTCCTCCTCCTCTTCTTCATCCTCGTCTTCTTCCTCAGTATCCTACAAATAAAGAACAATTAGTGGTCGTGTAAAGTTAAAGAATAAAGTTTAGTAAAAGTTAAGCATAAAGTTTTTCTGATAATATCTTTAGTTGGCATCGCTTTTATTTTCTTTTTTTTTCTTCCCGTGGGTGTACGAGGCAACTAAGGCTCAATTTACATTGCCGCGGAATGGCCATTCCATTCCGCGGCGAATTTTCGCAACGTAATTGTACATAGCATAATGAACTTTATGTCAATTGTGTAACATACAAACTAAATTGCAGTGTAAATTACTAGCAGGGACCATTCATTAAAGAAAAAAAAAGAATGTGTCAAATAACTCAAAAAGACAGTACTGAAGATGTTTGTGTTGTCTGATGTACATTACCTCTTTCTTAGGCTTGGGCTTCTTCTTGGGGACAGCCTTCTTAGCACCTTTATCGTTGTCCTTTACATCGTCCTTCTCATCGTCGTCGTGGGTTTCACCGTTCTCCTCCTATTATTGCACTAACACTATTAGTAATTTCATACTAGATTATGTATGTATCATAATCTGTAATTACACCAAGGAATCTGACATTTGGACACAAGTAAGAATAACTTCCAACAAAATTCCCGTAAAAGCCGGCACCAAACCTCACGCCACTGTGTGCGAATTGAAAATAATGCAACACATTTCTCACACAATGAAACTCAAATTAATATTTGAACAAAAATAGATCTTACGGCGATATCACAAAGGCGAATATCCGTCTACGTAACTCTTACATAGGATCGTATAATGCACAGATCGATTTTAAAATTCGAAGTCAAAACGCAAGGCGCGATTGCCTCGCCGTTCGCACACCGTTTTAAGCCCCGCCCACCCGAGAACATATTTTGTGGCGTCACTGGCGTGCATACATACATTTCTAAGGCATAATATTTCGCTGATAAATACGTTAAAAAAACTCAACAAGGATGTCTCCGGCAGGATAGTAGTATTTCTTAAGCGCTCCACACACTAACTCGGCGGGTTGGTGTCGGCGGGTTTATTTGTAATGTATCATGTCGGCGGGTTGCACCCTCGCGGGTTACATTTCGGCAGTTTGCGTGTGCGCTCACTTGCCCCAGTTGCCTGGCGAGTTTCATCGAGTAGTGACCAAACAACAGCCAAAAGCGTTTTTTTGCAATATGGAGTGGAACGATGAAAAGGTTCTTACGCTAATAAACCTCCATCATTCAATATACTTGGTCTAACTAACCCAACAGTTTCGTGTCCTTAAGAGAGATCCAGTGGTAATAACTCCACAAGATGCTATTAATAGATCACTATTATCTTATCGTCCATGTTTAAATGCTGAAAATTAATGACTGAATGATTCGAAATGACGACAACAGGACGTCTCTCCACACTCGGCAAACACTAACTGCCGAGACAAAGTTGCTCATCTTGTGCCGCCGACAAAGTTTCCTGACTTGCTACAACTTGCACCAAACCCGGGCTGTTCGGTGTGTAGAGCGCATTACGTTTTAGTTTTTAAGCAATAATAACTCTGTCTAAATTCCTTTAGTTCCGGTACGCAGTTCCGCCAAAAACGGTAACTCATGGCGGAAAGGTACAATAACTTCAACGATACATGGTTAATACTTGCGGTTGTTGGTACTTGATGAAACTTGTAGTACATGATTAGCTTAAATAATATACTGTTTCACGGGTTTTTACTGTATTTTATTAATAATTATAAACAAATACCTGAAGATGTGTAAAAGAAACCGGTTGTAATTAATAAAATACAGTTGCTTGCTTATCGTATGGTTAGTGGCCAACCTATTTGTCAGAGTTGTTCAGGCCGCCCGGTAGGCATCTGACATGGCTTAACGACTGCTGTCGAACGACAACAACCGGGACCGACTGCTTAACGTGCTCTCCGAGGCACGGAGGAGCTCAGACGAAATATGCCACTAGCGGTCACCCATCCAGGTATCGACCGCGCCAACGTCACTTAACCTGCACGATCACTTTCGGACCGTGCTCGCAACTAGGCTAAATACAGTAAAAACCCGTGAAACAGTATATTATTTAAGTCTAATCATGTTCAACGATACACTTAAAAAAACTTACCTTTTTAACATCATCTGCCTTGGCGTCTTTCTTGTCATCTTTAGAGCCGCCACCGTCGTCGTCTTTGCCGTTGGCGGTGTTGGACTTTGCGTCCCCTGTCACCAAATAACACTCCATTTTACTCATTTACTAAATTGTCTTTACGATTTTATAAACAGAGCCCTATTTCATGCAACAAGAATCCTTGTGATTAAATTACAAAAGGCTAAGGTATAAAATAAATACAGGTTTTAAGGTGCTCCTCTAGTTCTTGAAAATTCGCCTTTCATCGTACGTTAGGCACATTCTAGAAATCAATTTGTGAATCTCTATATCTGAAGTCGTTGAAGACAAATTCAAACTAATGGGATCTGTAGATCTGAAGATTTAAAACAACTCCATGAGAACATTTTGTAAAGCAAGAATGAGTAAGTTTTTAATATTTATTAATTGATGTCTGCTGCCAATCAATGAAGTTACGTTAGACAGGTTGTGCCTACTCAGTATGTAAATGTGACACCATGGGCTTTGAGCATATGCCCCGTCCCATACATCCCAGCGGCCATACTTGAATTTATGAACTTTACGAGTATCACGGTATACTGTATTACACGAAAGACCAGTGCGTTAAGTTAGTTGTAATCATCGTTTGTTCGAAGAGAGGTAAGTTACTATTCTGTGCAGTAGATATAGGCAGAGATATCGAAAAAACTACAGGTATGAATACTCATACAACGACACGACGTTTAGTATATAAATCTACAACTCTACACCTATGCAGCCTCTCGAATCCCTCGACCACTCCTATTCTAGTCGCCCGAACCGGTTGGGCGGCAAATTTCAAATCGATTTAAAAAGAATCTTATTCCTCCGTACATTGTGATATAGAATTCCTTACAAGTACATACCTACTCTACTATCCATTGTAATTTATGAATGAAACAAAAGGTCTTCTCAGGGAAAATCAGAATAAGAATTATGAAAGCATGTGGCATATTATTCTGGTTTAAAACTTATTCCTAGAGATAGTCTGCGAAAAGTTCCAATGTATCTTGACTTCCGAATATGAAGGCACAGCAATGTAGACAAAGGTCATGATAAGGTAGATCTTAACTAAGCTATTTCTTGGTTTTAGGGAAATATGATTTTACAGCTGAAATTCATAAAGAAAACAATATACTACATATAATAGAGAGAAAGCTAGCTATAGAGCTTTATTCACAAAGCTCAGGAAACCGAACTTACTTGCAAGCTTCAGTACTTCAGATAGGCAATCCTGCCATTTGAATTAAAACGTGATTCGCAATCATTGCACCGACAGATAAGTTATCAAAAAATTAATGTTAAGCATATTTATACACAAAAAATATTACACTGATAAAATATTTATAGATGTCGCGAGGCGATTTTGTAAGACAAATCGGAACTGTGAACGATAGTATTCAGTAATACGATAGGGAGTGGTTCTCACTTCGAAAATTCGGCTGAGCATGGCTGGTATTATGATAGATAGCGGCTGTATATCGATCAGATAATTTCGCTATGTTTGGTGGTAAAAGGCACTTTAGGGCCTGTTTACATTTGAAAAGCGGAGCGGTTCCGCAATAGGAATATAACTCGTCGGAAATATCTGTGGACCATCTAAGTACCGTTTCCAACGCTCATTCGTTCTCGACATTTTTAACCCCCGAACGATCGAGGGAGGGCGTGTTATAAGTTAGACACGTTTGTCTGTTTGTACAAATAGGAACAAAACTCGTCGGAAATATCTGTGAACCATCTAAGTACCGCTTCCAACGCTCATTCGTTCTCGACATTTTTAACCCCCGAGCGATCGAGGGAGGGCGTGTTATAAGTTAGACACGTTTGTCTGTTTGTACAAATAGGAACAAAACTCGTCGGAAATATCTGTGAACCATCTAAGTACCGCTTCCAACGATCATTCGTTCTCGACATTTTTAACCCCCGAGCGATCGAGGGAGGGCGTGTTATAAGTTAGACACGTTTGTCTGTTTGTACAAATAGGAACAAAACTCGTCGGAAATATCTGTGGACCATCTAAGTACCGTTTCCAACGCTCATTCGTTCTCGACATTTTTAACCCCCGAGCGATCGAGGGAGGGCGTGTTATAAGTTAGACACGTTTGTCTGTTTGTACAAATAGGAACAAAACTCGTCGGAAATATCTGTGAACCATCTAAGTACCGCTTCCAACGCTCATTCGTTCTCGACATTTTTAACCCCCGAGCGATCGAGGGAGGGCGGGCGTGTTATAAGTTTGACGTTTGTCTATTTATGACTTTGTGTGTATGTATATCTGTGGCTTCATAACTTGACAACGGATGATCCTATTTGGACACAATTTTTTTTATGTAAACTTGTCGAGAATGTTCTTAACCATGTCTGACAAAAATAGGATCAGTGGTTTCCAAGACGTTCGAGTATATTTGATATCAGATGGGATCTCTGGAACGGTAATAGCTAGTTCGAGTTTGAGCTTATATATGTTTAGAACCATGGAGCCCCTTCTCACATCCCAATCTCAAGGATTCACCCCCGACTTCATATTTCACAATGAAGTCGGGGGATATTTTTGTTTAATTTAGAGATATATCTATTAATCATTGATGTTTGTGAATTATTTTCTCCTTGTGTTTAATTAAGTTTTTAACATAGTAAAACGAGTTCTATATAAATACAGCAACAAAATAGCAAAATACACATTAGAGCGTTTTCAGAGCGTGCGGATTTCATCACGCACGCGGGTTTGCGGGTTCATTTTTTTGATGACAGTACTGACTTTTCTTAAATTAATTACTGTGGAGAGTATTATTGTTGTGTAGGAACGCGTTATGTGAGGACATGGATGACGTAACGTCAGTAGTATGAAAGGGAAAAGGGAAGATCTTCCACCAGGCGGGGTGTTGTGCCTGGTGACCAGATGTGCTGGTCCAACTATGGATGTTTAGGACTCGTATATATACGAAGTCCTAGGAAAATTACGATAGCGCGTTCTACGCCGATGTGAGTAGGTACTGTATCGTAGTGGCGCGCGTCGTGCGTCGCCACAGTTGAATTAAAAGTTGTCAAATCGGACGTTACGACTACACACCATCGTCGACTGTACAATTTGTTTTTAGAACACCGGGTAAAAATAACAATAATAATAACAATTTGTACTTGATAAAATCCTGGAAGATCACGGACACAGTGTACTGCGCCTACCATCCTCAACTCAACCCAATTGAGTTACTGTAGGGTATTATTAAAGGTAAAGTTGCTTCACAAAACGTTAAGTTTGTAACGATGTCGACTTCATCGTCCATACAACCTCCTTGCCATCAGTTTCAACCTCATCGTTAGCGTTTATCTCATTTCATTTCGTGTTGGCATCTTCATTTCTTCATCTACCTATATTCAAATCATATTCCCATTCCATTTCTAAATTTCATTATTCCATTAATTTCATTGTTTTTTTTTTGTATTTTGCACTTTCTCTCTGTATTTTGTCTTGAACGGACGTTTCTCCGTTCATTTTTATCTCCTACTACTACCTATTTTCTACGTTTACTATTTTTATGTTCTGTTCTTTAAAATATAATATCTATTACCAAGTTCTTCTATTACTTCATCTGCACACTGTCCTAGAACCCTGCTAGCCGGCACCTAGAGGGCAGACTGTAGCAAGTTTAACTTACAAGTTCTCGAAGAGTTATTTAAAAAAGAAGCAGACTCTATTACTCTTGACATGTTCAGTGCCGTTTGGAGGAAGACGCGACAACAAGAGGAAAAATTCATTGAACTCGAACCAAAAATTGATAATTTCACTGATAGCCTTATAATTAGAGTCGAACATTCTGATAATGAATCATCATCAAGCGATGAATATTTAAGTAGCGTAGAAGAATTAATTTAATTTGCGATTACGAATAATGTAACAACATTAATATAATATTTCTACAATTATCTCATTGTTTTTTTATACATAGCCCACCCAACTAATTGCAACACACTGTATAATGAAATTGCATTGGTGTGAGTAGTAGATAATCGACCTGTACTACAAATCAAGAGCGAGATATCGCCGGGATTACAGATAAAAACAGAAGAGTTTAGGCCTAAAGAATTGATGAAATAAGGTACAAAACCAGTATTAAAGAGTACCGTTGTGGGGACTGAATGTCATGAGGCCTTCGCTCAGGGATAGCATGTATTTCAATGGAGACTTAACATTAAGGACGTTTCACGCAACTGAGTCTGACGGTTAGTAACAGTACTTCCATTACCTAGCAATAGAACATGATAATGAAACAGGACAAAAATGAACACCACAATTTTTAATACTTTTTACAAAGTTAAAAAAAAACCACTTACCTTTACCACAGATGAAACGTACAATCTATATGGATATGAGTGTACACGTGACATTATGAAGGCGTGTTCACAAAGGGGACTAAGGACCAGTACACACTATCGAAGTGGAGACGGCGACGTACTAGATACGTTTTTTATGGTATACTAATGGGAAGTGGTCACTGTGGACACCTCACCTTACTATAATGTTATTAGAGGGTCTTCGATTCGCTGCTAACTTTGAAGACAGATGGAGGGCCTCGTGTGCCGATAATTACGCTGTCTCTCTTAACCTTCAAACCGAAATTATTGCTTTGCGGTAGAAATAGATGAAAGAAACGAGTGGCCACCCTGGGCTGGCTGCAGAACTGACCAAATAATGTGAACAAAACAAAAAACCTGTCTTTTTGGTTACAATAAAGGTTATTCTTATCCCCCCCCCCCCCCCCCCCCTCCCCCACATAGATGCATTCTTAATTATTTAATTTTTTTGCATAACCTTATTATGTCATCATAATATAGATATATCGGAAGTGACTGACCCCACAACACAGGGTATCCTAGTGTGGGAGCCAGGGAAATATGAGAAAATGTAAAAGATACTGTCAGCATTAATAAATTTAATTATTTTTAAATTTTAAAAAAAATTTATCGGGTTAAAATGCATGCCTGCGATTTCCCGATTTTACTGGATGACGAAAAAGCTAAAACTAATATATCTATGGAAGAAGAGACATGATAATCTGTCAGTAGGAAAAATGTTTTGGGTCATAAATCACTTTGTTGTGAAATATACACAATACGAAAGTTGAAGTTTCGAACGCTATATTGGATAGACCTAATGGTCTAGCCAATATAAAAAGCCAATAAGTAACTGTTCTAACTTATCCTAATGGATATGTTTATGTATACGGAACAGTTACTTATAACAAAAGTTATCGCGTTTGTGATATAAAAGTCGGATTAAAAAGAAACGGAAACATATAAAATTGGCTTTTTCACAGAAACACCACGAAACCCCAGTATAGAAATCCAGTTCCATAGAACATTATATATTCACATATTGGAAAAAATCGACAAAATTATTGAAGTGTCTGTTAGATTTCTACAAGCAAATCTTATAAGAAGTATCATTATCAGGGTATACTAGGAAGTTAGTCGTACTGACAGAGACCGAGAGGGAAAATGTTTCTAAAAAATGTGGGTAGGTGAGCAGGATGCTTTTAAATCATTTATGTTCAACTACCCGATAAATGTACCAAATGCAAAGTTCTTGGTAATTGATAATCTATTTACAAATTATGTAATTGCGTTTGCATACTTTCTCATTGACTGTGTCGTTTCTGTTTCTGTGTTTAAAAATGGAAAATATTAAAAGTAATAGAGATTTGTATGTGTTATTAAAAGACAGTGTGTGTTATTGTTAGATCATAAAAGTGCCATTGAAAAAGAGTTAGCTTTGCAACCGAAAAAAAATCACCTCGTCTCAAAAAGTAAGTTCCACCAACACCAATATACATACTATATTATTATAATATATTTCTTTAGAATTCATAGAAGATATAATAAGTTATTATCAAAATTAATACGTTTAGAATTCTACCTGAGTGCCTGGAGATATCATATGTGTAAAAGTACAATTTGTCAGATTTTAATTTGTCAGGCACTTTTTTCGTCATGTGTTCCTATAAACATTTTAAAAAAACATACTTAGATATGTTATCTTATGATTGTTTCATGGAATTAAAATGAAATAAGTCGTTTGTGTCACGAATATGGCATATTTGAGGGGTTCTTTTACTTCAAAATAAATACTTATTAGTTTTTTATGTTATCTTGTGATTGTTTCATGAAATTAAAATGAAATTAGTCGTTTGTGTCATAATAAAATATGGCATATTTGAGGGTTTTTAGACCTTCTCAATCATTCTTTATGCAAAATTCGATTGATACTATTTATTAGCCACAGTCATCAAAATATTACTGTAAAAAATTCCAAGTCTCTCCATTGAAAGGATCTTGGCATATTTAACCCTTCCCGCGATTGGAATCCTAGACTTCTAAGGGCCAGAAATGTTCTGGTAGCCTAGAATTTCGAGATTAGATTAGATAATTTGATAGGCCAAAATAGTAAAAAAAATTATACTTGCGAATGGCGATGCTATAAACGAAACGTCAACAAATGTCAAACAATAAACACGACCAATGGCGGCGGACATTAGTGTACCCCCGGGCGAACATTTCACGTGCACGGAAATAGAGTACGGACGGAATACACTTGACGGGTTAAGAGGTAGTAACGTCACGCCCTACTGTGCGCGACCCGACTTCTCTTGATATTGGCGCGCCATTTTTAACCGTTTTTTAGTTTAATTTGTTATTGAAATCGCCACACGCCACTCTTCTAATGGACACTGGGCCTAATAGTAACAACTTGTAGGTACTAACTAACACATTGGCTTCTACCGCGAATACGATCGAAACATACACTTGACAAATAGTACAATTTGACATCTCTGAAATTTTCGGTTTATATCAGTCAACTATACAGACAATCCACTCACATTGCATGAATGAATATTATGTAAGTGTGAAAAAAATATTTTTTTAAAGCTAAAGTACAGTAAGCAACGTGTATGTGTGTGAGTGCCTTATTGTATCAACGGGCGTGTTTAGAGCGTCGGTGGCGTCGTCGTGGCTACGATGTCAGTCCGTTCGGGAGGTCCAGATTCGCAACCATGCAATGTCATATACCAATGAGTTTTTCGGTCGAAGAACTATGGTCAAATCAGACCTGGAGGGCGCTAGTATTGCTAGTAATCCGATTTCTGTGGGACCTGGATCTATTTGAAGATGTCTAAAAATAACTCGGTTTAGGAATAGCTAATATCATACAATTATTCTCATCACTGTTTTAAATAGAATCCAAGAAATAATACAATTTATTTTTTAATTTTATCTGTAATGTCATTGTGATTGTGTCTGTATGTATGCTTTTGGAAGTAAAAGTATTTCTTATACTTTTACTCCTATTGGCGATATTTTCCCTCACACAACTCGGTTGGACAAGCAGCTTTAGGGTGATCCTTTATCATTGCACATATGTTTCGGTATTAGTATTTCTCTGTAGAAACAGACAAGTTAACAGAAAGTGTGAGACACGGAAGGGAAAAAAGGATAGGTGTATTTTGCACACTCTCTGTTAATTTGTCTAAAAATTATATATGTATTTTCTCATTCAAAACCTGTTAACAACAGTTTTCTTAGCAAAATTTAGTACTCCAAGTCCCCTAAATGAACACGCCAAAAACGAACACATTTTAGCCCCAAGGTTAGTTGCCATGTAGATGAACAGACTGTGAACACAGGTTCAACGAAAACACAAATGAACTCTGACCTTCGTCTGGTGGTTTGTCTTCGCTACTCGGTTGATCTACATCGGCGTTACCTTGGGCTTCTGCAGGGGCCGGGGCTGCTTCCGGAGACACCTCCAGACCCTGGGACTCACCCTTGGAATCTTGTGAGGATTCGTCTTCCGTTCCCGTCCCATCTCCTGCTGCAGACTTCTTGTCTTCATCCTGTGTACAGAAATCGAGGTCATATTGCTGTTAATTCACGTAAGTTGTGAACATATAACGGGCTGGTTTACAGTACACATACAAACATATAACCATCTCACTCATACTGATTATTTATGCAATGGATATCCTTTTCCCTCAATGTGTAATTAACCTCCAAAATTACACTGACAGATACTGAAGCATGGCCAAAATTTCTGATACTTCGCGCCATACAAAGAGCTACAAATATTACATTTTCAATACATATGCATTTTGTTACCTATGTATGATCCTTTTTAACCATGCATTATTCACCATAATGTTAAGTCTGCTTTTAAATACCTACATATTTTGATGTCTATGGTGTTTTGTCCCTGTTTTAAAGTTTCGTCGATGATATTTTACACACATTTTTAATTCCTATCCCATGTATAAATTAAAGAAACATGTATGTTGAGTTGACTCAATAATATTTTCAAACTAGATGCAATAGCGAAAGAACTTTTGATCTGAATAATAACTATGTAGTTTGTAGAAAATAAGATTGTAACTGTCAAGTTTTCTGTCTTCGGACAGATAATTTAATGGCCAAAGATCAAATAAAAAAAAACCACATCTAATACAATGAATTATGTCAACCCTCCATGGGCTCTCATCTTATCTACATTTCCGACTAAGTAGACTGGGGGTCTAATGTGGTTCGATTTCTACCTTTCTATCTTCTATCCTACTTACAAATTTAACATAGTTGAAGCGCTAAATAAGAAGTTATGTACAAGAACATTTATTTGCTTGCAAATATCTTCATTACCCTAACTGAACTGAAAGGAAGGGTTATGCATTTTGTTACATGTAAACCAAACAAATCATATTATTATAGTCTTATAATATATTTGATCAGTATTATAAAGAAAAATATAATTTTAAAGTTTTAATGGAAAGAATAAATTAAAAAAACAGCTTCTATTCCAAGATTCAATTTGTGGTACAAGTGTACATCTCGATTCTATGGGCGTCAGTTTTAGCGCCCGCCATCAATCGAAAGTCAACCTTATGACCATTGCTTAGGACACATATTTCATTGCTATCTATCTACACATTGCCCTATACATAGTATACAGCTGCGTACATAGCAACTGTGTATGTGTGTGTGCATATAGACGCTTTAAAAGAGAATGTTCCATACATATAGCAAAATTCAACTCTAAAATCGTTAACAGCATCGACTAGCTTATTCGTTTGAATTGCGCCGTTATCTTGTACCTATTGACGCAAAAGAAAAATCTGCAAAATTCCAGAGGTCAGCAATAAAGGCCCCTGCAAGGATACTTATGGTTTATTTACATCGCCCGCTCGCCTCGCAGCGAACGTGATGAGGCGCGAACCAAACACTCAGTGGAAACACAACGCGAAAACGGTACAAATAAATAGAAAAGTCGCAAGAAACGAAATATCAAGGTCATGCGGATTTCCTATCAATGTCGTATTATATCGTGCACACTAACAAAGGCCCTGCAACCAAATGCAAAGGGGCGGGGGTGGCGAAAATATGCGAAATCCTGAAAAATATCCCATTAGATTCAGTTTCATTAACTGAATAAGATGGCATTCACAGATTTTGCTGTGAAAAGTTGACTAATATCACAACCCTCCATGGCGTAATTCCCGCGTTTAGCGGGAAGCAAACGTTCTGTCAGCCATGTTGAGACGCAGACAAACATTAGTGATATAACACGGAAATAACACCACTTCACCACTCAAAATGTTCTCGTAGGACGCACACCACCATTAAGAAAAATAATACAATTACATATTTCACAACAATACCTGATTGTCACTAATTTTCGCTTTATCGGTATCACCCGACATTTTTCCTATGAAGAAATTGAAAGCGAATTCCAAGCGTCTTCAAACACCGGACAACACAAATGCACGCACCATACCTAGAAGAAAAAAAAATGCGTTTTGTTCCTTCCTCATTTATAAAATACAGAACACACTCACAACCTGTGCTCACTATTAGGAATATTGTGTCAATTTTGTTTCTGACTAAGAAATTAAATGTGAGGCATGACTAGCATTGACAAAAAACAAGGACCTTTAAAAAAAAATCACCAAAATGCTTACTTTATCGCTTGCAGGGCTACTCAATCATTCATTAAATAGATTGATTTCTTGGAAACTATTGGATGGAATTGAATACTTAGTTCATTTTTGATCGGATATCGGGTCGGATGTTGGACCAGATATCCGAGTATCGGTCCGTTAACCGATGAAAAAAATCGGGATGGGTAGAAGTCGGTGCTACTACTAATGGTTTTATTATTTCATGAACTCAAATTTCGTCCTCGGCGTTCACCATCTTGGTCAACCTGGTTCGAGCTAGTGTCATTTTTCGGGGCTTCTTTCTTAAACGATGAAAAGGTATCCACTGCGCTCCCGAAACTGGTTTTAGTCGGTCGCAAACGGGATTTAAACTA